>JAZGTN010000085.1:2807500-4007500 GCA_037783415.1 Leptasterias polaris
AGCTTTTTCAATCACAGTGTGTATTGTAAACTTGTCATACTTGTGTGTGTAGCCAGCCTCGTGTTGTGCTGACCTTTTGACCTTTAGTCTGTACATAAGTGATTGAGTATTGTGTGTATGCTATTTTTGTCTTCCATGTGCTGTATTGCATTTGAGGATTAAAATCAGTACAGGAGATTGTTTTTATATTTAACACGTCATCATATAGAATTTGATGCTTTTATATTGTTGTATTTTGGTGAATCCTCGTCCTTTTTAACTAGAGGACCGGCCTCCTTCCCGTGTCTCTACAGATACAACAATGTTTGCCTTCGGACAGAATTTGCAAGAACTGGCTGATGCTGTGAATGATGATTTTATTAGGTACTGCAAGATTGGTTTAGAGGCAATAGTTAAAAAATTCATCCTGATAAAACTACAGTTTATTATCCTTTGCAGTAAAGAGAACAGTTTCCACCAGATGTCACACTTTATCTAGAAAATATTATTATTGAAAAGGTTTTCACCACTTCGTGAACTAACAAGGCCCGCCATTTTTAAAGAGCCACATTTTTGACTCCACAAAATGGCGGACCGTGTTAGCTCACGAAGTAAAAGGAAAACAACACAATGTCGAGGCATATTTGTGTGGATCATTTTATTCTACTTTTAAAACGTCTTTCTATTCCATAACGCACTTCATAACAAACGGTTTCAAACGCTTTTCATAGCCAAAATGGCCCAATCTAAGGCAACGTGTCCATTTAAGATTACTCTCTTTGTAAAGGTAGCTCTTTGTAAAGTCAAACCCAGGGCTGTATTCGCCTAAGTTTTTGCACTTTCTCCTAGAACCATGCACTGATGGGACAGACGCAATGTTTTCATTGGATACAATGATTTCATTGGATAAACGTGCAGTGACTTACCTGTGTTATGATTGTTCTGCTAAAAAAAGTGACGTAGTTTGTCAGCTAAACCACCAGCATGTGTGAACTGTTCGATCGTCTGCTGCGTGTGAATAATGTTTGTATGTAATGCTGTTTTATTCACAAATGTGCCCTCACTTTCGGTACCTTATGGAGACCAAGGACCTATACAAAAAAAAGGAAAAACAAATGGTCTCCACATGGAATTTCTAAAGACTGGGGTGCTCCACAAGGAAATGTGTGTACAAAGTCTATGGGAAACTGTTAAGTACAGGGACAAAGGAAAGAACAAAAGAGTGCTCCACAAGGATGCATTTTTGAGAATGTGTGTGTACAAGCGTGTCTGAACTACGAATCTCCGCAGCGTAAAACGGATTCGCTCATAGCTCGTATCTAGCGTCACTCACGAGCCTCGAAGTGTGACGTCAGATGTTCAGGCTAATGAGTAACTAGGAGAAACTTAGATGGGCTGACTGATGGAGTAGACTAGACTTGACCATAGTCGATCTAAATGTCACTCGAACGCTGCATGGTTGAACCAGCTAGTCCAACGGGATCTAACCTAGCTCAGTAGCACTGTTTCTCTAGTCAACTAACGAAGGTATATCACTTTGTCAAGATGGCGTTTTTGGAACAATACATTTTTCTCTCTTCGATGTCGTCGCCATGTTGGTTGCCATTATTGCCGAATCAATTGACTAAACGCGTTCAAGTGAACCACAGACCACGCATGCGTGACTGAAATTGCAGATTTTCTCAAAGTTAGCACCAGAATTTGCTCCATCCTGTACATCTGTCGTCACACTTCGAGGCTCGTGAGTGCATAACGCAAAATACTTAGTCTGCCTTGGCGCCTGGCAGGATCCTACCAAACGTACCTTTGACCTCGCATCCATTTCACACGGAGATTTGCAGTCAATTCATATGTAAAATTACAAGCATGTGCAAACATTATGCACACACAGCATGCAGACGATCGAGAGTGCAAGCTGAGAAACTACGTCACCTCGGACCAAAACACAGATATGGAAAGCTTATATGGAAAGCTCACTGCACGTTCATCCATTGAAATTATTGTATTCAAATAAATCATTGGGCATGTAAAGACGTCAAGTGCCTGTCTTCATCCTTGCGTATAAAGACAGGGACCAGTCTAATGAAATCTAGCCGAGGGCACGCTACTGTCTATACAAAGATTCTTGCTGAGCAGCAGTTTATGAAATTTGTTTTGCAACTCTGTTTTGGGTCTCTTTCAGCTCCGTGCATCATGCAAACAGCTGCCCAGCGAACGAGACCCATGGCACTGATGAGACCGAACACTGAAACTACAGGTTGGTGCTTGTTCTCTATTCCTTCCTCCATGTTTTCACAATGTAGGGGCTCTTTTATTTGTTAAACACGTATGTCCGAAGATATGATCGCTGATTGTTATAGTTAAACTTCCCCCAGTCTTCCCTTCACTTCTATCGCTTTCATTGCCGAACCATAGCAGCTGCAGTCAATAATGACTTTCATTTCTGTATAATTACTGCACGCAACGGTCACCTCACATCAGTTGAGGTAAAGTGAGAGGTAATGACACAAGTATTGTTTGTATGTATTATGGTAAAGTGTTTTGTTTTCACTTTCTGATGGAACTATAGTGATGCCAGTGGGCGTTAAAATTGTAATACTGAATTGTTTGTGAATCCCAACGAAGTTTCACTATGTCACCTGATACAGCCGATATAGACTCCACAGGATAAATTTTTGTTAGTTATACCACGGTAACAGCATGTGATTTTTTTATCACGTTATGTGATTCAAAGACACATGTAATATGGCTATGGCCGGAACTTGCTGCCACACATCTTGCTACAACAGGCTTGCCGCAACAAGTCTTGCTGAAACACGTCTTGCTGCAACACGTCTTGCTGCAACATGTCTTGCTGCAACATGTCTTGCTACAACACATCTTGCTGCAACACATCTTGCTGCAACAAGTCTTGCTAAAACAAGCCTTGCTGCAACAAGTCCTGTTGCAAGAAGTCTTGCTGCAACACGTCCTCCTGCGACACATCTTGCCGCAACAAGTCTTGCTGTAATGAGTCTAATTTCTGCAAAAGGTCTTGCTGCAAGGATACTCACAAACATGACGCTGGACTCAGAAACATAACACACTCTCTACAGACACGATGATAACAGATATAAAGTGTCCTTTACAGGACACCATCACTTTGGGCTTAATCCGTTATGTCAGGAGATTAAACTGGGGGAAAACATGCCGATTTTCAGTTGTCCTTTATTGGTAGTAAGAACCAAATTTAAAACAAAATATTATGACTTCAGTTTTAGCTGGAAACTTTTCACTGAAAAGATGGTTTTCGTATGAACTTCATATATTAATCAATAAGCTTTCAGACTAAATTAAACAATATTTTAGTATTTTGTCTAATATAGGGTTTCTCGGTCAATTTCGGCAAATGAGCAGCCGATTTCATTTTCGTGCGTTCGAATTAAAGCTATTTTGCCTCTCCAGTTGTTACTGCGTTTCAAATTCAGAATTCGGGCATTCAATTTCGTATTGAGGCATTCAAATTCCTTTTGCACTGTGTTCAATTTAGCATATCGTCATTCTTTTTCGTGACGCACAATCATCATTCAATTTAGCAAAGCTGGTTCGACTGGAGATTTTACTGGTTTAATTTTTTTCAATTTCGTAAAGAGGCAATCAATTTCGCTAAATGAGAATTCAAATAAGTACGACTAAAGAAATACGAATAAACAGATAATCTGTATTAGGCAACTGTTTCGTATCTTCACTTTAAGTCAGGCAAACCTTATTTTCTTTATTTATGGTTCCAGTAGACTTTACATTGGGCCCATGATGTTTTTTCGTTTTTGTTTTCTCCTATATTCTTTTTGGGGGGATCTTTATTGGTTAACTGGCCTAATTTTGTATTGTGTTTGAATGGGGTGTTTCTTTATGTTTTTCCTGGTTTTTTGTTGTTTATGTTGTTTCTTCCTCAACCATCAATGTGCCAGACATCTTGGCGTATATGTTTAGGTATGGTTGTACCACAAGCTGCAACTTCTTGAAATATGCGTGTAAAACTGTAGCAAAAGCTCGTCTTCGAAGTACAAAGTGACTCAAGTGCAAATAAGTGAACCGTATAATGCCTTATTAACAAAGCGTTTTTTAGATTGCACAAATTACAGAAATGACTGCCCAAAAATGAATTTGAATGACCAAACACACGCCTCAAAAAGCTCCTGTGAATTTGAATGCTGCTTTGATGAATCGTTAAATTGAATGATTATTTTGTTAAATCGAATGACGCAACAGTACATTTGACTAGTCATAAAACGAAATCGAATGACCCTTTTTAGTATAGGTTTTCTCGGTCAAATTCAGCAAATGAGCAGCCGATTTCATTTTCGTGCGTTCGAATTAAAGCTATTTTGCCTCTCCAGTTGTTACTGCGTTTCAAATTCAGAATTCGGCCATTCAATTTAGTTTTGAGGCATTCAAATTCCTTTAGCACTGTGTTCAATTTAGCATATCGTCATTCTTTTTCGTGACACTAAATCATCATTCAATTTAGCAAAGCTGGTTCGACTGGAGTTTTTTACTGATTTATTTTTTTCAATTTCGTAAAGAGCCAATCAATTTCGCTAAATGAGAATTCAAATAAGTACGACTTAAGAAATACAAATAAACAGATAAACTTTAATTCACTTTAATTCAGGCAAACCTTATTTTCTTTAGTTAGGCCTATGTTTCCAGTACACTTTACATGGGGCCCTTGAGGTTTTTTTTCTTCTTCTTTGTTTTCTTCTTTATTTTATTTTTTATTTTATTTTTGGGGGGGGGGGGATCTTTGGTTAACTGACCGAGACCTAATTTGTTTTTGTGTCTGAATGGGTTGTTTCTTTATGTTTAAATTTTTTTATTTTTTGTTTCATTGTTGATGTTGTTTCTTCCTCAACCATCAATCTGTTGGCGTGCCAGACATCTTGGCATATACGTTTGGGTATGGTTGTACCACTGCATGCACTTCACTTGGGTGATGGCATCAACGCTCTGAATAGCTGCTTGTTGAAGGAGATTGCACCTCCACTGCTGCATGTTCATTCCTGCTTGTTGGGCAGCCTGTCTGTCTCCGACACGTTGTTGCCACTCAGGTAACCCAAGGATGCGTTTAACTGCAGCCTTGAATGCAGAGTGTGCCATCTCCGTGCTGTTCAGGAATGGGGAGTAGGGACCACGAGCTGCAATTTCTAGAAATATGCGTGTTAAACTAGTGCCAATAAGTTAACCCTATTTATGCCCTTAACATTCGAAAGGAAACAAAAGTTTAACAGAGCGTTTTTTAGATTGTACAAATTCCCGAAATGACTGCCCATAAATGAATTTGAATGACTAAACGTATTGTCAGTGTTTTCAAAAATACTCGAGAAAATTGTCTACATTAGAACAAGTGCCTTTTTAAATAAATTCAATGTTTTGTTCAATGGCCAGTATGGGTTTAGAAGCAACCATTCTACGGGTATGGCACTTATTGATATGGTCAATAAAATCATTAAAGGCTTTGAGACTAACTCCAGTTCTGTGGGAATATTTTTAGACCTTTCCAAAGCCTTTGACACGATAAATCATGACATTCTTTTACATAAATTAAGTTACTACGGTATAAGGGGCTCTCCGTTAGACTGGTTTACTAGCTATCTCTACAACAGAAGTCAGTATACTAGAATTGGTCGCTCTAACTCTGCTACTGATACTGTTATTTGTGGTATACCTCAAGGTTCACTTCTAGGCCCGTTGTTATTTTCCTTGTACATAAATGACATTTGTTGTTCATCTACTTTTCTTTCGTTTATTTTATTTGCCGATGACACCAATGCTTTTTATTCCGACGATAATGCTACTCTTGCTTCCGTTATTAACATTATCAACATCGAAATGGGCAAGGTTGCCACCTGGCTCCAAGCCAATAGACTCTCTCTCAACTTGGACAAATGTAACTACATGATTTTTGGAAAAAAATCAAATATATTTCTTCCCGCTGGTTGTCAAGTAGAGATTAACGGAGTTCCTATTAATCAGGTGTCTCATACCAAATTTCTTGGTGTTCATGTTGATAGCAATCTTACCTGGAAGTTTCATATAAAAGACATTGAAAACAAAGTCTCTAGAAGTATTGGTGTCATTGGCAGGCTTAAATATATTCTTCCATGTAATATATTACGCACTCTGTATTGTTCTTTGATTCTACCACATTTGTCTTACTGCAATATTGTCTGGGCCAATAACTTCAACTATAGAATTGATAAATTGGTTAGGTTGCAAAAAAAAGCTGTCCGTATTGTCTCCAAGGCACAATTTAGAGACCACACCACACCATTATTTCGCAAATTTAATCTTCTTACTCTTGCCAATATCAACAGCCTCCAACAAAATTTGTTCATGTTCAAATTCTTCAATAATTCACTCCCTCCCACTCTGCATAATCTTTTTCAGTTAAACAGATCAGTTCACGGTTATAATACACGGTCTTGTTCTAAAGTTCACATTCCGCTCGTTAAAACCACTCTCTCTCAACATTTTATTACGTTCTCAGGCCCTGTTAACTGGAACAGTCTCCCTGTATCACTTTGTAAATGTAAAACAATCGCTCTTTTCAAACGAAAACTGAAATATGCTTTAATCCACCAGCCGTTTCAGTAAACTCTTTAACTATTTTTTACTGTTACTGGAACCCCCCCCCCCCCCCCATCTTACTATTGTTGCTAGTCGTCGACGTACACGTAAACACACACTGTAACTGTTACTTGTTGTACTTGTTGTAGGTGTTATTTTGTTTATTCGTCTATTGTAAAGCTGTTTTGTTTCGTTTTGTAGGCTGTTCCTTGACAAGCCCCGCTTTTTGGAACGTGCCTCCACATTCATATATAATTGACTGTACATTTTGATGATGATATGTGGAAATAAACGTTGCTTTGAATTGAATTGAATTGAATTGAAAAAAAAACACACGCCTCAAAAAGTTCCTGCGAATTTGAATGCTGCTTTGTTGAATTGTTAAATTGAAAGATTATTTTGTTAAATCGAATGACACAACAGAACATTTGACTAGTCATAAAACGAAATCGAATGACCCTTTTCAGTAGCATTCGATTTCGCGCGAAATAGAATAGCGTCGTGGTTAAATTGGCTGCTCATTTGCCGAAATTGACCGAGAAAACCTATAGCATTCGATTTCGCGCGAAATAGAATAGCGTGGTGGTTAAATTATGAATTCTTTTTGCATTAGTTTTGGAGAAATAACAGGATAGCAGGACAACATTTTGCAGCAACATTAAATGACGACGATGGCAATCTTTTTATGCTCAAGAAGTATTTTAATGATTCATTAACTAATTAAATACAAGCAACTAAATAGAGACCGTTTGCAAAACGCGCAGTGCTGCTGTTACACCGATGTCACGTGCACGTTTTTAAGCACAAAGAGAGCAGTTGTCCAATAAAAAAACTGCCTCTTTACGTTTGCCTCGGTGATGGCGCTGTTTGAAATTCTGATGTCATTTGCAAGGGATCTATACCTTTCCATTAAATAAAATAAAATCATAACATTTTGTGTTTGGAAATAGTTTGAACTCAACTTCTTTTCAGGGGAAAATCTCCATAACTTACTGATAATGACCAGAAACGTTAAAACTGGCACGTAGAACGTGGCTCTTCTAATTCTAGCTATAACGCAATTGATGAACAAACACCCATCATCATCTACCAGACTCGATGTCAGATTATATAATCCCTCTAAGTAAAGCTAAAACTATCGTTAAACGTCGTTTTGAAAACTCTTTTGCCGCTAAACCGTCAGTTTCTGTTTGAGTACACTAGAGACTTTACGATCAATTTTTTTACAAAGAGAAGGGTCCTTCATTATACTTCAATTTCGGTACTTTTTGTTTATAGACTAAAGGTAATCACACAACTAAAAAGGGTCATCTGAAGCTAACTAAGCCTGAGCTATGGTGAATTGCTGTTTTCAACGTTGTGTCTACCACTATGATCAATATCGATGTTCAGGCAGCAGCAGGTAGTTCTATGATTGGTCTGTTGATTGAATTTGACCTTCATTTAAACAAAAATTCTAACTCCCCCTGTGTTGCTGCGCCCTCTCCAAAATTGTGTTTGCCTCCCCAAAAACACAAAAAAGCAAAAAATCTAATAAATAATAATTATTTTAACAACAATTCCGGGTTACGGATGAGAGGCAGTCGTCGAAAGTGGTTCTATTGTGGCTGGATGAGAAATAGTTGTCGGAAGTGGTTCCATGGTGGCTGGATGAGAAACGGTCGTCGGAAGTGGTTCCATCTGTGGCTGGATGAGCAGTCAGCAGTTATATTGGTATAGAAGCAGTCGTTGTTGTTGGTTCCATGGAGCGTGTACCAGAAGCGGTCGGCGTTGTTGGTTCCATGGAGCGTGTACCAGAAGCAGTGGTTGTAGTTGGTTCCATGGAGCGTGTACCAGAAGCAGTTGTTGTAGTTGGTTCCATGGAGCGTGTACCAGAAGCGGTCGTCGTAGTTGGTTCCATGGAGTGTGTACCAGAAGCGGTCGTCGTTGTTGGTTCCATGGAGCGTGTACCAGAAGCAGTGGTTGTAGTTGGTTCCATGGAGCGTGTACCAGAAGCGGTCGTCGTTGTTGGTTCCATGGAGCGTGTACCAGAAGCAGTCGTTGTAGTTGGTTCCATGGAGCGTGTACCAGAGGCGGTCGTCGTAGTTGGTTCCATTGAGCGTGTACCAGAAGCAGTGGTCGTAGTTGGTTCCATGGAGCGTGTACCAGAAGCAGTGGTCGTAGTTGGTTCCATGGAGAGTGTACCAGAAGCGGTCGTTGTAGTTGGTTCCATAGAGCGTGTACCAGAAGCAGTGGTCGTAGTTGGTTCCATTGAGCGTGTACCAGAAGCAGTTGTTGTAGTTGGTTCCATGGAGCGTGTACCAGAAGCAGTTGTTGTAGTTGGTTCCATGGAGCGTGTACCAGAAGCGGTCGTCGTTGTTGGTTCCATGGAGCGTGTACCAGAAGCAGTGGTCGTAGTTGGTTCCATGGAGCGTGTACCAGAAGCAGTGGTCGTAGTTGGTTCCATGGAGAGTGTACCAGAAGCGGTCGTTGTAGTTGGTTCCATAGAGCGTGTACCAGAAGCAGTGGTCGTAGTTGGTTCCATTGAGCGTGTACCAGAAGCAGTTGTTGTAGTTGGTTCCATGGAGCGTGTACCAGAAGCAGTTGTTGTAGTTGGTTCCATGGAGCGTGTACCAGAAGCGGTCGTCGTTGTTGGTTCCATGGAGCGTGTACCAGAAGCGGTCGTTGTAGTTGGTTCCATAGAGCGTGTACCAGAAGCAGTGGTCGTAGTTGGTTCCATGGAGCGTGTACCAGAAGCAGTTGTTGTAGTTGGTTCCATGGAGCGTGTGCCAGAAGCGGTCGTCGTAGTTGGTTCCATGGAGCGTGTACCAGAAGCGGTCGTCGTTGTTGGTTCCATGGAGCGTGTACCAGAAGCAGTGGTTGTAGTTGGTTCCATGGAGCGTGTACCAGAAGCGGTCGTCGTTGTTGGTTCCATGGAGCGTGTACCAGAAGCAGTTGTTGTAGTTGGTTCCATGGAGCGTGTACCAGAAGCAGTCGTCGTAGTTGGTTCCATGGAGCGTGTACCAGAAGCGGTCGTCGTTGTTGGTTCCATGGAGCGTGTACCAGAAGCAGTCGTCGTAGTTGGTTCCATGGAGCGTGTACCAGAAGCGGTCGTCGTAGTTGGTTCCATGGAGCGTGTACCAGAAGCAGTGGTTGTAGTTGGTTCCATGGAGCGTGTACCAGAAGCGGTCGTCGTTGTTGGTTCCATGGAGCGTGTACCAGAAGCGGTCGTTGTAGTTGGTTCCATGGAGCGTGTACCAGAGGCGGTCGTCGTAGTTGGTTCCATGGAGCGTGTACCAGAAGCAAGGGTCGTAGTTGGTTCCATAGAGCGTGTACCAGAAGCAGTGGTCGTAGTTGGTTCCATGGAGCGTGTACCAGAAGCAGTGGTCGTAGTTGGTTCCATAGAGCGTGTACCAGAAGCAGTGGTCGTAGTTGGTTCCATGGAGCGTGTACCAGAAGCAGTTGTTGTAGTTGGTTCCATGGAGCGTGTACCAGAAGCAGTGGTTGTAGTTGGTTCCATGGAGCGTGTACCAGAAGCGGTCGTTGTAGTTGTTGCCAAGGTGCTTGTAGAAGGCTTAGTGGTTGAAATGGCTATAGTTGTTGTCTCATCACTTCCACTGTCACTATCACTGTCACTATCACTACTGCTTTTCCCGCTTGTCCCGCTTTTCTCGCCCTTTTTTTTGTCTTTCTTTCCCTTTTTTTTGTCTTTCTTTCCTTTTTCCGAGCCACCTGCAAAAACGTTGGTCAAATCATTTATCACATTTTGATGGGCAAAGTTATTTCCACAATTATTGGTTGATGATGCCCAACGAAAGCAATAATTGCTGCTGTTGGGCAAACATTTCGTTTGCCCTTTTTTGTAGACGAGTATAAAAGAGGTCGGGCAATTTTTTGGCAAATACATCGTAGTTTTAATAATCATAAGTGTTGGTGAACATGATGCTCATAAATTGGGCAAAATCATCCGATCATGCCGCACTACTATCAAAGATTAGCACAACAACTGGGCAAATTTTGCACAAAATTTTGGTCAAAATATAAGCGATCTTTATATCAGTCCTTCGACCACCCCGTTTTGCCCTTAACATGATTGCTACTAATGCCGCTTCCCTAGGTCCATGACCTTTGTATCCACCTATACATTTACTTCCTTTCCCTTAGCCGCTTTCATGTTCTTGACCTTTGTGTTCACCTTTACTTCCTTTCCCTTTACCGCGTCCCTGTCCACTACCTTTTTATTCACCTTTACTATTTCCTTCGCCTTCCGACAGGCTTGCCGTTTGATCTTCTTCTTCCGACAGGCTTGCCGTTTGATCTTCTTCTTCCGACAGGCTTGCCGTTTGATCTTCTTCTTCCGACAGGCTTGCCGTTTGATCTTCGTCTTCAGAGTCCGTAGTGCTACTGTCCTCCTCCGATTCTTGCATTTGCGTAGTTGTTTTTATGTACTGACCACCTATGGATTGGAACAGATAAATCATTAAAATAATGTGATATCTCACGTTGTACAAGGTCGTAGTGATGGTAACAATCCGTTTAAAGGGATCATCTCGATCTGAAATACTGTTACCTTTGGGAAAACATATCTTTTATAACGATTTTGGGTTGAACAAACCAAAATTGACTACAGCTAGCGGGACTTGAATTTGCGACCTCCGAATTAACGTGCCGGCGCTCTGTCTACCGAGTCGTCTAGCCAAAAGCTGGTGATCTCTTTGTCAATATCTTTGTTCGGAGTGCCGTTCAGAAGCCCTTCAAGCTGTAACTGCCTTACAGCAGGATCACACACGAGGTTAGGATACAACCTGGAAGCGGCATGGGATCACCTTAAAGGCCCTGCACACTATTGGTAAGATCGAAAAACACAAATGTTCACAGATTCACACATAACTTACATGATTTAAAGTAAGTAATGGTAGAAAGGGTCCCTTAAAATATTTCTGCCTAAAGAAAATGCTATTGTTTCTGAGAAATGAGTAAAACAATAGTTTTATCGCGCGTGATAATAAACTCGATGTTTGAAAAACAGAAAACACATAAGGTCTCTTTTCACTATTTTCTCGTGACCTCGATGACCAATTGAGCTCAAACTTTCACAGGTTTGTTTGTTCATGCATATGGTTGATCACACAAAACATTAACACTGTGTGCGACTATTTTGTCAGCTCTACCAATCCTGTATAATACCTTTAAGGTATGCATTATTTCATTTCAAAATTTGAAAGTTGCTGAGTTCCTGAGATAATTTATATCAGAAACACAGATACTTTTATCGGAAAACTGAATTAAATGATAGGGTATCTCTCGGAAACTCGGAATGCAATGATAAGGTATCTCGAAAACTCGAAAATCAATGATAATGTATCTCAGAAACTCGACGACAGAAAGTCATCGATGAAAGGTATACCGCAAACTCGAAATTTTATGATGAGGTGCTGTACTAACGGATGCACCACAATTTAATAGTAAAAGATAGTTGTGTAATTATGAAAAGATATCACAACCTTGGGGGGGGGGGGGGGGGGGGGGGGGTCCGGCTTCAACTTTTGAGGAAACTATAATAAACTTTGACTTTGAAATTGGTCCTATTGGTTGGCTTGGGAAATAGTGGAGTGATGCTTCAAGTAAAATGAACGCAAGTCGGTTTGGACACTACACATTTTGGGATGTAATTTCAAGGATTATTAGGTCTAGTTAGCAATAGTAAACCGAACCACTGACCTGCAAAAAACTGAAAAGAAAATTCCGTTTAAGGCAGCAAGTTTTCAGAACATATGATTTGTTTAACCCTCAAAGGAGGCACCTGTTCAGCCGAACATATATTCGGCTGGTCGGCAGTCGTGACTGTCACACGTAATAAATCACTACATAGGGCTTACAAGGGCTTATCTGCCATTTTCTAACCGCAGAAATGATGGCAAGACATCAAAGGACTCACAGCTAGTTGGGGAACAGATATTTTCAATTAACTCAATGGGTTCAAGACTTTTGTCGACCACGCGCGTGACTTCGGTGTCATTGACATTAACCAGGCGGCCTTTGCTTTGTGTACAAACTAATGCACAGGCGCAATAGGAGGGTTTTTCTTTTTTTTCTTCAGCCCCTCTGACCCAAGTCACCGACCCCTGTTGTTTGACACCCCTTCTAGACTGTGTGTTATGGTACAGGGGGAGGATATCATGGAATATAGCATGGCTGGGATTTACCACGTGGGTGCTGTTATGTTTTTCTTGACTTGTGACAGGCGCGCCTACCAACGTCTCCCCCTGCAAGGTTTTAAGATACGATGAGAGACTTTTAAATATTGGCATAGTATTTTTGAATATTTAGCATTAGGCATACAGGAAGCTTATTCAGTGTGTTCACCCGTACCTCATTCCTTGTTTCCCTGATACCTAATAATTGATATCCGAGTTTCCGAGATTAAATTCCAAGTTTCATAGATATACCTTATTGAATTCCGAGTTTCCGAGATACCTTATCATTGAATTCCGTGTTTTCATGAAAATAATCTGCGTTTCAGAGATAAATTATCTGAGTAACTCAGCAACGTGAAGGATAGATAGGCTTCCGTAGGATAGATAGCTCAGTTGGTAGGGCGCCGGCACGTTTATCTGGAGGTCACGTTTAAATTCTGCACTAGTCGATTTGTCTTCGTTCCACCCAAAAGTAAATTAAAACCTACCCAGTCATTTTTCGTTGTCTAATTATAACTTTAATTGTGAAAAGGCTACTTGAGATTTGTCTCTGTTGTCTTCTTCCCTTGCACAAATAAATTTAATCTTCTTACTCTTGCCAATATCAACAGCCTCCAACAAAATTTGTTCATGTTCAAATTCTTCAATAATTCACTCCCTCCCACTCTGCATAATCTTTTTCAGTTAAACAGATCAGTTCACGGTTATAATACACGGTCTTGTTCTAAAGTTCACATTCCGCTCGTTAAAACCACTCTCTCTCAACATTTTATTACGTTCTCAGGCCCTGTTAACTGGAACAGTCTCCCTGTATCACTTTGTAAATGTAAAACAATCGCTCTTTTCAAACGAAAACTGAAATATGCTTTAATCCACCAGCCGTTTCAGTAAACTCTTTAACTATTTTTTACTGTTACTGGAACCCCCCCCCCCCCCCCCCCCCCATCTTACTATTGTTGCTAGTCGTCGACGTACACGTAAACACACACTGTAACTGTTACTTGTTGTACTTGTTGTAGGTGTTATTTTGTTTATTCGTCTATTGTAAAGCTGTTTTGTTTCGTTTTGTAGGCTGTTCCTTGACAAGCCCCGCTTTTTGGAACGTGCCTCCACATTCATATATAATTGACTGTACATTTTGATGATGATATGTGGAAATAAACGTTGCTTTGAATTGAATTGAATTGAATTGAAAAAAAAACACACGCCTCAAAAAGTTCCTGCGAATTTGAATGCCGCTTTGATGAATCGTTAAATTGAATGATTATTTTGTTAAATCGAATGACGCAACAGTACATTTGACTAGTCATAAAACGAAATCGAATGACCCTTTTCAGTAGCATTCGATTTCGCGCGAAATAGAATAGCGTGGTGGTTAAATTATGAATTCTGTTTGCATTAGTTTTGGAGAAATAACAGGATAGCAGGACAACATTTTGCAGCAACATTAAATGACGACGATGGCAATCTTTTTATGCTCAAGAAGTATTTTAATGATTCATTAACTAATTAAATACAAGCAACTAAATAGAGACCGTTTGCAAAACGCGCAGTGCTGCTGTTACACCGATGTCACGTGCACGTTTTTAAGCACAAAGAGAGCAGTTGTCCAATAAAAAAACTGCCTCTTTACGTTTGCCTCGGTGATGGCGCTGTTTGAAATTCTGATGTCATTTGCAAGGGATCTATACCTTTCCATTAAATAAAATAAAATCATAACATTTTGTGTTTGGAAATAGTTTGAACTCAACTTCTTTTCAGGGGAAAATCTCCATAACTTACTGATAATGACCAGAAACGTTAAAACTGGCACGTAGAACGTGGCTCTTCTAATTCTAGCTATAACGCAATTGATGAACAAACACCCATCATCATCTACCAGACTCGATGTCAGATTATATAATCCCTCTAAGTAAAGCTAAAACTATCGTTAAACGTCGTTTTGAAAACTCTTTTGCCGCTAAACCGTCAGTTTCTGTTTGAGTACACTAGAGACTTTACGATCAATTTTTTTACAAAGAGAAGGGTCCTTCATTATACTTCAATTTCGGTACTTTTTGTTTATAGACTAAAGGTAATCACACAACTAAAAAGGGTCATCTGAAGCTAACTAAGCCTGAGCTATGGTGAATTGCTGTTTTCAACGTTGTGTCTACCACTATGATCAATATCGATGTTCAGGCAGCAGCAGGTAGTTCTATGATTGGTCTGTTGATTGAATTTGACCTTCATTTAAACAAAAATTCTAACTCCCCCTGTGTTGCTGCGCCCTCTCCAAAATTGTGTTTGCCTCCCCAAAAACACAAAAAAGCAAAAAATCTAATAAATAATAATTATTTTAACAACAATTCCGGGTTACGGATGAGAGGCAGTCGTCGAAAGTGGTTCTATTGTGGCTGGATGAGAAATAGTTGTCGGAAGTGGTTCCATGGTGGCTGGATGAGAAACGGTCGTCGGAAGTGGTTCCATCTGTGGCTGGATGAGCAGTCAGCAGTTATATTGGTATAGAAGCAGTCGTTGTTGTTGGTTCCATGGAGCGTGTACCAGAAGCGGTCGGCGTTGTTGGTTCCATGGAGCGTGTACCAGAAGCAGTGGTTGTAGTTGGTTCCATGGAGCGTGTACCAGAAGCAGTTGTTGTAGTTGGTTCCATGGAGCGTGTACCAGAAGCGGTCGTCGTAGTTGGTTCCATGGAGTGTGTACCAGAAGCGGTCGTCGTTGTTGGTTCCATGGAGCGTGTACCAGAAGCAGTGGTTGTAGTTGGTTCCATGGAGCGTGTACCAGAAGCGGTCGTCGTTGTTGGTTCCATGGAGCGTGTACCAGAAGCAGTCGTTGTAGTTGGTTCCATGGAGCGTGTACCAGAGGCGGTCGTCGTAGTTGGTTCCATTGAGCGTGTACCAGAAGCAGTGGTCGTAGTTGGTTCCATGGAGCGTGTACCAGAAGCAGTGGTCGTAGTTGGTTCCATGGAGAGTGTACCAGAAGCGGTCGTTGTAGTTGGTTCCATAGAGCGTGTACCAGAAGCAGTGGTCGTAGTTGGTTCCATTGAGCGTGTACCAGAAGCAGTTGTTGTAGTTGGTTCCATGGAGCGTGTACCAGAAGCAGTTGTTGTAGTTGGTTCCATGGAGCGTGTACCAGAAGCGGTCGTCGTTGTTGGTTCCATGGAGCGTGTACCAGAAGCAGTGGTCGTAGTTGGTTCCATGGAGCGTGTACCAGAAGCAGTGGTCGTAGTTGGTTCCATGGAGAGTGTACCAGAAGCGGTCGTTGTAGTTGGTTCCATAGAGCGTGTACCAGAAGCAGTGGTCGTAGTTGGTTCCATTGAGCGTGTACCAGAAGCAGTTGTTGTAGTTGGTTCCATGGAGCGTGTACCAGAAGCAGTTGTTGTAGTTGGTTCCATGGAGCGTGTACCAGAAGCGGTCGTCGTTGTTGGTTCCATGGAGCGTGTACCAGAAGCGGTCGTTGTAGTTGGTTCCATAGAGCGTGTACCAGAAGCAGTGGTCGTAGTTGGTTCCATGGAGCGTGTACCAGAAGCAGTTGTTGTAGTTGGTTCCATGGAGCGTGTGCCAGAAGCGGTCGTCGTAGTTGGTTCCATGGAGCGTGTACCAGAAGCGGTCGTCGTTGTTGGTTCCATGGAGCGTGTACCAGAAGCAGTGGTTGTAGTTGGTTCCATGGAGCGTGTACCAGAAGCGGTCGTCGTTGTTGGTTCCATGGAGCGTGTACCAGAAGCAGTTGTTGTAGTTGGTTCCATGGAGCGTGTACCAGAAGCAGTCGTCGTAGTTGGTTCCATGGAGCGTGTACCAGAAGCGGTCGTCGTTGTTGGTTCCATGGAGCGTGTACCAGAAGCAGTCGTCGTAGTTGGTTCCATGGAGCGTGTACCAGAAGCGGTCGTCGTAGTTGGTTCCATGGAGCGTGTACCAGAAGCAGTGGTTGTAGTTGGTTCCATGGAGCGTGTACCAGAAGCGGTCGTCGTTGTTGGTTCCATGGAGCGTGTACCAGAAGCGGTCGTTGTAGTTGGTTCCATGGAGCGTGTACCAGAGGCGGTCGTCGTAGTTGGTTCCATGGAGCGTGTACCAGAAGCAAGGGTCGTAGTTGGTTCCATAGAGCGTGTACCAGAAGCAGTGGTCGTAGTTGGTTCCATGGAGCGTGTACCAGAAGCAGTGGTCGTAGTTGGTTCCATAGAGCGTGTACCAGAAGCAGTGGTCGTAGTTGGTTCCATGGAGCGTGTACCAGAAGCAGTTGTTGTAGTTGGTTCCATGGAGCGTGTACCAGAAGCAGTGGTTGTAGTTGGTTCCATGGAGCGTGTACCAGAAGCGGTCGTTGTAGTTGTTGCCAAGGTGCTTGTAGAAGGCTTAGTGGTTGAAATGGCTATAGTTGTTGTCTCATCACTTCCACTGTCACTATCACTGTCACTATCACTACTGCTTTTCCCGCTTGTCCCGCTTTTCTCGCCCTTTTTTTTGTCTTTCTTTCCCTTTTTTTTGTCTTTCTTTCCTTTTTCCGAGCCACCTGCAAAAACGTTGGTCAAATCATTTATCACATTTTGATGGGCAAAGTTATTTCCACAATTATTGGTTGATGATGCCCAACGAAAGCAATAATTGCTGCTGTTGGGCAAACATTTCGTTTGCCCTTTTTTGTAGACGAGTATAAAAGAGGTCGGGCAATTTTTTGGCAAATACATCGTAGTTTTAATAATCATAAGTGTTGGTGAACATGATGCTCATAAATTGGGCAAAATCATCCGATCATGCCGCACTACTATCAAAGATTAGCACAACAACTGGGCAAATTTTGCACAAAATTTTGGTCAAAATATAAGCGATCTTTATATCAGTCCTTCGACCACCCCGTTTTGCCCTTAACATGATTGCTACTAATGCCGCTTCCCTAGGTCCATGACCTTTGTATCCACCTATACATTTACTTCCTTTCCCTTAGCCGCTTTCATGTTCTTGACCTTTGTGTTCACCTTTACTTCCTTTCCCTTTACCGCGTCCCTGTCCACTACCTTTTTATTCACCTTTACTATTTCCTTCGCCTTCCGACAGGCTTGCCGTTTGATCTTCTTCTTCCGACAGGCTTGCCGTTTGATCTTCTTCTTCCGACAGGCTTGCCGTTTGATCTTCTTCTTCCGACAGGCTTGCCGTTTGATCTTCGTCTTCAGAGTCCGTAGTGCTACTGTCCTCCTCCGATTCTTGCATTTGCGTAGTTGTTTTTATGTACTGACCACCTATGGATTGGAACAGATAAATCATTAAAATAATGTGATATCTCACGTTGTACAAGGTCGTAGTGATGGTAACAATCCGTTTAAAGGGATCATCTCGATCTGAAATACTGTTACCTTTGGGAAAACATATCTTTTATAACGATTTTGGGTTGAACAAACCAAAATTGACTACAGCTAGCGGGACTTGAATTTGCGACCTCCGAATTAACGTGCCGGCGCTCTGTCTACCGAGTCGTCTAGCCAAAAGCTGGTGATCTCTTTGTCAATATCTTTGTTCGGAGTGCCGTTCAGAAGCCCTTCAAGCTGTAACTGCCTTACAGCAGGATCACACACGAGGTTAGGATACAACCTGGAAGCGGCATGGGATCACCTTAAAGGCCCTGCACACTATTGGTAAGATCGAAAAACACAAATGTTCACAGATTCACACATAACTTACATGATTTAAAGTAAGTAATGGTAGAAAGGGTCCCTTAAAATATTTCTGCCTAAAGAAAATGCTATTGTTTCTGAGAAATGAGTAAAACAATAGTTTTATCGCGCGTGATAATAAACTCGATGTTTGAAAAACAGAAAACACATAAGGTCTCTTTTCACTATTTTCTCGTGACCTCGATGACCAATTGAGCTCAAACTTTCACAGGTTTGTTTGTTCATGCATATGGTTGATCACACAAAACATTAACACTGTGTGCGACTATTTTGTCAGCTCTACCAATCCTGTATAATACCTTTAAGGTATGCATTATTTCATTTCAAAATTTGAAAGTTGCTGAGTTCCTGAGATAATTTATATCAGAAACACAGATACTTTTATCGGAAAACTGAATTAAATGATAGGGTATCTCTCGGAAACTCGGAATGCAATGATAAGGTATCTCGAAAACTCGAAAATCAATGATAATGTATCTCAGAAACTCGACGACAGAAAGTCATCGATGAAAGGTATACCGCAAACTCGAAATTTTATGATGAGGTGCTGTACTAACGGATGCACCACAATTTAATAGTAAAAGATAGTTGTGTAATTATGAAAAGATATCACAACCTTGGGGGGGGGGGGGGGGGGGGTCCGGCTTCAACTTTTGAGGAAACTATAATAAACTTTGACTTTGAAATTGGTCCTATTGGTTGGCTTGGGAAATAGTGGAGTGATGCTTCAAGTAAAATGAACGCAAGTCGGTTTGGACACTACACATTTTGGGATGTAATTTCAAGGATTATTAGGTCTAGTTAGCAATAGTAAACCGAACCACTGACCTGCAAAAAACTGAAAAGAAAATTCCGTTTAAGGCAGCAAGTTTTCAGAACATATGATTTGTTTAACCCTCAAAGGAGGCACCTGTTCAGCCGAACATATATTCGGCTGGTCGGCAGTCGTGACTGTCACACGTAATAAATCACTACATAGGGCTTACAAGGGCTTATCTGCCATTTTCTAACCGCAGAAATGATGGCAAGACATCAAAGGACTCACAGCTAGTTGGGGAACAGATATTTTCAATTAACTCAATGGGTTCAAGACTTTTGTCGACCACGCGCGTGACTTCGGTGTCATTGACATTAACCAGGCGGCCTTTGCTTTGTGTACAAACTAATGCACAGGCGCAATAGGAGGGTTTTTCTTTTTTTTCTTCAGCCCCTCTGACCCAAGTCACCGACCCCTGTTGTTTGACACCCCTTCTAGACTGTGTGTTATGGTACAGGGGGAGGATATCATGGAATATAGCATGGCTGGGATTTACCACGTGGGTGCTGTTATGTTTTTCTTGACTTGTGACAGGCGCGCCTACCAACGTCTCCCCCTGCAAGGTTTTAAGATACGATGAGAGACTTTTAAATATTGGCATAGTATTTTTGAATATTTAGCATTAGGCATACAGGAAGCTTATTCAGTGTGTTCACCCGTACCTCATTCCTTGTTTCCCTGATACCTAATAATTGATATCCGAGTTTCCGAGATTAAATTCCAAGTTTCATAGATATACCTTATTGAATTCCGAGTTTCCGAGATACCTTATCATTGAATTCCGTGTTTTCATGAAAATAATCTGCGTTTCAGAGATAAATTATCTGAGTAACTCAGCAACGTGAAGGATAGATAGGCTTCCGTAGGATAGATAGCTCAGTTGGTAGGGCGCCGGCACGTTTATCTGGAGGTCACGTTTAAATTCTGCACTAGTCGATTTGTCTTCGTTCCACCCAAAAGTAAATTAAAACCTACCCAGTCATTTTTCGTTGTCTAATTATAACTTTAATTGTGAAAAGGCTACTTGAGATTTGTCTCTGTTGTCTTCTTCCCTTGCACAAATAAATTTAATCTTCTTACTCTTGCCAATATCAACAGCCTCCAACAAAATTTGTTCATGTTCAAATTCTTCAATAATTCACTCCCTCCCACTCTGCATAATCTTTTTCAGTTAAACAGATCAGTTCACGGTTATAATACACGGTCTTGTTCTAAAGTTCACATTCCGCTCGTTAAAACCACTCTCTCTCAACATTTTATTACGTTCTCAGGCCCTGTTAACTGGAACAGTCTCCCTGTATCACTTTGTAAATGTAAAACAATCGCTCTTTTCAAACGAAAACTGAAATATGCTTTAATCCACCAGCCGTTTCAGTAAACTCTTTAACTATTTTTTACTGTTACTGGAACCCCCCCCCCCCCCCCCCCCCATCTTACTATTGTTGCTAGTCGTCGACGTACACGTAAACACACACTGTAACTGTTACTTGTTGTACTTGTTGTAGGTGTTATTTTGTTTATTCGTCTATTGTAAAGCTGTTTTGTTTCGTTTTGTAGGCTGTTCCTTGACAAGCCCCGCTTTTTGGAACGTGCCTCCACATTCATATATAATTGACTGTACATTTTGATGATGATATGTGGAAATAAACGTTGCTTTGAATTGAATTGAATTGAATTGAAAAAAAAACACACGCCTCAAAAAGTTCCTGCGAATTTGAATGCTGCTTTGTTGAATTGTTAAATTGAAAGATTATTTTGTTAAATCGAATGACACAACAGAACATTTGACTAGTCATAAAACGAAATCGAATGACCCTTTTCAGTAGCATTCGATTTCGCGCGAAATAGAATAGCGTCGTGGTTAAATTGGCTGCTCATTTGCCGAAATTGACCGAGAAAACCTATAGCATTCGATTTCGCGCGAAATAGAATAGCGTGGTGGTTAAATTATGAATTCTTTTTGCATTAGTTTTGGAGAAATAACAGGATAGCAGGACAACATTTTGCAGCAACATTAAATGACGACGATGGCAATCTTTTTATGCTCAAGAAGTATTTTAATGATTCATTAACTAATTAAATACAAGCAACTAAATAGAGACCGTTTGCAAAACGCGCAGTGCTGCTGTTACATGGAGCGTGTACCAGAAGCAGTGGTCGTAGTTGGTTCCATGGAGCGTGTACCAGAAGCAGTGGTCGTAGTTGGTTCCATGGAGAGTGTACCAGAAGCGGTCGTTGTAGTTGGTTCCATAGAGCGTGTACCAGAAGCAGTGGTCGTAGTTGGTTCCATTGAGCGTGTACCAGAAGCAGTTGTTGTAGTTGGTTCCATGGAGCGTGTACCAGAAGCAGTTGTTGTAGTTGGTTCCATGGAGCGTGTACCAGAAGCGGTCGTCGTTGTTGGTTCCATGGAGCGTGTACCAGAAGCGGTCGTTGTAGTTGGTTCCATAGAGCGTGTACCAGAAGCAGTGGTCGTAGTTGGTTCCATGGAGCGTGTACCAGAAGCAGTTGTTGTAGTTGGTTCCATGGAGCGTGTGCCAGAAGCGGTCGTCGTAGTTGGTTCCATGGAGCGTGTACCAGAAGCGGTCGTCGTTGTTGGTTCCATGGAGCGTGTACCAGAAGCAGTGGTTGTAGTTGGTTCCATGGAGCGTGTACCAGAAGCGGTCGTCGTTGTTGGTTCCATGGAGCGTGTACCAGAAGCAGTTGTTGTAGTTGGTTCCATGGAGCGTGTACCAGAAGCAGTCGTCGTAGTTGGTTCCATGGAGCGTGTACCAGAAGCGGTCGTCGTTGTTGGTTCCATGGAGCGTGTACCAGAAGCAGTCGTCGTAGTTGGTTCCATGGAGCGTGTACCAGAAGCGGTCGTCGTAGTTGGTTCCATGGAGCGTGTACCAGAAGCAGTGGTTGTAGTTGGTTCCATGGAGCGTGTACCAGAAGCGGTCGTCGTTGTTGGTTCCATGGAGCGTGTACCAGAAGCGGTCGTTGTAGTTGGTTCCATGGAGCGTGTACCAGAGGCGGTCGTCGTAGTTGGTTCCATGGAGCGTGTACCAGAAGCAAGGGTCGTAGTTGGTTCCATAGAGCGTGTACCAGAAGCAGTGGTCGTAGTTGGTTCCATGGAGCGTGTACCAGAAGCAGTGGTCGTAGTTGGTTCCATAGAGCGTGTACCAGAAGCAGTGGTCGTAGTTGGTTCCATGGAGCGTGTACCAGAAGCAGTTGTTGTAGTTGGTTCCATGGAGCGTGTACCAGAAGCAGTGGTTGTAGTTGGTTCCATGGAGCGTGTACCAGAAGCGGTCGTTGTAGTTGTTGCCAAGGTGCTTGTAGAAGGCTTAGTGGTTGAAATGGCTATAGTTGTTGTCTCATCACTTCCACTGTCACTATCACTGTCACTATCACTACTGCTTTTCCCGCTTGTCCCGCTTTTCTCGCCCTTTTTTTTGTCTTTCTTTCCCTTTTTTTTGTCTTTCTTTCCTTTTTCCGAGCCACCTGCAAAAACGTTGGTCAAATCATTTATCACATTTTGATGGGCAAAGTTATTTCCACAATTATTGGTTGATGATGCCCAACGAAAGCAATAATTGCTGCTGTTGGGCAAACATTTCGTTTGCCCTTTTTTGTAGACGAGTATAAAAGAGGTCGGGCAATTTTTTGGCAAATACATCGTAGTTTTAATAATCATAAGTGTTGGTGAACATGATGCTCATAAATTGGGCAAAATCATCCGATCATGCCGCACTACTATCAAAGATTAGCACAACAACTGGGCAAATTTTGCACAAAATTTTGGTCAAAATATAAGCGATCTTTATATCAGTCCTTCGACCACCCCCTTTTGCCCTTAACATGATTGCTACTAATGCCGCTTCCCTAGGTCCATGACCTTTGTATCCACCTATACATTTACTTCCTTTCCCTTAGCCGCTTTCATGTTCTTGACCTTTGTGTTCACCTTTACTTCCTTTCCCTTTACCGCGTCCCTGTCCACTACCTTTTTATTCACCTTTACTATTTCCTTCGCCTTCCGACAGGCTTGCCGTTTGATCTTCTTCTTCCGACAGGCTTGCCGTTTGATCTTCTTCTTCCGACAGGCTTGCCGTTTGATCTTCTTCTTCCGACAGGCTTGCCGTTTGATCTTCGTCTTCAGAGTCCGTAGTGCTACTGTCCTCCTCCGATTCTTGCATTTGCGTAGTTGTTTTTATGTACTGACCACCTATGGATTGGAACAGATAAATCATTAAAATAATGTGATATCTCACGTTGTACAAGGTCGTAGTGATGGTAACAATCCGTTTAAAGGGATCATCTCGATCTGAAATACTGTTACCTTTGGGAAAACATATCTTTTATAACGATTTTGGGTTGAACAAACCAAAATTGACTACAGCTAGCGGGACTTGAATTTGCGACCTCCGAATTAACGTGCCGGCGCTCTGTCTACCGAGTCGTCTAGCCAAAAGCTGGTGATCTCTTTGTCAATATCTTTGTTCGGAGTGCCGTTCAGAAGCCCTTCAAGCTGTAACTGCCTTACAGCAGGATCACACACGAGGTTAGGATACAACCTGGAAGCGGCATGGGATCACCTTAAAGGCCCTGCACACTATTGGTAAGATCGAAAAACACAAATGTTCACAGATTCACACATAACTTACATGATTTAAAGTAAGTAATGGTAGAAAGGGTCCCTTAAAATATTTCTGCCTAAAGAAAATGCTATTGTTTCTGAGAAATGAGTAAAACAATAGTTTTATCGCGCGTGATAATAAACTCGATGTTTGAAAAACAGAAAACACATAAGGTCTCTTTTCACTATTTTCTCGTGACCTCGATGACCAATTGAGCTCAAACTTTCACAGGTTTGTTTGTTCATGCATATGGTTGATCACACAAAACATTAACACTGTGTGCGACTATTTTGTCAGCTCTACCAATCCTGTATAATACCTTTAAGGTATGCATTATTTCATTTCAAAATTTGAAAGTTGCTGAGTTCCTGAGATAATTTATATCAGAAACACAGATACTTTTATCGGAAAACTGAATTAAATGATAGGGTATCTCTCGGAAACTCGGAATGCAATGATAAGGTATCTCGAAAACTCGAAAATCAATGATAATGTATCTCAGAAACTCGACGACAGAAAGTCATCGATGAAAGGTATACCGCAAACTCGAAATTTTATGATGAGGTGCTGTACTAACGGATGCACCACAATTTAATAGTAAAAGATAGTTGTGTAATTATGAAAAGATATCACAACCTTGGGGGGGGGGGGGGGGGGGGGTCCGGCTTCAACTTTTGAGGAAACTATAATAAACTTTGACTTTGAAATTGGTCCTATTGGTTGGCTTGGGAAATAGTGGAGTGATGCTTCAAGTAAAATGAACGCAAGTCGGTTTGGACACTACACATTTTGGGATGTAATTTCAAGGATTATTAGGTCTAGTTAGCAATAGTAAACCGAACCACTGACCTGCAAAAAACTGAAAAGAAAATTCCGTTTAAGGCAGCAAGTTTTCAGAACATATGATTTGTTTAACCCTCAAAGGAGGCACCTGTTCAGCCGAACATATATTCGGCTGGTCGGCAGTCGTGACTGTCACACGTAATAAATCACTACATAGGGCTTACAAGGGCTTATCTGCCATTTTCTAACCGCAGAAATGATGGCAAGACATCAAAGGACTCACAGCTAGTTGGGGAACAGATATTTTCAATTAACTCAATGGGTTCAAGACTTTTGTCGACCACGCGCGTGACTTCGGTGTCATTGACATTAACCAGGCGGCCTTTGCTTTGTGTACAAACTAATGCACAGGCGCAATAGGAGGGTTTTTCTTTTTTTTCTTCAGCCCCTCTGACCCAAGTCACCGACCCCTGTTGTTTGACACCCCTTCTAGACTGTGTGTTATGGTACAGGGGGAGGATATCATGGAATATAGCATGGCTGGGATTTACCACGTGGGTGCTGTTATGTTTTTCTTGACTTGTGACAGGCGCGCCTACCAACGTCTCCCCCTGCAAGGTTTTAAGATACGATGAGAGACTTTTAAATATTGGCATAGTATTTTTGAATATTTAGCATTAGGCATACAGGAAGCTTATTCAGTGTGTTCACCCGTACCTCATTCCTTGTTTCCCTGATACCTAATAATTGATATCCGAGTTTCCGAGATTAAATTCCAAGTTTCATAGATATACCTTATTGAATTCCGAGTTTCCGAGATACCTTATCATTGAATTCCGTGTTTTCATGAAAATAATCTGCGTTTCAGAGATAAATTATCTGAGTAACTCAGCAACGTGAAGGATAGATAGGCTTCCGTAGGATAGATAGCTCAGTTGGTAGGGCGCCGGCACGTTTATCTGGAGGTCACGTTTAAATTCTGCACTAGTCGATTTGTCTTCGTTCCACCCAAAAGTAAATTAAAACCTACCCAGTCATTTTTCGTTGTCTAATTATAACTTTAATTGTGAAAAGGCTACTTGAGATTTGTCTCTGTTGTCTTCTTCCCTTGCACAAATAAATAACGATTTAATTGCTTTAGATCGGCTTCGTAATTGTATTATTGGCAAACCTTGGCAGTTGATTTCATCAGCTTTATCATCACAATGTGTGGCACCGTCGCATAGATAATCGAGTGAGATACACCTCGTACGACCGTCACAGGAGAACTCGTCCTGCCTACAAGTGAATTCTGTGTCATGGCTGCTATCATCTGAAGTAATAAAAAGTATCCAGTTAGCTTTCTCAATTCAAGTGTTCGTAGACAAAAAACCACACATACACACAGACACATTTCTCAAAAATGCACCCTTGTGGAGCACTCTTTTTGTTCCTTCCTTTGTCCCTGCACTTACAGTTTCCCATAGACTTTGTACACACATTTCCTTGTGGAGCACCCCAGTCTTTAGAAGTTCCATAATGGAGACCTTGTGTTTTCCCTTTTTAGGTGTTCGGGCGACAGCCGAACAACTCTTGTTTTTGTTCGGTTTTTCCTTCTTTGTTTTTCGTCATCTTCTCCCCGAGCTTTGTACGCAAGCAAACGCATACTTGCAAATCTTTGATCAACTTGTGTAGTTAGAACATAACTAGCAGAAGCTGAGTAAGTTGTGACGTCACGATTACGTCATAGGGTGTCAAGTTACAAGCCATTTAAGTTCAAAAAGTGACCTCATCTCTGAATATTAAAGCTACAGTATTCATATTTGGGCATATGATAGATCAAGACACGGGCAACATTTGAAAAGTTTACGCTAAATTCAATGCTTATTTCTTTAAAAAAATATATCTCCTGCATCAGTGACATAAAATCATAATGTTTGTGCTGTCACACTTGTGACCTTTCTATCTAAAGGATGACCCCACTTTTACATTTACTTCCGGTCCAAACATGAAGCTCTAAAATAAAAATAAAAAAATAATATCTCCTGAACCACATGTCGAAAAGTCAAATTTTCTGCCTTCTTGTAACATTTGACATAATTATTTGAAGAAAAAAAAATCAAAGAAATTACCTCACTTTGACCTTTCACTATAAGATCCAAACAGGAAGTTCAAATAATATAAAACGGTTCCTGAACTAAAATTAATGGCATAGAGTCATAATCTTTGGGCCATATCGCAGCTTATGACATAATTATTTGACACTTTTCCCAATTGATCCCAATTTGACCTTTTCCCGGTCCAAACAGGAAGTTCATATAAAATTTACCTTCCACAACGTCAATCTGCAGTGATCCGTGTATAAATACTGCAGCTAGCAGCATCAATATAAGCAGAGTAGACTTCGCCATGACTGTACCAGTCCTTCTAATGAACAGCTCCCTAAATACTCTCCTTCGAAATAAGGGGGATGAGGAAAATGTTAAAAGATAATTATACAGAATTGGAAGATGATTTTGGGTTGAACAAAGAAAAATTGACTAGAGCGGGATTTGAACCAACGACCTCCGGTTTAACGTGCCGGCGCTCTACCAACTGAGCTATCTAGCCCTATGTTGGCGGTCTCCCTATTTTGTCAATATCTTTGTTCGGGGGGGGGGGGGGTGCCAGTCAGAAGCCATTCGACCGTAAACTGCCGTGTAGTCAGGGATCTCACCCAAGTATACGATACAACCTGGGAAGCGGCAGCCAGGGGATCACCTTAAGGGGATGCGACTTTTTATATCAGATATCAAATAATAAACCACAAGGGAAACTGACTGGGTAAATTTTTAAATGATTTTGGGTTGAACAAAGAAAAATTGACTAGAGCGGGATTTGAACCAACGACCTCCGGTTTAACATAGGGCTAGATAGCTCAGTTGGTAGAGCGCCGGCACGTTAAACCGGAGGTCGTTGGTTCAAATCCCGCTCTAGTCAATTTTTCTTTGTTCAACCCAAAATCATTTAAAAATTTACCCAGTCAGTTTCCCTTGTGGTTTATTATTAGAATTGGAAGATCTGAAAAAATTTCGCATAATGGTGTTCATGTTGTATTGATCAACCATACATGAAATTACAAACCTGTGAAAATTTGGTCTTAATCCGTTAATTGAGTACGGAGAATGGTTTAAAAAAAATCACTTTCTGTATGTGAACATATTGTCCTTTATTTTGCATGTAACAACCAAAATCAGCGACATGCGATTTTTGTTTAGGTTTTCAAATGGCACAAGTTCAGAGGGAAATATTTCACGGGGGGGGAAAATGGTTCTTGTATGAACTTCATTATCACTATACAGCAATCCTTCACCGATCTTGAACTCTTGGTGGCAGCAGATACCGCCATTATTGCGGTGGTACCTGGGTGGTACTGCGCTGCCTAGCGACGGGTTTAAGCAATTTGCAAAGTGAAAGTCCAATAACCCGCGACTGATCAAATGATCGCCGTGTAGCCCAAACCTTATACCAGTCGCTAGGCAGCGCAGTACCACCCCGGGTACACCGCAGTAATGGAGGCATATCTGCTGCCACCAAGAGTTCAAGATCGGTGAAGGATTGCTGTATAGCTTTCAGACTAGAATTAAACAATGATGTATCCGTTACAATCCTTTTATTATTTACTTCAAAGGTTTGTGCAGGCAGTTTTTGTGAAAATCAAGTTCTGCCAACAGTATGATGCTAAATGTTTGCAAACAAATTAAAGAATGATCTAACAAGGCATATCCCATGGCATTTGAAGGTCGATCATTGGTCAAACCAACTTCTTGCTTCGTGCGTCTCAGTGAAATTCCACTGTGGCCAGAGACCAAAGGTCTAATCAGCAAACCCATTGTTATGTGTCAACCAAACCCTTCCTTGCGCCTTTCCCTTCCTTGCGCCTTTCCCTTCCTTGCGCCTTTCCCTTCCTTGCGCCTTTCCCTTCCTTGCGCCTTTCCCTTCCTTGCGCCTTTCCCTTCTTTGCGCCTTTCCCTTCTTTGCGCCTTTCCTCTTTTGTCTTCTTGTCGGATTTGTTTGATCATTGCAAGATCCTAATCGCATACCGATATGCATGTAGTGTATCCATTAAAGGCCCTGTACACTATTGGTAAGATCGAAAAACACAAATGTTCACAGATTCACACATAACTTACATGATTTAAAGTAAGTATAATGGTAGAAAGAGTTCCTTAAAATATTTCTGCCTAAAATGCTATCGTTTCTGAGAAATTACTAAAACAATAGTTTTTATCGCGCGCGATAATAAACTCGATGTTTGAAAAACAGAAAACACATAAGGTCTCTTTTCACTATTTTCTCGTGACCTCGATGACCAATTGAGCTCAAACTTTCACAGGTTTGTTTGTTCATGCATATATGTTGAATCACACAAAATGTGGACACTGATTTTGAGCTGTTACCAAAAGTATACAATGCCTTTAAAACTATACACGCGCATACTATTAGGTGCCCAACAAGCGCCTAAAAGCGCTCGAAAGTTTTAACAAGCGTGCACACAGAACTGCCACTTTTGTTGAGCCATCCAGCGTTGGTTTCCAGCGCTTCCCTAAACCAAGGGTTTAATGACGAGAGAGGTATTGAAATGGTGCGCTGCCCATGGTAGTGTAAACTTGGTTCCAAGTCTGTGTTCGTGGTTTTTGGTCTACCTGATAGCCATTGAGCTCCATTAGCCAATATATTAGGTTGCACCACACTAAATAAACTCCCATAGGAACCAATGCTAAATTATAATAAATATTCAAAAATATCTCTCAGCCTCTTGAAAACCAATCAAACATATTTTCGGACGACTGAACTTCAGAATTATTTTCAATTTTTGGCAGGTCAGCCGTTTTGGAATTTTTGCTACACCCCAGAAGAAAAAAACACGCACATGTGTTTTTTCAAAAACCGACTTGCTGCCAGTTTTCGTGAATCACTTCTCCACTTTCCCGGTCAAATAGGGCCAACTTTAACGCCTAAATTTATCAAGTCTCCTCATAAATTGAAGCACAGAACCCCCAGGTTGTGATAGATTCTTATATTAACACAATGTATTAATTGCATGACCCCCAAAACGTCTAATTCAAAATAAGTTGTGGGTTTACAAATTATGATAAGTAGCTTGGCGCATGAATTTTGGCTTATTTTATAGTGTGTTGCACCCAATATTGCCTGAAATAGCGCCCTCTTGTGGATTAACCTCAGTCTTTAACCTTGCGAGTTTATAGAGCGTGGGGGATTTTTGCGTGGCCTGATGCAGAGAAATAACCGCGATCTCACTTTTGGACAGCCAATCAGCTTTGTTTTTCAGTGATTCCCTTCCAGAGATTATAATATTGACGAGAAGTATTTATACGGCGGGCTGCCCAGTCTAAAATTGAACTTCTTGGCCACATAATTTATCGCCGAAGTTGCGCTTATAATAGACCGTGCAAGTCTCGCGCTAGCCCTGGCGGCCTTTCACCTCCGTTTTGTACTACAGTGACGTCCTGGAGATCAGGTACCATTTCTGGGGTGGAAAAATTTACAAAGCTTCATAACTCAAATCTTACCTGCAAGAAGCCACTAATTTCACAAGATTCACATTCTGTCACAGAGAAACCCTCATGTTTTGTATTTTAATGCATATTTATTAGCTGTCCTGAATATTGATGACTTGTAGCCCAAAGTACGAATAATGCATATCATTAGACCAACACCTGATCCAGCAATGCCGTGGTTGATTGAAGCTGAGCAGGTAATAACAATGGTTAGCAGTGTTTGAGGAATGCTTTAGTTGGGTCTACAGTGTTGTGAGTTGAATATTCATCGGGTCAGTTTTGAATTCGAAAAGGAGTTGAGGTGAAAGTTGAGTGCAGGATTGAAGAATGATTCTGATGATGTAAATAGGATGCAAATATTTAGTTCTAAGTATTTCTGTGTGAAGTGAAAGTCAGGGCGTTGTCTCCAAGATCTCGGTCTGTGAGGACTGCTTTACACTCAGCTCTGCTGCAGCGACATTTATTAAGAGTATTCAGGCTCTTAGTTTTAATTGAAACCAAACATCCAGGATTGTGTTTGCTGTTGCTATATCCATTTAAATGCGAGTGTTATTAGGGTGATTTTTCCCCTAACATATTTAACTTTTGGCGAGAGAGGAGACAAGCCCGGAGAATGATCATCAACCGTAAGTTGAAACATTTGTGTATATTCTGTTCAGTGAAGTAATTTCTTTTAAAAGTACTACATATTTTGTGAGGTTAAGAAATCTAACCGTTATGATATTTAATCTGACTCAAGTTATGTGATTAGAGACAGGGATGTTTCTACTTTAATTCTAAGTGAAGAATAATTTCCTGTGCTTTTCATGTTTGTACGTTTAAACTCGAGAATTACGGCAAGTGTTTTGGTTTACTTATGAAATTGCAGACGGCTTTGGTTCTGGGTCACAACTTTACGTTGGAGCACCACTTTTATAGTGAATCAATGATGTTTGAGTGTCGCCATTTAACTGGAGACTTGGAAAGCAGGGGGTGGTACACCGCATCCTGTCTGTATATTGGAACTGCCCAAGTTGGAAGCTGTACTTCTGCAAGTAGCCTTTTCTTTTGCATGGATGGAGTAGTCAGCAAGTAAACTTTGAACATTTAAATAGGAATTTGTCTGGACCTGTACAAAGAGTGACAAATATCATTAATTGCATTTACTGCCTGTATTTTTGAAACTGCCTTACTTGAGAGTGAAGGGGGTTCACCTCCGTGTAGTTGCAATTTTGCGTTAACTTTATTGTTGAGTGTTGCTTTTAGACAGTGGAAAGGTGTTAGGTTTGAACTTGGACTGTTTCACTGTAAATTAATTAAAAGCATAATAAGTTTGTAATAATAGGGATATTCACTAGACTGTGATATTGTGTAATTTTGCTTCAAGGCTTTTGCTAATGAGCCCGAGTGGCTGTAGTCCCTTAGTAGGAACAATTTATGTCTTTGTGACATTTGGTCTTAGTGACCTATATTTACGTCTTTGTGACATTTGGTCTTAGTGACCTTCATTTTGATCTTGGTGATCAGTGGTCTAAGTGACCGACATTTTGGTCTTAGTGACCTGGTATAAATGTTGCCTTAGTGGCTATTTTCCTTTGAGGAGCAAATAATTGGTAGATGTCTGAGTGACATAGCATTTTGCCTTTATATACGAATTTGACATATTATTGTGCGGAGCACTTTGAGGCGAACCAAAAATGAAGCAATTGTAAATTACAAGAGCTAATTTGAACTTATATTTTTATGACTAGTGTTTATACTTGTGTAAATGATAATTTTGATGTGAGACTTTGTAGAAAATAAACCTCTGAAAGGATTATTTGTCAGAGTGGACAAATCGTACTCGTTGAATCCTTTAACTGGACAGGTTATTAGTTCTGACATTTGGGGGCTTGTCCGGGAGAGAAAAACAGAACGTTAACCTGGTCACAGTATTTAACTGAGCGCGATAAACTTTGTCGCACTCATGAGCTTAACTCAAAGTGTACTTTTTGTAAGTGCCGTGGTTGCCAATGGCTTTTCTCAATAGAAGTCATAATGATTAATGTTGTAGATTGTTTCTTTTACACAGATCAGTGATCCAGTCGTGTCTCCCCTCTCACCAATTAGGCTAAGGTTCCGCATTGCATGCTCCTTGTGCTTGTTTTATTAGCATTTGTGCGTTTAGGTGAGCCGAGTGTGCAGACAGTTACCATGGATAAGTGGGTAGAGTTAGGTAAGGAATCGGGTCTGAGTGGAGAAGATCTTTTAGATTTTGTTAGAGAGAGAGAGAATGCAGCCAGAGAGGATCGGGTACAGACATTAGAGTTAAGGAGACAGGAAAGAGATATTATAGAAATGCAGGTTAGGGTAAAAGAGTTAGAAGCTGAAGCCAGGGAATCTCATGATGTAAGTATTGAGGAGAAGAAACCTTTCCTTAAGGCCACTAGAGTTCCAAAGCTACCCGTATTCCATGATGACAAGGATGATATTGATGCATATATACAAAGGTTTGAGAGATATATATGCATTGTCAGTAGGTTGGAACAAGGAGAACTGGGCTATAAACCTTAGTGCCCTACTAACAGGTAAGGCCTTATTTACGTATTCGAGATTGGCTGTTCATGTTGCAAATGATTATGAAGTCGTTAAATCTGCCTTATTTAAGCAGTACAATTTGACGGCATACCTTTCGCTGCGCCGGATTTTGGACGTCATATATTCCTCATTAATTCGTCATTTTCGTGAAATAATGCAGCTCCCAACGCTTAACAATTCTGCCAACTTTTAATAAAGAAAAACCAAGATGCCGGCGTTTGCGTATGTTTGCATGGGTGCACAGATTACGCATACCGCAAACAGCAACAAATTCAAATCGCACTATTGCTGCGACCTGACTGCATGAACAGAGATTCGACTGCATGCATGTAAGGCAGGCTCATGAATGAGACGAGTATCAACGTTGATGACGCCTTTTTCTTTTTCCGTGTCCGCCCCCCCCCCCCCCCCGGTATTTGCATCACACATACACAATCATGTCGACCAATCAGGCTGGGTATTTATGAATGGTATTTCGATGTATAGCCTACTTAAAATAAATCAATATTTATCGCTGAAAGAAACAAAAAACATCAAACAAACATTGTAGATTTTGGATCAGTTAGACATTTTTAGACCAAAGAAAGCATATAGTGTACTTACCTCAAATCTTGTGATAAAACCGCGAAGTGTCTCCTGCACACCCACCACACTGCTGTTCGGTGTCTCCACTTCAAGCCGTTTATATCACATTTTGAGGTTCAGTCAACAGCTGATGTTGCTGTCACTCACGTCCCAACAAAAACAAACACCCGATGTCATTTTCGCTCCAGAACAGAATAACATTTACGCAATAAATTTCAAAACGATGAGAAACCTTTTAATTAAAGTTGTTTTTCAACAGACAAGCTCAGTTTGACCTCCAGTTGGTGATGTTTTCTTTAAAAGCAAATGCACAAAAAGAGTTTAATGTGGCTTAGTAATATAACTGTTGGGAAACGATTTTCCATTAAATTAAAAGCAATAAATAAAACAGAAAACAAACAAAAAATTGTTATTATTCATCGCCAGGTTTGGGAGCAGATGTTTTTATGTTATTTTTTAGGGAGGAACACTGAGCCGGTATTGAGTCGAGTGGAAATTACACGCCATCAAAGCACGTGGACAAGGTGATCCAAAGCAAACCAATCTGCGACACTAAGCTGTAGCTCGATCGGTCAGTCACAAAAAAGTGAAATTTCCCTTTAAATTATGCTTTCGCTGGTTTTAAAACATTGTGTTTTGGACTGGAGCTTTTAAAACTGTTTTAAAACCAACCTGTACAAAACGTCGCATTTCAAGCAATGGAAGCTTGGACATAACTGAAACATTTCAAGGGCGGAAGGTGTTCGACCAAGGCCATTCTTTTCACCATGTACGTTTTGTGCAAAACTGTTGGCTACACGTTTACATTTTTCAGTCTCACGAATGTTGTGTACTCCCTTAACGGCCCCTGAAGTAAACTATCTGTATGAAAACTAATTGACAATATTGGTTAATTTCATTGATTAGTGAATTTCTGTAAACATAAAAAAAAAATTCCTGGCCAACTGAAGGCGCATTTCGCTGTAATTTTCAGGGAGACACTTGTTTTATTTCTGTAAAAAAAAAAACGAATTTGTGAACCTCAAAATTTGGTTGTTGAAAGAGTTTGTGAAAAGGGTTTGCGCCTTGGCTTACTGCCATAAACTGACATGCTAACAAATCACTTATTAAGAAAGAAAAACAATTGCGACAGCAAAATATTTTACATTGTGTTCACTTAGCATGCATAAACTAATTGCAACTTTGAGATTTCTGCCCGACTTGACACTTTGAATACGGAAGCTTGCATTAGATGTTGAAGCGCCGATCCAGTCGTAGCTAGCCTTAAGCCGTAAACACCAATCGTTCCACCACACACGATTCCTAGCACATTTTGTTAACATTAATGAATTGTTGCCGTAGTACTCGGAAAACCATCTCAAAAAGCACGATACTAACTGAACTTCATTTTGTATTACAAGTCTGGAGAGGTTGGACGATTTTTTGAGCAATTTTAAAAACGTGCCTTGAGTAAGGGTTTTTCCCATTAAAGGGAGTTTATACTTGGTAAATGTCAAAGACCAGTATCCTCATTGCATTCAGGGACTCTCAGGACTTATTTTAAAGGATTGTTGGGGACCCCAATGCCACATAACGGACATACACTTATTCCCCGCACTTTTCTTGCTTGTTTCTGAATTATTTAATAATTTTATACACATTTAATGCGTCATGGAATCGACAAGCTGTTTTGTGGTGTGACGTCAACATTACGTGTAAACATCATACATTGTTTAATTTGTTGCAGTTGTTGGTCAACCTGTCTGAATACTCTGATGTTATCTTCTTTTCCTCAATGATTTGAATCGAGATATCGCGTTGTCCTTCGCATCATCGATGTATCTGTGCTGGGTGATGCACTAACTGGTCTTGTATGGATGACACTGGGGCAGCCTTATCACAGGTTCGGGTATGAGGACTTAAAGGGACTGGCTCTTTGTTTCGGGCATCGGTGACGCATCTATCCGGTTTGCAACTGTGACGAAGGCCACGCCCACGTCACACAAACTGGCTCCACATACTGCAGGGATGAGATTTTACGAAATTGAAAAATCCTGAGAATGGCTCTCAGAGCCCCCCCCCCTTCCCTCTTATTCCAAACCCAGAACCTCCCAAATGGTATAGGCTAAATCAGCAGGTCTAAAGACTCTGTGCATCATCGGAAATACAAAACTACAGGTCTACATACCAATATGGACTAGTTTATCCCTCCCTCTCGTGTACTTATCTATTAAGTATTATGTTTATTATCTACTCGTTTTTATCTACTCATTCTAATGGCATTTTTAATATACATGTAATGTAGTGGCTTTTCTATGTACTTTTAACAATTTTTATCATATGTTAATTCATGATTTATCAGCCTTCGAGCTGTTTTCATCGAATGTTTTTAAATAAACCAATTCAATCAAACTTCTATCAGGAAAACTTGAAGACTCAATAAAGTTTTGAGAAATCCCTGAAAAATCCTGAGAAATCACACCCCTGTCAATATAATTCCATAGAAATTGAAAAAGAAAAGGTGAGGTTTTTATTATGATTTATGCAACAGATCTTTAATAATTATTTAAAGCCTATGTACAACATTGGTAATTGTTAAAGACCAGTATCTACACTTGATGTGACCCGACATATACATGAAATAACAAACCTGTGAAAGTTTAAGCTAAATCGGTCTGCGGATTTTATTACGCGTGATAAAGACAACTGGTTTACTCATTTCCTAAAAACTGTAACATTTCAAGCAAAACTATTTCAAGGGAAGTTTTCCACCATGACCATCCTTATACCATGTAAGTTATGTGCAAATCTGTAAACATTAATTTTTTCAATCTAACCAATAGTGTCGCACGTGTTGTACATAGGCTTTAAATAATTATTAAAGATCTGTTGCATAAATCATAATAAAAACCTCACCTTTTCTTTTTCAATTTCTATGGAATTATATTGACAGGGGTGTGATTTCTCAGGATTTTTTTGGCTTGTACATAATCTTCAAAGACCAAGGACCTGTCAAAATTCAAAGTCATAAGAAATGCCTTTGAGCGAAAAAAGGGGTGAACTTTAGTAAAAAGGCAAAACCTTTGGTCGTGCAGCAGATCGAAAACGTGTGACGCACAATAAGGACTTTTGCAAACATTATTGCATAGGCTGGTAGACTGGTCTCCAGTCCTAGTCTGTATCCACCCAATAACTCGCAGTAATCTGACGTCAGATGTTCGTGCATATAGTTGCTTGTTCATTTCATAATTCAGTCGCCAGTAGCAGAGCAATTTTTGAAAATGTTGTAATTTTATCAATTTTATTATACATTGATATTATTCAGAATCGTATGAGGTCTTTTTCAAAGATTGCTTTGACACTCTGGCTTATGGCAGGATCGCTAAAATCGTTTTTCCACGTTGTTGCTGCAACCAACAACAGCTATAATTATAGACCGAGTCGCTTAATTCGGATATTCGAGACAACCTTTTTAGCAACAAACTTAAACCCTCTCAAGAAATCGGACCAAGTATTACACTCGCCACATCACGAAAAATCATTGTTACTTTTTGTGTCGAACTTTATTAACATCCTTATCTACATTCCTTTATTTCTACACTTCCGTAAGTTTTTCTGCCTATCATTTCTTTCGTGTTCTCGAAAAGCTTTTTCAGCACTTACAACATGATGCTTGGAAGATCAATGTAAATTCAAGCATAATGTTACCACTTTGCTGGCGATCAATTTTTATAATGTGAATACTTGTGATTGTTTAAAAATGATTATGTCTGTAGCACCATTTTACGCAGTATCACAACACAGCGGGGAACAACTTGCATGCACTTTTATTTGTTAAGTGCTGACGGAATCAACAATCCATTACAAAGGGAACATATCCAGAATCGATAGTACCTTGGTATTCTTTGGGTTATAGCATTTGTACTGCACAATCAGCGATATCCGTCTGCTTGCATAATTAATAGTCAAGGTCAGATGTCAATTAATGGTCGTTGCTCATACCTGATTGGATATTGGGTACGGACTAGTGCGCCGTCACCGATGGAGAAGCCGGGACTTTCCAGTTTGAGATATAGTTACACAGTCACGAGATAAGCTAAATTTGTTTTTAACAAAGAATTGAATCTAGTCAGAATTGAACAGCAACACGCACGCAAACCTGGGAGGTAGCTGCCAAAGTTTCTTCCCACAATGCAGTGCCAGGTGGGGTTGTACTTCCGGTCGAACTCCTTCTTGATGAAGGCAGCGATGTCCTTCTCTTTATTGAACTTCTCTATGGCCTGGGTGGCACACTCAATGGCGTCTTGCTGGACTTCTTCGGCCATGTCAGCATGTTTGACTACGGCTCTGCGTTCAGACGGAACGATGCTTCTTGCATTTTCTGCAGGAACGAAATGAGAAAAATCACAACATTTTTAATGCAGAGGTAACATTTAAAGCTGCCCAATATGTTTTTTCAGGCTGTTAATATAAATTTAAAAATCGCACGTCAGGTTGTCATAAACCTTTTTATTTGATGCAATCATTTCTTTATGATGAACGCGTGGAATGTTGGCATACCTCCAAGACATTTTCAGGGAAACAAAATATCCAGTGAAAAGATTTTTAACCTTTCATTTTGGCAGCGTAGATAATCTATACTTTCTCAACGGCACAACATTTCCCAGATTGATTTAAGATGGGGGCGTGTGGGCAAGCTAATGGAATTGGGTTAGATTCGTTCCGGTGTGGCAGGAGATTCTGTCCCCCGGAGATTCTGTCTCCCCATACGACGAACTGTGTACAAACTTCTTCTGATATAGCGCCCTCTTTTGAATCGTCCTCCTCCAGCCCATTTCAATGCTATAATATAGTTATAGGGGGCGGAATCTCCGGTGGACAAATTTCTTTAGAACACAGGTGTTACGATCTCAGCGATCCGGCGTACTCAGCAATCCGGATGACCTAATACGGTAGCATTACGTCACGCCATGCCTGCGTATCCAACAAGCGAAAGTGGTCCAGTTTCAGTGTTGTCCTGAGTCATGTTGCTGTACTGGAAACGTATTATTGTAAACAACGGGCCTTGCATAGCTGTCTGCGAGAACTGAACGCGTGATTCGTTTTTAGGGGTGTACTGTACCCACTAAATAAACTCCCATAGCAAGGCCTGTAGTGTAAAATGCTAAATATTCAAAAAATCCTTTTAAAATTACCCGTCGACTCCCGAACTTTTATCCTCTGCTTAAACACAAAAAAGTTATTTTCTAGCAAATCTCGTAGAGTAGTGGTTTAAAGGTATTATACAGGATTGGCAGAGCTGACAAAATAATCACAGACAGTGTTCATGTTTTGTGTAATCGGCCACATACATGAAATAACAAACCTGTGAAAATTTGAGCTCAATTGGTCATCGAGATCACTAGAAAATAGTGAAAAAAGACCTTTTGTGTTTTCTGTTTTTCAAACATCGAGTTTATTATCGCGCGCGATAAAAACTATTGTTTAACTCATTTCTCAGAAACGATAGCATTTTAGGCAGAAATATTTTAAGGAACCCTTTCTACCATTACTTACTTTAAATCATGTAAGTTATGTGTGAATCTGTGAACATTTGTGTTTTTCGATCTTACCAATAGTGTACAGGGCCTTTAACGATAAATGGTGGTTTTTACGAATAAAATATTTCATTAAGATAATAATTATTATTGTACTATAAGGCCCTATATAATGCAAGTAAAGCTCGGTTCATACTTCCTCATACTTCCTGCGAATGCGAAGCGGATTTTCGCTGCGAATGTTTCACAGGAGTTGCCGGGCAACTCTTCCGAATTATTCGTTGCGAATTTGTGGCGACAAAATTCGTATCGCATACGCAGAAGGCACCCAAGCGGGCTTTACACGGTCGATTGGGCAATTGACTGACAATGCAGAGGCCAAATTTTCATCCTCACTGTCATGCACATACAAAACTGTCAACACAAAATATTTCTAGATTTATACTCTCATCGATGAATGTTGAAAAGTTACTCACTAAAAAGTTACTTAACACAATTTTCTACCTACCAATTGGCTTGAAAATAGGTGATGTTTCCGGATTTCTTTCGAGTCGCTCTTGATGCACGTGCTCTTGTGGAATTTTTACCAAAATAGAGAGGTATCTAAATTTACCTTGTCCCTCTCTCTTGATGTTTGATGGCTGGCTCCCCGGTAGTCTGTTTTCTGCGTTTCTGATTGGTCATTTTGGTAGCTTCCTGATCCTTTCATCAGTAGCTTGTACCAATTAATCAAGGGCGTCGATGGGTGGGGGACGGGGGGGGGGACATGCCCCCCCCCCCCACTTTTTAGACTGGGGGGACAGCATATCAGATGTCCCCCCCCCCACTTTTTGATTGACTGTTCATTAGAAATATGCAACAAAATATAAAAATACACACTATTTTCTTGATTTAATATTTCATTACAATTTTTGTTCAAATAAAAGAATAGCGAACAAACGGTGAAATGTTTTCTTAATTATTATTTTTTTCCCCCTGATGGACCTATTTCCGTTTCTATAATACAGACAATAGACGACAAGTTTCGTCCAAGACATGAACGCCAAAATCCCGCTTACATACCTTGTTAGCATTCAAGTTATGCGTCATTTGTGTATGCTATATTGTACGGTACACGATCCCTCCACAAAGGAAGTCTGTGTGTACGCGCATGTGCAAATGTGTTACATTTTGTTACAATCGCAAATATTTTCTTTGCGTGTCATTCTCTAAATACACTCTGTATGTATGATTCATACATATTACCATAAAAATGTTTGTTGTGGTCACATGGTCTGTTTGCACAAAACTACACGTATGATGTCACCGTTCCCTTTACACAAATTAAATTTAAAAGTAATGGTGTGGGGTGCAAATAATGTAAGATGTATTTTTTCAAGACTTGCTCGCCCGTCCCCCCTACTGTTCAGTAGCGATCGACGCCCTTGCAATTAATAGACTGTGCAAGTCTCGCGCGCATTCGAACTTCCGGGACCATAGTGGTCCCAACCATATGGAGTTTTACGTGGGCGAGATTTTGTTTCGTCAATTATTTTAGTTTAACGTAGTTTATGACCTAGAAAATTATACATGTTGTTGGGAATGTAATACTTAAGTGATAACAAAATATGAAAGTAAAACCAATTCAACAATATAACGAAGAAAACCCGAGAATTAAACTTGACCTCAGCTTCCGGTTATTGCAAAAAATTAAGAATTTTGTGCTCACCTCCGATCATAAAACTTATGTAAAATCTTGTTTTGGATGCGCGATTATAATCGCCAGATGCTGTATGCAAAGCGAACCCTTTTCATTGCAGTCTATGGTGTTGAGGCGTCGGCATTCCTCTTTAAACTGCGATACGGGTCAATTTAAAACCCGTTTGACCTTCACGAATCTGCGTAAGGGGTTTCTAAAAAGTTAACATCAAAAAAGCATCCTTGTCCCAGAGTTTTAATTTGTTTTTAATAATAATTAACACACTTTGGCGTATTTTTTTAAAAGCTAAAACTAATTTCATAAAATTGTAATGATTTATTTTTGTTGTTCAGATTTTTTCATGAGATATAATTTAAAACAAAGATTTGATTTCAGAAATAAAAATGTTCTTCGTTTGACGTGTTTTCTCGTTCGGATACGCGCGAGACTTGCACAGTCTATTACCACGTGGATGGAGGGATCGGGATAGCATGAGCAAAACGTTCAGTTCATATTAAATAGATGTGCTACAGTAACTCATAACAGATGCAACATGACATGCACAGAGGTCGATGAATATTCAAAAGTACCGTGGAGTAAACTCGGGACGTCGTTGATATACGAATTACTGGAGAACGTAAGTTTTTAACCAGGTTCATAGACTCGCCCAAACTCTCCAAGCAAGTCGATGTTGCGCCCTCTACCGGTAGGTGACTAACACAAAAACTAGCGTCGCCGATTAAGACTTTTAATAAGTCGTGTTTGATGAAGCTTTGCATGGTGTAGAAAAGAGAGAAGTAACTGCAATTATAAACTTGAGGGTACAACCATGTATACAATCTCGTTTGGGAGGAGTGTTGGCTCTGAAAGAGCCGGTGCTCTGAAAAGAGCCGGTTGGTCTTGACGTTTTGAACAGATACACTCGAGTGTATCTGTTCGTCTTCAATAGAATGTTTCTGAATAAGTGAATAAACTGCATGCATCTTTAATTTAAAATGGAAACAAAAAACACATGTAGGAAACTGTATTATTTTCCTCTGTGACGGAATTTCCGAGATTATGGGACGACTGAGTATGCATTAAGGCCCATGTGTGGGTATTATGCAAAATAGTTACCTGTAGAGCAATTCGTGGTTCCGGTGTCCTAGGTAGCAGGGTAACCAGTCCCCCAGATAGTCTGTCCCTCATTATGGGAAATAATAACATGGGCTGGAGAAGGATGAGACAAAAGAGGGCGCTATCAGAAGAAGTTTGTACACAGTTCACCATAACGGGGGGCATTAAACCTCCTGCCACACCGACCCTTAATTTTCAGTTAGAATGCAGTGAACTGTTGAAAAATGTGTATTTCCCTTTACAAAGACATCCGGTCCCCATTTGTCATAACCCCTTTAATGATCTCATAAATAGTGCAACACAGTGTTTTAGATGTAATATAAATATGCAAGCGTTTCTGCAAGAGTATTTTTTGAATATTTCAATAGTTTTTCCTATTTCTATCCGTAAGCCTTTACCCGATAAGTGTTCTATGATAACGGATGTTAACAGTCTTTAGGGCAGGGAATTTCAGCCTTTTATTATTCTTGGTGATATTGTTTAGTAAAGTAGTAACCTTTCAAACATTGATAATCAAATCACATAAATGCCTCTTTTGTGCTCCATACACATTGTTTGATAAGGGTCCTCGATCTGTGTATAAGAGTGTTGCTAAAGACGTACTTCAACGCATGACACGGCAACCAGTCGTAGCCACTTAATTCGTTTATAAGCCTTTGAAGGTGCGTCACACGATCCATGCACAGCCTTGCTAAAAAATTAATAATGATGAAAAGAAAATCTCAAAAAGTCTTAAAAAGCATTGATGATAACTCAAGTGTAATAATTGTATGATCAAATGTGACAAGGGATGACATTTTACGAATTTGAAAATTCCTGGAAAGGGCCGGCTCCCAGGCCAATAATTCCCCCTTTACTAGACCCGGAACCTCACATTATTATACAAATGTAAAAGTTAAGTGTGTGTTTTTAAGACTCTGTGCATAAACACAAAACTACATGTTTTGACAGACACCGTACTGTGAACTATTGCTCTCTCCCTCTACTCTGCCGACTGAATTACATCTTTCAAGAAAATTTGGAGGCTTGGTTTTGAGAATTTGAAATAATCTTGAGAAATCAAAAGCCTATACCAGTGATTACCAGAATCCCAATAGCTTTTTTGAGATGTGCGAGCATAACGGGAGGATAGTTTTGGTGTTTATAAATAGACAGCTTTACCCAAACCAAACAGTGCATTTTTATTATTGTGTCGACCATCCCAAAATGGCTTCATTGAAATCATTTTTTCTGTGATGATTTATGGCAAAAAACCAAAAACAAAACCCATAAAATTGGACCTGCCATGGCTTTTACATACGCTCTTCAAAGATTAAGGGCCTTTCAAAATTCTAAGTTAAAAGAAGTGCTTTGAAAAAATACATTTAATTGGGACTTTTTGTACAATATTATAGGCGTAGGCCTACAAAACACGCAACCGTATCAGCTTTCATAGCGAAATCTGTCCCCGGAGATTCTGTTCCCATGCGTCGAAAGAAGATTACTCAAAAGAGGACGCTTTCATAAGATTGTGTACCCAGTTTGGGTTGCACCACACTTATTAGGCCAAAATTCATGCGCCAAGCCGATTTTCATAATTTTTAACCCCCTCAAAATCCTTTGAACTTAACTTTTTGGGGTCTTTCAATTTATAGATTGTATAAAATTTATAATAATCTATTACAACCCGGAGGTTCTGTGCTTCAACTTTGAGGAGACTTGATAAATTTAGGCGTTAAAGTTGGCTCTATTTGACTTTGGAAGTGAAAAGTGCTTTATGAACACTGGCAGTAAGTCCGTTTGAGGAAAATCTCATTTTCGGGAGTGTTTTTTTTTCTGGGAAAGAAAAATTGCCAAACGGCTGACCTGCCAAATGAAAAGAAATCTAAAGTTTAGTTGCCCGAACATATATTTTTTTCAAAGAGGCTGAGAGACTGAAACTATTTTTTTGAATATTTAGAATTTAACATTTGTTGCTATGGGAGTTTATTTAGTGGGGGCACACAGAATCTCCTGGCACACCCACCGAAAGAAGCAACAAATTTTGGGCGTACATTAAATACGTGTATTTACGAATGCGTGCGGCGTGTGCGCACAATGGACTTGGAACCTAATTAATTGCACAGGCTGGTCCCCTCGTCTGTATCCGCCCAAGAACTCACAGTAATCCGACGTCAGATGTTCGTGCTATTAGTAAACTATTGCTTTGTTCATTTCATAATTACGTTGTCAGTAGCAGCAATTTCTGAAAATGTTGTAATTTTATCAATTTAGTATACATTGATATTATTCATAATCGTATGAGGTCGTTTTCAAAGATTGCTTTGACACTGGCTTTTGGCAGGATCGCTAAAAACATTCTTCCTCAATTTTGCTGCCACCAACAGCCATAGACGAAGTCGCTTGATCCGGATATTTGATATAACCTTTTTAGCATCAAACTTAACCCCTTACAGGAAATCGGACTAAGTATTACATCCGCCACATCACGAAAACTCATTGTTACTTTTTGTTACAAAACTTTATTAACATCCTCATCTACCTTCCTTTAGTTTACACTCTAAAAATACCGCAATAAACTTTATCAGTTTTTCTGCCCAACATTTTTATCGTGTTCTCGATATGCTTTTCCAGCACCTGCAACATGATGCTTGGAAGATCAATGTTAATTCAAGCTTGTACTAGATTAAAGCAAAAAGTTAACGTTTTGCTGGTGATCATTATTAACCATGTGAATACTTCTTGATGGTTTATGAATTTTCAAAATGATTTGGTCTTTAGCACCATTTACGCAGTAGCACAATACAACGGGGAACAACTTGCAGAAATTTTTATTTGTTAAGTGCTAACGGCATCAACCATCCATAATACAAAGGAATCTATAGTACTTTAGTATTCTTTGGGTTATATCATTAATTTGTACAAACAACTGCACAGCGATATCCGTCTGCATGCATGCTTAACAGTCTAGGTCAGATGTCAAAATGGTCGTGGCTCATGCGTGATTGGATATGTCCGAAGTACTCCAGCACCGATGAAGAAGTCGGGACTTTCCAGTTTAGGCTATTTACACTGCAGTCACAAGATTAGCAGTCACAAGATTAACGGAGAGCTGCATCTAGCCAGACTTGAACAGCAACACGGCAACCTGGCCAAGGTAGAAGTAGATGAAGTGCTTGGTCTCGTGCGTGACGTAGCTGCCGAAGTTTCTTCCCACAATGCAGTGCCAGGTGGGGTTGTACTTCCGGTCGAACTCCTTCTTGATGAAGGCGGCGATGTCCTTCTCCACGTTGAACTTCTCCATGGCCTGGGTGGCACACTCAATGGCGTCTTGCTGGACATCTTCGGCCATGTCGGCATTCTTGACTACGGCTTTGCGTTCAGACATAGTGATGCTTGTTGTATTTCTGCAGCAACAAAATAAGAAAAATCACAAAATAAATACACAGTAATTTTTACAGCTGCCACGTATTTTTTTGCAGGCTGTTTTAGTGTTAAAAGAAGAAGAAAAAAATCCGCATCTCGTGTGGTTAGAATTAGAAACTGTCTTATTTGGCGCAATCGTTTCGTTGTGACAAGAATGCGTAATTTGTGGAATGTTGGCATGCATACCTCCAAGACATTTTCAGAGAATCACAAAATCCAGTGAAAATATGATTTTATAACACAATCCGTTAGAATTCACTGCCGGAAGTATAACAAAACCTATTTTGCCAGCGTAGTTAATCTAGATACTTTCTCAGTCAACAGCACAGTATTGCCAGATTGAACTAAGATGGGCGTGTTGGCAAGCTTATACCCCCGACGGGGTTTATTCGTTCCGGCTCTATTCTGTGTCAAGCACAAAAAGGGCTACCAGTTTGTATGGAACTTTTGTGTTGCAAATTTCCGGTTGCCCTCGACTCTTAGTATTTACAACCACCAGTAAGCATAGCTGTTGTTAGTGTTGGAATGCGTGGTTCCCCCGCCTGTGTGTTTAGGAGTGAATTATTGCCATGGAAGGTGGGAGGGGGACACAAAGGGTGAGGTATCGGTGGTGCCGCCGGGCTGCATTAGAAAGTCCAAACCTGAATAGAAACCCTATTTCTACTTAACTATAAAGCACGGACTATGGGCAAATCGGTGATCCAAATATTACGACCCGGACGACTTGACAATGAATGTGGTGGTTAAAATTTTCATCCTCTCGTACTCGATCGTAGTCACAGCATGGTCACAGTCACATACTTTCAAGACAAAATTCCACATTTTGCACTCTCATCGATGAATTGAAAAACATACTCATCACTAAACAGTTTCTTAATACAGTACTTACCAAAATATCTTGAAAATGGGTGATGTTTCCTAGTTTCTATTGAGTCGTTCCTGGTCTTCCTTTTAGACTTGATGCTTTACCAATGAATGATGAAATTTCTCAATTCACCTTTGCTTGTACCCCCCCCTGGAGTGCCTCTTGTTCTCCTTGATGTTTGATGGCAGGCTCCACGGTAACACTGTTTCTGCGTTTCTGATTGGTCATTCTGGTAGCTTACTCTCGGTAGCTTGTAACAAAATATACTGGATGGTGATTGGCGTGGATAGCAAAACGTTCTGTTTCCATTCGCTCTAAAGAAAGGTGTGCTGCAGTAGCTTGTAACAAAAGCAATATGACATGCGCACAGGTTGATGAATATTCAAACCGCTGCGGCTACGACTGTTGTTAAGCGTGTTGCTATGCACTGGTCACTATACACAGTCGATGAGCAATCCAGCGCCTTATCCCTACTGTATGTTCTTTACATCGAAATTTACAACACTCCAAAAGTCCAGATTTCACACAAGGGGATGGGCACTTGGGGTGTGGGGTGGGGGGGGGGGGGGGGGGGGGGGGGGGACACGGACATCAATAATGGGGATGGGGCCCTCGTGTGCCCCCCCCCCCCCCCCCCCCACCCCCCCCGTTACGCGACTGCGACAACGTTTTGAAAATAATCACTGTTGACTGTGACACTAAAGCTGCTGCGGCTGCGGCTGCGGCTGTTGCTATGTTGCGGCTGCGGCTGCTATATGTTGCTGTATTAAAGCATAGTATGATAATTGATACGTGAGAGCAGCCTATAGTTTCAACGCATGTGGTGATGTAGCAGTAGCCCTTCGAAACAACGGCGTACACGTCCCCCGTACGGGGCTTCAAACAGGCCGTTGTATTAGGGCTAGCTAGCTGGAGCCATTGATTGATCTTATCTGGCTAATGTGCGCACGCAAGACATAATGTAAAAGTATGGCGCGCATACGAGGCAGCCTAAACATAAACAATGCATTTAAACAATGCGTCATCTATAGGGAGGTGCAGTACACACACACCCCGAACAAATTAACACGCAACAAAATATAAATATATACGAAGAAACAACTTAAATCATAGGCCTATACTGAACGAACCCCGGCATAGGTAAAATATGCTGAATTTATATGCTGAGTTGTAAATAAAAATCTTCAGCAAGGTCTAATAGTGCAACTTCTCATCGACAGCTGGCCCTAAAGTGTACCAATAGTTTAGATGCCAAGCAGACGGAAAGGAACGATCGCCAATTATGTTGATGTGTCCTCAGAATGGTTTTAACTGATACCAAGTATTGATCGAAAAACGATAAAGAAATGTGTACACAATCGATTCAACTGGATTTTTCTCCTGGGAGAGAAACAACTGAAAACCCTGCAAGCCCATAAGTAGCTGACCCGTCCCAAAATTAGTTAATACAATTATATGTTTAATCAAATAATGTTCATTTTGTGTTAAGTCGACGATCCTCATGTCAACGCAAACAAACATGATTATTTTGTTTCATTTGTATGATAAATTTGTTCAGCCTGCTGCATCTGTGTGTATAACCCCCAAGGCATGGGGTCATAATACTGTATAAAATGGTGGGGGGGGGGGGGGGGGGGGGAACTATAAGCGGATCACCAGAAGTGAGGATAACTTATTTAAAGGCACTGGACACCTTTGGTAATTGTCAAAGACCAGTATTCTCACTTGGTGTATCCCAACATATGCATGAAATAACAAACCTGTGAAAATTAGGGCTGAATTAGTCATCGAAGTTGCAAGAAAATAATGAAAGAAAAAGCACCCTTGTTGCACAATAATTTGTGTGCTTTCAGATGCCAATAATAAAAGGCTTCGCTGAAGTCTTTTATTATTTGAGTGAGAAATTACCTTTTTCTCAAAAACTACGTTACTTCAGAGGGAGTCGTTTCTCACAATGTTTTATACTATCAACAGCTCTCCATTGCTCGTTACCAAGTAAGTTTGTATGCTAACAATTATTTTGAGTAATTACTAGTGTTCAGTGCCTTGCTTTTAATTAGTGCAGACATCGCTATTGCCTTTTGCCTGTCGGTAACAGTTTTTATGTACGATTTCATTGACTGATATCAGAAGCTCAACGGGTTGCACTCCTGGTTGATTTCAAAAAGTGAAATAAAATGTGTTCTCCTGATGTTTAAGAAAAGGACAAATGAAACATACTGTGTTCTGTCTATAGGACAGCATGATTGAGCCTCCCCTTGTAGACGTTTTTCTAGGACAGAACATGGCTTTGAGATTGTGTGCTTACAGAACATGGCTTTGAGATAATGTGTGCTTTATAAAAAAATATAAGAAAAAAAGGTAAAAAATAAACGAACAACGACAAAGAGTGAGAGGGGGAGGGGTGGGGGTATTTGTTGTGCATAGATTCTTGAATATAGTTTGGTTCACGCTATCTCTTCGACATTTCATCACAGAGGAAAATATCAAAAGTTTCATACATGCGTCACAACTACGACAGAACCGTCGTGTACTTCAGTTGTGTGTGTGCCATGGAAAGTGTACATGTAGGTCTTGGTCCTATACATGCATTCAGATAACTCGTAGAGCAATTTATGCCCACTTGGTACATTTGGGTTCCGAGCCTTTATTTTAAGATTTAAAATGCATTAAGCTGTTGAAAATTGTGTACCTCCTTTTCAAAGACTGGAGTCACATTTAATTGTTTTCATAATGATCTGCTAAGTAGTGAAAAAAACACTGTATTTTTGAATCTTTATTTTCTTTTTTGTATCGAGCAGGCCTGGATTTATGACATATGTTGCAATTGTCTTGCCCTTGGTGCCCCTTCAACAGTGTTTCCCATAGACTTGAAAACTTCCCGATGGAATTGGAAGTGTAATATAATGGCCTTGCCCTCTCAAAGATGAAATTCCGGGTGATCGAGGAATAACTCCGTAGGCCTACTCCCGATGAGCGTCCTTAACATATGTAACAGCAGTCTTTAGGACAGGAACTTTTAACATATTCTTCTTGGTGATAATATTAAGTCACGTGAAACTTCGTAATTTAAAGTTCAAGTCTCTCAGACGCCTTTAACTTTTCAAACATTTATGCCTCTTTTGTGCTCCATAAATTGTTTGGTAAGGGGTCTCGATGTGCGCATGCCTGTACTGTGAGGTGCGCATGCGCCTAGAGAGCACTGAAAGAGCAAAGAAGCATCATTTTCAATTCAGCAAACATTTCCTGGAACCTCGTGCGTGAATTTTTCTGTGTTAAGAAATAGTGATTATTTACCGTGAAATTCTTCAGCTTTCCCCCACTTGTATTTTCTGAACTACAACCAAATCATTTCGTAACAGGTTAAAGGGGTCATTTTGATTTCTGTTCACTTTTCTGAGGCTCTGTTTTTGTTGTAAACGATGGCGTACTACGGCCGGGGCGGCGGCGGCGGCGGCGGCGGCGGATCCGGAGGAGGTTCGTCAGGAGGACGCCACGGTGGGAGTCCCACAGACGGCCGAATCTACGTGGGCAATTTACCGCCCGATATCCGTGACAAAGACATCGAAGACATCTTCTTCAAGTATGGTAGAATCTCCAAAATTGACTTGAAAAACAAGTCTGTGGGGCCACCCTTCGCCTTTGTGGAGTTCGAGGACAAAAGGTACAAAAATACAAATCGATCAAGACTTCACTTTAAAAAATTTCACTTTCACTCAAGTCAGTCAGTGAGTTTTTATAATAAATGTAAAAAACCCAATAAACATACATTATCATTTATAATCATATTATTATTAAAGTAATTTCCATTACCACGATCAATTAGTGATTAAAAAGAAAGGAAATAAACTTATGTATCGATATAAATTGTTGCGAACGACCTGCAGTGCAAGTTTGATTATTAAATAATATTATTTTGTCACTCCTGACCTTTGTCTTGTGCAATTCACCTCTTTTTTTAAATGTTAAGCTTCATCACCCTGATGTCGGTCACTTCGTACCCAAAATATCATACCCAGGTCACTTCGTACCCAAGTCACTACGTGTACGTACCTCCTTTTCAGGACCACACACCAACAGACAGAAGAGATTAATTTGCTCGTCCTGTATTCCAAAATTCTCATTGAATGCCCCCATAAAAAGGGAATCTTCTCTGATCATAAAAACCCCACAAATCCTTAACTTTGTTTTGAAAAAAAATACCTTAAGTTAAAATTGCCCCAAACTCAACCAATTCCTGGAATCTTTTCTGATCTAAAATAAAAAACAAACGAATCCTTCACTTTAATTGAAAAAAAACAAAACAAAATCTTAAAATTGCCCACAACTCAAAAAAAAAAAAGAATATTTTCTGATCAGAAATCAGAATATAAAACCCAAATTAATAAATTTGTTTTGAAAAAAACAAAAAACTGCTCAACACCAAAATAAAATAAAATAAAAGACTTTGCAAAGGGCGTTTCGGTTGTGTGCAGTAATCATTTCGCGCTTAAAAAAGACCTAAGATGAACCATGGAGGTAGGAAATGAAATTGTGGTAATTCGTAATTAAAATGCCTATTAAAAACGAGTGATATTTGGCCATCTGAATAGAGTAACAACAGGACACTTTACAGGAAGGTTGGTTTCAACAATTGTACCCAATAATCAATTCACGCCAGTGACTTGGGTACGAAGTGACTCGGGTACGAAGTGACCGACATTCCATCACCCAACCCTGTAAAAGGGGGTCCTACTAAATACTAGTTACGATAATCGTAACCCTCCATCCTCTGCGACCGTCGGGAAGATGTAGGGTTACAATTATCGCAACTAACTAAATACTGTCAACACACGTGTGTACATACAATTAATATCTTTTAATGTTTTATTGACAGGGATGCAGAAGATGCTATTTACTACAGAAATGGTTACGACTATGATGGTTATCAGCTACGTGTAGAGTGCCCTCGTAATACTGGATCCAGGGGTGGATACAGTGGAGGCGGCGGTGGTGGTGGTGGTGGTGGTGGTGGCGGCGGAGGTGGTGGTGGTGGCGGCGGCGGGGGCGGGGGCGGAAGGAGAGGAGGTCCTCCACCCAGGAGGTCTCATTTCAGGTGTATTGTAACAGGTATATAAGGAGCTGTTCAATAGACTGTGCAAGTCTCGTGCGCATTCGAACTTCCGGGACCATAGTGGTCCCAACCATATGGAGTTTTACGTGGGCGAGATTTTGTTTCGGCAATTATTTTAGTTTAACGTAGTTTATGACCTAGAAAATTATACATGTTGTTGGGAATGTAATACTAAGTGATAACAAAATATGAAAGTAAAACCAATTCAACAATATAACGAAGAAAACCCGAGATTTAAACTTGACCTCAGCTTCCGGTTATTGCAAAAAATTAAGAATTTTGTGCTCACCTCCGATCATAAAACTTATGTAAAAGCTTGTTTTGGATGCGCGATTATAATCGCCAGATGCTGTAATTGCAAAGCGAACCCTTTTCATTGCAGTCTATGGTGTTGAGGCGTCGGAATTCTTCTTTAAACTGCGATACGGGTCCATCTTCACGAATCTGCGTAAGGGGTTTCTAAAAAGTTAACATCAAAAAAGCATCCTTGTCCCAGAGTTTTAATTTGTTTTTAATAATAATTAACACACTTTGGCGTATTTTTTTAAAAAGCTAAAACTAATTTCATAAAATTGTATGATTTATTTTTGTTGTTCAGATTTTGTCATGAGATATAATTTCAAAGATTTGATTTCAGAAATAAAAATGTTCTTCGTTTGACGTGTTTTCTCGTTCGGATACGCGCAAGACTTGCACAGTCTATAAATACTTTCCTAACAATGATGCTGAGACAATCTGTTTTTTCCACAGCCAAGAATCTTGAAATTTTGAAAAGAGTTGTGATGACATACATTTGCAAGTCTGATATTTTTACAAAGTTAGCAATACTCAATTTCTGTTTCGTATTGCTACATGCTTGTTTGGAATCTTTATCTTTTTTGTGTAATGATTCTTTCATCTTCATATTCGCTTATGCAAGTACAAATGTGTAGAGATAATAGGCTTCCTCATGGCTTTAGTGGCAACATGTACCAGGATGAAATTCGGGTCCAGTAAACTTTCTGAGCTACAAGCTCTGTGGTCTCGTGGATTTTCCACCAAATTCGAGCCCTGTATACTGTCATTCAACAACAATTTCACATAGGTTGTCTCACCAAACAAAGTTTCAAAATCGGACTAACACTAACAGAAATCACTTTCTCACCTTCAATGACTGCATGTAACAATTTGCCTCGCCCAGGACTCCCATCTACCGGCAGTTGGCAGGATCTGAAAGACCACATGCGTGAAGCTGGTGATGTTTGCTATGCTGACGTTCATCGAGATTGCACCGGTGTTGTTGAGTATGTGAGTGAGGAAGACATGCGCTATGCCGTCAAGACCTTAGATGATTCAAAGTTTCGGTCTCATGAGGTAATGTATTTCAGCCACTTTTTTTTTGGAAGGAGGTCATCAAGGCTAAGCTAGCAACAATACTAACTTCCACACGTACTGGGCGCAATAGCATAGAGCTGCTATAAAAGCACAACAAGAAGCTTAGTATGATTACCAGTCAAAGTACCATGTCACATGTACCATCTGTGAGTGGTATCCTGCTAATTTTTGCTAAGCAAAAAATTGTTCAGCTATATTTTCTGCTTAAACAGCTTTATGAAATTGGGCCTTCTACCGCATATCCAAACCAACTACTTGGCATCAAGTGGTTTATTTTACTAAATGTCAGTCCACAGGTTTGGGTGTCAATTTGTATTCTATGTGAAGTGCGTCCATCAAAAAAAAATAAAAAATCAATCGCAGGCAAGGATCGCTTGAATTTGGTCAAATTGGCACTTCATAGCAAAGCCAACTTGGGGGCCATTCAGAATATTCAATGTTTTTTCGAAATTGTTTTGACCCACCCCAAATTTTGATATTCAAATATTGATTGGCTTCATAACACAATCTATAAATTGAAGAACAAAGTAATGCCTAAAATGAACCAGCCATTGATCAAAGGTCTCCAACATTAGTAGTTTGCACTAGCTTTTTCTGGCTTAAACATACAACTTTTAACATCTAACAACTTTGTTGTTTAATCAGGAATGAAATTGACGATCTTGGCCAACTGGGTACTTTTTCTTTCTTTTCGTGTGTTAATTTATATACTTTTTAAATTTGTTTATTAGGTTCCTTCCTCGTCCTAACAAAATCAGGCATGCAACTTTTCCTCTTTTCCGCTGATTTCCTCTTTTTTTATTCTCAGTTTTACCATTCAAAATTGAAAAATACTGTACAAAATCATCTTTTTTGGTGAAGTTACAGTTGCATGCCTGCAAAATCAAACACTGTTTGGTATTTTAACGTCCAAACTGTTGGACACTCTGATAATGATTGAATGATGGTTATCTGATCCCAGTGCTGTCCTCAATCAAATCGTGTAGTTGGATTTCTAAAGGCTGGAGGTAGTCAAAGGGACTTTTTGAGAGTTAACAAGTAGTGGGAAAAGACATTTTAACACAAATGTTGTTGACTGTTTTCTTGTCACCCCAGGGGGATCAATCGTACATCCGTGTTAAGGCCGACTACAGCCGCTCCAGTCGTTCCCGAAGTCGATCTCCCATCAGCAAACGCCACTACAGCCCGAAGCGAAGCCCGCGACGCTCCCACAGTCCCAAGCGTCACTACAAGCGTTCATACTCCAGGTCTCGGTCTCGCAGTCGCTCCAAGGGGCACTCCCACAGTCGCTCACACTCTCGCTAAGTCATTGGCGGCTGCGTGACTTTCCGGCTGAGCATACCTTTAGCTTAAGTGGAGTGGAAGACTTGTCTTCACTCTTTCCTTCGCATTTTGCGAACAACTGGGAAACCAAGGTTGGTTTTGCGTAAACAAATAATCAAGAAACCAAGAACTGTACACCATGTAAACAGAAATCTAGAAGTTTAGCGTATGATTGCTTACAATGCTTAATCAGTCTAAAAAACAAAGCATCCAATTGTCTGGTTTACCCTGGCAACCCTGCAAAATGTTCTCTTTCTTAATAAATATCTTGCAAACTTGAAGCACTGACCAGAGTTGTGTAAATAACAATTTTGCGTAGACTTTGCACAAAAGACTTGCAGTTGCACATCAAGTAGTTTCATTTTAGTATGCTGTTTGACTCGACTTTTCATATATGACTCTTTTTTTCCCAAAAAGTTAATATTTCATTGATTTGGTAAAACATCATACTCATCACTTTTAGATTTTTTTTTACAGATTTTTTTGGGCAGAATGCACAGCTGTACAAATTAGAATAAATATGCTTGCTGAAAATGTTTTCCTTAAAAACTTATTCTTAAAACCGGTTCATTAAAGGTGCATAGAAGCTAACTTACCGGATGTTTTACCGCACCAACTGTGTAGTACCTTGTAGACATTTGTAGTTTAAATTTTGATTCATGTCATGCCAAACAGAGACCAGTCTATTTTTGTTCATTGAGCCTCGGTTTTGTTTGCTGATATAGATCTATCGCTCCCGATTCCAGTTGGGTTGGCCAAGGTTTAAACTTGAGAAAACTGATGGTGTTTTAAACGCGTGTGTTCTTTTGCATAGTTTCTAATTTTCGAGCTGATATTTTATCAGACTATTTTGTAAGCTTGAATTTTTTATTCTATTTGTTGGTGTTGGAAATTTTCAAAAGAGAAACAGAATTGATAACTTCCCTGTGTATATTAAGTAAAATGTTGATAATCTGATAATTTTAATAACACTTAAAACTGAGCTGTAAAAATGCACCTTTTAATAAAGTCTTTGGTGAGAGTGATAACTTTAATAGGAATAAATCTTTAAACCACAGTCCAGATAAAATAGTTAACTCTAATGCTCACAAAGCTATAAACAAATTATATGAAAGATTCCATTCCAATTATTTGAGATTGTGTGTTGCAGTCACCACCTTAAGAATTTCTTGTTTGTAGAACTCGGAGAACCGTATTGGGCAGGGCAAACAACAAATTTGATACATCCATGTTAATTTTGTTTCAAGTAAAGATTTTAATACGTAAAACCCATATATCTGTACATGTATTGTATAACTATTAGCGTATCGGTGCTTTAACCTTATCCACACTGGGCTATTTACAAAGGTCCTGCCTCACTAACAAAACCGAACTCCTTATGGTAACTTGCTCAAACTGTTGGACTCTGATTACGGTGGTATGTCTGATCCAATGTAAGACATGTAATCAGTTCACTGGTGGTGTACTCAGTCCAACAGAATCTAACAAATCATGCCATTGGAGTTTAATGGGATGAACGTGGTTAGGGTTAAGCCTTCTGGGGAGTGTCTCAAAAGTCTAAAGGGTAGGAACGTTCTAAATTGATTGATAAAGTATTCCAGCGGGCGTACATGGACCAGTCCGTGGAACCAGTCCTCAAGGAAAAATTTAAAATGGCTTTTTCACTCGTGTTCCCACAGTTCAGAAAAATGTCAGCCCATTGGATGAGTGTGTGCCTACAGAAATGTTCCTTCGCGTCAAAAGCGCACCCCCACTTTTGAGACACGCTCCCTTATGCATTCAATATGCCAAGTATTAAACCAAAACAACTGATCAGGGATTTTCACGCTGATCTTTGTAAAAAATTGCAAACATTCTCTTAAAAAATTAGCCGTTCCTCAGTTGCATTACATAACTCACATGTGTGCTCGATCAAAAATAGTCACATGGTTGACTCAATTGTATTTGAATTGTGTTTGAATAAGTACAGCGGCTTGCAATCACATTTGTTAAGTGTTGGGTGAAAGCAAGATGGGAGATGGTGAATGCAATGGGGATTATTATAGTTCATTGGAAAGCTGCATTTACTTTTAGATATGGTGTGTTTTTATTGTAAATATTCTGAAAAAACAATTGAACTTCAGTTAAGACATTAAGTGTAATCTAACATCTTGTATTTTTTTCAATATTCTCAGTGTCGTAAGGATGGACATTCACAAATTGGGATTTCTTAGGATAAACGTTGGAATCAAGGAGTCCACGAAACGGATTTTTAAAGATTTTTGTTGTCATGACGGGATCAGGAAAAGATGGCTCAGAAAAAAAAATGGAGCACCCAAATTTGGGATGAGGGAACCTACGGAGGGATTTTCAGATCAGGATGAAAGGATCATGGATTTGGAAAGGGAACACGGATTCCGGATTTGGATCAGGAACACGGATTCCGGATTTGGATCAGTGGATTAGGAACAAAGGAAGTTTTGGACGAATCGTGGATGGATTTGATGGTATGATTGAAATAAATGTTTGTTGTGCATTGTTTGAATTCTGTTTGATTTTTTTACATTTATTTGTATTATTTGTATTTTTATCACTATTAGCGTTTTGTTTTTTGGGGAGGGGATAGGGGGCTAGTACACTTTTCCTCATACAAGGGGATTAATCGGAATATCTGTTCGGAACTTTTGGGGCTGTGAAAGGAAGGTCAGAGAGAACAAGATTTTTTTTTTTAACAACTGGAAGTTTATCCACTTATTTAGGAAAACGGTATCTAGAAAAAAGGTGGATCCTTAAAAAGTAAAAACAATTTCGCCAGAAAATTATTTCTGTGATTCAAAAGTGCAGTGCAGTGCACACAAATTTTGTTGCTGCACGTGTAATGTTTTGTTTTCAGTCTTAATTTTAATTTAAAAATTGCAGTGGGATACGTGTACAAATGCAATGAATACTTGAACAGCATGTCTCATGTTTGTGCTTTAGTTGTGGTGTATGTCTTATAATTTTCAACTTAATTCTAATGTTATTTTTACATGTAGTTTAATAATGGTAATTTTTATTGTTAATAACAACAACTCTTGTTCTTTAAACCGAGTCTAACAGCATTTTTATTATTGTTTTTAAAAATAGTTTTAAAGGATTTTGGGGCCCAATACTTACATGTAGTTCTTGTAATGTAAGGGCAGGGAAGTTTTTCCTTGCTAAAGGGGCATCAAGGCAGTGACCGGGGGCATAGAGGCAATAGTCTTCATTGCCTCTATGAAGTATCAGGCCTTGATACTACATGTATTTCACTGATTTCCGAAAGATTAATTCCCTTGTTTTCTTAAATAAGCCATACAACCAACTTGGTTTACAACCTTTTGCCCAAGGGTTCTTAGATACCTCCACTCTTCCAATCTTGGTGCAAGACCTTCTTGTTTTGATTGGTCACAATTTTCCTGTGAGAAGGCACTGTCATCCACAAACCGTTCTTGCAACACAAATCGTTTCATAAAAAAAGGTTTGTGTTGGGGAAACAGTTTGTGGATGATGGCGCCCTCACAAGGGAAAAAATGTGACAAATCAAAATGAGGTCTTGCATTCTCCACTTTATAAACTACTGGTACTCTTGACTCTGATTTGGGGTTTGCCCCTTTCCTCATTCAACATGTACATGTACAGGCCAAACCTCATTCCACAAAATTAACCAAATTGTGTCAATGGGGGTTGGGTGTTAAAAACAGGCATGATATTCTTCCTTTAATCTGATTTCCGATTTTACTTGTCCTAAGAAAAACCAGCAAAGCCTGAAAGAATATAAAACTCTATACAATGTCAGCCCTTGTATTCATAAACGTCCTACTTTTTTTCAAGACCCAAATACCTTGCCTGTAAATTTGGACAAAATGTAGTCAAGATATAATGTTTGGATAGACCATGTTACCTTTGTTTACATAAACAGTAACTTTGTACATTCTAATGCATTTCCTGACAGGCAAGATGGGAACATTTTTGTCATAATTTTCACATACTGTACATCTTTTGAGATGTCCCCCTTTCTTCATATCAAAAGTTGAGAAAATCAGACAGTGCAACTCCATAAAACATAAGATTTATTGTATTCTTCCATTGAGCTGCGTACAAACTGTGCCTGCAGGAAGTCCAGGCTTTGTGGCTCTTTTGTAAACGGGTCACATGGTCTATAGGACAAACTTTATTTCATGCTTGCTAGTTCCTTTATGAAAAGCAAGTTGATACTTTTGCAGGTTGTTTACTGTTCATTTTTCAAGGAAAAAAGGTCAGTAAGTTTGAAGTGTTTTTTAAAAACTAAAATGGTGTACACTGCTTTGGGAAAAACCTAAATCAGCTGCAGTCTTGGAGAGAAGAATTAATGAGTGAATTAACCCAACTTTCCCAACTTCTCTTTCAAGGTTTAACGAGAGAGCCAGTTTCAATCAATTGGAGGGAAAGGCCACAATCTTATATTTTGGAATCACTGGATTTCACTCGGGATCAGATCTCCAATGGGAAAAACAAATTTAGAGGAGGAGTCCTGCCCACCATGGATAAATTTAATTTTGAATTTTTAGGATTTCTATTTGTCTTTTGCCTTTTGCTGCGGATGGCTAAATGCTGTAACCTTTCACGTCTCGAGGCCTTTTCGAATTCCCGACGCGCGCAAGGCTCAAAAGCCATGATGTCCTGTCTTAAACACTCCACCACACTCTTCCCTGGAGAGGTAAAGCTGGCACCCAACTTGTAGCCTCCACCCCTGGAGACAAGAAGCTGGCGCCGACTTGTTTCGGGAATTTCGTTTTCTCTCGGGAGTTTATCTAGGAATGCTGATCAAGATCAAGATATTCATTCAGGATTTCTTTGTGGAATGTCTCTCGTGGGAACATTTTGGAGTCTTTGGAGAGGAAAAGAGAAGTGTTACCTCCTGTTTTTTTTTTTCAAGGAATCAAGAATCACCCTTTCTTGGTATTTGAGACTTTGAAATATTCATGAGTTTAAATTTAGAAATGAAAGAGGTTTGAACAAAAATTCTACAAATGGCAGTGGGGTAACTAGTCATTTTCATTTGAAGGGGCGGGGGGACACACATAATTTGGAATGAATTTAATGTACATGTATCAAAGCATTCACTTCTTTAATCTTATTGTGGGGCTGGGGGCCTCCTGCCCCACCGCTGGTTAACTCACTGATAAACAGAAATTTGTTTAAAAGAAAAACCCGATCTACTTTAGCGGAAAGATCTTTACCAAATAAAGGAACCATATTGCTACCCTGGAACAGAAAAATGTAGATTTTTACAAATACATATACAGGTCTGATGCTTTGTCTTGGAAAGGGCAAGGGCCAAGAATGCATTTTCTCCTTGGTGAAGGGCACTTCTATGAGGAAATGTAAATGTCTATTGGAACATTTCAAAGGGCACCGAGGCAATGAGGCCTACAATTAAACATTCAAAGTTGATCAATATTGCCTCCGATTGAAATCACACATTCAATTCTCTTGCAGCTCTCACAACAATGAAATATGTGCAGATCTAAGATTTTTGGATTCTAGAGAATGCTAAATGTACTATACAATGTTTGGCCTAGAATTTCATCTTGGAGTGGCCAAAGCCATTCTTATTTTGCAAAGGGCACTTTCATTGGAAAATCTTGATGGGAAACTTTTGAAGAGGCACCAACCAAGGCCAGGACATGGGTAACAGACGCCATGGTCTCTGTGTAATTCCAGGACTGAAAAGTCAAGGATTACAGAACTATTGATCTAGTGGAGTGGAGCGAAGGTTTACTAGAGAAACGGAACATAACTTTACTGCACAAACTGCTTTTTTGTTTTTGTTTCCATATTTATTACTTCTCATTTATTTTGTTATCAACAAATGTACGTAAATGGTTCCCCCTTGTCTCCTGTGAAATATGCAGCTGAACTTTTTAGACAAGTACAGTATTTGTTACCATTGAAGGAAATATTGTTTTGCAGTAAGCCGTCACTGTGTGCCATTCCTGAAATTTCAACAGGTTCTAGAAAACAGGTAGGGAAAGCTGCTTCTGAGTTTATGCAATTAATATTTTGATTTTAAGCCCAATAGACTGTGCAAGTCTCGCGCGTATCGGAGCGAGAAAACACGTCAAGTGAAGAACATATTTTTTTCTGAAATCAAATCATTGTTTTTAAATTAGATCTATGAAACAATCTGACCAACAAAAATACTCATTACAATTTGCATAAAATGAGTTTTAGCTTTCATAATAAACACACAAATCATTTGTTAGTTTTTGTTGAAACAAACTAAGGGACAAGGATGCTTATTTGATCTTAACTTTTTAGGAAACCCTTTTGTAAATCCACCACTAAAAGCAGGTTAAACGCAGATGCGCGATGATCGCACAGTTAACGCATGACACAGTTTAAAGAGGACGCTGATGCCTCGACAACCGTAGACTGCAATGTAAAGGCTTAGCGCCTGGTGATAATCATCGCGCGACCAAAACAAATTTGGTGATCGGAGGTGGGCACAAATTCTTAATTTTTTGCAAGTAACCGGAAGCAGAGGTCAAGTTTAATTCTTGGGTTTTCTTCGTTGTTTTGTTGAATTGATTTAACTTTCATATTTTTGATCACTTAGTATTACATTCCCAACAACATATTTAATTTTCATGGTCATAAAGTACGTTAAACTAAAATAATAGACGAAACAAAATATTGCCAACGTAAAACTCCATATGGTTGGGACCACAATGGTCCCGGAAGTTCGCTTACGCGCGAGACTTGCACAGTCTATGCTGCTTCCTTGTGTATTGTGCAAATAATACAAATGGAAAGAAAACACACAGGCTGCAAATGTGTATGTCAACCTCTTAGATGTGAAAATTCTGCTATTATAAACTTGAATCCAGATATTAATATAAATATACGTCGTTAATAAATCAACCCACTGCAGGCCCACCATATTTTTCTGGATTGAATGTCATGATTCTTCCCGATCAGCCACTTCATTGAATCTTGCCACAGGTTTTGAAGGTAATGGGATATTGCCTGAAATAAAATCAGAATGCAATTAGTTTAGTTTCAATACATTTTTAGACTCGTGCAAAGTAACCTGTTAGGCCTGGAATTTCATCTTCATTTCGCAAAGGGCGCTTTGGAAAATCTTGTAAGCAGGGGTGAGAAAATTCAGACTTTTTAAGTCGGCCCTGTGAAGAAAAGCAGCCGTTATTTTATCCACATTTAAAGAAAACTTGCTCTTTGATCTACTTCTCTATTGCTGAGGACACTATTTCTAAGAGCTCTGTAAAATCCAAACCATAGTGGTTGCCAAAAGGTGGAAATGACATCATTTCAATACACTCCCTTAAATTTGGATCCTAGTTACAGATTTTTGTGTTGGCAATGACTCTCACTCCCTGTATAACGGGAAACTTAGTCTAAGACCAGGGGAACAGAGGCTGTGACCTCCAAATTCCAGGCTTGGAATAAAGTTTAAATCAGAAACAGAATGTCCACCTACCTGGGGGTGCCACAAAGTATTCCTCACAAGTCTTGGCTGCATTTCTCAGAATTTCCTCTGCACAGTTCCCCTCTGTGACATCATCATCTCTTAAATACAGCATTCTAATAAGGAAGAGAATATAATGTACAATGCACATGTTCAATAAGTTCTGTGTACAGACTAGTTGCAAGTCTGCTATTAAAAATGTTGTACAGTCATCAGACCGTGTCCATACAAGTTGCAAATCTGCAATACGTTTTGAGCAGTTGTCAGTTCTGTGTCTATAGGGCCTACTAATTGCAAAACTGCAAACAAAATTACAGTCAACAGTTTTTGGATTGTTTTATATTTTTTATAAAGTCAACAGAACTTGTGACAAATTGGAAATCTGGAAAGAAATGTGTACAAATGGCAAAAGCAGATTCAGTGATTGTTACTTAATTAGGTAGATTAAAGTAACAAAAAAAGGAACCAACCATATTTCATTTACAACTGAAGTAAATGTCCTTATTGGGAGCTGACACGTATTATGTTTCAATAATCGTGTTCATGAAACTCCATTCTGATGGATTTATTAGTTGCTTGTGGGCTGAACTCGACTGTTTTGATATTCAAATCAAATCAGAAGAAATAAAATACTTCTTGGTGACAAAAACAAAAAGGGGCTCATTCGATTTGAGGGATTATTAAATAAAATCTCTATTAACAAAGTGTTTGTGTATTTTGTGTGAATTTTTTAAAGTGGCTTGAATAAATATCTTATTAAAACTTGAAAAGGTTTGTCCGTTTTCATTCTTAATGTGTGAAGTTATCCCAGTCTAGATAAATGCTCTTCCCGATTGAAAATTTCTTCTCCCAAAGAGGATATGGATGCCGAATCCTGTACCCCTACTAGTAGACAATATTAACAAACTACCCTAATAAGGGTATACGCTTCTACTGTTACCATTGCAATTGGTTAAACACCTAAGCTTCGACACCCCGAGTGCATTTTCCTATTCCTAGCATATCAATCACAAGGTTTTTTTCGGAACATGGGTGTGTCGGAACATAGAGCAGTCGCCTTGCAAATTATAACTTTCCCCCATAATGTGGCAAAAGAAGTCTCCACCCCCCCCCCCAAATAGTGAAATATTTTCCTGTACTTGCCCACCACACTACCCCCAAAATTCTCTACAAATTCCTGAGAATCCCAGAACGCAATAAAAGGGGGGGGGGGGGGGGGAGATACACCATGCCACATTGGAGCACTATGTTTCCATTTCCCCAATCAAGGGACAATAGCAATGATACAATCTCAAAAAGGATCTAAAAATTAAAGCCGCCTTCATTTTCTTTTTCCAATGTCAATATCATGCCTACATGTAAAGTCAACGACCTCCGGGTTAAAGGCAGGATTGGTCATATCATTACATTGAAAAAACATTTACTGTTTGCCAAATGAGTCTCCTAATTTAGAAACGATTATAAAAGCCAAAACATAGCATCTACCAGTGTTGGAGGTCTCGGTCTCGAGACCATATTTTTCAGGTCTTGGTCTCGGTCTCCCCCTTGAGGTTGAGGTTGAGGTCTCGGGCACGGATAGTCTCGGTCCGAGACCTTGCCGAGACCCATTAAAAACTTCAGAATGTTTGAAGTTGGTTGTTCGATTAACCGTTTTTGGTTTATGGTTTATTGCCTGTATCACTCTAGGCAGTTCATCACCAGCAGCATGAACTGTGTGTCCTTATTCATTAACAAACCGCATGTCATGCAATGTGTGTGCATCCACTGAGCGGCAACGATGTTTGACCATGGTTTGACAGAGCCAACTACAGGATGTACATTGAACCGGATCGCTCAAAACCTTGAAAAGAGTTTATAAACTATAAAATATTAAGAAAACAAGTTTGCGTTTGAATTTTTAACTTTGATTATACATTGCAGTCTTGTTGACACAAATGTGTAGTGTCACATGATTGATCATTAAATTTGCTTTTTAAGGATTATAGAGTTTGTGGACAACACAACAGGAGAGTGTAAAGCATTTGGTTCCAAAGTTTTGTTTTCGATCAAATCCATCACTGAACAGACGGAGACCAGTTCAGCCTTCATCAGATTTGTGAAAATGTGAGTTGTGATCACAACATAAAGTATACACAGGCAACTTTACTTACTTAGTGAAATGGATGTTTGTCATGTTTTAGTCATGTTCGCAGTATTTTACTTACATGATTTGAACAATTACATACTTGCTGAAATGGATGAAACAAAACAAATTTTGGGACATGTTTTTCTGTTAAAAAAGGAATCAGCTAGTATGAGTAGGACTAAGGCTGAGGAATATTTAGGTGTTCATGCAGTAGTGCGAACACCTCTTGTTATTGTTCAGGTTTTTTTTTTCTTCTCTTCCTTCTTCCTTATCTTCTTCTTCCACTCAACTCTTCTCTAAAACACAGACATGCCAACTAGTACGTTTTTTCCGTATTTCGTACGGGTTTTCGTTAAAAATACGGGTGTACAGGTTTTGCAAAAAAAATACGGTTTTGACCGCCGCCACCGCAAAAATAATTCCATTCCCCCAAAACGAGAAATACTGTGCTAGCGCTATAAGCCATGTGGTACAACCTCGTTTCCAATGGTGTACAATCTTGCCGCGCAATTATTTTCTTTCCCAGAATGATCGATACGGCGCAGGCGTTACACATGTTAGCGAGGTTGTCTGTGGGTACGAGGCAGCGGAGGCTCGTTTATCGCCAATTATTCGTAAGCGCGTCAGTTATTGGTGCATGGTATAAACAAACCTGTATTAACCAATCGGAACACTGCATGCAAAAGGTTACGATTGTTCGCCTTTCGAGAGCTGTCAGTGTCACTGTCAGTTCACGCTGTTTTGCAGAATTTCTTTAGCACTACTGCATGAAATTGTATCATAAATATCTGATTATGGCTTCGACCTCGTCGAATAAAAGGAAGCAGTCATATAAAGGAGAATATTCAGCGAAGTGGGACTTCATAAAAGCGTCCAAAAAAAGGGAGAAAATAATTAATTTATCAATAATATTAATAATGACTGTTATTGTTATGTAAGCATCCCTCATCTCACTGTCACACTCACATGGAATGGATGGAGGTACGATACGCAGGAGATGTTTTTTTGTTAATATGGAGGTATGATTGTGTCAGATATCTTTCAAAAAATATAAATTTCCGGCTAAAAGGTTGCCCCAAATCGTCCGCTTGCGACTTCTCTCTTGTCCACGTTCATCTGCACAACGAATTGGACAAACTCTTGCGCAATCTGCAGTTTGCGCCATGCAGAATCGGCAGCTCCCATTGCCTATCGAGTAAAGGTTTGCGCAATTTTCAGATTGCGCATTGTCTTGTACACCATGCGCGCTGTGTACTTCACGACACACGGCGCGACGACCGTGGATCACAAAATCATGAGACCAAAATCACGGAGATATCAGTGGATGTGTTCTGGTTTTTAGTTCAATTTTGTTAAAAACATGTTTGGTTGGTCAAAGTCTGACATTTGATTTAATTTTTAATTTTTAATTTAATTTTTTTTTTTTTTTTTTTTTTAAGTCGAATAAAAAGTTTAGGGTCGTGGCACGGTAAACCGAAACAGACATGACACCCTTTTTGTGGCCTAAACTCTTTTATGCATTTTTTTTCAAAAATACAGGTTTTTAAGGAAAAATACAGGTTTTGGGGTTTCAGAATACAGTTTTGTGATCCCAGAGGTTGGCATGTCTGAAAACATAACTCAAAAGTGAAACTGAATTGAACCTTGAAACTCATCAGACATTTGACCCTCATCATTAAGACGGCACCTGAACTATTGATGAAGTCATCAGGTACATGTATCCAATTACATTAAGTCAAAGTTCAATATTCACAAAAATCATAACTCCTGAATCACAAATTTGATTTTTCTTCATACACATCATTCGAAAGGTCTTTACAAACTAAATAAATGTTTCACTGATATGACCCCGTTTTGACCTTGTCTTCCAGTTCAAACCAGAAGTTGAAACAAAATACTATTAAAAAGCCATTGTTTTAGGTTGAAAGGTAAAATGATGTCATCATTTACATCATTCAAGAATTACTTGTTTTTTTAACATAATAAAAATTGAATTTCTAGTTTTATTTTGGTTTTGGCAAAGGTTCAACAGTACATAGGTAAATCCCTCTTGGATTGAGGGCCCCCTCACAAGTTAGTTTTTATTGAAAAATTGTTTTACAAAGTGTTGAAAATTTTAATGAGGTCTCGGTCTCGAACAGTGAGGTCTCGGTCTCGGACTGTAAGGTCTCGGTCTCGGTCTCGGAAGATCAGGTCTCGGTCTCGGTCTCGGTCTCGGACTTTGAGGTCTTGACTACAACACTGGCATCTACTACCTGTCTTCCAGCACAGAGTCCATGGGTTCTACCCCAGTAGTGTCAACCACACGGATTTGATCGGCTAATCTGATGGCCTCAGATAACTGTTGTATTCCCGCTGTATTGTTGAAATCCACAAGAGCAAGTCTCTCTAGACGTTGTATTGTCTTCTCGTCAACAATTGTCTCCTTGAGAAAAGAAAAAGTACTCTCTGGTTTTTGGAGGAGTAGAATCATTTTTTGCCATTTTTTACAATATGTAACCAACCTTTGAAGTTTGATAATTATAACAAAAATAATATTGAACACTTCTAATGCACCATGTCTGTCAAGGTTGACACTCCTGAAGCAAAAAAACAGAAAAAAGAAGAGCTCTGCTGTACATAAAAGACAACCAAAGGCCGACGCTATGATTTCCGAAATATATAGATTTTGAGATGTGTTTTAAATTGAGCACAAGTATTGCTTGTCTGAGTTGAAGTGGGAGGTTGTTTCACAGAGATTGCACAGCATAATGAAAAACAACGATCACCCCAGGCATTGCCAGGTGTGCAGGGAGCGTGGAATGTTAAGGAGCAGTTCATGTATGGCTTTTTTGCGCATGTTTCACTGGCTTTTTCAATCGCGGTAATAAAATAGTTAACAGTGATTAGTATAGCCTAAAGAGGACAAATTAAATTACTTTTTTAAACACCAATCCTGTACTTTCTTGAAAGAAAGTTTAAGATACCAATAATCACTGCCAAATTTGAGTACATTTGTACATCATAGAAACATGTACTCAGACCGGTTAATTTAGGGGGCGATGGGGTATGGGGCAAGCTTAAATTTAAGGTTAGGGAATGGCAAACATTCACTTTAATTTTGTAATTAGTTTGAAAAACTACTGACTCACCACATTTACAGACTTACACAAGCATTATTCTTGACATGCTTGAGCTGTAGTGAATGCAAACATTACATTAATGTGGAATGGTTTGGGTTAAATTCAACTTCGGTCATCAGAGAAAAAATTGAAGTGGGTATTAGGGGGGGGGGGAAGAAACCCACTGGTCTTTAGAGGGTTAAGATATCATCACTTAGTACTGCAGTATTGTATATTACCTCTGGCAAATTACTTGGGTTGATTCTTTTGATCAGTGGTTTTTGAGGTATCTGATGAGAAATTAAGAAAAATCAACAATAATTAAAGCTATTATTAGCACACAGCGCGCGACACGGTGGTGTTATCGATCGCTGGCGATGGCAAGTGACCTTTCATGACCGCGAACCCGATCTCTATTTTTAGACGGGCGCAGTCAACTTTCGAATTCATACACAAGTAAGAATCGCCGGTTCACGAATCATGAGTCTCTCGCTGCAAGAGGGCGCCATGCCAATAATTGTAATCTGCAACGGATTTACACAACTTTCCTGAAAAACTTCCGTGTAATTTTCACTTTTTTCTGAAAAACCTGACGACTTATGAGGCTGAAACTTCTACAGGTAAATTGTATTACATCTTTATTCACAGTGAGTAGGGATTCATTCCATGGCCTAAAACTAGAAGTATAGAGCTCCTTTAAAAGAGATTTATTTGCAACAATCAAGGAAAAATGTCTTCTCTAAATGACAACTTCGTAAATATGTCTGATAAAAATAACTGACACGTCGCTGGTTGTTACACATGAACAGATTTCAAATATTTTTTTCATTGAAATAGCGCCTTTGTATTGATCAAATAAATGGTCTAAAACAACATCACCCAATTTTTAAATCAGAAAGTGTGTTTGAGAGTTCACAGCCAATCAAACGAAAAAGAAATGTTGATATAAATGAAAACTAATTATTGACCTTTTAAACAAGAAAATTTCCTTATGAAGAGCATTCAAGCAGACATTTTATTACACACACTCACGGCTAGAAAGGATTTGAAATGGCATCAGCATGCAAGTACCTTTGCATTGTCCAGGCAACCACATGTAGACCCGGAAAATGTTTTTATGATTTCAACACTTTGTATTGTTCAAAGCAAGGAAGGAGGTGGTACATGTTCATGCAGGTTCAAAGTGCCTGTTTTGTGTTCTGATTCTGTCAACCTTTTCTATGGAGTTGGACACATCATGGGACATGATGCAGGAAAGGAATATTGACTAAAATTAAAATTAAAATAAAAAGTAATGGGATTGTAATAACACTAAAACAGTAACAACATAAACACTTATTACATAACAAAAAACACAGGATGGTGATGACCAAAGTGGCACAGTCCGAATTGAATGTAGCATTTTTGTCTTTATCTAGTGTAATACATTGTAGCATGGTTCTAGTAATTCCATAAATTTTGAACACGATCAAGAGTAAAGTTAGTAGTAGATTGTTTTGTTTAAATTAATGTTATGTTATTAATATTAGTATTTACTTTCGCTTCGCGTAATAGGGCGCCCTCAACGTTCATCGATCTATTTCGCTGCACGATGCACGATAACATTACCTTCGAATTTAGACGGTCATTCGTAGAACAAAGCCTGCGAATATCTGCTTTCCGCATAGCAGAACGCAGCCACAGTATCCTCTGCAACATCACAACTTACTTTATGGAGCTTTTACCCTTTCATCAAGCAATATTTGTTCAATACATGTAAACTTTACGTGAATCGTACCATTCTTGCTCTATGATCGTACAAACATGTAGATTCCGTGGGCGCTGCCATTTTGTTTTTGGCCTTTTTACTTGTTGGTGGGGTGGAAAGAATTGATCCGCCACGGGCAGCATAAATATTTTCTCCTTTTCTTTGATGTGATGCAACACGACCAGTTTTTAATTTGGCTGAGATCGTTTAACATTAATTGAAAGAATGCTTAAAATTAAAACTTCGCAGTGTTATTTGATTGCCTTATTTGGCAAAATTACGAAAACTATGTGGCACTATTTGACGTGTTGAATCGGCGGATGTCTATAAAATATTGAATGTTATTCGTTTCCGGTAAATATATAGCAGACGACACAAATCTTTTCGAGTCAGAAGATTATTATGAATAAGCCTGCACTACTGCCACTGCCCGGCGATTGTTCACGTGCAAGATTACACATCAAGTGTATCATACAATAGTGATTACTACAGTGTGCATAAGTTGAAATAAAATAATAAGCACATTGTTTGTCAACTTGTGAATCAATATTTTGACTGCTACCGTCCCAAAACAGAGAGTGCATGTGGGGAGCTCAAGCAGTGAGGAGGATCAGATTCAGAGAGAGAGAGTCCGAGTCCAGAGAAGTTATTCAGAAATCAGTGACCATGGACAGCATCGGGAAAGACTGCCAAAACCTGAAGAATGAATATGATGCTTGCTTCAATACGTGGTTTAGTGACAAATTCTTGAAGGGAAACTACAATGATGCATGCGCAGACATCTTCAAAAAGTACCAGGCATGTGTGAAAGTGAGTCAAATTTGTTCTGCCAATTATTAATTAATTATCAAAACACGTCTGAACATAGAGCAAGGACTGAATATTAATGTATTGTTGGTTACTTAAATCTCTTTTTAAAAGTGAAAAAACCCAGGGTCCTTTCTCTCTGGTTATCCTTAATTTGTGTCTTTAGTTTTTCTGCAGTCCAGAAATATTGGTTTCTTATGTTCTTGGCTCCAATAATCCATCCTCTCCATGTTTTCCCCGGCATTCCAATCCATAGATAAATTGAAACTGCAAACTTGGCGTTTCTGACCTCCACTATTTCTCAGAAGTCTGAAAATCATTCTTACCTTGTTAGAAAGGTTGACAATTTACATGTTTACCACCATTTACCCAAGCCAAGTCTTTTACAAATGGAAATTAAGTCCAACATTCACAGAGGAAGAATTGCACTTGGTGATTGAAAATGTGGAGGTCGTATATACTGCAATATTTTTGTTGACTCTTTTTGACATGTTTGAGAACTTTACAATAGATCGATCCATTAAGCCCCGCCTCCTTTCGAGTTGACCAATCACAGCCGCGAAACCCAATCACCATTAGTGCAAAGATCACCAAACGGCTCAAATGGTGATCAGATTTCGCGGTTGTGATTGGTCAATGAGAAATGGGTGTGGCTTAATGGATCGGTATGCAGATTATGATGATCAGAATCTGCCCGTCTCTCAGGTTTGGTAACTTTCGTCGGAGACTGGCATGATACAATGATACTGAAAGATTATCACCGAAACGTTCTGCCTACATAAAAATGTATAAATTGTTTAGCTGTAAAAGCAACTTTCATGCTTGTAAGTTACTACTATTGAGTATTGTTTTGTTTGCTTGTTTTTTGTTTGTTTGTGTGTGTGTTTGGGGGTTGTTTGTTGGGTTGTCAAAGTTGAACAGCAACCACACTTGAAACTTCTATGTCTCTTAGTGTTTAAACTTTGCTGTATGTTTTGATTCCAATTTTCTACAAAGCTGATCTACCAATTATTATGGAGCTGCCCAAATTTGTAATTGCCTTATCAAGGATTAATAAAGTTTTTTTAATTGAATTTGAATTGAATAGAATGGATGCAGCACTCAAAACTAATTGTTGCCCATATATGATAACAGTCCTTGCAATGATAAAAAATGTCTCTTATTCTGTATGTATATATTTGCTAATCTGAATTTGTCAACAGAATGCCATAATGGATAAAGGAATCAACCTGGACGAGCTGGAAAAGCCGGTCTTAGATACGCCCTTGGAGAAAATACCGCCGGCTGGAAGTGGGACAGCCCTATAAAAGGACATAGTCTCAGCAAAGGAAGGAAGTGGCAGCTTGATAGGATGAAAGAAAAATAACCTTGGCTTTACCTCAAATGCAGGATTCTTGGAAATGAAATCTTGCAACATTGGCCAAATATTTCAGATTTACAGCAGACTAAGGGCAAGAAGACTTGCTTGGTAAATAGTAGCCCTGGTAGGGCGTCAGTGTCTGTTGCACTGCACTGACGTCCTGGGTATAAAGCTAACTCTACAATGCGAATGAAGGTGTCCAACCTGGGCTAGGTAAATTCGTAGCTGTGGCAATCACAGCATATCATCAATCAAACGTTGTTTTCTGATTTTGTTTGACTTTGAATGCTCATAGTATGAGGAGAAAATGACTTCCAGTCAGGATTCAGTTATCAAGACTGAGGGTACACGTTGGTAGGGTACCACAACCAGGCATGATATTCTAACTACATGTACTTTAATGTGATTTCCAATTTTTTTGCCCTCAGAAAAATCAGGGAAACTTTTAATGAATAGCCTGAAGAGCCCATTAAAACCTATACCATGTGTATTTATAGGTCACCCCTTTTTCTTGATATTGGATAAAAACATTTTCTATTTTTTTTCCCCCAAGGGCCAAATATCGTGCCTGCACAACAAGGATGGAGAACTTTCTGTGAAAATCGTTCATAGGGCACTATGGCAAAGACCATTGTCTGTGGCAGTTGCTTACTGTTACAAAAAAGAAAAAAACTTGCACTGATCAACTCATGACCAACTGCAGTATGTCTCTTCCAAATTGTTTTGGTCTATCGCCATTGATTTTAACTTCATGAAGGCAGTACATGTACATATTTATAAACTTGTAAATATTATGATCTGTCTTCCAACACACTCAGGTCTGGGTCTGTTAGCGGGACAGTCCTCCTGGGCTTGATTTCACAAAGCACTAAAATTCATCTTAAGATGAGTGTTCAATGTTGTGACTCGAGTTGTGACATTATCCAACCGCTGATCACAATTTATTGATTTTCTGCAGTTCATAATCTTCTACATTAACCAATGTTTGAGAGAGATTGGCTGTTGCCAGCTTGGCCTTTGTGTCCCCTTGTAGGCAAGGTTTTAGCAAGGATTTTGTAAAAGAGTGTCCAAATTTGCTGCATATATTTGAAAACCGGGCGTTCAAATTGTTCACTTACATGTACAATACATTTACATGTGAATGACAGACAAAACAGACACCCCTCTGACTAACACTACATGTAGATGCTTGTTAGAGCTTTGCTGAGATCCTTTGTTGGGAAGATCATCAATTCACACTTTTCTTAAAGTAATATGAGTGATTTGTATTTAAGATTAATCTTGGTTCTTTGTGAAATCAAGCCCTGTTGAAAAGATGGCAGTTAAAAAGTACAAGCAGGGAAAACCATAACAAAGGAAAACCATAACAAAGGAAAACTTGTCGTACATTGTATCTGACCTCCACTTTGTGTGATTCACCTCTTCGATGAATGCTTGACTAAAATTTCTCTTCAATAAAATCCTCTAATGCAACTGGTAGTATTGCACATTAAATATTGACCTTTCAAACAAACAAGGAACATGTGTACAAATATTGATGGATAAGTAGTGAAGGTCAGATAGCCAAAACAAAACAGGGTTCTTAAAACTAAAAAGCCAACATTTCATCAATAAAAATATTGTCTGTGCATTCAAGTTTAAAACACTCTGGTGCTTTCATTGTTCTTTGTCAGTAGTGGATGCTTATTGTAGCATGAATTGGATAAAAATGCATTACATCCTGAAGGTTTTTGACATTTTAATTTGAGAGACAATAATCTAAAACTACATATGCATAATTGAAATGATTTGAAATTGAATGCAATTAACTAACTAGCTTGCAATGTACATTAATTGGCAACTTGGGATATATTTTTGTATTGAAGTATTTTTAACAAAATTAGGGCTATGTGATGTGTTTAGGAGAGTGAAATGCTTAGATGTTTAATCCAAACCTAATCCTATTTTTAATAATCATTTGTCCAAGTTGAGAATTCAGGGCTCGAATTTGGGGAGAAAATCCACAAGACTACAGGGCTAGTAGCTCAAAATCTTTACTGGACCAGACATTTTTTTACAAGACCAGATTCAAAATGTGAAAAAAAAAAACTTGCTGCCACAGTTTAACATGCACTTGACTGCTTTTATATGAACCCGAACTGAAACAAGTAAGAGAAGAGTATACTTGATTACACAAAGAATCAAAAGTTAATTTATCAGACCCAAAGTCAACACTTGAACATAATGTGTTTCTGTTATTCAATTGAAAAACACAAGACCATCGGACTTGTTAGGTCATAAGTTTACTGGCCCGACACTAAAATTACTGGCCTCGGCCCTGTGGTCCAGTGTAAAATTCAAGCCCTGAGAATGTCTAAGACTTTGTAAGTAGTTATAATTTTTTTTTTTTACATGTTTGCACAATATGTACTTTGTCAGTTGAAAGGCAAGTATACCTTTGGTTATTAAAAACTTTTGATTGTTGTAATCCTATATAAATATAGTTGACAATACAACTAACCTGTGAACATTACAATTCAAAAGGTGGTAGTGTTTTTGAGATATCGCCAAACATCTGGAGCGGATATATGTCAACGTATGAAGAATAGTCTATAATTCATTGGAGCTACAATCTGAGAAACGTTTCATGCATGTTTCTTTTAGAAAATGAGTTTATCACAAAACTAGAATTTGATACTTGGTCTTGGAGACCCTTTTGAAAATGTCTGCATGTCACTAAAGGAACTCAATTGTGCTCATACACCTAGAGTAGGCTGGATCATGGGTAGTTGAGAGGGAGGGGGGGGGGGGTGGAGGGGGTAAACTTTAATGCTTAGGCTGTTGAGACGGGATACAAAATATATATCAGGGTTCTGCCCACGGTGGTCGGTGCCGGAAAACCCGATTCCCCGACCGGCACTCGCATAATTTTTTCTTTTTCCGACCACCACACTTTTTCCCATTTCCTTCAAAATATTTTGAACAACGTGTAAAACAAATTATTTACCAGTAAACAGTTTTATCCAAAGTTTCGAGTAGCCTACTTCTTTGGTTTGAGTCTATTTTAATGATCCAGAATCGAGCCTTTACGATGTACAATCCAACGCACGAAACCCGCATTGATTTTGCAATGGTTTCCAGTCACGCTGATTATAGCTTTACGCTTGGAATAACATGATACCAGTTTCATCATGTTGCGAACCCTATTCTACAGCGTTTAATACAACGGAATTTCCGGCACTAAACAAATCCTGGGCAGAACCCTGATATATCCATCTAAAAAAAGAAAATTTTGAAATGTTTAACATCCATTCACAATGTAAGTAAAAACATGAAAAAAGACACATAATTGCATAGTTTACCGGTAAAGAAATAATCATATTTATTCCACATAATTAAATGTAGATCACAACGTGACATTTACTTGCAAAGCCTAATTTCATAGAGCTACTTCAAGCATAAAATGTCTGCCAAGCAAAAATGAGCAGGAAACCGGTCACATATTGTACGTGACATTGTATTTCAGCGGGTAACCTTACTCTGATATTGTTTGTGCTTAATTTCTATGACATTGGGCCAGGAGCCTTAAACAGTTGTTCTTTTGTCTAGCTTTCCCTAAATTATAACCTTTGATCTACATTAAAACAGTGCGTATAAAAAAACTACACCCTTTTAAAGCAATGTAAATTTCCTAATTGAGAGGTGCACACAACCTCGTCATTTATTTTGTCAAGTCAGAGGCAACAATTCAAGTCACAAAAATATTGGATCTGGGAAAGCATCTTCCAACTTAAATCTTTATGTTTAGTTCATAAAATGTCTTAATGAGTGATTTTTAAATGAAATAAAATACCAGCCGATCATTTTTAAGGATACTTTTTATTTTGCATCATTAAGGGACTGACTCCAATCGTCCTGATAAATATTGAAAATTATTGCTTCAGAGTAGTAACATGCGTTTAAAAACAAAACAAAAAGAGCTGTTGAACAAATCCCCCTTGCAACTGTTTAAAAGCTCAATTTTGCAAAGCCTTTGAAGCAGACGTTTTCTGCTATTACAGAGAGATCCTTTGCAGAGTTTCAATTTCATAAACCATGTAAACACTACTGACCGTAAGCAAAGCGTACCTGAAGGTATAATTCTAACTTCTCAAATAATCTTCTCCAGCACAGCAATCATCTTTGAAAACATAAAAATCCAGACCAATGTTAACTATTTCGGTAAAGCGAAACAAATCTGGCTCTAAAAAACCCCACAAACTGGACCCTGCCCCAAAACACCCTGTTTACAAATTGCAGTACCAGTGAAATCTATAACCAAAACATTTCCAGAATAAAGTCCCAAGATTTTTTCAAAATGAAACTCTCCAAAACAAAGAAAACATTGGCCCTCCAAATCTTGTCAAAAATAAAAGAATTTTGAAACATTTTTGAAATACAGTAATGGCAACATTGAGATTTTCTTGTAGAATATGTCATGACCAGGACGGGCTTGTGAAAGACACATCTTTTGAAGAAAGTTAAAAAAAAACTCTTGTACTTCCCCGGACCTGGTCAATATGTTTTTTATTGTTCGAAGATTTAGAAGAACCCCCCCCCCCCCCAAAAAAAAAAATCCTCAATGGATGTAGAGTAAGAAGCTTGATTTACACTCACAACTTTTGAGTCCTCATCCTAAGACAACTGTCAGGAGACGGACCTAAGAAAGTTGAACAATCTGATAACAATCATGCTAGGTGTCAACTTTATATTGAATCTCTATTCAGGACCTAAGAAAGTTGAACAATCTGATAACAATCATGCTAGGTGTCAACTTTATATTGAATCTCTATTCAATCAAGAAAAGACTTATTTTGCACAAGCAAAGAAAAAACATTGAGTTGTACTACATTGTATAGACCCATGTAACATTTGTTTACGAAAAGAGTGCCCTTCCAGGGACTTCGAGGCAGGCAAGATACTACAGTGGTCATGTGGGATATTTGACATTTTGAGTCATAAATTTCCAAAAGAATTCAAGATTTATAAAAGAAACAGCAAAACAAGTTTTCAGATGTGCCACTTTTCTTTATATCAAAAGCCAATAAAATATCAGACATTGCAATCTCCATACAACATAAGAATGGTCGTTTTCTTCTTTTGAGCTGTGCACAAAACATGCCTTCAGGAAGTCCAGGCTCTGTCTGTGGCTCTTTTGTAATGTCACAGGTTTTGGTTTAGGCCTATATAATCAAAACGATTACATCCTACAATCAAAATTCTTATTGTTTTGGTGTTGCTGCAAGTTCACTAAATTTTACTAACTAACATGATGAAATAAACTAATTATGTCTATTGCATACATATTTTGTTCACGTCTTCTGATAAAAACCAATTCTGTTTTTAAAACTATCTTTTTTGCCACAGTTGTTTCATAGAATGCTATGCATTATACAGTGGTACAACACGCTTGACGCGTTGCCTGCATATTGGGCACTGTGGAGGTTGTAGTAATCTAGCACACCGTGCACACGTGCAGATGTGCCCGCATTCCAGCAGGACCACATCCCTCCGATTGGTCAGACAAATGGTGCACGTGTTCTCTTCGTTGATCTCTGGATCGATACTTGTCCCTTCGTTATCGTCCTGGGCCCGGTTCTGAAGAACTCTCTCCACTTGCATTTGGTGGGCGACCTTCTCGCAGTACTGCTTGTACCACCTGTACGCCCACAAGGCGGACAGCAATGCTGTGATTGACCCGCTGACGTACAACAAAAACTTGAGCTGATTTAACTTGGACTGTAAGTCTCTTACAACACCGCTAAATCCAGTTCTTCCTAAGACGTAGAGTCTATCTGAAGTAGAAGGGGGACCAAGCATCAGGGTACCAGTTGACGTTGAGATCATTCCGACACCGGTTAGAACTGTCTTTTCTGATAGCATTCTCTCCATTGTTTGGAAGCCTTTTGTTTTTTCCCCGCTGGCCCAGCTGACAATGTGCTCACCCAGAGATGTAGACGAAGGCTCAAAGGAATCATGGACAATGGGAATTTCAAGTCCAACAGCTGAGAGGGGGTCATCCACCTTTACACCGGCCTTGTTGTCCCTTAGTTCAAAAGGTACAGTGTGGGAAATATTTCTGATCAGTCGTGTGGTGTCGTGCCTGTAAGAAATATTTATGATGGACAAAAAAATTAAAGAAGTTTTAGTACGCAGTGCAATTTCAAATGCTCTACTGAGTTAACTTCAAGGAATGTTGCACAACCTATCGATCTAAATAATAATTTTTTCTTTTTCTGATGAATCAAATATCCAGATTGTTTGTCAGGGTTGAGGAAGAAATTTCAAAGATTGCATTTTTCTTTTGTCAAAGAATAACTTAAACACATTTTCAAAAGATGATATAACACAGTTACATTGTTTCTTTATAGTGTGATTGAAGAAGATCAAATCTCAAGTCTAAATATCTTGTAAGAAAATTATAGCAACGCATAAACAACTATGGATATTGTTGCTTATAACTTGGTACATTCATAACTACATGTGCATTTAACAATGCTGCAAACCTAGCTGTTGCAAACTGCTTACATGCACCAAGAAAAAGGCAAACAATAGTTAATGGCTTGATGTTTTGTGAGTGCTGTGTTGTCATTTAGCCTTTGAGAAAGACTAAGGTCGAATATCGCTAGGGTCGAATTTCAGGTAATTCACTAGATTTTTTGAAAATTTTGCATTATCAAACAGAATACTCACCATAACCGAGTGCTTCCACTCCAGTAGGTTTTATGTTCCCTGCAGATTAACGTCTGAATCACCCCTAGCAGGCCTGATGCGTATTCACTCTTGAGTGGCGTACCTAGCGCGGAAACACTGCCCTCTATGACCGCGTACGGTATCGTGTGGTTAGGGGCTTCATCCACTAGGGCTTTCAAGTTACGATCTATGCTAAGGCGAGGCGCATCCTAAAAATAAGGAAAGTGTGGGAAAAAATGTTAAGGTTTTTTTTCTGTCTCAGTTGTTTGTTTATAAATGTTTGGTACAGTACCTGCTGAAGGTGCACCTAATGAAAGCTGGCAGTTTCAAGGACAGACATGACAGAGAGGTTCCCACTAAAGATCAAAGTCGGAAACAAGTGGAACCTCATGTGGATCTGGGATTAGTTTTTTTAATCTCTAGGCTCTGATAAACCTTAACAGTGTCCCCAGCCAATTAATTCAATCGAATTGTTGGCCTGTGTATTGGCAAGGCCAATTCTATCTCATCTGACCTATTTATACTGCATTTTGTGTGACCTTAAAATGACCTCTGTAAAAGTTATTTATACATTTTAAAAATGTTTTATTTTTTTAAGTACACATCAAACAGCGCAAGCGCCAATAACAGGATGGTGAATAAAAAACGAAATTAGAAGAAATGCTCAGTTTTAGACATGTTAGATGGAGGAATGAGGACAACTTCAAATGGGAAAAACCCATGCAATCAGGGAGGAACTTAAATTCCAATCCACATGCAAGTCTCCGGTCTGAGGTGAGATTCGAATCGGGGATCCACAAAGGTGAAAGGAAGGGAAACAAACCACTGAGCCAACCTGATGCCAAATACAAGGGTCGGGAAGTCAGCTTTCAACCTGTGTATTATGCCTTGACTGCAATCAATGTCTGTATTTAAAATGTAATTTGCTGTTTATAAACATAGGTACATGTTATGTAGGCCCTAATTTAAAGCGTAAATGCATGGCATTACACATTTTTAACACAGAACACTGCAAGGGATAAAGCTTTTTTCTCCTAATGAGAGGTTTTCCTCCAATTTCAAAACTGAATGTCTCTTCATCTAACAATGCTTCACTGTTTCCTCTAGCCTTCAATCTTTACATTTATTACCTTAACATGACCAATATACTTTGCTTCCTTCCACAAGTAGTAAGCAATGACCCCAGTGATGGCTGAGCTGCCAGCAAGAACTACTACCTCTAGATTCTCCATCTTGAGTCTTCTACCATGTCTAGCTACAAAGAAAATCAATCAATCATTAATCGGAAAGTTGTCTGGTACAGTACCACGACGAGCCATGAAGGGTAGATTGTTGATGTGATTGTTCAGTGAACGATTTCCCTTGTACAAGCAGAGCAAATTGCTACACAAAATGTATCAGTTGCTACTCAAAAATCAGGAGTTGCTACTCAATATTAGCATTCAGTGTGCACACAAGTTCAGTCTAAATATTTTGCTATGCAAAATTGCTGGATGAAATCGTTCCCTGTTGATGAGCAATCTTTGCACCCATTTTGGTTGGAGGGATGCTGCTGCAGACTCCTAAGGTGTTGAGATGGTCTCAGGAATGATTAAGCCTGAATGAACAGGAGTAAAGCAAAAATTAAGATAGTGTACATGTAGTTACTATTAAAGCATTTAGCCTAGCAGAGCCAAGTGGTCTTGAGCAATGAACTCAAGATCTCTCAGTCACTTCTCTCATCAACATCCATTAGTCATCTCGCTCAGGTCTTTGGACTTCCAGTGATCTTTCTCTAGTTGTACCCCAAAAATCTGATAGCCGAGTCGAGTGTGGGTTTGAAACCCGGCCATGGCATTTGTGTTTTGGGGTAAAAACTTGTATATTTACTTTTCATCAAAGGGTGTAATTCAGCACAAAAAAAATGCACATTGAACAAAAAGGTAACTGAAGTTATTGCTTGCTGAAGACCAGAAAATTGTTGAACTATATAAAATGACCACTTTGAAAACGTATAGCATTAGGGTACTCCTAGAACTGTGAAGTTTGATCCGCTATCGCCTCCGCCATGTCCACGAAGAGGAGAGAATAGCAGATCAAACCTATAGTACAGTGTATAGCCTATACACTGTACTATAGGTACTATTTGGTCCTCCCTATTAAACACTACACTAGAACAATAGCCTATACTATAGGCTATTGTTCTAGTAGTGTTAGGGAGGACCAAATGAGGGAGTCCCAAGGCTCACGGAGGAGCCTTAGTTTCTGTAGGTAGTGTAGGATACAACTTCATGCACGAGTTGACTTGTTGTAAGCTTAAATAATAATATTTATAAGAAGGTACGAAGTATCCTGACATGCTTGTAAAACTCAGGTATGAAGAGTCCACTCCATGATCAGATGATGATGATGAACGAAGTCACTTTATTAATAAAGCTTAAAAGGTACAAAGAAATAACAAAGTTAGGCAATGATCTGATACCAATTTTGCAATTACTATACTTTAATATTTAATTGTATGTGGATCCACACCATTTGCTAATCAAATAAATGATTTATTAATTTCATTATGATAAATAATTCATTATAATAAACAATTGTATGTGATGAATTGAATGCACTGTTGCATTTTTATTAATTATTTATTTCAACTGGGTCAGTTGAGTTGAGCATCTTCCTCCGAGTGAGTGAGTTCACAGCTAGCTACTAAAGTATAGTACTACTAAGTACTAGTAGTACTACTACACTAGTAATAATAGCTAGCTCCAAAGGATAGTATACAATACATTACGTACATATTTCCTGTTTTATATACCATGGAGGTACTCCTAGAACTATGAGGTTCATTCCGCTGTCGTCTCCATTTAAACCCTCATAGAGTGACATGTACAACATCTTATTCGAAACTTTTTTCCCTTCACGTTTCTGCACCTACAGTTAATTTCCCAAACCGGATCTCGCCAAAATTAGGCTCTATGTGTTCCTTTATAGAGGGCGCTATACGATGCAGTAACACGCTTTCTTACTGAGCTCCACAAATTAATTGTCATTTATTCATCAATTCTTGTTTTCACCGAAATCTTTGGGCAACTTCAAATCTACACCGCTCAAACTGCAGTAACAACCAACATGTCAGATAATCAGGAAACTAAAAAGACCAGAGCATCAAAGAGAAATGAAGGTAAATCTAAGCAGGACCGGGCTGAATCTCCTCAGACTGAACAAAATGGCGGCCCGCAGAGTACAGTTAGCATACATGCAAAGCTTGACAAGATTTTGTCGTCTTTGGAACTTATGAATAAAAGGCTTACTCACCTTGAAGTTAAATGGGAAGAAATGAATGATTCCATCATTGACCAACGGAATGAGGTGAAAGATCTTACCGATGCAGTGTCCTTTCTTGAAAATGAATATGAGCTGATGAAGAAAAAAATCGATAAACACGACAAGCAAGTTGATGACAGGGTGACTCCTCTGGAGTCGGCCATTGAAGACCTTCAAAACCGTAGTCGCCGATGCAATATTGTTCTCCATAACATCCCAGAGGGTCATGAAGGCGATCAACCTTGTGAAGAGTTTGTGTCCAAGTTTCTTGCTGAGCATATGAACCTAAGTTCCACCATTGAGGTTGATAGAGCACATCGCACTGGCCGTAAACAACACCCAGGAGACGGGAGCGGTTTGACTAAGCGCTCTAGACCAATTCACGTTAAACTCCTTCGGTACAGTGATAAGGTACTCATCCTGAAAAATGCACCCAAGCAGCTCAAGAACAATCCCCTTGCAGGATCAGCCATTTTTGTGTCTGACGACGTAACAAGAAAGGTGAGACAACAGAGAAAATTATTGCGAGAGAGACATCTTCCCGGGCTTCGTAAAGACACTAGAGTCAAATTTTCCTTCATCCCGTGGACTGTACCTGCAGTCATTCGCTATCAGCTAGTAACCGGTGAATTCAAAACATTCTCTTCAGTGGAGTCCAAGTAAAACCCAATGACCTCGCGCATTTACTGTTTTATATTTATTTGCACCCAATGATTAAGTGCAAACTGTTAATTTATACTAAATGGCTGTTTTGTGTATGTCCTTTTATGTATGCAGAGTGAGACATGACAAAGTTTTTGTGTATAAGATTAATTTATTAGTTTCAGTCGTTAACTGCTTCTTCTGTTGTTAATACTGACTTAGATCCTGACATTAATTTTCATGCTCCTGAAATTAATTGCGATTATTATAATGAAGATCAGTTTATTAAAAACTTTTCCTCAAATACAAACTTTAATCTCCTTCATATAAATGCTCGCAGCCTTGCGAGCAACATTTCCGATGTTCAACAGTGTGTCAGCGCTTTTGGTAATAATTTCTCTGTTATTGGGATTTCTGAAACTTGGTTGAAAGAAATTGATAATCCTTTGATTAAACTTGATGGCTATGTCAAGGAGGGTGTATGCAGGCAACATAAAAGGGGAGGTGGGGTAGCGTTGTTTATCAAAGAGCATTATCCTTACAGGACTCGTGGTGACATTTGTTTTAATACTGTAGACATAGAATCATGTTTTATTGAAATTGAAAATTCTTTATCAGGTAACATTATTGTAGGTATTATTTATAAGCCACCTGACACTACTTGTATTAATTTTACAAACAGTTTCAATGAATTACTTGGTCGTATACAAGATGAAAACAAAAAAAGTTATATACTAGGTGATTTCAATATTAACCTTTTACAGCGTGATTTAAACAGTAATGTCCAAGAGTTTATTGACATGCTTTCTTCTAATTTCATTTTCCCCCTTATCAATAAACCAACTAGGATCACCGTCAATAGTGCCACGCTGATTGACAATATTTTCACAAATAATCTAGCTGATCATAACTCCGGTATATTGATTAATGATACTAGTGACCATCTTCCTGTCTTTGCCATTGTCGACAATTATAATATCCACATACAGAAAAATTTGAATTTTATGAAACGTGATTTCAAGGATATAAATATCCAACGTTTTAATCATGGTTTGTATGACACTGACTGGAAATTTATTCACTCATTCGTTGATGTAAATGAATCATACTCTGCTTTTCTTGATTATGTCTTAAAATTATATGATTTTTATTTCCCTCAGGTTCAAACTAAATGCGGTTTTGATAAAATTAAATCACCTTGGTTAACTGAGGCCCTTTACAATTCCATTAAAAGGAAAAACTACCTGTATAATAAATACTTGAAAAAACCCACTGTACGAAACAAATGTGTGTATTCCAAATATAGAAATACTCTCACTGGTTTAATTAAATCTGCCAAGAAAAAATATTTGACTACCAAGTTCTGTCAACAGAAAAATAACATTAAAGGTACTTGGAAACTTATTAATTCTTTGTTGTCAAAAACAAAGCCTAAGACCAATCCGCCTTATTTTGTACATAATGGTGATAAGATAGACGATGATACAGTTATTGCAAATGCTTTTAATGATTACTTTGTGAACATTGGTAACGAAGTAGCTGGTAACCTCCCTCCATCGGATACATTGTTTGGCTCTTTTATGGATGACAGATGCTCACATTCCTTTTATTTAAATCCCATTACTGAGCTTGAAATTGTTGATGTTATTAACAAATTCCAGGCTGGTAAGGCTCTAGGTTGGGATGGTGTAAGCTCTTTTGTTATCAAGGAAGCAAGGAATGCCCTTGCTAAACCTTTAGCCATGGTCTTCAATAAGTCTATTTCTTCTGGTGTTTTTCCGGATCGTTTAAAGACAGGGAGAGTAGTACCTATCCACAAAGGTAACAGTAAGAATGAAATATGTAATTACAGACCTATCAGCATTTTATCAATCTTTTCCAAAATTTTTGAAAAGCTTATCTTCAGCCGAATGATGTGTTTTATAAACAAGCATGGTCTTTTGTCTAAATCACAATATGGCTTTCGAGCTAAATGTTCCACCGAGATGGCTATTCTTGATGTTCTCAGTGAAATTATTGATGCAATTGAAAAAAGACATTTTTCTGTGAATGTTTTCCTGGACCTGTCCAAGGCCTTTGACACAGTCAACCATGATATACTTCTTTCCAAATTAGAGCACTACGGTGTGCGTGGATTGGCCCTGGACTGGTTCAGGAGTTACTTATCTAAAAGAAGGCAGTTTGTCTCCTATAACTCGCATCATTCCACTGAAAAAACTATTACTTGCGGAGTTCCACAGGGAAGTGTGCTAGGGCCTTTGTTATTTATTATTTATGTTAATGATATTTGTAATTCTTCGGACAAGCTTTCCTTTTGTTTATTTGCAGATGATACAAGTTTATCGTATGATCATCAGAATGTTGATAAGGCCATTCAAAATTTAAATTTTGAACTTGTTAAAGTTAGCAAATGGCTCTTATCGAATAGATTGTGTGTTAATTTACTCAAGACCAATTATATTGTTTTCTCTGCACGACAACACATTTATAACCAAAATGCTTCACTTATTTTAAATAATACAATCTTAACCAAAGTGAAGTTTACTAAATTCCTTGGCATTCTTATTGATGAAAATCTCTCTTGGAATGATCATATTAGTAGTTTGTGTACTAAGGTGTCAAAAAATGTTGGAGTCATGAGCAGACTTAAGTATTTTCTACCCAAACACATTTTGGTCACACTTTATAACTCATTTGTACTTCCTTATTTGAATTATGCTTCTCTTGCCTGGGGTTCATCAACATCAGGTTGTAATAAATTGTTTTTGTTACAGAAAAAGGCAATCCGTATTATTCATGGTGCTGGTTATCTAGAACATACTTCCCCATTATTTGCCATGTCAAGTATTTTAAAACTTGGTGATATTCATTCACTTAATTTAGCAAATTTTATGTTTAAACAATCTCGTAATTTATTACCACAAAAAATTCAAGGCTTCTTTTTAGCTAGTGCTTTAGTTCATACTCACCAGACCCGTAGTTTAGCCAGAGGGAATCTTTTTGTAAAACCAAGTAGAACTGAATTTTTTAGAAAGAGTGTCTTTCATAAAGGAGTCCTTTACTGGAATAATCTAAGTGCAGAACTTAAACAGTCAGCCAGTGTTTTATCTTTTCGTAAAAAACTAAAGAATATATTGATTGATTTATACACCACTTAAATTATTTGTATCTTTTTGTATTATCTATTGTCTAGTCTCACTCATGCATAACATGTCCGTGTCCCGGTACTGTTTTCCTTGTTTTACGTTTCTTTTGTCTTTGTCTTTATAGGGAAGGGGAACAAAAAGCATTTGCTTCTTCTTTTTCCTACATGTTAATGTCACATATTATCTATTTATTTTTCAATATTTTGTAATGAATGATGTTGACATGAAATAAATGTATCTGAAATGAAATGAAATGAAATTATACTCTCATCGAGGTCGGGTTGGGTCCAGAAAAAACAACTCCGCAAAACAAAAGTTGCAAAAAGTGATAAACTCTCACCGTTTTCAGAATCCTCGCCTTCCGTTAACAAAATGGCCGCCGTTGAAATTTTTGAGCTGGTAATGCTGCGTGCTACGCTGGTAACAAATCCAATGGTTCACGTATACAATCATAGGCGCAATGCTGGTCCACAACAACCAATGTTCTGTATACGTGAATCGTTGATAATCGTTACCAGCGTAGCGCGCAGCATTACCAGCTCAAAAATTTCAACGTCGGCCATTTTGTTAACGGAAGGCGAGGATTCTGAAAACGGTGAGAATTTATCACTTTTTGCAACTTTTGTTTTGCGGAGTGGATTTTCTGGACCCAACCCGACCTCGATGAGAGTATAAGAAACACATAGAGCCTAATTTTGGCGAGATCCGGTTTGGGAAATTAACTGTAGGTGCAGAAACGTGAAGGGAAAAAAGTTTCGAATAGGATTTTGTACATGTTAATGGAGACGATAGCGGAATGAACCTCATACTTATACTATACTATACTAGTAATAATCATTCATAGTTCTAGGTAGGAGTACCATGGAGGTAGGAAGATACAGGGGTGATACAGTACAGTACACGTTGAAACAGTAATAGAACATTGACAATTGTTTTGAATATTCCCTAGGTAAATTTAGATTCTTACTCACCAAAACCGACGGCGGCTAGAAACCATGAAATGCACGGACGATTTGATAATAAATGATTGATGATAGACTAAAATGCATTTGACCCATAGAGGGCGCTATCAAAATTGCATAAAATAGTCTGGCTCTTTGAGAACCGTGTGAAAGTGTTTCTTCGACGTCTAACAGAAGACTTGTAATAGTTACCATGGTCATTGTATACGAAGTCATTTTCTGACAGGACCCACATTTTTGGATGTTGACGAATGACGGGGGAAAGCAAAATAAGGACGCACGGTGCATAAAGAAAAACTAAAGTAAGGAATACATTTTATTAATCACAATATTTTAGTCATAGCTTGTGTATTTGTGATATTTTCCTCTGGATTAATTTCTTGTTTTTGGACTTTAACAAGTCAAAAGAAAGTCTGCAAAACAGCAGCAACTTATGAACATGAACATGAATGGCTCATGCATTTTGCTAGCCCCATTTATAGTGCCAATACTCTGGACTTCCTCCGATCCTTGGCCCTACGCCCATGTACCTCCAGGAGGTGGGATAATTTTTCGAATATCAACTCACGTTTTTATGCCGAGATTTTTTCCCCAGTTGTCACTCATTGTATCCGATTTGTGGACAGCACATTAAAACGCCATTGTGCGCGCTCGTTTTGGTGTAATTTTGAAGAACTTCTGAGGCGTTACTGCCACCGATTTGACTGCCCGGCATCCATGTTGTTTGCTAATGCGCATGCAGGCGGCGTTCAAGCATTGCGCAAAATTTAAGACAGCGCGGTGTGCGCAGAGCCTAAAGACAGAGCAGTGTGCGCTGGAAGCTAGGCAAAAGGCTCCGCGCACGCCGCGCTGTCTTAATTTCTGCGCAATTCGTGAACGCCGCCTGCATGCGCATTAGCAAACATCATGGATGCCGGGCAGTCAAATCGGTGGCAGTAACGCCTCAGAAGTTCTTCAAAATTACACCAAAACGAGCGCGCACAATGGCGTTTGAATGTGCTGTCCACAAATCGGATACAATGAGTGACAACTGAGGAAAAAATCTCGGCATAAAAACGTGAGTTGATATTCGAAAAATTATCCCACCTCCTGGAGGTACATGGCATGGGCGTAGGGCCAAGGATCGGAGGAAGTCCAGAGTATTGGCACTATAAATGGGGCTAGCATTTTGCATATTTAAATTAAATTTAATTTTAATTGCAAATGCAAGTGAACATTAGTCATTGAAAAGCAAAGTGAAGTAAACAGCACATGATATCACTATCACATCAAATATCGATGAAGAATGAATGAACCAACTTTATAAATGAGCTTTTTAAAATTAATTAAAGACAATTTCAACATTGATTAAGTTATAGTTTGGTTTCTGTCTACATCAAACTCTTTGCTAGGGGGCAGGCATGGCGGTTATATCATGGCAGGAGCAATGCTACTCTAGTGCTATTGCTAATTAATGCTAATGATTGTTATGTTTTTGTTATGTTTTCTGTTATTACTGTAGGTAGGGTACCTCAAATCTCAAGAGGTACGGATAATACCAAGTTGTACGGATAATAACTATAAAATAAAAATAAAACAATTGTTACAGTTACTCAACTTAGTATTAAATAAGAAGTAATTGTGAATGTGAATAATTGTTAATAATATTAAACCTTGTCATTTTGTCTTTTGTCCCCCCTTTTCAAGCAGACCTTTCTTATGATTTGTAAATTTATATATTTAGGCTACTCTAAATAAAAAAACAAACAAAATAAAAACCAAAACAACAACAACTAGACTTAACGTGTTTGTGACAACAAACACTAGGTGTTCGGGTTATCGGGTATCGCTGGGGTCAGTGCTGTGTCAATGCGTGAGATATTTCATTAAGTTGAACTTTGGTGCTAACAAACTACCCTACACACTTTAGCAAAAGTCTAAAAAAAACACATGATCAAAAGCCTAGCATTTGATTGTTAACGAGGTTTGCATGGACGGCTGTTTTAGAGACTATATAAAGCGTATTGTCAAAAGCAGGTTGCGCGAACCTTGAACAGAGACTAGACCACTAGCATGTTTGATGGACTTTGAACCTTGCGGTTGATTTGCTCATCGTTTAACTGGTTTAGATCGCGTAGTGTGTGTGTATCCCGTCGTGGCTTGACAGCGGGTCAATAAATACCCGTAATAATTGGTAAAAATTTCAAATATTTTTAAAACAAAAAAGAATGACGTCTTCATGTTGTTTCTTTAGATTTACGTAGTCAATATCACTGTCTATCTATGAGCCAAGTTTCAACTCAGACAAACTTTTGGTTTTTGAGATGCAAGGCTTCAAAAAGTAAAACTTAAAGGTATTACCACGTGACACACGATGACCTCATCAATCTGAAACTCCACACATTATGTTGTCTGCATAAAGGTCATTATGTATACCATTTTTGAAACGATTGTCATAAACTTCGCCACAGACATTGTAAAAATCAAATAAATGGTTCATGAATTATGACTTTTACAAAATATTAAACTTTGATTTATCAAAATTCGATACCCGATGACGTCATCATGACGTCTCTATAATTGTGTCGTCTTGATACTGAGGTTCAACTATCTTATGAGTTTCAATGTTCAATTCAATTTCAATCTTGAGTTATTCCGTAAATAAGCCCCAAAAAACGATTTTATTTATCAGTGCTATTTAACAAATATCCCACGAAAGAGGGCGCTGTTGAGAAATTTTGTTTCCCGCCGTCAGATCAAGCAAACAACGACGACGACAGTGCACACAGTTAGCGCGTGAACTGTAGCTTGTCAATTAAAGTGGGGGGGGGGGGGGGGGGGTACGAAACGGGTAAGTGCGCTTCATTGTCCGCCTTTGACCAGATGTTAAGATCAAAATGTTGTCATATTTGTGCAAAAGTTTGAGCAGGAGTAACCTCGGCACCTGATACAAAAATTATGCTGAATTGATCAGTAGTTTTAAAGATATGAATAAGATAAGATATTATGAAATTTTCAACTTCCGATTTGAACCGGAAGTAAGTTCAAATGTTGTACGGGTTCTGCGTAGCGTTTGTCGAACTTTAAATGAGCTATCCGATGGTGTGTAGATTATAAAAATCAAACAAATGGTTCACAAGTTATGATTTTTACAAATATTAAACTTTGATTTATTATAATTCGATGCCCGATGACGTCATCATGACGTAAATAGGTTTGTGTCGTCTTGATAGTGAGGTTCAACTATCTGTTGAGTTTCATTGTTCAATTCAATCTTAATCTTGAGTTATTCCGTAGATAAGCTCGAAAGTGTTTTTTTGAAGTAAAAAACGAAGGCGAACTTCGACCTAGGGTAACGACCCGGAAGTTAAGGTCGGACGATTTTGGCGTTAACTTTTCAAATGTTGCCCGTTTCTTGATCTATCATATGCCTAAATATGAATACTGTAGTTTTAATATTCAAAGACATACAGGCATTGGCATGAGGGCACTTTTTGAGCTAAAATGGCTTGTAACTTGACACCTGATGACGTAATCGTGACATCACAACTTACTCGGCTTCTCCTAGTTATGGTCTAATTAGGAGTCGCATTAAGTTTCAAGTTGATCAAAGATTCGCAAGTATGCGTTTGCTCAAAAAATGCGGACAATTAGCCCACTGAGAAGAATAAGCAAAACAAAGAAGAAGAAAACAAAACAAAAAACGAACAATAACAAAGAGTTGTTCGGGCGGAATGCCCGAACACCTACATGTAAATAGAATCCCACTGCTACACAAGTTGCATATGAAACCAACACCTGAGTACGACACTGCGGGGCTGCTGATCAGATCGCAACGCACATCGTCTGAAATGAGTGCCCCATTTGGCGTGTCGTGGCCGAGAGGTCTAGGTCACCGGACCTAAGCTCTGGTTTTCAGCAGCAGAGTGTGGGTTCGATACCCGGTCATGACACTTGTGCCCCTGAGCAAGGCACTTAACCATAATTGCTTCGAAAAAGTTGGGAAGGTAGTGCATTCTGCTCTACCAGACAGGCTCCTAGTGGATGATACCCATGCCTACATCCTTAAGGACTGTGAAGGGGGGTAACCCTGTTTCAGCCCCAGGAGTAGGAGGCAACGTGCCCCTGGTGTCAATTGATTTGGGTCGATAGCCCAAATCAGTTATGTGTAGCCCTCACCTTGAGTGGCCGTCCGTGGCCTTGTGAGTTGGGCGATATCTCATAAAAAAAAATAAAAAAAATTAGAAATATATATGGACAGTGGCATCGTTCGTCTGGCCAGCTGTGACCAATTGCAACACGGTGGCTGCTGGACGTGAAATTTGACATTTGATTCATTGTTGCATATGAGAGAAGAATTAAGTTAATGATTAACAACCGTATCTTAATCTTTTTTGTTCTTTTTAATTACTAGCAGATCTGTAATATAATGCCGTACAAAAAGATCCCTCGTAAGAAGCAGCCATTATGGAAGGATTGGGATTACAAAGCGCAGAAGAAGGGTGTGAGGAACACAGTTTATTCAGTAAATGGTGATGAGTTCACAGGAGAATGGCTGGATAACAAGAAGCACGGTATGACTAGTTATTTTTCTTTCTTCCTTATACAATGCAGCCATCATATGAATCAGGATACACTTTGAAGCAATTAAAGTAAAGTGTCTTGCTCAAGGACACTGAACAGGACTCAAACCCACACTCCAGTGACATAGCCACCAGAACTTGAATTTGATGCGCTGAAAACTGCTCGCGACCACGGCGCAATTAAATTTCAGAATCAGGGCAGTGGTAATTAGCTGGGGTTCACAGGCTGCCTGCTTTCACAATGCTTAAAACAAGCATTGATTTATTGCTAACTGGGTCCTACAAATTATGGGAAACTTTCTGAACTACTGGGAAAAACAACCAACATTTTTTCTTTAACTTTACTTGTTGATTTTCTTTGACAGGGAAAGGAACACAAAGGTGGAAGAAAACAGGAGCTATCTACGATGGCGATTGGAAGGGTGGAAAAAGAAACGGCTTTGGTACCCTTAGTTATCCCTCCAATGATGGTGGTTTTAAGAGGGTTTACTCTGGAGGTTGGAAGAACGACAAGAAACATGTGAGAATAAAAATATCTTAGTCTTTCTCCAATATTGCCAATAAAGGCTTCAGGAGTCTTCAGAATTCTAGGCAATGGACTGTGTAAGTTGAACTCAAGGAATTTCTGACCTTGATTTGGGCTTCTCGCATAGCAGCATGTATTGTGGCAATTTGTTTTCAAAAGATTTTGTGTTTTGCTGTTTTAATCATTTTCATACATTGAACATTGTCTGATTCACTAAAAGCTTGATTTACAAATTGTAAATTGCATTGAGTAAAGAAAACGATATTTTGTTTTTACCCCAATGTACTTACATGTATGTGTGTATTAAGCACTCTATATTCAGTACTTTCCTGAGTCCTGTGAAAAAACACACCAGCTCAGGTGGGATTTGAACCCTTGACCCCCACATTCTAGAGCAGATGTATCTTTAACCTCTAGACCATCGAGTGTCAGGTGACAAAAGAGGTCATAATTCAAATCCTGTAGACCCTTCTCACTGATGTCACTTTCCTATATTATTTCGGGAACTTTGCCATGCTGGAGTATGCACATGTACACATGTAGGATACGTACACAAAGTGTCATCCAGCGTAGTGCCATGAGCATAGTGTCATCCAGCGTAGTGCCATCCAGCATAGTGTCATCCAGCGTAGTGTCGTCCAGTGTATAGTGCCATCCAGCGTATAGTGCCATCCAGCGTAGTGTCATCCAGCGTAGTGTCATGCAGCGTAGTGCCATCCAGCATAGTGTCATCCAGCGTAGTGTCATCCATGCACCGTAGTGTCATCCAGCAAGTGTCATCCAGCGTAGTGCCATCCAGTGTAGTGTCATCCAGCGTAGTGCCATCCAGCGTAGTGCCATCCAGCGTAGTGCCATCCAGCGTAGTGCCATCCAGCGTAGTGCCATCCAGCATAATGTCATCCAGCGTAGTGCCATCCAGCATAGTGCCATCCAGCGTAGTGCCATCCAGCGTAGTGCCATCCAGCGTAGTGCCATCCAGCGTAGTGCCATCCAGCATAATGTCATCCAGCGTAGTGCCATCCAGCATAGTGTCATCCAGCATAATGTCATCCAGCGTAGTGCCATCCAGCATAGTGCCATCCAGCGTAGTGTCATCCAGCGTAGTGTCATCCAGCAAGTGTCATCCAGCGTAGTGCCATCCAGCGTAGTGCCATCCAGCGTAGTGCCATCCAGCATAGTGTCATCCAGCGTAGTGCCATCCAGCAAGTGTCATCCAGCGTAGTGCCATCCAGCGTAGTGCCATCCAGCGTAGTGCCATCCAGCATAGTGTCATCCAGCGTAGTGCCATCCAGCATAGTGCCATGCAGCATAGTGTTTTGTTTGTAGCACATGTTTGTACAGTACTGTAATGTGCGTGACACGTGGGTGTACTTCAGCATGGAGAGTGATACAATAATGATCAGAGAAGGAGGGTAGTCAGAAGGAGGTACTGCAAACAGTCTTCAAGAAAACAAAAGACTTAAACAAGAGTAAAAAGAGACTGTCCCGTTGTGTTTGAACAAAATCACAAAACTAATAATTTTGTTTGTTTTTGGTCAGGGTTACGGGTCATCGATCTGAGAAGGGTCTATAGTCAGAAGGAGGTACCGCTAACAGTCTTCAAGAAAACAAAAGACTTTAAAACAAGAGTAAAAAAAGCCTGTCCTGTTGTGTTTGAACAAAATCACAAAACTAATAATTTTCTTTGTTTTTGGTCAGGGTTACGGGACAAACTTCTTTTCAGCAGATGAATATTATGAGGGTGAGTGGTATGCAGATAAGCGTAGTGGGTGGGGCCGTATGTACTATGGAGATGGTAGCATCTATGAAGGGGAATGGTACAATGACCAACGTAGCGGACAAGGGATGCTTCGATTGGGTAAGCTCATTTCCTCAAGTGATCGTTCAGTAGAATCACTGCAGACTGATTCCAAAAAGACTGGTTCGTTGGGATTTGTTGTTTTAAGGTATTACAGGTGTCACAGGTCTTTCTAACTTTTGGCTAAGTAATTTTTGAAGGACCTGGTCGGTTCGTCTATTAGTAAAAAAATAAAGATCAAACAGAGATATGCATTGCTTCTTCTTATATTATTATTCAAATCAATCATTAATCAAAACATATACAATGATTTACAATAATGTTGGGATTTAAGTACAATCGGCTTGTGTAATTAATTATGAGAAATAGGCTTCGATGAGCGGAGCTTCAAGGATATTCTCAGAGGTTGGTGTATCATCAGCACAAAAGGATGGAAAGCGTCAGAGGTTGTTATCATCAATACAATGGGATGGAAAATTGCGAAGAGGCGGACCGGGACGGCTCCCCAAAGCGTGATTTGTAAGGGACAGGGTAGATCAACGAGAGGTGATATACAATTATAAGAAAGAACACCGGAGAGTAATTGTTTCGATGTGATCACCTCTAGATCATTAACGCTTCTAATTATATCATTGCAACAACAAAAATGATCGACGTTACTTAAGTAAACAGCAATGAAGTAATTTTTATATAAACAACAATTTACTTTACGAAAATATATAATGGAAAGAATTCCAATCTCACACATTCTTCTAAAAGTCAACAAATCTTTCTAACGTCAAATAAACTTAGGATTTATTTAACATAAAACGGAGTGGGATATTTCCTCTAAAATGATCGTCAATATATTAAATAATACAATCATCGTTTATACAATTCATTAAGATAACAAAGTAAGAAGCCTACCTGTAAGGGACAGGGTAGATCAACGAGAGGTGAAATACAATTATAAGAAAGAACACCGGAGAGTAATTGTTTCGATGTGATCATCCACCTCTAGATCATTAACGCTTCTAATTATAAAGAACAAGAAAGTAAAATAAAAACAACAATTTGCGCGCTGCGATAATCGCGTGCTGAAGAGCGCACGGGCGCAACGCACACAGAGGACGACTGCAATGCGACAGGGTCCGACACAGGTATATTGACTTGACAACCATTCATGCCATTATATACGCACCAAGAACTAAAAAAGGCACACATCATTAGTGAGAATGTTAGTTAAACTATGTTGCTAAACAGGTTTTTAATACTTTACCCAGTCAGTTTCCCTTGTGGTTTATTACTAAATATGTGAGATTTCTAAAGAGGATTAGCTTTAAAAAGAGGACTAAAATAATTTCAAAGTACAAAGCTTTTCCTCTGAATGTCTGATGAACTGATTGAGGTAGTACAACTAAAATTCCCATCTCTATTTTCTGTACTTTTAAAACCTTCTTGGTAAAAGTCCAGCAGGCCTCAAATTAACTCTTTTACCATCCTCTTTAATTTTAGTTCACTCATAAAGTGATATTTTCCTCATAGAAAACATGTCCTTCTCACCATGGAGCAAATAAACCTTAATTTATGTCACAAATTTTTACCTTGTTTGTTTCAGCTGAGAAAACACCCCAAAGCGCTGTGACTTATAAGTTGTGTTTAGATCAGCCCCTTCCCTCAACCCCCTTTGTCTCCTTCATTGTTCATCATTTGGCTTTGTTGTATGCTTTCTGCCTCTCTCGCATTTCATATATTCCCACTTGACTGCTTATGTTACACCAGTTTACCTGTTTGTGGGTGTTGTGTTGTCATTAAGACTTTGAGAAAGACGAAATTAGGGTCGAAATAGACTGTGCAAGTCTCGCGCGTATCCGAACGAGAAAACACGTCAAACGAAGAACATTTTTATTTCTGAAATCAAATCTTTGTTTTAAATTATATCTCATGACAAAATCTGAACAACAAAAATAAATCATTACAATTTTATGAAATTAGTTTTAGCTTTTTAAAAAAATACGCCAAAGTGTGTTAATTATTATTAAAAACAAATTAAAACTCTGGGACAAGGATGCTTTTTTGATGTTAACTTTTTAGAAACCCCTTACGCAGATTCGTGAAGGTCAAACGGGTTTTAAATTGACCCGTATCGCAGTTTAAAGAGGAATGCCGACGCCTCAACACCATAGACTGCAATGAAAAGGGTTCGCTTTGCAATTACAGCATCTGGCGATTATAATCGCGCATCCAAAACAAGCTTTTACATCAGTTTTATGATCGGAGGTGAGCACAAAATTCTTATTTTTTTGCAATAACCGGAAGCTGAGGTCAAGTTTAATTCTCGGGTTTTCTTCGTTATATTGTTGAATTGGTTTTACTTTCATATTTTGTTATCACTTAGTATTACGTTCCCAACAACATGTATAATTTTCTAGGTCATAAACTACGTTAAACTAAAATAATTGACGAAACAAAATCTCACCCATGTAAAACTCCATATGGTTGGGACCACTATGGTCCCGGAAGTTCGAATGCGCGCGAGACTTGCACAGTCTATGCCCGACCATTAACTATTTTTCAGTTTATACATAACCATGTTCTTTTAGTTGGTAAGCAGTTTGAAACAGCTAAAATTCTTGTTTCAAATTTGCAGTTTACCTTCAGTCCATCTTACAAAATGTACCCCATTTTAAACACCAAACTTTTTCTCTAATGTTTCATTTTGCAGCCGATGAGAACAGGTACGAGGGTTCATGGAAGGTAGACAAGAAGAATGGACCTGGAAAATTCTTCTATCTGGATAAAGGACAGGTATATGAAGGGGTGTGGGTGGACGACATACCCAAATGTGGAACTGTAGTTGACTTTGGAAGAGACGGGGCACCAGACCCAACAACGTACCCCATACCTGAGGTAAGAGGGCTGGGGTAGTGGAAGGGGGGGGGGGGGGGGGGGGGGGTGTATGAGTAGTCACTTGGTGGGCCAGACTATTGGGACTATTATTGTCAATTGATACATTCTTTCTAGGTGTTCAGGCTTCAGCCAAAATTAACACCTGTTGTTTGAATAGTAGTCCTCTAAAACAGTAACATGCGTTTCTTTCGTTTTCTCTTTGTAGTTGACGTTGTATGATTCCTCCGGTGTTCTTCAAGATGCTGAGAATATGTTTCTTCAAGATCAAGAATGATCCACTTCTTCCACTACATGTACATTGTTATTGGTTAATGTTATTGGTTAATGCAATTGGTTAATTCTTTTTGTTTTTTTGTTCAGCTCCGTGTTTTTTTTTTTTTGTGTGTAAACAATGTAGCAATTTAGCCCATGGGCTACTAATGCATTGTGTTTTAATAAACCAGAAATAATAATATTTATTATAAAGTTAAAAGGTATTGTACCAGATAGATTGGTAGGATAACAAACATTGTTTAATTTTAGTCCTAAAGCTTACTGAAGTTATAGTAGAGCCATTTTTTCTGTGAAATATTTCCTTCTGAAATGAAGAATATTCCAGAAAACTGCATCTGAAAACCTAACAACAATGCAACAGCTGATTTCGGTTGTTACAATCAAATAAAGGACAATGTGTTTATATGCTGAAAATTGTGCATGGCTTTTCACAATTTTTTCCCGACTCGTACAACATAATAATAATAATTTATTGATTTTATATTGCGCTCTCTCCAGGACCAGCCTGTTCGAGGGCGCATAACAGTAAAAATGGCATAAGAAAATTACATACATGTAGTAAACAGTTTTTAAAAAGTACACCAGTAAATATAAGCAAAATAGATAACAAAGCCTTACAGGCAAAAAAAGGTGCATGAACACCATAAAACAATAAAAGCTGTAAAAACAATACAACTTTGGTACAAGAAAGCATTTAAAAAGTTTACAAACAAATATAAACCATAAAAACCGACAGATACAAAACTCACTGCACATTACCGAAGGCTTTCTTAAAAATGAAAGTTTTAAGTTGAGATTTAAAAAGACTTTGTGAATGCAGTTTACGAATGTGTGGAAGGCAAGTTGTTCCATAGATTAGGTGCTGCTGAATAAAAAGCTTGATTTCCTAAAGTAGCCAGACCCGAGGTTGTGACACCTTTGACTTCTGACAGTAATTATTTCATTTAAATAAGGAGCAGCAAGGTCATGTAACTTAACATTTAAAAACCATTAGTAAAATCTTGAATTCAACCCTAAACTTAACAGGAAGCCAGTGTAAGCTGGTAAGAGTGGGAGTCACATGTATGTGACTCCAACAGTTAGAATTTGAAACCAGCCGAGCTGCAGCATTTTGAATCTTTTGTAGCTTTGACAACTGACAACTAGGCAATCCATAAAGTAACCCATTGCAATAATCCAGGCGGCTAGTAACAAAAGCATGAATTAAAATAGTAAGTGATCTAGATGACAAATACTTGCTAATACGTTTAATGTTGTAGAGATGATAATAAGCTGCAGAACAAACTTTAGTAACATGGGTAGACATAGACAATGTAGAATCAAACCATGTGCCAAGATTCTTAACACAATTTACAGGCACAATATTAGCATCACCAACAACAATACCGGGAATGTTAATCTTAGACAGCTGTTGTTTTGTCCCGAGACAAATAAATTGTGTTTTAGTGTCATTTAACATAAGCCTATCATGACACATCCAAGTTCTAATGTCTTTAACACAACTTTCCATAGCAGAAATAGCATCAGATTGATTGATCACACTGTTGGCTTAAAAGATAAATACAACAGTGTATCATCTGCATAACAAAGAGAATTAGGCAAATGGTGTTTGATGACATCAAAAAGAACAGAAGAATAAATAGTAAACAAAAGAGGTCCAAGACAAGAACCCTGGGGTATGCCACACATAAGGTCAAATTTGTCAGACTTGGCAGTACGAGAATACGCTGACTTCTACCCTGTAAATATGATTTAAACCAATCCAATGCCTGACTGGCAATGCCAAATTTGTTATTCAAACGAGTCAGCAAAATGGAGTGATCGACAGTGTCAAATGCAGAACTAAGATCAAGTAAAATAAGAAGAATAACATGCTGTGAATTCATTTTTAACAGCATATCATTGTTCAACTTAATAAGTGTGGTTTCTGTACTATGGTTTTTCCTGTAAGCCGACTGAAGGGGCGGGTACAAATTATTAACATGCAGTCATATGATTGTGAACCTGATTGAATACTTCCCTTTCAACTAATTTGGAAATGAAAGATAGATTGCTTACAGGACGATAGTTTTCTAACCGTTTAACATCAAGACCCTCCTTTTTTAAAAGAGGGGTAACAAGGGATTCTTTCCAGTCTGTGGGGAAAGTACCAGAAATCAATGAAGTATTAATAATGTTAGTGATAACCGGTAGCAACGTGTCCATACAGTCCACAACAGATGTTGGCATGGAATCCAATGTGCATGACCTGCGTGTAGAGTCCATAATAAGTTTTCTCACCTCTAATTCAGTGAGTGGAATAAACCTATCAAACATGGTATCAAAAGTTAAATTGAAATTAGGCAAACTAGATCCACTGACAGCTTGACAATTGAGCCTAATAGCATGAATATCATCAATTTTAGACAGACAAGCCCAAATTTTCACAAGTTCGTTATATCATGTATATGGTTGCCCACACAAAACATGAACACTGTCTGCGACTATTTTGTCAGACCAATCCTGTATAATACCTTTAACTTTAATAGGAACACAATCAGCAGGGATTTATGAGTTTAACAAGAAGCCTGATTGCATTGATAAAAGGGACGGTACACTCTTGGTTGCGTTCGAAATAACTTCCCTGGGTCGACCCAGGTCTGACTGACCCCAATGAGTAACTTTGACGTCATTGTCATGGCTCACCAGGGTCAGACATAAACCTGTTCAAGGAGCATTGTTACTTGGGTTTGATCCAAGTGTATGACATCATAATACAAACCTTCTCAATGACACTTATAGTAAGTTTGACGCACATTTCCACCCTAAAACAGCAACTTTGTGAGCATTAAAGGCACTGAACATGTTTGGTATATATTATCAAAGACCAGTATTGTCACTCGGTGTATCCCAACATTATGCATAAAATAACAAACCTGTGAAAATTTGGGCTGAATCGGTCATCGAAGTTGCAAGAAAATAAAGAAAGAAAAAACACCCTTGTTGCACAATTTTGTGTGCTTTCAGATGCTAATAAAAGGCTTCATGCATGAAGTCTTTTATTTTTTTAGTGAGAAGTTACCTCTTTCTCAAAAACTATGTTACTTCAGAGGGAGTGGTTTCTCACAATGTTTTATACTATCAACAGCTCTCCGTTGCTGGTTACCAAGTAAGTTTTTATGCTAATATATATTTTGAGTAATTACCAAACGTGTTCAGTGCCTTTAAGTATTTGTTTAATGGAAGACATCTACTTTTGTATAAACCTGAGCTTGTAAAATAAGTTAACGTTGCAGTTTTACCATGAGAATAATTATGTTACAATCTTTTTGCTACCTCAACGAAAGGTTTTGGATGTAATACACTCAATGAAAGTTCCGGTTGGCTGTCCCACAGGATTTTGGTATGAAGGCTGGGAGTTTGATGTCATATAGCTCATCAGGGGCTAGCTCACCTAGATCATGTAGACGAGCACACTTGGGTCAACCCAGGTATAAGGTACCGAACGAAATTGGTTTTTACGTTTGTGCTTTCGGCTATGCTATAGGCCTTTTCATCGATCTGCCCATAGCCCACTGCTGGAGCCTTTAATTCGTAAACTTTGCCCGAGTGAGTCTTCTCATCGAATCCAGGGACCAATCTTGTATACCTTCTTATAAAAAAGTATTGCATAGGATGCTTAGCAAATTAAGAGGACCAGTCATGCACAATTAGATGACATGCTATTTTAGCTGGTAATCTGTTTTTGCTAAGCAGGATATTTGTATGATGAGCAAAGTTATAGTGATATGAACTTAGGCCCAGGGCCCAATTTCATAGAGCTGTTTAAGCACAAAAAGTAGCTAATTAAGCACAACAAAAGTATGCTTAATTACCAGAATAAAGTTACCAGCCAAACTACCACATGTACAACTTGTGACTGGTGTCCTGCTCGTTTCTGTTTAGCAGACAATTGTTATAGGCAGTATTTTCTGCTTAAATAAGCAGCTCTATGAAATAGACCCTTCACATCGCGCGTGCGCACTAACATTTTGGTTGGCAAAATGATAGAACATTGCGCCTTTTTGTGCGGGGCTAATGGTGGCGTGACGCAGATGCGTTTGTGCGTCTGCTTAGTGCACATCTCTATGGCGTTTGCCAACCAATAGTGTCTGTACACATGCGTGAATGTAATTAGCATATTTCACGGGAAGGGTCTATTGGGCCCTGGTCTCTGGTAACACAAATTTGAGAGAAAATGTGTTTGAGTGCAAGAAACAGATTGCAAACCAAATACCACAAATTCACCTCATATGCCAACGGGCATGACAGGCCATCATCAGCATTGTCAAACTTGCAAATCTTTAAAGTCAAATGTTAATTTCTCTTTGCAGAATCTTGTTTTGTCAAAAGGTATTTTAACCCCTTGAGCAAGGTATTGTTTTGAGAGTGAATGCTGGTCGGCCGGGATTATATATACCGTGAACAATAGCGCGGATTACCGAAACAATAGCCACATGTTGCAGTAGCTTTTCACTCGAAAATACCAATCTATTCAAACACAAACAAAAGGGCAATTTCTATGAATAGATCCATGATACAGGGCCAAGAAAGGTTCAGCAAACTCTTCCCTTCGCAGAGAGTTGGTCTTTCATAAATAACCGGCCAGCAACCTCAGAAACCACAGGTGCATAATGAATAGAAAGTATGCAACCAGTATGCGGCTATAGCCGTCACCAGACACCCTAACCTTCTATCAAGCTGTCATCCGTCCGCAAGAGGTTAATGAAGTCTTTGTTTTTATCAAGTGTATTATGACCTGTTCCTTTTCATGGATTCAATTGTTATTTTTCTGTATATATTATATGCAACTGATTTTAAACAATCATGAACTATCCGTCCACTGAACATTTTCCACATTCAAATCTTAAATTGGAATATCAAATTGTAGCGTTTACTGCTTTTTTTAATTGTAAATATGTAAATTGTACTATTGGTTACTTTAATAAACCATAGAGCAAGATAAACGAAAGTTGGTTAATTTTGTTCTTGATATGTGGATGGGATCCAGGGCTTGAATTTGATACTGGACCGCTGGCTCAACGAGGCCAGTATAATTTAAGCAATGGGCCAGTAAACTCACAACTGGACAAGTTCGACAGTGTTTTGTTTTTGTTTAAACCTTGACTTTCAGTCTGATAAATATTTCCCAATTCTGTTGAACATTGAAGAAGACTGTCCCATAATAGAAATGAGATCAATCTTTTCAAGAACAATTTAAGTGTTAAACTGTGGATGTGTGTGTTTTTCTCATTGCAATACTGGTCTTATAAAATGAATCTAGTCCAGTAAAATAAATTCTGGTCCAGTAAACATTTTAAGTGACAATCCTGGAGGTTTTGTTGATTTTCCACCCTAATTTGAGCCCTGTGATTTTTTTTTCGAGAAATTGCCTATCACAAGGGTGGACGGCCACTTCAAGGTGAGATCTATACTCCTAACTGATTTGGGCTATCGACCCAAATCAACTTTCACCAGGGGCACGTTGCCACCTATACACCTGGGCTGAAACATGGTTACCTCCTTCACAGTCCATAAGGATGTAGGCATGCATGGCATGGGGATCATAGAGCCTGGCTGGTAGAGCAGAATGCACTACCTCCCATTTCCTAGATCGAAATTCCACCGACTGACTGAACGATAGTACAAAATCATAACCATTGATTTTGCAACAACGATGGCATCAATAGTGAAGTATACAATTTTCACTGCATGTAGAGATGACACAATATGACTATAGCTGTCCATGACACATCTTTCAGGTTTTATTTCCAATCATTTTAATAGTCCACCGTTTCATAAACTAATAAATTTAAAGTACAAAAATGTTGTGAAACTTATTTACAACTTGTATTTATATCTTTCTTTAGCAGCTCATTCAGTTTTCATTAAATGAATTTTAAGGTGGATTCAATCCATAACCAGGGAATCTGTTTATATCCCAAAACATCAGCTTGGCCTAACAGCACTGCACTTAAATGCTAAAAATAGAAGCTACATGTATATATATGTACCAGGATCTCGGACAAACATGTCAAATTTCACTTATTTATGCATTACACATGTCCAAGTTATACGTTTACTCACTGGTCAAGTTTGGTGATCGCATTAGTGATGACATTTTTGTCTGACAGCCAGATGGGTATTTTGAGGATGTCATTGCAGTGCTATTTCATGGTTCTGCTTACGGTCATCAGTTTAAGATTATAAAAGAGTTAGCGCCAAATTTCTACATTAGCTGTGTAAGCGAAGAATGCTTAGCAAAACGAAATAAGCACATGAACAGATGAACCACAAATTCCTCACAAACCCAATTTCATGTCAAAATTTCCATTTGCTGCAGAATTTTATGTTCATGATCACAATTTTCCGCTTGTAGGTTTAGTGCCGAATTTCGGTGTTGTCAGTGTAGGTGAACAATGCTTAGAAACAAGGAGGCAGCAACATGGGCAACCAAAAATTCCCTCCAAACAGAATGCGGAAAATTTTTAAGTTAAGAGTGGACTTTTCTAACCAAAGGCACTTAATACCGATAATGGGGAGTCATCAGACTCAAACTACACAGGTTTTGAGGCAACATACAGGTGCCTGTTTTTCCCCCCCAGCAGCACTCTGGAGGGGACGGCTGTAACACTAAATCATACATCTATTATCAGCAAAACTAAAACACTTTGCTCCTAGTGCAATACTTCTTGGGCCATGTCCGAATTGGCAGCTTATGGCTTTGGCTACAGCCGGATTGCCCTGTCATAATGCATTGAAGTATAGGATGTCCTTAGCAAAACCCTTTAGCTTCAGTGGTAGTCATAGCTGTAGACGCCAATACAGATATAGCTCAAATTGCCCCCTTTATGCAAGATAAAGAATAATATTTGTGAAACTTGTGGCCTGCTTGAAAATTGCCAGTGGGCAAGTACTGGTAATGAAAAAACAAATGAGAAAATGTCCAGCACCCTGGGAAAAGAGATGCCGCAGTATTAGTTGAGACTTGATTATTATACGGTGCTCATAAAGTTGCACACGTACGAGTTAACCACAAATATTAGGTTGAACTACATAACCCTAGTATTAAAAGTATCAAAGAAGATATGCATTCATTTTCTTTTCTGTGCGTAGGTTATGGCTTGGTTTGTCAAATAACATTTATTTCACACCCGCAAATTTGTGTTTGCACAAAAAGAGGCCAACTGCAGTTAACCTTAGTCATGTTTTTTGCGACTCTGAAGACTGATTAGGCTTAAATTAATCCACAGGTTTTGTTATTTCATGTATATGTTGGGTCACACAAAGTGCGGATGCTGGTCTTTGACAATTACCAATGTTGTCCGTGTGCTTCCCAGCTTTTTGGTTCTTTGTCTATGTGAGACTTTTGGAAGAATCCGTCATATAATCACATCTGGATTGTGGTTCCGTTGACCGGTGGGTTGACTGATGCTGTTGGAATAATCGTTGACTTCGGGATTCTCCTCAACTTCTTGGTAAACTGCAGAAAACAACAATCAGAAAATAATGACTACCTGACCAGTGGCTTTACTAGACATTTTCATTGGGGTGGGAAGGGGGGGGGGGAAAGTTTTGACCTATCGAATCATTCATGTATACACTATTTTTTAAATCTCAGTTGGGGGGGGGGGGAATGTATTGATAACAAATCAATCATTTATACTTTTTTTTCAATCTCAGTTGATGGCTGGTATAGTTTTGATATATCGAATCAATCATTTATACACTTTTCTCAATCTCATTTGGGGTGGGGGGAGGGGGGAGCCAAGGGATTCTACTGGTTAAAGCCATAACATTCTACACTTATAGTCAGCATTCCCTGCCAACTCTTCTTCAATATTTGTGACTCAAGACTCAGCAGTAACATGTTAATAATTAAAGGAATAAAAGAGTGGCTATGAGACCATCAGGCATTGACCATATTATGCCGTGACTACTCAGTAATACCAGTCAGTAATACCAGTCACGAATAACCGCCCAAGCTTTACCTTCAGCCTGATCCTTCAGCACACAGCCACCACTCTGCCGGTTTTAAACCGCGGTTTCAAACCTGAGTCACTCCTCTTTTGATCCCATTCATAAATGCCCTTTTTGTTAGGAAAATCTGTAAAACTTCTGCAATGTTGTGGTAGCAGCCAACGGCCACAGCCGGAGTTGCTTGATTCAGACGCAGCCTTACTTGCATTAAAATTAAGGCTGAATCTAAAGCCAGTGGTTTTTAATTCTTCTTCTATTGGATAGGATTGTGGGGAGGGGGGGGGGGGGGAGTGGATGCTTACATTTCAGTGTAGCTTGCATCTTCTGTTTGTCTTCTTCGACGAAAAGACTCGATGCCAGGAAGAATCCTCCTCCGATGACGGAGATGAAGGTAGTGATCAAGACAGCATAAGTAAGACTGGTAAAATGAGCCAGGACACTGTTTGGGTCCGCCATACCCCCCCTGATGTTATCGGAGACCTTTTGGGAAACAAGTAAAACAAAACAGTCTGCGTAAGAAAAAACACTTCACACAAACAATTTCATCTCAATCAATACCTACGATTGTTGATGATACATACAGCACTTACATAGCATTATGCATATAGTATCAACATGAAATGTCAGTCAGTATTAAGAACTATAAACAACTACAAATAGAAAACTTGCGGGTATATAACCATGTCTAAATCTCTTTTTGGTGGAGTGTTGGCTCTGAAAAGAGCCGGTTTGGTCTCGACGTTTCAAATTGTATACTCTGTTTCGTCTTCAGGAGAATGCTGGACTGCTGGTGGTGATGCAGCTTAAAGGGAAAATGTTGCCTTGGATCGGGCGATTTGGGCTATGAAAAGCGTTTGAAACCATTTGTTATGAAATGCATATGGTTAGAAAGATGTTTTAAAAGTAGATTATAATGATCCACACAAATATGCCTCGAAATTGCGTGGTTTTCCTTTTACATCGTGAACTAACATGGCACGCCATTTTGTAGAGTCAAATTGTTGACTCCACAAAATGGCGGACCGTGTTAGTTCACAAAGTAAAAGGAAAACCACGCAATTTCAAGGCATACTTGTGTGAATCATTGTATTCTACTTTTAAAACATATTTCTAACCAATTATGCATTTTATAACAAATGGTTTCAAACGCTTTTCATAGCCCAAATCGCCCGATCCAAGGCAACGTGTCCCTAGAGCTTGAGGGATGCACATTTGGGCGGGAAGTATCCAAGTTGTTGTTGATCGTTGATTGGGAGTTGTTTGCTGACTGGATGTGTGTACATGTACACTGGAGTGTGTCAGTGTTGTGGTGAGCTGCTGCTGGAGGGTTGGCTTGAGTAGTGGTGACCAGATGTCGTTGATGAAGAACCCGATGTCTTGTGGAACTGTGTTGTGTGTCTTGATCTCGATGGCTTCCCCGACTCTGCGTCGGTGCCAGAACTGGACAGGTGCGATGAACTTGGTTGTATCCTCAAGTTAAGTATTTATAGTTAATTTCTTAAATTTCAAACACCACTCGGTCAATATTATTGTGATGATGACCTCAGGTCAATTAGGACAATAAAACTTTGAATACTCACAGCTCCTATGATCAGTGGGCTTAGTGCATCTCCAAGCAGATGACTGGACAACATCTGCATCCCATTACCGGAAGACCGACGCACTGGTATCAATACGTACTAAAATCAATCATACACTTGGCATTAACACTCCATCTTGATTATATAACACACGAGTCTATGAAGGCGATAGTGAGGCAGGCTTTGCCTTTTTCAGTGACGGCCAGCAGACCTTTATCATGCTGCCACCATCTTGGTCATGTTCCCAGTATCCAACAGCAGTGATTGATGCTAAGATTCATCGTACAAACAGAACCAGACTATTGGCCCTTCCAGCCTTGGTTTGGTTACATTGATTTAATTGGGAGAAAGTCAAGATGGCCGCACGATGATAACAGTCTATTTGCTTGGATACTTTACTAGTTTGTCAGCTTTTGCACTTGTCCATACTTTATATTTTAATAGGGATGCTTGGATACTTTACTACATGTAGTTTGTCAGCTTTTGCACTTGTCCATACTTTATATTTTAATAGGGATTCTTTTTGACACTGAACTAGCCAGTAACAAGGGAAAAAGACAATATCATCGCGTGAGTTTGAATTCCTTTACGCATTGGTGAAACTTTCAGCTTGTTTCATTTTTTTATCATGCGAAAATATTGGAATTCCAAATTCACACAGAAAGCTTACTATAGAAAATTTGTTTGTCTCTCTATATTTTTCTATAACGTTTTCTCCAAAGCCATTGTGATATGTATAACTTTTGTTTACAATATAATTTTTCAATAAAAAAAAAAAGGAAAAAGAATATAGGAATTAATTAGCTGATGCAAACTGCTTACCAGCCCGAAAGGACTACTGGTTTAAGTCTTTATTTATCTATTAATTATTCCATAATCGTTATAACAACACTGACTTCAACCCATTTAGTTTACATGTTCCTAATCGTCGTACAAGGCAAGCCACCAAACACATCCTACATGTTCCATGGAATCGCGTTGAGGTGACTAAACGTGGATTTATATCCAGGATTTCATCCACCTACAACGGGTTCCATGAAACTTGTGATGTGTTTGGGGCACCTTCACTCAACTCATTCCGTAATCAGATTTCACGTGCTTTAGCAAGTACTACTAGTACCAGTATCTGATGATGTCATTATTATTATTATTTGTTGATTCGTTTATTAATTTATTTATATATAAATTACTTTATGTATCTGGGCATTAATTATATTACTATTATTTAGATTATATTTATATTTACATGTATCTGTTTTCATGTTGTTGTTCCTTTGCTTTTTTTTTTTTTTTAAACGTGTGTATGTGTTTAAATTTAAGTTATTTATATTTCAAGATTTTATATTTTCCCTTTCCTATAATAGACCTTGACGTCACCAAGCCGCCATCTTAGAGGTAAACTGATGATGAAACAATGGAAACGCGCTGATTTGTACGCACAGCGCACAAGACTGGCCAATGAGCATCTTCCTTTTGACCTCTAGGTGAGGGCGCCCTACTCAAATGACGTCATATGCATAAGGTCTATTGGCGGCTCGTCCGCTGTTGGTTTGGACAATAAATACAAATACAATACAATACTTAAAAAAGCAAACGAGCTCATATTTCGATCCTAGCAGAGTCTTTATCAAGTGCTAAATAAAAACACAACACATACATACATGTACAAGTAAGTATTACTGGTGTACATGGTGCAACAGAAGCAGTCAAGTACAACAAAGTAAACAGAGAGTGACAGTCAGAGAAAAGGAAAAATGATTAATATATAATATTAAATACCATTAAAATATCTGGTACAAGTGCCCAGTTGAGGAACAAGCACATCTCACCAAAGAAGATACAGACCTGTTGACAAATTGGGGAGAAAAAAAAATAACTTAAACCAATGTTTATTAAGCACCGTATACTCAGTACTTTCCCCAAGTTCTGTGGAAAATCCACAGGCAAATCACTCAGTTGGGATTTGACTTCTTGACCTTTGCATTGCTAGAGCAGAAGTCTTACCACTAGACCACCGATCTAGCCTGTTGGCTAGAGGCAGTTCAAATCCTATGTTTTATTAACATCAAGACAAATATAAGATTTAAAGGGTGTGTGTACAACATTGGTATTAGATTGAAAATATAAATGTTCACAGATTTGCACATAGCTTACATGGTATAAAGATGGTCATGGTGGAAAACTTCCCTTCAAATAGTTTTGCTTGAAAAGCTATAGTTTTTAGGAAAGTAAATTAATTAGTCCTAATCACTGGTGATAAAATCCGATGTTTGAAAACAGTGTAAACATATAATGGGGTTTTTCTCATGACTCCGAAGACCGATTTAGCTGAAACTTTCACAGGTTTGTTATTTGATCTGTGTTGGGTCACATCAAAGTGTGGATACAGGTCTTTGACAATTACCAATGTTGTACACACCCTTTAAGAGAAATACTCAACAATTACTCTTTAAATCTTTTCTGGTAATGAAACCGAAAGGGACCCTCAAAAGCGACTAGCACTCTGAATCGTAGGCCTGAAGTTACATGGACCTTTGAAGAGAAGATGATGAAGTAATGTTTTGGGCACAGTTGGCGACCCTGACCTGAGCTTCGGAAAAGGTGTATCCAGCATTTTTGCAAATTTTAGTTCAATATCGAATTTTGGACTAGAGGGAAGTTTTTCCCCTTGACCATTTTATAGATGTATTACTGTGAACAGTTGTATTTTAAAATGTTTTGGGGTTGAACTTAGATATAGACTAGAGCAGGATTTGAACCATTGACCTTCTTTTTATAGTGCTGGCGCTCTACCAACTGAGCTACATTATCTAGCCAAATTTTGGCAGTCTCCCCACTTTGTCACTACATTGTATCTTATTCAGGGGTGCCAGTCAGCTTATATTTTTATTCTTACCAATGCCAAGCACATGTTTGAAGTCCAAATGGCACAAAATTTGATTCAAAATTTATTATAAATGATTTCCATTAGTTAAATCAGCTTACCCAAGCAACTGTCACATAATTTTGGGCGCAGATAAAACCAAAATAGAGGAACGGAGCAGCTAATAAGTTCCCAAAGGCACATACTAGGGGGTCAGCCCGAGGGTTGTAGCGCCTGTAAAACTGCGCTCCCATTGTCCCTAATGTCACACCGCAGAAACCAGCCGCACACGTCACAGCACCAAAGATGAAGCTAACGCTGAAATTGTATTACAAATCACACACAGAAAACAGAGATAAAATATGGTGAAAGATAAAATCTACAATCTTGACCAAAATACCTTCCCCCGTTCCCCCACTCAATGTTGTTAACCCCAGCTAGAGTTTTAACCGGGGGGCAAACAGGATTTTAATTTAGGAGGCTCAAGAAAAATGAAAGAAGTGGGGTCCAGGGGCGAAGCCCCAGTGGGGGTCTGGGGGTAAAGACCCCGAAGCTCTGAGCTTTTGGCGTTTTAAGGGGTGATAAAATCGACAGAGAAATAGACACACTTTTTAAGCACTTCTGATCCATATTAATCTTCTAATTTTACTCAAAGAAAATTTTAATACAACAAAAATCTGGCATTTGGATCTTGTCGCTGCATTATCTGGTTTCATGCATATTTAATAAAAACATAGTGGGTAAAATCTGGAGTTTCTCAAATTCAAGCTTTTAAGTGTAGTTTTTACACTTGAATGCCGGAACGACATGAAATATATTTTTATCCCGGACAAATTGGCACGCCAGTTTTCAAATGTTTATGTTATTGCTGCAAATATAAACAAGTACAAGTGACATATCATGACCTTTAAAATAGGATAATCACCTTAACAAACAAACAAACCAACAAACCAACAAACAAACATAACTTGGAATAAAGAGCTTACTTGAGACAAAAACAAATGTACTTACTTGTCAGAAGACCTGTCGTTGAGTTGATAGACGAGCTCCATGAGTTTGACCATCCACAGGGCTAGTGCACCCACCGCCCATGCTATGGATGTAAAACCTAGGGTTGTACACATGTAGGTCTTGCTGCAAAAATAACCACAACAGAAATATACCAATTAGAGAGACTGTCAATATTTTATCTACAAAAACAGTGCTGTTTGTGAAGGTATATGTGATCCGCACCAAGGGCGGATCCAGGATTTTTTAAACCGGGGGGCAGGAGATCAAGTGGTGATGTTTAAACGTGCGGTATAAACACAGTTACAGGTGATTATTAACATGACATGACAAGTCAAAAGAGGGCGCTATCAGATGATTGCGTGGAGCACGCACATTTTATGGCCCATTTCAGTTGGTTGGTAAGTTGAATATTTGGCTCACATAGATTTGAAACTTGTTTGCGATAGTTTGAAACTGAAGCGCGCAAGTTTTGAACTTGTGCGCTTAAGGCACTCATCGCTCAACACATGGATAGAAATTCAATGCAGAGTCGAGGTGAGCTGAGGCTTAAAGGTATTATACAGGATTGGTAGAGCTGACAAAATAATCACAGACAGTGTTCATGTTTTGTGTAATCAACCACATACATGAAATAACAAACCTGTGAAAATTTGAGCTCAATTGGTCATCGAGGTCACGAGAAAATAGTGAAAAGAGACCTTATGTGTTTTCTGTTTTTCAAACATCGAGTTTATTATCGCGCGCGATAAAAACTATTGTTTAACTCATTTCTCAGAAACGATAGCATTTTAGGCAGAAATATTTTAAGGAACCCTTTCTACCATTACTTACTTTCAATCATGTAAGTTGTGTGTGAATCTGTGAACATTTGTGTTTTTCGATCTTACCAATAGTGTACAGGGCCTTTAACTATAGAGACTTATTCAGGATTTAAAAATGTTTTTAATGGAAAGGTATTTAGAAATGGGAATCAAAGTGTGTTGAATCAGTTTTAAAATAGTGGGTTAAACACACCGAGGCCCGGTTGTTGCTAATTTTACGGTAAACCTGTCACGAAACAGGCTTCAGCGTGTTTAAACCACAGTCATGCTAGTGTAAAACCTCTTTAACATACTTTCATTCCCTCATTGAAAACCACAGTGGATGATATTGAATGGTCAAGCAGTAGGAAGGTTGACTGTGTATTTAGATGTATTCACCACATGATCCCATACTTAGTCGAGCATACATGTACATGTATATATGATCTATTATTGAAAAACTACAGTGGCTGATATTGAATAGTCAACGAGTAGGAGGGTTAAAATCTCATAGTCACACAGTGACCTTGTCTGTTATTTCATACACCTGGATGAAGAGAAGCAATTGATGGTTAAGTGTCTTACTCATTGATACAACAAATATGGTCGCACTAACATCATGTTAATAGATATTTACTTTTCTTTTTCTTCTTCTTCACCCTTTTTACTTCTTCACCCATACTGGTCAACCCTCCCATTATTGTTGCTACTAATGAGTTCACTTACTTTTTAAGGAGAGCCTTGAGATCTTCAAGGTAACTCTGGCTTGATATGGCGTGGTTCCCAGTCTCTGCTTGGCCTCTGCTCGGCTCCTTGATGACAACCATAATTGCTATCACACTCAAAACGCCAAGGCTTGGTGTGATCTTCACAGGAAAACAAAACATCGTAAACTCTCTATTAACTATTCAAAACTGCTCAGAAAGAGTTTACCTAGCGTGGTCGAGCGATCAAGTCCTCGGACCCAAGCTCTGATGGCTGTATCATAATTGCTTTTCTTTACCCAGGTGTAGAAATGGGAACCTGAGAGGGCTGATACTTTAATGCGTTGGATCACCCATTTAGTGCTAGTTTAAGCAGATGTGGTGCAATCTGGAGCCAACCACGAGAAACACTTGGGTAAACCCCTTCGATTGATAAGTGCACTCGGTTCTTTAATTAGTCATATGAGTATAGGCAGTGAAAAAAAAACACACCCCAAAACCACCAAAACCAAACCACAGAAATCTTTTGGTTCTACAGCTTGTATGAAGTGTGTAAAGCATAGCGCTATAACAACATGTATGTATCTTGGCTGGGCCTCATTTTATCTGCAGATTCAAGGGCCACTGTCGAGCCCCAGTCCACAAAATTTTGATCGCTGATTGCCCACAGTTTACCTTGTTGGAGTTCTATTTCACTTTAACTCAATGTAAATGTCTGCAAACATGGAATGATTTGGATTGACAGCAAAAACATTTCCACTCGTAAAACTTGCTGCACGCCTACAAATTGCCTTTCATTGACCAACTCGACTTGCAACAACTCCACCACATTTTGGGAAAGCTCTATTTTGGCCACAAAAACTCTTTAAGTATACATCCTTTTCACTCAGTGGGTATGTTTACAATGGATGAGCAGTTAATTTCACTAGGGCAGTCAGCAGCATTACTGGTTTGTGTATGATCCAATTAACTCCACCGTTTGGAAAGGGAATTACATTGAGATAACAGGCGTGAGTTGCCAGACAAAAAGGATGTTTTATTTTAGCCTCTTTTTTTAATGGAGCTGTCCTGTAATGCATTGAAGGCACATCAAAGGAACTCCATTAAAGCTCCACATACGTTGTAGGGACTCCATCAGCATTTTATTAATTGTGCCCTTGCCGAAAAGGGAACAAATTCAAAATTGCTGATGTAGCCTAAGCCAGACATGAAGCCACGGTTGTGAAAGGCAGTAAGTAAACTCACCCTAAGAGCCCATCTCCAATCATTAAACGCGTCGGCTACTCCTTTTCCAGTAATATAACCAAGGCCACTGAGAACAAAATCACAAAAACATAATTATGAAAACTCTTAGGCCCGTTTCAAAAACGTCGTGCTCTTGCCGTTTCAAGTTCAAATAATCTGAATTTTTTGATTCGACACGGCAGGACCATGACCTTTGAAACCACTTTTGGACTTCGGTGCAGCAGAAGCACTTAGCTCGTTAGGTCCTACCATGCTGTTTCAAAGTTCGGCAGGAGCACGGCTTGGTTTCTGGTGCAGGGTTCAATGATAGGTGCATACTCCAAAGATGTCTCAAAACCTCTCAATGTAATACTCAAGTACTCAAGTACCTGGAAACCCATGCCACTCTTTCCTGTCATTGTATTTGCGTGATCAGTTAGTGCCACAAATTGCCACTGCCGAAATTGACCGACATGACCAAGGATGAGAACCTTATCTCTTCCAACGGTGGCACAAACTCCACTGCAATTGAGCACAGCACTGGTGGCTTCTCCAGTTTACCACTCTCATTAATAAATAATAATAATAATATCGGCTCTTATATAGTGCAATTCCAAAGAATGATCATTGCGCTTCACACATTATTAACCCTGGTCACTGGGCCATTTATTTCATTCCTGAAACCATCTCAGCTCCCTGGGGAGTATACAGCCTGTGCTGCCAAAGCGCACTATTAAAGCTAAATCATTCACAAAAACCATCTCTGCCCTCACAGGTACCCATTTTACCCCTGGGTGAAGAGAAGCAATTATAGTTAAGTGTCTTGCTCAAGGACACAAGTGTCATGACTGGGATTCAAACCCACACCCTGATGACTCATCAGCCACCAGAACTTGAGTCTGATGCACTTAACCGCTCGGCCACGACACGCCATTGTTGAAGCACCTTGGGCAAAGGCTCTACTCTCTACAGGTGTTCCTGGTTTGATTGGCTGAATATTGCGCCACAGCACCTTGTAAACCATTACATGGTGCTATGTACATGTACTCATGCTTTAAAAACGTAGCGCCACATACCTTGCAGGAAAATACTGAATGTTGGCGCCTTGAGCGCCACTGAGTGACGGATATGAGCTATAGGAGAAGCCACTATTATCATTATTATTACATAAGCATCTGAGTGTGCCCCTCAAAACCCCACCATGCCCACTGTCGTGGCATAGTGGGGTATGAGTTGGTCGTCTCAAGAAACATCGCTTTTAGTTCAGCAAGGGTTTCTAATGACGTGAAACACAACAATGAGAATCTCGTGACTACAGCAACATGAATACTTAAGAGTTATAAAACCCACCTTCCAACTGGGATAGCAAAATAAAATAACATCAACATTTGAGTGCGTCGGTTACCGATGAACAGATCGCCGATGATGGTGCATGCAATGGTCGAGTAACTCGCCTCCCCTACTCCCACCAGTCCTCGTATTGCAACAAAAATTCCAAATTGCTGTGGGAATAAAAACAGAGATACGTGTACTGTATGAGAATTTGTATGTTGAGTAAAGTATTTCAGGGCCCAATTTCAAAGAAATTGTGGATTGAAGGGACTCTTCGTAATTATTTTCACTACTTCTAAGAGGAACTGTCTTGTTTGCACAACAAAAGGAAGATCTGAAATTTCTTTATAGCCCTCGTTTATGTATCACTGTATTAGTGCAATTCAACCTATTCGCTTGCCATACTGTACAACTTTTCACGTTTTTATTTGTTTGAAACAAGCTAATAATAATTGAGGATTACACAAAAATCCCTGGGAAAAGGGAGATTTGGAGCATGAATTCCAGTACCAGTTGTCCCCCCTTTGTAGGCAAGGAAAGGAAGCGTTAGCACTGTGAGTGTATGCCTGGTGCATTCTACACAATGTTCGGGCATAACTACATGTATACGTCAACTGACACGATAGACCCAAACAAAAAGAGGGACAATTATACCCAGCAGAAACGAATATCCAGCATTTCTCAGATGTGACAAGTTTTACATAATAAGACGACATCCCGCATCAAGTGGTTAAGAAATTGAATGACGATTTAAAGAATGAGCCGTATTAATTTGTCTTTTAAAGGAGTATTTTGAGGTTTTCCTTTTTTTTTACCAAGTTGGCTAAATTAGCTTACACCCAGTTCAGACAGGCGCTCTAGAGTTGCACCGAACCAAACTATTGAATTTAGTACAAGAAAAGTTTGACGTCTGAATTAGTTAGGAACAACTGGACATGCTGAAAGTTGAAAGATTGACTGTTTTAATTGTTTGGTACGACTCTGGAGTGTCTTGGTTGCAGACGTTGATCTTGTCATGAGCCAAACTTGATGTATGTTAAGTTTGCCTGTCTAAAACAAACAATTATTCGGGTCAACCTAGAGTGGCTCCTAATCTCTTTGGTTCGACGCCAATCTGGAGCGCCTGTCTGAACCAGGTGATACTGAACTACAATTGGTGTACTCACATCTGCTGGAATAAATGAACCACTGAGCGTCATGGCCGCCCAGAACAGTATCCCGCCTGACATGATGATTTTGCGTGGGTAACGGTCGCCAAGGTAACCAAATAATGGTGCTGTCAACATGTAGCCAACGATGAATATCGTCTGGACTAACCCAGCTAAACTGTTATTGTCCAATATGCCGTAGGTTCTTTGGATTTCTGGGAGATTCGCTGCAGATGAAATAATGGGAATTAAATTATTATTATTTAATTATAACTATTATTATATTTATTACATATTTCTGGTAATGAAACAGAGGATGCCCCTTAGGTGAACTAAATCACTGTCGCTCGCAAGCCTGAGGAAACCTGTAAACAAAGCTGCTTGCTACGTGAACCAGAAACACAGGTGGGGTTAACCCCTTCTTCTTCTTCCATTAGAGTACAGTCCACCATCTAGTGTATTACGTACTGTGGGTATTACGTACTTATCTTCCACGATAAGTGTTCCGGGTTCTTTTACGTGCACTACTAATCCTAGTACACAGGACCTACGGCTTTATGTCCCACCAGAAGGATGTGTACCATCTTAGAGATTAAACCAAAAGAAAAACAGTGGAAATGCAAGGTTATTGGTTGTCCATGCTGTACACAATGTATTTAGCATAGAATGAGCCAAATAATCATTCTTCCTTCAAAAAGCTGTCCAAAATATACAGTATTGCTGGGCGAGCTGGCTGCTCTTAAAATAAAACAGCGTCTAAACATAAAACTTTTTTAAATACAAAGAAATAAATTATTGTAAATTCAGTGCTTCATTTCACGAAATGTGAGGATAGAGACTATACTTCTCTCCTTAAATCATTGAGGAGAGCTCGGCCACGTCACACAACTTTCTCAGGACTAACCAGCGATTGTAAATCGATCCACATAGTTGAGAAGGTTGACCAAGAAGAGGATAACGGTGGCCGCGTACGCTCTCGCCCCTGGTGCTGCTATCGGCTGCTGGCCGCCGGTACCCGGCAGTGTGGGATTGGCTATCTCATGTGGGATTACTGATCCAGCTGATACCTTGTTGGGGTCAACAACCAGGGTTGGAGACAGAGGCTCTAACAACGGCTCTGACTCTTTGTCTTTCTTGAGGGGCATGTTGACCCGGATGATACCAGCCAAGTGGTGGAATAACGGCACAAAATCAAAACCTGCCAGGTGAAATAAAGAGATAAATGAAAATTACTTGGGCGACAGTTAGTCTATTTTCTTCTTCGGTGTTAGGGCAAATTTCTGCCCCCACATTATACCCTGTACATGTACCCCTTCTAGGGTGTTACAAATGACAATGATTATACAATGAGTTGGATTGAGAAAAGTTGAGATGGCCACACCGTGGTGTAAAGGTCTATAGACGATGTGACCTGTGACATCACGTGTTTACAAAAGAGCCACAGAGCCTGGACTTCTTGCAGGCACATTTGTACACAGATCAATGGAAGAAAACAACAAATCTTATGTTTTATGGAGATTGCATAGTCTGATTTTTCTCAACTTTTGATATGAAGAAAGGGGGGACATCTCAAAAGGTGTACAGCTGTTGCTTTTGTAAATTTTGAATTTATGTGAAAATTATGACACAAAATGTAAATTTTCCCATATAGCCTGTGTAGTATCTTAATTGCCCTGCAGGAAATGCTTTAGAATGTACAAGGTCACCACTCTGTAAACAAATGTAACATGGTCTATAGGCACCCATACTATGTGTTCGAAGATGCCCCAACCCAAATCTCCCACCCAAACTACATCTTAAAGACGATGTTCTTTACCGTTCGAGAAAGACAGACTCTGATAATACTTCATACCAATTAGTTCTACCAAAAGAATACAGAGAAACCGCCATGATCTGCCTACATGATGATCTTGGGCATATGGGGTACGACCGAACACTGGACAATGTGAGGCGACGTTTCTTTTGGCCTAAAATGGCAGACGAAGTGCGACAATGGTGTGAATGCTGCAAGAGGTGCTGTCTCCGAAAAACACCAGCCTCTAAAACCAGAGTTCCATTGGTCAACATATCATCAAGTGAACCCCTTGAACTCGTTGGCATCGATTTCTTGAAACTTGAACGCTCCAAGGGTGGCGTAGAAAACATCTTGGTAGTCACTGATCATTTTACCAAGTACGCCAAAGCCTACCCAACTATGGATCAAAAGGCCACCACAGTTGCTAAAGTCCTCTGGGAAAAATTCATCATCCACTACGGTTTCCCAGTGAGAATTCACTCAGACCAAGGACGCAACTTTGAGGGACAACTGATCAGAGAACTATGCAAAGTGTGCAGTATCAAGAAGAGCAGGACAACACCGTACCATCCCCAGGGTAACGGTCTCACCGAGAGATTTAATCATACCCTCCTCAACATGCTAGGAACGCTAGATAACACTCTAAAACAAAACTGGAAACAACATGTCGGCGCCATGACACACGCCTACAACTGTACACGTCATGAGTCAACTGGTCACGCTCCCTTTTTCCTCATGTTTGGTCGTCATCCGAACTTACCAATTGATCTCATGTTCGGACTCACCCCAGACAAGGACAGCGAATCCCCATCGTATGACGAATTTGTAGAGAAATTACGTGAAAATCTACATTCATCCTACAAAACAGCAAACAGTGTTGCGCACAAGGCCAAGAGTAAACAGAAGCGACTATATGATCGAGGAACGAGAGATGCTCCACTTGGTGTTGGTGACCATGTACTAGTACAACACAAACATATAACTGGTACCCATAAATTGGCTGATAGATGGGAAACACATCCATATGTTGTTGTTTCAAAGCATTTTGACCTCCCAGTATATGTTGTGTGTAACCAAGAAACAGGAAAAGAGCGCACACTACATCGGAACCTACTAACACCTTGCATGTTCCTCCCAATACCGGAAAACACAAATGACGACACAAACCTCGACTCCGAGCAGGAGACGATATCTTCTTCACCACGTGACGAGACAGAACTGTCTGAACATCAGAAAACAAAGTCTTCTTCGATGTCCGAAGAGAAACTAGGCATATGTCCAAGTGAAATTTTGACGGATGTTGTCTCTCCTTCACAATCTCACGACCGTCTACCAATAAGGCCGCAAAGAGTGCGTAAACCACCCGACAGGTTTACATATGAGCTCGTTGGACAAACCAAACAGCATAGAGCATCAGACAAATCAGTGGAAGAGCTCTATAAGTCCAAGCTAAAAATTGGTAAGAAGTTGTGGGCGAGGTGGAAAAGTCCTAAGATGGCTGAAGTTAGAAAGGAAGTTGGCAGAAGATTCCTCCTCTCACAGATCGAGACTAATTAGTTACATAATAACTGCTGTTTTATTTGTATTGTATAAAGATCAACAAGTGTATAATTTTGTTTACATTTTGTAAAAGGTTTCCTTATAAAAGTTAAGGTCAACATCTGCCAAGTATTTATTTTTTTGTATTCCTCGTGTGTGCAAAAAGGACAACACACAAAGAAACGTTGAGGTCAACTTTCAGTTGCGTTATTGTGACAATTTCTAGAAGATGCCAGAAAGTAAAGCTGTATGGTCACATACCTAGTTTACGTATAGCATAAGTTTGCGGAGTGAAATTAAATTACATTTTCTCTCCATGATATTTTTTTCCGTAGGTAATTAAGTGTTTATTGAAATCGGCCTAGGTAAATCTGTAAAATGTCGGGGCCGACATTTTTTTAACAGAGGGGAGAATGTAACCGGTATGAATAATACCCCCTCTAATTTTGAATGCATTCGTCCATGCCTTACGTAACTATTCGTATAAATATTCATCACATTGTAATCCATCCTCAATTCAAATTCAAATTAGTTTAAACACCGTTGACGGCGCTCACTAGGTTCTGCCTTCATTCCCATTCTGATAGAAGACGAACCTTCATGTGTATTTTCTTCGTCTTCTATTCTTTCAGGTAACAATTTTCTTATTTTATATTTCATTATTGTAATTGTATTTCGTTTATTTATGCAATAGACGTGGACCCTTGCATTTACTGAGATTTATCGTTATTTTGCTAGTTAAGCTTGTATCGTTTGCGAAATGACTCGTATTCCTGCATATTGAGATATTCAGCCTAATCTCACTGTAAATAAGTTCCTAAGTAAATACTTTTCACAGACGTGATTATTTACATCCAACCATTATATTTATTTGCATTTACGAGGTCTGTAACACAGAAAGTCATGGATTTTCAAGATGGCGGCCGTCAGCAAGCTTTTGGCGGGAACCGTTGCGCCATCTTATTTTCCTTGTTAAAGTGCCTTAAGCAAACCTTTATGTTTTAACATCAATCGTTTATGAAATCTAAATATGCTTTGTTATTTTATATTATTAATTTCACCGGATTCATTCCCATTCTGATAGAAGACGAACCTTCATGTGTATTTTCTTCGTCTTCTATTCTTTCAGGATTGAAATAAACTCTATAACTTAACAGTGAAGTACAACAGCCAAGTCCTCTGTCCCTAATTAGTATGACCTCGAAACTAAAGAGTGTCACACACACAATGGTGAGGAACCTATTCCACACTTTTCCTGTCATTGTATATGTGTGATCATTTAGTGCCACACATTGCCAACTGCAAAATTGACCAAGGTTGAGAATATCTTTTCAAACAGTGGCCAAAAATCAACTGCAATTGAGCACAGAACTGGTGGCTTCTCCATTGAAGCACCTTGGGCAATGGCTCTATTCTCCTGGTGTGTGCTTCAAAATGCCATTGTTGTGGCAAATTGTGACGTACAAATGCATCGTTTGCTGGTTCTTGAGAATCACACATAGGAGGGTTAAAGTGTTAAGCAGAAATTCTTCAACAAAATTTGCAACAATGTTAAGACATGGTCTGCTCTAAAGCATGGTCCGGCCACAAGCTATTAAGCCTACAGTATGTACAGGTCAATTAAAGGACGTGATCAACAGCTGCATACATTATATCCAACCATTTTTTGTATTGTCCTGTGGTTAAAAACATAAAAAAAATAAAAAAATAAACAAATGCAATGGAGGAAGAAAATCATAAACTATACATGTATGTACAAAAAGTATGTACTTGGCCTCTTCCATTTTATTTTACAAAATGGCATACAGGGAGAAGAAGTTAACGCAATCAGTCCTCAAACTGGAATTCCCAATCTTTTTTTACATGATGTCCGTTTATGTACATTTATGGCTACATTTCAAAATTTTGTGTTTTCATTTTCTTTTTCCCTGTGTGTAGGCCTCACAACTTATTTTGTCTAAGTAATAATCTGTTTGTTTAAAATGAAAACTGCCAAGGGCCACTGTCACAGCTAGACCCATTGGAGATGATTAAAATGGTTATTTTGTATTTTCTTTGTCCAATGAACTTTAAGGACCATGATTAGCTACTGTGCAAAGTCTGCTAGTGCGCTTTGCTACTGTGCAGCAGCTGCTTTGTTATTAACTATTTTGGCAGGTGTACAAGTGCTACTGTGCAGCAGCAGTACTTGTAATGTAAGTACAAAGGCATTGCTAGATTCTGTTTCTTTTGTTCTGTGGGCGTAGTCCCTCAGGAATGTCTTGGGAATGTCACTGGTGTGCTTCAGTGACCAAAGTGGTAGTGTGAGATATAAAGTAGATAAAGTAAAAGTATGTGCAGAGTACCAGTTTGATTTCGGGCGTGTGAGGTGTATGAAGTTAGGCACAGGCAGTCAGAGTTCTCCAATGCATGCTGCGGCATAGATGTCTTTGGATCTGTGAGGCACAGAGGAGGACTGAGCTTGGCAAATCGTAAGTTCTTTTAATTATGTTTATGGAGGAAACCTTGTGAATTGTTTTAGTGTTTTATATTAAATTTAGGGCAGTTGATCCAAAAGCAGATAATTGCATTTTGATAATTTTCCTTGAGTTAAGGGCGAGTGTACTGATATGTTTTAAGACCTTGTTCTTGTACAGTTTGGTATTATTTTCACTTATAGATGGTCCTACCCGACTGGGTTAATACTTGACGCTCTGACGTGAGCAGTTGGACACTCGGTCAATATTTACTGAGCTGATGTGAATTTGAATGGTGAAGCATGAGAGGCGAGATATTGTCTTCACTAGGGTGGAGTCGAGTCCGAGACATTGTCTTCACTAGATGGAGTTGGCAATCCACTGATGGCAGGTTTTTGATAAACAAATGAACTGGATAGTCCAGAGTTGGAAAACCAGACTGTTATCGTCAGCAAAGACGAAAGTCCAACGAACACTTTAAACATTGATTTAATACGTGGAAGTGTGGACTCTAGAGTTAACGAATTATTGGAAGGAATATTGTTGAATTCTTGAGAGTTAACAACTTTGTTGGAAGGAGTATTGTTGATTGAACTTAATGGATTATGGAGGATTGATGTTGAATTACCGAGAATTTAGAATTGAGAATACCGTCACCCGAGACGTTACAAATTGTTGATAATGTTCGATGAATTAAGCTTAATTGGAATCAGCAAATCATTGATTGAGATTTGTAATATCAAATTTACTGAATTTTGAGGATCAAATTGATTGTATTTCGAGGTGTATTGTAGCTTAAACGGTGGCCACTGAAAAATACCTTGCAGGTAAAGTTGATGCCTGAGTATTTTGTTTTGTAAATAAATTGTATTATATTTGTAAATATAATCTTGGTCGGCTTTAGTGATAATTTATTTCTGCAGGGTGTTTTCTTCCTTTGTTGCAACCAGAACCCCATCGGGTTGGTTGGTTGTGACAGCCACTTCCTTGTTGTCATTCTGTCTGAGTAAATGAAACTGTATGAAAGCATTGAGTAATGTTAGTATCACAGCAGTTCGTACGTGATGGGACATAAAGCCTTTCTCAGGCATCTGAAAGCACACAATTAATTCTTAAAGCAACAACAATGGGTGGTTTTTTCTTTCATTAATTTCTTGCAACTTCGATGACCAATTGAGCCTAAATTTTCAAAGGTTTGTTATTTTATGCATACCATGCATGTGTATGTTGGACATGTTGCGATACACCAAGTAAGGGTACTTTTTTACTGGTCTTTGACAATCACCAAAAGTACATACCCGGCCTTTAATGACAGTTGTTTTAAAACCAAAACATTAGGCCTGACAAAAAGCTGGTCCTTAGCCTTTTAATTGTCAAATTTTTATATTATTTCCTTTTGTTGACTTCAGAATCTCTGCATATGCATCAAACACAATAGTGGTGGTTCACTGGTTGATGGCGGATCTCTTTATACATGTATGTAGGACATAGGATGGGGTCAACTTTCTTTCGGGGCAACATTTTCGGTGCAAGATTGCTACTTGCCAGGGCAGGCTGTTGGAAAAAAAACCCTGAACTCTGAGTGCAAAGCGTGAAAAGCATGAAAGCTCGAAAACTTGTGAGCACGAAGTCTAATAATAAAATCTTTGGTTTTAAAATCCCTACATGTACTTTGCAATCTGGGGCATTATACATAGTTTTATCTTCATTTTTTTATGAATTTAATCTTTAAGTTTAAAAAGGAGGGCAAAAACCCCTGGATTTCCGGTTAAAAACGGTGCGAGATGACCGGCTTTCGTATGGGATGGGCATTCTGATGGAATGGATTTGTACATCTGCCAGCTTCCATCAAAATAATTTTGCCACATGTAAATGACGAGTCAAAAGAAAAATGGCTCAAAGTTCGTCGTGCCTTGGGCCCGCCATGATTCGCTGCCTGTTAATCGTGAGAAAGTCAGGGTGCCCGGCTGATCTGCCAAGTCATAAATATGCATAGGGTGACGTCGCGCGCTAACTTATGTCGCTCACCCAATGAACATGCAACTTGTGAAGCTACATGCAGCGTCACGGGTAAGTTTGCATACTAGATGGGCAACGTCAGTACCGCGCGAAGTCACCTTAAGTACATATTTATGACTTGGCAGATCAGCCGGGTGCTCTGACTTTCTCACGATTAAACAGGCAGCAAATTATAAGTAAGATGGCGGCCCCCAGTCACGACTAACTTCAATGTAATTTTTGTACACTTTTTTTTTGCCATTTTCAAAACATCACATCCGGTAGTTTCTTGTAGTTTTCCGGCATTTACTTGTATTTTCCGGTGTTTTCCGGTGTTTTCTGGTGTATTCCGGTGTTTTCTGGTAGCTTTCCGGTATTTTTCGGTAGTTTTCCAGTAGATTTCCGGTGTTTTCCGGTAGTTTTCCCAGTATTTTCTGGTATTTTCCGGTGTTTAGTATCACCGCGGAATGACCCAAAAGGAAAATTAAGTCCCAAATTTAAAAACAACACAGACTGATAAAGAGAAGAATCAATATCGACCTTCTTTATATGTTCTTTGCTTATTTTATAAATAATAAATGATTGGATATGTCAAGTTTTCCAAAAGGAAAAACAAATAATAATGAAAAAACCGAAAAATAATACTTAAACAAATTCTATTTCTCACCATTTATAGGCGAGCTATGTAATGTGTATTTTATTTAAAAACTGTTAAATAATTTACTGACATGTCAGACTTGTGTACACAATTAAAAAATCAATGGAAAATCATTCTTATTACTAGACTATACTACCACCTAGTAATACTATACTAGACCATGGAGACTCTCTTCTTAGTCATTGGACTAGAGAGTGCTAAGTACTGCTAGGATCTACCTAGCCTCACTTGTGTGGCTTGGCCGCACAAGTGGGGCTAGCCTAGCCCTAGGATCTACATGTACCTAGGTCTCAATAGTTAGCCTGTTACACACAGAGTACTATGGTGGCCCTGAAGGGACATTGCATATATCGCAAACGTGTGCGCATACGTATGCAATGGCGTGAAACAATTAGCGAATATGTGCGCATCTGTATGCAATGTCGTTAAACAATTCGCGAATGTGTGCGCACACGAGTACGATGTCGCGAAATTTATCGCGAATATGTGCGCACACGTACATGTAGCATGCAATGTCGTGAAACAATTCGCACACATGTGCGATGTCGTGAAATTCAGGCCTCGAATTACACGGCGGCCACGACGGCCAGTGCCGTCGATGCCCTTGTAACTGGCCGTGGTGCCCTTCATAAAATTACCCTTTTCACGGCCATAATTGCCGGCCTTTTTTCCCTGTTGGCCGTCATCTTAATCCTCTACAGATTGTTATACATTGTTTTAGTTTGTAATACTCTTGCTTCACTCAAAAGACAAGCTGCATGTGCGGTGTCTTTGTGGTTTTATGACCTGTTTTTTTTACCTTTAGGAGTGGGTATTGCGTTCTATTAAACCTAGAAAGTGTGTTGACATGTGCTGACGTAGCATGGAGGTAGAATTATAAATACTTTTACAGTTTGTTTATGAATAAGATATGATTTATCAATATCTTATTCATGCAAACTGTTTCATTGGGTTTACCACCCATAGGGGAACCTCTGGCCAATTTTCAAATTGTTCCAATTTTAAATTTTTTTTTTTTTTAAAAGGGTATCATAACTTGTTCAATAAAGATAGTATAGTTTTAATCAATAATAAGAAAAGGCATGCACTATGGTTTTACTTTGGATCACAAAATGGCCTCGTGCCTTTTCTATTTTTACATTTTTGGCCTTGGTGCCCTTCAAAATTTGGCCTGCTCCAAGGCCAAAGTGGCCTTGCCCTAAAAAATTTGTAATTCCAGGCCTGGAAATTTATTGCAAAATTTATCGCGAATATGTGCGCATACATATGCGAATATGTCGTGAATTTTATTGCATACCATGTCGCATACCTTTGAATAAAATGTCTAATGATCTGGGGGTTTCTTGCATACAGAGTGAGATTAGTGGTAATCATTGCTTCGGTAGTCATTGCTGTGAGGCAAGCGAGGCGGGTGGTCTTCGGTATGGCGAGACTTGGCCCTTTTGCCAAGTTCCTGGGTACACAATATTGTACAGTCACAGGAGCCTGACTGTAGCGCCACGTACTCCCTAGGTGGTCACTAACAAATTGTCCGCGACTATGACATCATCCCAAAGGTATGCGACATGGTATAAATGCAATAAAAATCACGACATCACAAATATATATGCGCATACGTGCGCGCACATATTTGCGAATTGTTTCATGACATTGCACACATGTATGCATGTACGCACATATTCGCTTTTTGTTTCACGACATTGCATACGTGTGCGCACATATTCGCTAATTGTTTCACGACATTGCATACGTGTGTGCACACATTCGCGATTTGATTCACGACATTGCATACGTGTGCGCACATATTCGCAAATTGTTTCACGACATTGCATACGTGCGCGCACACATTCGCGATAAATTTCGCAACATCGCATACGTATGCGCACACGTTTGCGATGCCATGTCCCGTCAGGGCCACCATAGAGTACACATAAAGTAAGTCAATGGAGGGGATTGGACTGGAAGGAATGTGTTTACTCCCTCCATGAGTTTTTAACACATACATAACGTACAGGGTGTACCCATTTGGCCTTCCTATGTGTGCCTATTATAGGCTATAGCCTCCGATCATCATATGAATTAGGACCCGATCACCCCGATCATGCTCAGATCCCAAATCTATGCAGACCCCACTGTCACTGACTTTATAAATTTTTTACATTCTTGTTTGTTGGCCACACAAGTCATGCAAGTGCAATTGCTGGGCTGGCCATAGCCCCACTTGTGTGGCCAAGGAAGGCTAGCTGAATCCTTGGGGACCTTGGCCACACGTCCCGACCATTTCTTGTTAAGCTAAAGAAACAGCCATTTTTATAAACAATTATAGCGCATTCCCTACGGGCCAGTCGGCGGTTTAAACTAGCTAAATGTGTTCACTAAGCTCTTAGCTTGCCTTGTGTGTTTTGGATGTTCAAACAAATAACTTTTTAAGAAGATATTTCAAACAATAATTGTGCGACTTGCATGATATTGGGGTCATTCCAAAATGGCGGCTCCCACATCGCGGAAGTAAGTCGCACAATTATTGTTTGAAATATCTTTAAAAAAAAGTTATTGTTTGAACATCCAAAACACACAAGTTGAAGGCAAGCTAAGAGCTTAGTGAACACATTTAAGCTGGTTTAAACCGCTGACTGGCCCGTAGGAAATGCGCTATAAATGTTTATAAAAATGGCTGTTTCTTAGCTTAAAAAGAAATGGTCGGGACGTGTGGCCAAGGATTCAGCTAGCCTTGGCCACACAAGTGACCAAGTGGGGCTAGGCTGGCCATACTTACCAAACTATTTTCAACAAGTCAAACAACTCAATCTCACTCCCGTCCCTCGCACTCGCAGCTTCTGCACAGTTCTCAAAACAATCCTCGAGTCGAAAAGAGTCGAAGTGCACTACACAAGTACAAGTACTAAAAGCCTTCACTTATGAATCCGCAAATCCTAAAGGGACATCCCATTATTGCAATAACAACACAACACATTGTTTACTTTCGATCGTAGTGGTGTACATAACAAAAACATTTGATAAACATCTGACGCACATGCACATGACATGTACTGAAAACGAGCGACTACAAAACACGCAACATTTATGTCTGGTGCCCAAAGTAGGACCAACGCGTAACGATGAACACTAGTTGAGACCTGGAAACAGACTAAAAAACTATCCTCCGATGACAGCTTTTTAAAGGACAAGCCTTTATTTATTAAAAAATTCTTCCGAATTTACACACACATTGTGATTGTAGTTTTGAAATAAAAACTGTTTTTATTTAATAATTTAACGGGGAAAATATTCCTTTCTTATTTCTATTTCAAAAGAATTGATTCTTCTGGTTAATTTATTGTAAAGCATATTTTACTTTAAAGCCTTGCTATAGTCTGGCTCCATATATGTGGTTGCCCAAATTGGTCAGAACGCTATTAAGACGTCAGAAAACAATACTAAGAAACGGTTGTGCATTATAGCTGCGGGAAATTTGATTTGTTGCATTTTCTTGTCTGATTAACTCAACAAAAAAGTGTTTTTAAACTGGCTTTAACTTCAAGCTTCTCCCACTGATGCTAAGTTATGTGCATAAACCCAGGTACATATACGTTTCTTATCTTTCATTTCAATGAATAGTATAATAAACGTCATTTTGGGCGTTGTTGTTGTTTGAAGTTGTAAAATGTAATGTTTTACAAAAAATGTAAATGTATGTAAATGTAAATGTTTTTGTAATGTTTTTGTTACTTGTTGCGATTGCGGCATCAGCTGTTTTTGTATTCTTTTGTACACACCTACAATCCCGGCCAGTCGTAGTCGTAGTCGTTGTGGCCCCCGCAGCCCGGCCCCCGTGTCCCCGTTCAATGTTGGCTGTCATTGCGCGGTCTGCGCTCTCCCACCAACATTGAACGGGGGACGGGAGGGAATTGTTTATTGTCACGGGGGGAAGGGGAGGGAACGTTTATTCTATTTTAGTCACGGGGGAGGGAATGTTTATTGTCACGTGGCATGGGTGGCCTAAGCATTTTGGCCGGGATTGCAGTGGGGCTACTCACTCAATTCTGCTTTCCAATGTTTTTTTCCTTCCGTTTTTGTTGGCTTTAAATTTTTTTTTGATTTTTTTTCGGGGGGGGGGTGGGGGAGGGGGAGGGGGAGGGCGGTTTTTATTTTTATTTTTTATTTTTTATTTATTTTTGTTGACATGGCCAAATATGAAATAAAGAATAAAGAAATCATCACAATCACTATAAAACAGAGGGTTTGTGTGTTTTTGATTGTTTTGTTAAACCCATTTAACTCCTAGATGACATTTTCTATAAACATTTTCAAACAACTAAAATGCAGTAAATATTTGAAGAATTGTTCTTGCTTTGCCAACATGAATAAAAACCTTCTTCAAACATCTTTTCAAACCTATAGATTTTGCAAAAATATCAGCTGAAAAATCTGGGCAGTAAAAGTATAAAGAGATAAATCCAGACATGGGAAAAATAGATCAACACAATGTCGGAGCCAAATTTGACTGAAAATATCATTGAAAATACCGTTTTTTATGATTAAAAAAAATAATAATAAAAAAATTTAAAAATGGGGTCAGGGGGTTTTGAACGGTCAGGCGGGGACGATCAACAATTGTTTTTTTTATGTGGCCTAAGGCCGGCTTCATAATAAAAGAATAAGTTCATATCACAATCACATGTATCATTGAATAAAACTAAACAATGACATTTAGTTTTAAGGTAATAAGACTAAATCACTCTTAGGCCAAGTAAAAAAAAATATACCAGTTGATTGTTTGTATTTTTAATCCACCCTTGACATATATATTTTAATTTTTGATGTAAACTTACCTCATACAACAAATATATAAAGAAAGTTAGCGGTGATTTCAAACTGAAGAATTGGTGGCCTGTTTGAATTGAAATACTTGGCGGCCATCTTGGGAAAAAAAAATTAATAAAAAATAAAAAGGCCCTCATCCTCCTCTTTTTGGAAAAATCAGGACGATCAACTGGTATTTTTTGTTATTTGGCCTTAAGTACAAATAATAATTTTTCTTTCCTTCTTTAGGTTTTTATTCATGACTGATTGTTATCAAGTTAATGTCTTTCAGGTTTTATCTCTTACAGGCAACAAACTCTCTGAAAACCACCAATAAGAAAGATTCCTATGGCTAGATCACACAGACGTCGTCGTCTCTATTATAAGAAACATCGAAGACGTCGGCATCATCCATATCATCCAAGACACTGCAATCTTGAAGGACAGCAACAGCTAAACTCCTCAAGGTAATAAACACTTTCATGATAGTGCCATCTTCTTCAAGGGGGTAGATTTGTTTACTTCATACACTCGGCCCAATTTCATAGAGCTGCTTAACAGCCGATTGTGTTTCCATTTCATAGGACTGCTAACCGTAAGCACACAAAAAGGTATGCTAATCTTCCGGAAGTTCCAGTGCTTACGAATGACAGAGCAATGCAACTCTATGGTGAACACGCAAGCTGGCTGCCTAACCTGTGAATACGCTTAATGCTTAAAAGCAAATTTTTCTGCCATAGTAAGCTCAAATATTTGCTTACCGTTAAGCAGCGCTATGATATTGGCCTGCAACTCGACAATCAAACTTCTATGCACCTTCCAGAGACATGCATGAAGTTCGAGCCTCCAGTCAAAGATGGCATTTCAGGTGGGCAAAAAACTCAGTTTGATGATTGAAGCAAAATTCCCCAAGTTTGCAAACTGACAAGAGCGCAGTACTCACTCATGTCACACAAAGGCACCATGATTCCAACTAACCAAAATCGTAAGTTCTTTATGGAGGTCAAGGGACAAAAACTCATCAGTGATACAATTTAATGAACATGTTTCTGTAAGTAATTTGTTAAATGTCAAATCTTCACAGCAAGGTAGTGCTATTGGCAGGAATGATATTCTAACTACTTTTATCTGATTTTCTGATTTTTCACCCTCAGAAAAATCAGCAATTTGACTGTTACTAAGTAGCCTGACAAATATGAATAAGCCTTCGAGAAAGACTCTGGTCGAAACGTCAGGCCACTAACTAATTTTTGCAAATATATATAAAAGCGTTTTTACTTATGTACATGTACATGTGTATTAGGTCAGCCCTTGTACTCAACATAATTTTCCTGGTTTTTTTTCCCAAGGGCCAATTGTATCATGCTTGTATTGGCAAAAACTGAGCGAGGTGGTCACTGAAGTAAAAGTGGCGAGGTGGGCCACCTCGCATTTGAATGGGCAGGGAAAGCACTGTCCTATTTGTATTGTATAGATTGTCTAATTTGATGCACTGCCTTTACCAATGATCTACAATGACAGCATGATGGATTGTACGACTGAACATGACGATGAGACAACTCTCGCCCCGTTACCTCTACTGAGCATGGACATTACAGCATGGCTTCCTCTGCCGGAAATCTCACTACTTGGGCCTTTAAGATGGTGCACAAATAGAGTCAACCAAGTAAGTACTTACACTAACACTGGTAGCTGGCAAACATTGACCGGCTACTACTGAACTTGGGGCAACATTTTCAACATTTTCACAAATACAGAGAGTGCTCTTTTTCGTGACCCCCACCAATACCCAAAACATCTGCCCCAAATTGGACATCAATTTAGGGATGTGTGTAGGCTATGGCTCTTCAGATCCAAACTATCGATTTATTTTTATTTTATTTTATTTTTTATTTCAGCCACATCCAACAGCGCAAGCGCCAATAACAGGATGGATAAAAACATTAAATTACATAAAATAGCACAATAAAATTATTTAAACAAACAAAACAAGACAGAGATTAAAATGGTGAACAGTTCTTACATCAAAAAAAATAAATAAAAAGTATGAATTATTAAGGTATTGCACAAACAAATCTGTCAATAATAAGTGGCAGTTAATTAAGAACTAAAAGAAGAAAAACTTAAGTCATTATCGGAAACTCAACATTATCTTTTGTCCATCAGCCATGTACAAACAATTTTGCATGCTACATTGTACCTATGTATTTGTGCATTGTACATTGCATATTCCAAAGTTTTTTTCACTTTGAAACAGCATCAACTGTCAAAGTTCGTACTGGAAAAAAATAACTTTTTCGGCGGAAATCGATTCATGCAACGTTATGTGCAACTCTCTGATTGTACACTGAGATGACTGACTCCTTTGTTTCATGTTCAGAGTCTTGACTGGGTGAAAGATACAATATTCCCATCCAGGGTGTATCACAGAGAACTCCAAGAGACAAAAGAACAACTGCTGCTGTTACAACAACAGATAGAACAACTCAAAGCGCATACAACCAAGGTATGGTACTTTACACACAAGGGCTTCATGTTTCTCAGGCAAGGTTTTAGCCAGGATTTGGTAAAAGGGTGTCCAAATCTGCTGGAAATTTAAAAACTGGGTGTCCAAATTGTTCACTTACAATACATTTACATGTAAAGGACAGATGAAACAGGGTGTCCAAATTTAAAACAGGGTGTCCAAAAGACACCCAGACACCCCTCTGGCTAACACTATGTTCTCAGGTCGGAAATCCATGTGTCCATCAAGCATTGTGCGTAATGCGTAGTGCCTAGTCCTTTGAAATGAAGATACGCGCCGTGCAATGCGTGTAGATTTTACAGATAATACAATTTGCGATATGGATACATGGAGTTCTTTGCATTGCGTGGTGTGCACTTTCATTTTTACGCATTACACACTAGATGCATAATACATTGTACATTACGAACACATTTTAGCCAAGTGCGAGTACGAATACAAGTACCATTACAATGGTGCACGAGTAGTACTTAAAGGCACTGGACACGTTTGGTAATTACTCAAAATGTATATTAGTATAAAAACTTACTTGGTAACGAGCAACGGAGAGCTGTTGATAGTATAAAACATTGTGAGAAACCACTCCCTCTGAAGTAACGTAGTTTTTGAGAAAGAGGTAATTTATCACTCAAATATTTGAATCTGAAAAAGACTTCAGGCCTGAAGCCTTTTTCAGGCATCTGAAAGCACACAAATTTGTGCAACAAGGGTGTTTTTTTCTTTCATTATTTTCTTGCAACTTCGATGACCAATTGAGCCCAAATTTTCACAGGCTTGTTACTTTATGCATATGTTGGGATACACCAAGTGAGAATACTGGTCTTTGACAATTACCAAATTAACGTGTTCAGTGCCTTTAAGTATGAGAACTGAATACGAGTACGACAACACTGCCATTTGCTTGTGACTCCGATGACCGATTGATCCTGAACCTTCATGGGATCGTTATTTCATGTTTTTTTTATATGTTTGGCCACACAAGTGTGCGTACTGTTCTATGACAATTTCAAATGTTTTCCCCAAAAGCCCTTAAATGTATTATACAGGATTGGTAGAGCTGACAAAATAATCACAGACAGTGTTCATGTTTTGTTTAATCAACCACATACATGAAATAATAAACCTGTGAAAATTTGAGCTCAATTGATCGAGGTCACGAGAAAATAGTGAAAAGAGACCTTATGTGTTTTCTGTTTTTCAAACATCGAGTTTATTATCACCCGTGATAAAAACTATTGTTTTACTCATTTCTCAGAAACGATAGCATTTTAGGCAGAAATATTTTAAGGAACCCTTTCTACCATTACTTACTTTCAATCATGTAAGTTATGTGTGAATCTGTGAACATTTGTGTTTTTCGATCTTACCAATAGTGTATCTAGGGCCTTTAAGGCTTAATTCAGCAATGTTTCTAACATTTAAAATTCCATAGGCCAGAAAAGATGATTGGACTGTGATAGTGAACTGTAACTGCCAACAATCCTTACCAGCATCCAGCACTACACCACACCCAATGCAGCATTCCGAAAGTCTCATCACCAATCGACCTTCAGTGCCGATTAGTAACAATATGAAAGCAGTGTGGAGAAATAGCAACTGTCTGCCAGCTGTACCCCCTCTCCCTCTCCCTCCAGCTCCGCCTCCTCCTCCACCCCCGCCACCGCCACCCATATCGCAGCCACAGAAGCAGCTTGTATTCAAGAGGAAAAAGACAGACAAGGTAAAATAGAACTTATGCACTGGGGGTGTCAACTGGGTAGGGGCACCCTCAGCTAAAGGTCAAAGGAAGTTTGCTCATTGGCCCATCCTGTGCACCGTGCAGATGTGCATTTTCATTGTGTCATCATGTCATTTATGGCATGTCGTGGCCAAGCGGATAAGAGCACCGTACTCAAGCTCTGGTGTTTCTGATCAGCAGAGTGTAGGTACGAGGTCCCGGTCATGACACTTATATCTTTAAGCAAGACACTTGACCATTATTGCTGTGTCCTTCGGATGGGACGTAAAGCTGCAGGTCCCGTATGTTGTGTAATGCATGTAAAAGAACCCAGTGCACTTATCGAAAAGAGAAGGGGTTCGCCCCGGTGTTCCTGGTTTGATTGGCTGCATATTGCGCCACAGCACCTTGTAAACCATTACATGGTGCAATTTAAAGGAATAGGTCTCATACTTCAAAAAAAGTAGCTCCAGAATACCTTGCAGGAAAAATATTGAATGTTAGAGCGCCATGAGCATCACTAAGCGACGGATTTTAGCACTATATTTATATAAAAAGCCACTATTATTATTATTATTACAATCATCATTGCTATCCACTTAGATGGCGGCAGGATGACGTCAATGCATTGATTTAGAAATTAGGACGTTTGTTTCGAAAATTTTTTGGGAGTGCCAGGCAGAAGCCATTCAACCTGCAACTTCTGTATAACCAGGGATGACACCAAAGTTTACTATGTACATTGTATACAACCTGCGAAGCAGCAGCAGAGGGATCACCTTGAGGGATCAAGGTTTTAGCCAGGATTTGGTAAAAGGGTGCCAACATTTTCTGGAAATTCAAAAACTGTGTCTCCAAATTGTTCACTTACAGTGTACAATACATTTACATGTAAATGACAGATAAAACAGGGGGTTTCCAAAAGACACCCAGGCCTCAAACTTCCCGGCGGCGGCCGGCCACGATGGCCATGGCCGTCAGGGTGCCCTTGTTACTGGCCGTGGTGCCCCTCCAAAAATCACCTTCCTCAAAGCCATAATTGCCGTGCCCTTAATTCCCTTTGGCCGTGGTGCCCTTTTTAATAGAAGTTAAATACATTATCAGTGTTGTTCAGAAGCACCAGCTGCCGCGATTTTTCAGAATATTTTTTACTAAGTTGTCAATGATTACGAAAAAACAAACTTTTCTACACAGACGAAGCCGACAGTTGGAGATCCTTTTCTTTTATTAATGTTGGCCCCAGACACTATCCAGGCCTCACCTGGGAGAATGATTGACACTCCTATTGAGACCCAATTACTCTTTTAATCCTCTACAGTTTGTTGTTATATACATTGGTACTCAAAAGACAAGCCACCTGTGTGGTGTCTCTGTGGTTAACCCTCTTGCTGTCTGACCATTCAATACCATTCACTGTGGTTTTGAATGGTAGATAAGCTATGCCAGCCTTGCAATATGATACCATGAGGGAATGCATGTACACAGTACACAGTTAGTTCTGTGCACAGTTGTGCCACCATACACAACTTTGGCAGTTGAATGGTTTCAAATGGTTGGTCAACTCACTTGAAAATGTTGCGAACAGTAGGAGGGTTCCTCTACAGATTGTTATAAATACATTGTTTTAGTTTGTAATACTCTTGCTTCACTCAAAAGACTAGCCGCCTTTGTGGTTTTGTGACCTGGTTTTGTAACTCATAGGAGTGGATGTTGTGTTCTTTTTAACCTGGAAAGTGTGTTGACATCTGGTGGCTTACAGTTTTACAGTTTGTTACAGATGTGATTTACCAATGTTTTATTCATTTATTTCATCGGGTTAACCACCCATAGGGGAACCTCTGCCCAATTTTCCAATTTATATTAATTGTAATTTTGTGTAAAAAACTTTTAGGGTAACTAATGCATTAGTGTTATTTTGATTTACAACTAATTATTTATTGATGGCCTTCGTGCCTTTTTTTAAAATTGCATTTTTAGTCTCGGTGCCCAATCTACTGGCCTTGGTGCCCTCCAAAATTTGGCTTGCTCCAAGGCCAAAGTGGCCTTGCCCTAAAAATGTTGAAGTTTGAGGCCTGGACACCCAGACACCTATGGAGGGGATGTGACTTTTTTTTTCCAAATATACATGTAAAGTAATAAACCACAAGGGAAACTGGGTAAATTTTAAAATAATTTTGGGTTGAAGAAACAAAAATTGACTAGAATGGGATTTAAAGGCACTGTACACGTTTGGTAATTACTCAAAATATATATTAGCATAAAAACTTACTTGGTAACAAGCAACGGAGAGCTGTTGATAGTATAAAACATTGTGATAAACCACTCCCTCTGAAGTAACGTAGTTTTTGAGGAAAGAGGTAATTTCTCACTAAAATAATAAAAGACTTCTGGCCAGAAGCCTTTTATTCCTATCTGAAAGCACACTAATTTTGTACAACAAGAGTGTTTTTTCTTTCATCATTTTCTTGCAAATTCGATGACCAATTGAGCCCAAATTTTCACAGGCTTGTTATTTTATGCATATGTTGGGATACACCAAGTTAGAATACTGGTCTTTGACAATTACAAAACGTTATTCAGTGCCTTTAAACCTGCGACCGGATTAGCGTGTTGGTGCTCTACCAACTGAAACATCTAGTCCTAATGTTGGGGTCTCCTCTGTTAATTGTGTACAGCTTCTGGATAAAGGGGACAAGAGTAATCAACGAGCTATGGTGACATTATCCGATATCATGAATGTCAAGCTGAAGAAAGTCTCTCCAGATAATCCCAAGGTAAATGATCTAGTTACTGCTTTTTTTTTGTTTCACCAGGAGAGTTATTTCTCAAGATTTGTTTTTTGATTTCAGGATTCCGTTAAATCTCCTGGAGCCTTTAAATTTTCTAGAAAAAGTGAAGCAGTCACCAAAAGGGAGAACGAAATAGTCCACATTGTGTCCTAACCTGCAGTTTGATGCACAGAGTCTGTAAACCTCCTGAATTGAAACATCTGTTCCAGGTCTAGACTTGCAAGTCATTTTCAGGAATGTTTACACTTTCAAAACTCATTCCTGTTTGACATTTTGCCAAGATTTGGGATTAAAAGTGCCCAAAATGATCCAACTTTTTCGAGCGTTCACACATTTTGAGTGATTGGATCCTCTATGGTACACCTAGCCTTTTGTCAAGGCCATCGTGGCTTGGACAGCTTTGTAAACAGTGGAGCGACTTGAATGGCCTTTTCCAACTTGTTTGCGTTTTTGTTAATGAATTATTCATGAAGTATGAAACGTGCGTTATGCACTTCTGTTTGGTTTGGACTTTTGTTTCGGGTAGCAAAAGTCGAGATTATGAAACACATTAGAAACCGCAAACAAGTTGGAAAAGGCCCTCGTGGCTTCGCCACTCGCGTGCGTGGTCTCCCATTTCAGTCGCTTGGGATCACGGCTCGAAGCCACGAAGGCCTTTACAAAAGGCTATGGTACACCCAGCTTTTGCGTGAAAATCATGTTTAAGATTTTTCTTAAAAACCCCAGAATGTTCTTGAAAGCAGTAAAGCAGTCACCAAAGGGAGAGAGAAATAGTCCATATTGTGTTCAAACCTGCAGTTTTTGTATTGCCAATGATGCGCAGAGTCTGTAAACCTCCTGAGTTGTAACATCTGGGAGGTTCTGGGTCTAGAATAAGGGGACACCCCCTGGCCTGCAAACCATTTTAATAAGGGGACACCCCCTGGCCTGCAAACCATTTTAATAAGGGGACACCCCCTGGCCTGCAAACCATTTTAATAAGGGGACACCCCCTGGCCTGCAAACCATTTTAATAAGGGGACACCCCCTGGCCTGCAAACCATTTTAATAAGGGGACACCCCCTGGCCTGCAAACCATTTTAATAAGGGGACACCCCCTGGCCTGCAAACCATTTTAATAAGGGGACACCCCCTGGCCTGCAAACCATTTTAATAAGGGGACACCCCCTGGCCTGCAAACCATTTTAATAAGGGGACACCCCCTGGCCTGCAAACCATTTTAATAAGGGGACACCCCCTGGCCTGCAAACCATTTTAATAAGGGGACACCCCCTGGCCTGCAAACCATTTTAATAAGGGGACACCCCCTGGCCTGCAAACCATTTTAATAAGGGGACACCCCCTGGCCTGCAAACCATTTTAATAAGGGGACACCCCCTGGCCTGCAAACCATTTTAATAAGGGGACACCCCCTGGCCTGCAAACCATTTTAATAAGGGGACACCCCCTGGCCTGCAAACCATTTTAATAAGGGGACACCCCCTGGCCTGCAAACCATTTTAATAAGGGGACACCCCCTGGCCTGCAAACCATTTTAATAAGGGGACACCCCCTGGCCTGCAAACCATTTTAATAAGGGGACACCCCCTGGCCTGCAAACCATTTTAATAAGGGGACACCCCCTGGCCTGCCAACCATTTTAATAAGGGGACACCCCCTGGCCTGCAAACCATTTTAATAAGGGGACACCCCCTGGCCTGCAAACCATTTTAATAAGGGGACACCCCCTGGCCTGCAAACCATTTTAATAAGGGGACACCCCCTGGCCTGCAAACCATTTTAATAAGGGGACACCCCCTGGCCTGCAAACCATTTTAATAAGGGGACACCCCCTGGCCTGCAAACCATTTTAATAAGGGGACACCCCCTGGCCTGCAAACCATTTTAATAAGGGGACACCCCCTGGCCTGCAAACCATTTTAATAAGGGGACACCCCCTGGCCTGCAAACCATTTTAATAAGGGGGACACCCCCTGGCCTGCAAACCATTTTAACAAGGAGTTTCACATGTGGCAAATCTCATGTCGTAAAACACTGTGAAACTTTGAAGTTGTGGAAGGAAAGTAACAAAAACAACCAAGAGTTAAACACATTATAAAACTTGATATTTAGTTAAAGGTTGGGTTGTTATAAAGCATGAGCTTACTAACATGGTTCGCAGTTCGAATCCCATCGGATCCCCCTTGGAGTAATCCCGAAGTAAACAAAATAGTTTCAATTCCTACTTTAGAAAACTGCCTGCAAGTTTGTTTACGTTACCCTAGAGGTCTGCGTCCCTTTGATAAGTCTTTTTACCTTGTCCCATAACTAGCCACAATCTAACTTGTCTGAGCCGGCTGTGATCAAACTGGCAGACATCAAGAACGTACAACTCAAAAAGACGTTCAGAGAGAAAAAGGTATGTCTATGATTTGAATCATATTTTTAGTCACTGTTAACACTCTGTACAATCATCAACATACCTCTGCAAATGGCTAATTTTGCCGATTTTTACAAAACAGTTCTTTATGAAAAGGTCCGCAAGACATTTTCAGGAAATTTTCCATTTTCAGGAACTCTCATCTTTGTTTTTAAACTTTTGATGACATAAATTTAACTTGTTTTTTTCCTACTTGGAGGTGGTTTCAGGGGGTCTGTGTATAGTCAGCAATAATGACCTGAAGGCCGTTAAACTAAGGAAACGTCACATCTCTCAGCTCCTGAATGATGAGAATGCTAACCCAATGGTACTAAGGAGCAGGTTGGTGTTGTTTTTCTTTGTAATACTTAAGTACCTTGTCAAAATTAGTCCAGGACAACCAGCGGATAAGTACCATCCGAGACTATGTTTTTTAGCCGCCATTAATTCACCTTGTTTGAAATTGGGCGTCAGAGAAAATATGGGAGAAGTTCACAGTGCAGGGCTCGAATTTTACACTGGACCACAGGCCCGAGGCCAGTAATTTTAGTGTTGGGCCAGTAAACTTATGACCTAACAAGAACGATGGTCTTGTGTTTTTAAATTGAATAACAAAAACAAATTATGTTCAAATGTTGACATTGGGTCTGATAAATTATCTTTCATTTCTAGGAGTAATCAAGTACACTTAATACCATTAGGACATGAGATAAATCTTCACTTACTTGTCTCAGTTCGGGTTCATATAAAAGCAGTCAAATGCATGTTAAACTGTGTCGGCAATTTTTTATTTTCACATTTTGAATCTGGTCTTGTTAAAAAATGTCTGGTCCAGTAAAGATTTTGAGCTACAAGCCCTGTAGTCTTGTGGATTTTCTCCCCAAATTTGAGCCCTGTCGGTGCATTGGGCTACATTTGTTTACAAACAGCAGAGACTTAGATCGCTATCCACTGGAGGAACAATCAGGGTGTCTCTGCATACAATCAGGCTGTCTCTGCATGTCCCACTAACAAAATCACACTACAAAACCTATAGTTAAAAACAATGACCTGCAAACCTTCCCGATTGCTTAAAATCTGCAAGTTTGGTTAATACTTCATTTAATCAGCGAGTCAAACCGCACAGCGCTCAGCGGGACGGATTGGCATGGGGCATGTCTTTAGTGCATCGGAGAACTGTGTGCCTTTCAGCGAGTAAAGCCATGTCTCTCATAGAAATACAGTCCGATGGAAATTCAAAAAAAAAAATTGACATCGGAGACCTGTTATCCGACTACCTGTCCCAATCAAGCAAAATAGCAAACTTTTTATAACACCCAAGAAAATCATCGTCATTTGATTGTAGGGTTGTAGGTCACGTGGCATAACTGGCATTCATTGATCAAATAAATACAACATGGTCTATGTCATAAACCGTGCAGTTTGGTTCTGCACTTTTGATCTCTGGCTGTGCACGGTGGCCATGTATGGGTCGATGTGCCTGGCTGCCAAAGAAACACTACATGCCTGCGGCTCAAATACAATGTAGCAGCTTTATTCGCAATTCAGCTTCATAGCTGTGAGTAAGGATGATTAGCCTCCCAAATTATTATTAGTACTTTGCTTTCCGTTTCTCATTTTTGTTAATTTGTTTGTGTTTTAGGATTTCCCAAGAGGCAGTGCAGTTCCGAAAAAGTCTGCGCAAAGTGAGCGTCACGCGTAGCCCGGGAAGAACGCCGATGAAGGGAGCATCGCTCATGAGTCACGGGACGGGACTCACGCCACTCATGACTAATGCTCTACGTCGGAAATTCAAGGTGATGCAGGTTTGTAAATAAATACAGTATTAATAAAGATTTGACTTTTACAAATCATGTAGCATCTACATGATCTATGGGGGTCCGACTTGTTTCACATACATAAATGACGTGGGTTTTTTTATCAGTAATAAACCACAAGGGAAACTGACTGGGTAAATTTTAAATGTTTTTTTGGTTGAACAAAAACAAATTGACTGAGCCGGATTTGAACCAACGACCTCCGGATTATTAAATTTGTATAAAGTATATATGTTTTTAATTTTTATTTTATTTTTTCAGATGGTAAGATCACCTTCTATGTCCCCAAAAGCTTTGTCAGCTTTCAGTCCCAACTAAATGACTTCGCATGGGTACTTCTTCTGCTTGGGACCCACTGCAGAGTGCCTGTGCCAAATTTCACAACGCTGCTTATACCGCGAATTTCTGCCGGTTTATTTCTATGCAAGTTTGTTCAGTTGTACATACTAATCAAGACTATTATTGAAATCAACTATGTTTAAATTGGAATGGAGCGTGGAAGTATAGTCCGCACTGAGTCATTTTGAGGAATCTTGGGGTTTCCGTGTACTTTAAAAAAACATGTTGACAGAAACAAAATTGTGCATTTTAACGGGGAGCAACTCTAGAATACATATGAAACATGCGCCTTTGTGCAATTCCGCTGTTTACTCATGCTACATTATTAAGCAGAGATATATGCACATTACAGGAAAGCTCCATTACAGAATTTCCGTGATTGGCCACAAAAACTCAGAAAGTGTACATCACAGAGTGGGTGTGTTTACATTGAATTAATTTGGTCATTAATCTTAATGGATGAGCAGCTGCTTTGCCTGCGGCATTCAGCAGCCCTACTGGTTTGTGCATGATCCAATTAAATCCACTGTTTTGAAAAGGAAAAACATGGAGATAACAGGTGTTAGTTGCCAGAAAAAAAGGATGTGTTACTTTAGCCTCTTTCTTTAATGAAGCTTTCTTATAATGTTGGCTATATTAGAAACCAGGTTCTGAAGGGAAGTATACGCTAGACAATGTAATGTGAGTAGAGAATTATCAGAGTAAGTTTCAATATTTTCTGGTTGAATATAATAGTTTTTAATGGGGTAATTTTCGTTTTATAAATTTGCAAATGTGTAAATATGCTCTTTCAAAGTCTGTTACTGTATTCTGGGTGGTAAATTTGGAGGTAAATAATGCAATATTATCGTGTATGGTCTTAATATTGAAGTCATGGAACCATGATACCGTTAAGCAAATGTCGATTAGTGTATACATTTTAATTGTACTATTTTTGTGTTTGTTTATTAGGTGTTCGTGCAATATGTGCACGAACGCCTCTTGTTTTTGTTCTGTTTTCTTCTCTGTCGTTTAACTCAAAAACGAAACTTAGTTGAACCTTGAAACTTAACTTGAGGATGGCACATGAACAATTTCGTCATGATGACCATTTGCTATTCGCTGTATCTTTCCGAATTTGAAAGCTATGTACGACCTTAACTTCCGGGTCGTTACCCTGGGTCGAAGTTCGCCTTCGTTTTTTTTTCCTTAAAAAATCATTTTTGAGCTTATCTACGGAATAACTCATGATTGAGATTGAATTGAATGTTGAAACTCACCAGATAGTTGAACCTTAGTATCAAGACAACACATACTTAATTACGTCATGATGACGTCATCAGGGATCGAATTACAATAAATCAAAGTTTAATATTTGTAAAAATCATAACTCAAGAACCATAATTCGGATTTTGACAATCTACACATCATCGGATAGGTCGTTTAAAGTTTGACAAATGCTTCACAGAACCCGTACAATATTTTAACTTACTTCTGGTTCATAACGGGAGTTGAAAATTTCATATTACCTTATTTTATTCATATCTTTAAAACTACTGATCACTCCAGCATAATTTTTGTATCAGATTGTAGAACAGCAGTACCTCTTAAACTTTTGCACAGAGATAACAACATTTTAACCTTATACATCTGGTAAAAACCGGACAATGAAGCGCACCTTCCCACTCGTACCCCCCCCCCCCCACTCGTACCCCCCCCCCCACACTTTCATTGACAACGCATTATGTACACATAACGTTGAAACTGATGCAAAATACAATATGGCCGCCGGATGTAGCAGGCATTTTCAGTTCCCACAATGCTTTTAACATCACATGACAGATTACTACTATTTCAAAGACACTTCCAGGGGTTATGATCAAGCAAGGCATTTTTTGGGGTGGGGGGGGGAATTGCACAACAAAGTTTCCTTGGGTCTGTTTTTGACATCATTATATATATACTTGTTATGTGAATTACATGTGATCGTGCGTCAGGTCTTCAAGCTTGAAGGTTTCAATGACAGCAATGCTTCATGTGTGTCGGAGACGTCTTCTGATTTTGTCCCTCAAAAAGAACCTGTTTTATTATTCCATTGTTTATCTATGTTTTACATGATACATGTACATCAAAATATATAATACATTAATTTGCATTTTTTATTTCAAGTATAGAAAAGAAATTCTTCTTCAATGATAGGCATAGTTTTACTTAAATTTAGTCAACATTGATTCAATTTCAAAAAGTACAAAACCTTTTAAAAAAAAATTAGTATTAAATTTAATACACTTTATATATTGCTGTAACCAACTACTACATGTAGTACTGCCCTCAGAAAATAAAGTCTCCTAACAAATCTCCTGTTTGTATTTTTCTAATTTTGTAGTAAGAAATATAAGTGGTCTTCAAGTTAACTCCAAAATGAAAGTAAGCGCAACACATGGAATCTACGGCTTTTCGTCCCATCCAAAAGACTAAGCAATAATGGTTATGTGTCTTGCTTAAAGGTGCTGTATACGTTTGGTAATTGGAGCCTACTGATTGTGTTAGTCCTATATAAATGTAGGTATATACAATAAAACTAACCTGTGAAAATTTTACTTCCGAAGGGGGTCACGTTTTTGAGATATCACCGAAAAACCGGAGCGAATATTTCCACGCAGCAAGAATATTCCCCATAACGCTTCTCAGATTCAAATTTTGGGGAATAAAAAGTGATACATTTTTCCACAACCGTAATACTTAGAAGTGAAAAGTTTCTCAAAATTCATTATACTATCCAAAGCTGCTGTACTTCTTACCAAGTAAGTTTTTATTGCCATTATTTTTCAGAGTCATTACCAAACATATACAGACCCTTTAGACACATGTGTCAAGACAGGGACCCTGCAAAAAATAGTACGTGGCCCGACGTTTCAACAATTCTCGAAGTCTTTTTTTCGTCTATTTTAACCTTCACTGCCAGGGTTGAAATGTAAGGCCGCCAACTATTTTTCGCAAAATTTGTAATATGACGTCACTAAAAATGAACAACAATCGAGACTACATTCCAAAGAGTAAGTTTTGTGGCAGTCAAGAGGTCAAATTAACTAAAGAAATTCCAGTACAAAACTTTGCAGACCCATTAATTTAAAATATTACTTCATTGGATGGAATAGGATGTTGACAAATTTGCACCAGAAGGGTGTAAAATACAATGTCATTTTACAACGTTTAACGTAAGGAGTCTACATGTCTATTTGAAAATGAGTGTAACACAAAAGTGAGTTCATCCTTGGACATGTTGGAGCCCCTCTTACATGTAAATGGGGTCCTGTCATGCCTATGTGACAGGAGATTCTGTGCCCACCCCGAATTGTGTAGAATAGCGCCCTCTTTTGAATTAACTTCCTTCAGTCCGGTTAATTTACCATATGTGACGGGCTCTACGAAAATGAGTCGCTTGTCGCACAACCCACTTTCAATTACGGGGCAGTTGAGTGTTGGTAGGGTGAAACAAAAATTGAAATAAAATTTTGTGATAAAACGGTTTCTTGCCTCTTAAGGGTCTATCTTTTCATAATTCTTAAATAGAAACTTTTGTTGTTGTTGATAAACATGAATAAAAACAGTTTTTAATGACCCTTTTGTTCCTATTTTGTACTTGACATTGTAAATGTCTCCCTTTAATTTATTTCAGATATGCAAATAAGGTCATTTGTAATTAGTTTTGAAAATATTAAAATTGCATCGTCATGTGAATACACTAATAAAACTTCCCCCAAAATTACAAGTCTGTAGCAATTGAGGAACATTGTGGTATCTATGAACTCTAAACAAAATAATAGTATTTCTCTTTTGACATCAATATTTGATTTTTTTTTATTAAACGGGCCGTTTCTCCATTAGGGGTTATTTTCAGATATCGACATAATTTGTGTGCTCTTTACAGCCATGTATAAAACTCAAAAGTGAATTGTCCCCCCAAGTGACTCATTTTCACAGAGCCCGTCACATATAGGGGACACACAAACACCGAAGGAAAGAATCATGACACCATCATTTAAAATATTTTACCCTCATGGTGTGCAGCCTCCGTTGCACTGCACTGGAGGAGTCCAACCTGGGCAAGCTACCACCGAGTATTTGGTCATATTATAACTCCTACAGATCATTTCAGTGACTTCTTTAGTTCCATTCTAGCGACTGTCCTTCTGTGTACCTCGTCCGGTCCATCAGCCAATCTCAAGATCCTCGCCCAGGCATAGAAGTAAGCCAACGGCCAATCATCACTCAGTCCCGCCCCTCCGAACGCCTGGATGGCTCTGTCTACGACCCGCTGAGCCATGTTGGGAGCCACTACTTTTATCATTGCAATCTCTGGCGCGGCAACCTATGCACAAACACAATCAACAAGGTCACAGTTTTAGAACAAACGAATGATTTATATTTTTACAGGATTTTTACGCACATTCAGGCTTATTTCAATTGTTGCTATTGAAATAATATTTTGTTGTTGTTGTATGGTAATGAAACCAAGGATGCCTCATGAATGAACTTAAATACTGCAGATGGCAAGCCTGAGGAAACATGTAAACAAGGGTGCTTGCAATGTGAACTAGCAACACTGGGAGTCCATTATTGCGGTTGCAGTGTCGTTCCTCAAATAATCATTCCCTGACTGTTTGTAACGAGGCAAGGTTGTGTCATGGCAGACAAGGTTGGTGTCTATATGGAGTTGTCTATGTTGTTTAGAAGGATGTTTTGAAGAATTTTCATGGTGTGGGGTGGACAAAATTCCACATCTATTTTGTGTTAATTGTGAACAAATTTTAAATGACAAGGATTAATGTGCGAGTTATATAAAGCACATATTAAGTGCATTGTGTTTATGCATTGTTGCAAAATATAATCACTTGAAATGTGGCTTTGCCATTTCACTCGGCTTCGATGGAATAGTCCAGATTTCACCTGGTCATTTTATTCTGCGACAACGAAGTCATATTAAAACATGGTATAACATTTCAACCTTACCTTGTTCCCCACTGTATCCATCATGTGAGCTGCCTTCAGGGTGAGTAACCTAGCCTGTTCTATCTCCATTCTAGATTCAGCAATAGCCTCTTGTATGGTCCCTTGTTGGGCTAGAGGCTTGCCAAAAGCTATCCGTTCTTGAACTCTGGTCACCATTAGGTGTAGACATCTCTCCGCCATACCAATCAGTCGCATGCAGTGATGGATTCTACCTGGCCCTAAACGACCCTGGAAAAAGACAGTAAATACCTTAGGTCAAATGTCACAAAAGATTATCCATACTTCAGGGGCAATACAGAATAACAAATGTTTACAAATTACAAAATTGAGGGCGAGTGGCTTCAAAATAAATAACTGTAAATGAATGTTTAATTTAAAAAAAATAAAATAAAAAAATAAACTAAACCAATGACCTCTTTCAGATTGTCTGTGCTGTTCCGTTGTCATCGGTCGACCTCGTCCTGAAAGTCTACATTACTGGAAAGCTCTATTATAACACATCCTTTTCGTCTGGCAATTAACACCTGTTATCTCCATATAATTTCAAACAGTGGAGTTAATTGGATCATATGCACAAACCAGCAGTGCTGCTGAATGCCCGAGGCAAGTTAACAGCTCATCCCTTAAGTTGAATGACCAAAATAATTTAATGTAAACACCCCAACTCTGTGAAAAGGATGTAAACTTTCCGAGGTTTTGTGGCCAAACTTAGAAATTCTTTAATGGAGCTTTCCCGTAATGACCTCGTTCAAACGGTAGATTGAAAAACTTTGTACAAAGTATTGTGTGCCATCAATTTTCTCTTTTTCCCCCCAATTAGTGGCAAGTCTGACTACTCCATCAAAACTGAAGCTGGAAGCCTGGACAAAGCCATTGAAACATCTGCTTCATAAAGGCAGGCAGGGAAAATTGACTTGTCAGTCAACATTAATAAACTGGGGTAAGTAGGTGGTTCAAAACAATTTTAGAGCTGAAGTTGTTTTAATTGGATAATCCCTTATTCTCATCGGCGCAGAAATTGTGGGAATATACGGAAACCAACGATGGCGGCAAATGTTGCCATTTTACTTTAAAACCTTTGACCTAATCATTATTTCCATACCTCACTAAGATACACTCTTCTCTTCTCGTCTGAAGTCACGATCTAGACAGCTTTACTTTGTTCAACCCCAAATTTATTACAATTTACCTAATTAGTTTCCCTTGGGGTATATTTGAAATGAAATGTCACATCCCCTTATAGGTGATACCTCTCCTGTCGCTTCTTCCCAGGCTGTATCATAAACTTGGGTGTGATCCCTGGCTATACGACAGCTACAGGTTGAAAACTTCTTACTGGGGCCCCAAACAAATAAATTGCTATAAAAAGAAACCCGCCAACATTATGGCTAAATGGCTCATTTAGTAGAGCGCCAGCACCCGGAGGTCACAGGTTCAAATCACGCTCTTGTCAATTTTTCTCTCTTCAACCAACCCAAAATTAATTATAGATTATCAAGTCATTTCCCTTGAGGTCTGAATTTTATTGTTACAATTATCTCCAAATTGCTCACCAATACAGTTGTTACTTTGCACTGAACCACTATTAATTCACTTGTAACATTAACCCTTTAGAGACCATTCATTTCTGTATATCATCACAAAACGCCCAGACATTGCTAATATTGTTAGTTTCTTTATTGAAATTTTGTCAGTAAAAATGTCAACATAAATAAAATGAAAGAGAAAAGTTAGTTTCTTCCTTAGAAATTGGGAAACTATGTCAACATACTACATCGGAAAATTTCATATGTGGCCATGACCTTTACTTTGACCTCTTTATGTGAATAGAAGTAGGTTAAACTTTGCGGCCGCTATGGTACAAGCCGCTTGTGGCCGCTATGGTCTCTAAAGGGTTAAATTTCTAATTTCAAATACTCACCTGAGCAATTTCAAACCCTCTTCCCTCTCCAAGTATGATATTCTCTGCCGGAACTCGCACATCCTCAAACAAAAGCTCTGCGTGACCGGAAGGCGGGTCCTCGTACCCAAAGACCGACAACGGGCGGACAACCTTGACCCCCTGGGTATCCATTGGGACCAGGACCATACTCTGCTGTCTGTGGGTGTCTGCTCCGGGGTCCGTCTTCCCCATGAAGATGCAGATCTTACAGCGAGGGTCCATGGCCCCGGAGATCCACCACTTGCGACCGGAGATTATGACGTCGTCACCGTCTCGGAGGATTTGGGATTGGATGTTCGTAGCATCTGAGGAGGCGACCTGAAAAAGGTTTGGGTTTTTTTCAATTCATTTTAATTCAAACTCACAATTATCTCCGTATCAAAAGGATATAATGATAAAAATGACAATCAAAGATAAATAAATCAACAGTGTATACAAGAAAGCGAACAGGTTTTCAGGTAGTTTTCCCAAATATGACTTTATTACAAAGGGAACTATGGTTCTAGTATGAACATCATAATCAAATAATAAACCACAAGGGAAATGTTTACCCAGTCAGTTTCCCTTGTGGTTTGTTATTTGATATCTGATATAAAAAGTCGCATCCCCTTAAGGTGATCCCCTGGCTGCCGCTTCCCAGGTTGTATCGTATACTTGGGTGTGATCCCTGGCTACACGGCAGTTTACGGTTGAATGGCTTCTGACTGGCACCCCCCGAACAAAGATATTGACAAAATAGGTGGACCGCCAACATAGGGCTAGAGAGATCAGTTGGTAGAGCGCCGGCACGTTAATCCGGAGGTCGTTGGTTCAAATCCCGCTCTAGTCAATTTTTCTTTGTTCAACCCAAAATCTTTTAACTTCATAATCAGTAAGCTTTCAGGCTAAAATTAAAGAATGAAGTTTTTATTCCTTACCAATCCTGTATTAATACCTTTAAAAGACAGGAGCTCACAGTTAAATGTCTGCGCAACGGACAAACACAAAACAGGAACAACAAGAAGAACAAACAGACTATTTGAACCAAAACAGGAAAACAATATTGAGATGGACAAGAATTATGCATACCTGAGGTTCAGTCATTGCAAAGCATGACCTGATGGTACCATCAAGTAGTGGATTCAACCATTTATCTTTCTGACTTGCGTTTCCGTACTTCACCAGCACCTCCATGTTACCAGTATCCGGTGCTGAACAGTTAAACACCTACTCACACAAAACACAAACAGAAGTACTGATTGATTTAGCAATTGAAGGAATTAAGCATGGTAATGTTATTTGAGTTTCTTTGCCATTTCCCATTTTAAATGTAAGCAGTGTACAATGTATACTCAATGCTTTAAACTTGAAGCACATAAACGACATTGGTCAATGTCAAAGACCAGTATCCCGACTTTGTGCGGCCAAATACATACATGGAACATAGAGAAATGTGAAAGTTTAAGCTCAATTGGTCATCAGACATCACGAGAAAATATTGAACAAAATAACACTTTCACTGTTTCTGAACATCGGGTTTTGGACTTTTACCTATTTCTCATAAACTAACACTATTTCAAGACACCCCTGCCCTCCTCTGGTAACACCACTAGCAAAATATATCTTTAAATAAGTAGAATTGTTGTGTTTAGAAACAAACACAAATTTGTAAGAAATATTTTAGCAATTTACTTTGAATGTACATTTACTTACAGAGGATTATGTAAAAAACCTACCTCCGGTGCATAGACAGATTTTCCCATTAGCTCACACAGATGAGCGTATTCCATATTGGTAAGGCCGGCACCGTACTCGTACTCAGGGTCGGCCTCTACAGGCAAGAAGAGATTCCATAATCCCTTGCTTTTGGCCTTATCCTATTTTTGTATCAAAATCAAAATAGTACCCGGTGTTAAAATGTGCAACTAGGCAGAATTCAGACTGTTTTAAAATATTCATATTGTCATCATTTTCATAAAGTGACCAATGTGTAAAATATTACCATTATGGGAAAGCTCAATATTAAAGAATTTTTCCTTGTTCAACCCAAAATCATTTAAAATTTACCCAGTCAGTTTCCCTTGTGGTTTGTTATTTGATATCTGATATAAAAAGTCGCATCCCCTTATGGTGATCCCCTCGCTGCCGCTTCCCAGGTTGTATCGTATACTTGGGTGTGATCCTTGGCTACACGGCAGTTTACGGTTGAATGACTTCTGACTGGCACCCACCGAACAAGGATATTGACAAAATAGGGAGACCGCCATCATAGGGCTAGATAGCTCAGTTGGTAGAGCGCCGGCACGTCAATCCGGAGGTCGTTGGTTCAAATCCCGCTCTAGTCAATTTTTCCTTGTTCAACCCAAAATCATTTAAAATTTACCCGGTCAGTTTCCCTTGTGGTTTATTATTTGATATTAAAGAATGTCTGAGTTTTGCCACAAAAACTAGGAAAGTATACATCCTTTTGACTGAGTGGTTGTGTTTACATTGAATTACTTGGGTCATTAATCTTAATTGATTAGCAGTTAATTTGCCTGGGGCAGTCAGCAGCACTACTGGTTTGTGCATGATCCAATTAACTCCACTGTTTGGAAAAGGAATTACATGGAGGTAACATGTGTGAGTTGTCAGACAAAAAGGATGTTTCATTTTAGCCTCTTTCTTTAATGGAGATTTCCTGTGATAAAAAAACATTCGCAAATTGTTTTTTTCTTTCTTTTTTCTTTTCAATTTTAATAATTATTGATGTATTGAAATGCTGTTAACATTTTTACCCCAAAGCCAGAACCTCCAATCCAGAAGACACAATTTAGGAGGTTTACCGACTCTGTGCATCACCAGAAGCACAAAGCTGGTTAAGCTTTGGACACAATGTGGACTATTTCTTTCTCCCTTTGGTGACTGCGTTACTTCTTTCCATCAAGAAAAATTGAAGCCTCAATTAGGTTGGGAAAATATCCTGATTTCCGAGAAACATGTCTCCAGTACAGGACAAAGTCTAAAAAAAATTTATTGCTTTTAGTCATCCGATAATCTTAAAGGGTTGGTAATATCTTTAGTAATTACTCCAAAAATGAGTGACCGAAAAAACTCACTTGGTAAGAAGCACTGCAGCTGTTGATAACGTATAAACATTTCGGGAAACAATTCCCTTCATAGGAATGTGGCTTTTAGAGAGAGGGATTCAAAAACATTTCAATCTGAGAAACGTTTCATGCAGAAACGTTTCCCCAGATGTGTGTTCCAATTACGGATTATTCTTTCTGTGTGGACATAACCTTTCCAGATTTTCGGCATATCTCAAAAACGCTTCCTCTTTTTGAAATGAATTTTTCACAGGTTAGTTTTGTTGTATATATCAACAATTACGCAGGATTAACCCTTTAGCACTTACGAGCAAATTCAACAAAGTCATTTACTCACTGAGCAGGGTGGGGAAAAGTCATCGAATTAACGCACTATCTGGAAGTCGTATCATAACTTCCATTGTAATTATTTTGTTGTATTACAAGTTTGGTTTATTTTGTAGAGGATAAAATCATCTTTCGAATGATTCACACAGATATGTATTTGCTTTTACTGAATTGAAGCTTTCAGATTGTAAATATGTTGACACACCAACGAAAATAGACAACTGTTAGTTTGCATTACGTTAGCGTCAGTGTTTCACGGAAAGTTGTTCACGCAACTTTTTCAACTTTGCTATCGTTTCAAACAAGAACAAAATGTTGACAAAGTGATTGAAATAATATCAAAACATACCTTTAGAAATGAACAATCTTGTCTATATTACTTATGGATAACAATAAATTTCCTCTACAATGTAAACTCCTTTCAATAATGTGTGAAAAACATGGCGAAAGCCCAGCGAAACATCGTCGCTTTCGTAGTATACATTATAGTGCGTGTGTGCGCGTAATGCATTGTACATATGATACGGTTCGCACACACAGAGAAGCATTGACACGTCGTGCTAGATTTCCGACCTTTGGAAGGAGATTACTTGGTTTTTGTCAATGGTGACCACGGGATATTTTTAGACTGGCGCAATCACGCTCTTTCGACGGCTGTTTGCTGCAACCCGCTAGCATGTGTAAAACCCAAGATACAAAGTGTTGTTTAATCTCGGGCGGTTTTGGGCGGTCCAGTGAGTAAATGGCTGGGCGGTTTCGGGCGGAACAGTGACTAAAGGGTTAAAACAAATGAACAGTTCCAAAAACCAAAGGTATACTTTGCCTTTAACATAAATAAATGGGCGTGGCCTACCTTGAGCTGCTCTAAAAGTGGGTGTGGTTTCCATTTGTCTGGTGATGATTGGTGAGTGGATAGCTCCCTCTCTGCTGGGATTACATCATTAACTACGAGCTCTTCCACGTCTGCATGCATGGACTGAGCCCGCTCAGACAATGCTGAGATCGATATGGCAAGAACGCCTGAAAGAAAGCAGAAATATCAGATACAAAAGAATGAAAACTGCCACGACTGGCAAACTGTGCATTTCCAGAAATTATATGTTATGTACCTACCTGGTGCCTGTGTGGAATAACCCCTTCTTTGAGATGTCCATACAGAGTAATTCCTCTTTTGTTGGGTTGTACCATCGGTCTTAGAGGGTGGGCCCCCCGAGGAGGATGATGAGGGTGAGCCATTGCCAGTGAAGGACCATCCTGTGTCTGCCATTTTCTCAGCCAGCATACCAACAACCTGTGCATCTTTAGAGCTTGCTTGGCCTGTAATCAAAATAAATAATTGTAATGAAAATAAAGACTCCACAAAATTGTTGTTAATGGCCTCCCATTTAGACCCTTGCACAGTCTTTCTCAAAGGCTAACAATTTAAACTGAGACAGACAGTTTTTGGATAAAATATTTCTTTTAAATTGCAAAATCAAAGTGAGTGTATTAATCCAAGAAATTCCTGTAGCTTTACCAAGGAGTAGACCCCTTGCATAACGCGGAACGCTGATGTCATACGCACGTTTTTACGCACAAAGAACAGCTATCGTCCAATGATTTGCCTCCTTTAATTGGCCTCAGTGAGGGCGCTTTTTGAGCGTGTGACATCACCTGCAAGGGGTCTATGGTTTAACATTTCACACTTCAGCTGAATGAGTGCAATGACAAGTTCTAATGAAACATCAATATTGCTGACCTTGCTGTGATCTTTTGTAGACGCCCTGCAAGATGGCCGCCACTCGGAAGAAAGAGAACGCCATGTAGAAGTCGAGATTCTCAACCAGTGGAATTCCTCTCTGCTTGCAGTACTGGGCCACAAACTCATCCATTGTGGGGATTCCAAGCTCAGAGAGGTCAAGGCCAGCAAAACCTGTAGGTTAAAGAAAGTCTCAAAGGTTTATTGAACCATTAAAGGTAGGATCATACTTTGATAAGTAATCCGAAAATTAATTTTTTTGTATTGTATTGTATTAATTGTTTATTCCCAAAACGGAACAAACCCCATACCCTGGGGAAGGGTTACAACAATAACAACATTTTAAACTTACAATATAACAAAGAAGGAGAGGTTAGCATGAACAAATATTAAATTATACTTGGTTTTCCTTTAACTTAAAAGCAGAGAATATGTACTTCGCAACACAATTCATAATGGTTTTAGCGTGAGAACTCATTAGGAAAATAAATTTGTCCTTTTCCGATAAGATACTAAAATCCGTGTAACTTTGAGCAATGGTATCATACAATTTCTTTCTGAATACAGTAAACATTGGGCAAAAACAAATGAAGTGAATTTCCGTTTCAACATCCTCCAAGCAATGGAGACAAATACGACCCTTAAATTCTACACCTGTATATCTCCCAACCTCAACTTAATGAACACAAAAACTTACTTGGTGAGTATAAACTAATTTGAGAAAGGATTCTCTTGAGATTTCCAAGGGTTAGTGTTTGCTCGCGAATGCTGCGGCAAGAGATGTGGTTGGTACCTGCTGTCATCTCGCTAAACGTGGATGGATTTGATGTTCTCATGAAAAAATTGTAACAGCTTTTTGGCTGTTTTCTCAGAAAGAAAAAGGATTTATGCAGGAATTGTTTCTTGAGATTTCCGAGGGTTAGCGTTTGCTCGCGAATGCTGCGGCAAGAGATGCAGTTGGTACCCGCTGTCATTGTGCTAAAACGTGGTTTGATTCACCATTCGTGGGAAATACCGTTATACAGTGTTTTGCTGTTTTCTCAGCAAGTAGACACTGCATTCAGCTAAAAGGGAAGTATCTTTGCGCTGATGAATCTCCGCTCTTTGTGAAATCAGGCCCAGATCCAGGGTAGAACGGTTACGAGTAACTAGCACCAACCTTTCAGGAGAGGAAACTTGGGAGAGAGGTAGTACGGCAGACAACAGTAGGCGAGGTCTGACAGTGGATCACCAATGGTTGATAACTCCCAGTCTAAAACACTCACAACCTTCGCTGTGTCAGGATGGAGAATGAAATTATCCAATCTAACAGAAAAAAAAAGTTGTCACAAAAATCAATGAGTCACTCAATCAATCGTGTGGGTTCCAGTACCGGTCATGGCACTTGTGTCTTTGAGCAAGCTAATTTAACCCTTTAGAGACCATAGCAGCCACACGCGGCTTGTACCAAAATACCCATAGCGGCCGCAAACGGCGGCAAGGTTTGACTTAACTTCCATCCACATAAAGAGGTCAAAGTAAAGGTCGTGTCCAGATATAACTTTTTGCCAATGTACATGTATTATGTTAACATTGTATCCCAATTTCAAAACACAAAACTAAATTTTCTCTTTCGTATTAATTCCGTTGACATTTTTACTGACAAATTTTGATTAAAAAAACAAAACAATATTAGCAATGTCTGGGCGTTTTGTGATGATTATACGGAAATGAATGGTCTCTAAAGGGTTAACATATGAGTAATTGCTTTGTCCTTCGGATGGGACATTAAGCCGTAGGTCTCATGTACTAAGATTGATAGTGCACATAAAAGAATGCAAAACCAAGACTGTGGAAGAGAAGGGGTTAACCCTAGTGTTTCTGGCTCACATAGCAAGCGCCCTTGTTCTTTTTAGATCCAAGACAATAAGAATACCTGAAATCTCCATGAACCACGGAGACCATCTCAGTCTCAGGTAGATGTCGTGGAAGCCACTCCATGAGTTTGGTCATGCTAGGGATATCGTGGGTCTCGCTGGCCTCGTATTGCTTACTCCAAATTGCAATCTGACGGGACACGTATTGGCCTGAGGATAGACAGATAATAATAATAATAATAATAAAATGCAGTTGGAATTTGAGGCAATCCATAAATGTGGGGTGTCGTGGACGAGCGGATAAGAACACCGAACTCAAGCTCTGGTGTTTCATGATCAGCAGAGTGTGGGTTCGAATCCCAGTCGTGACACTTGTGTCCTTAAGCAAGACACTTAACCACATGCTTCGTCCTTCGGATGGGACGTTAAGCCGTTGGTCCTGTGTGTTGTGTAATGCACGTAAAAGAACCCAGTGCACTTATCGTAAAGAGAAGGGGTTCGCCCCGGTGTTCCTGGTTTGATTGGCTGCATATTGCGCCACAGCACCTTGTAAACCATTACATGGTGCTATGTAAAGGAATAGGTCTCATACTTCAACACGTAACTCCACATACCTTGTAGGAAAAATACTGAGCACTTTGAGACACCCATCGGGAGTATAAAGCGCTATACAAGAACTGCGTATTATTATTATTATAATGAGGTATCGATGTGTATTTGGTTTGCGGTAACACCATGTGTATATATACTTGCTGGGTAGATTATGTTCTTTTAAGAACTTGTCTTGCTATTCATTCTACTGCCACGGAGTAGACTATTCGGAATTCGGGAGACTTCTCAGTTCTGACGAGAACTGTCCTGCTTATTAACTACTACCTGGGCGGGAGGTTGGAAATCAGCCGGGACTACTACTTTCGCTTAGTGGATCGAGGGGACTTCTCGTTATTAACTACACTGCCGCGGAGCGAGTTCTTAATTGGTCTCAACTTTTCGCCTAGCTTGCTCTAGTCATCTACGTGTTGAAGTATGAGACCTATTCCTTTACATAGCACCATGTAATGGTTTACAAGGTGCTGTGGTGCAATATGCAGCCAATCAATCCAGGAACACCAAGGCGAATCACAAGTTCTCTTTACGATGAGTGCACTGGGTTCTATTCTGAGCATTACACAACACACAGGATCTAAGGACGAAGCAATAATGGTTAAAGTGTTTTGCTCAAGAACACAAGTGTCAAGACAGGGACTCGATCAGAAACATATAATGAAGCTTTGGATATTTTGCACATTTTTGAACAAATTAAATGGTGGCGCTCGGCGATATGAATATTCATTAAAAAAGGAAATTTATTTGGGGGGTATTACTTTATACCTGTCACATTTATTTTAAACCATATTCAATGGACACAATTGATTACGATACAAGTTTTTTTCATCAAACATTGCCATTATGCAGGCTGTAGCTGATATGCTAGGTGACTAGAAGTTAAAAGATCTTGCCAAAACTTGTACGCCCTCAAGGTCAAATTACAGTCAGTAGTAAAAATTGTATTTCATCACACGATCTTGATGCTACAAACTTTTTAATCTTCATACCTTGTTTTCCAAAGCTCTCTAGTCCAGCCTTCTTAATATCTACACCATGAATACGGCACAGTACGTCGCACATTGCATCGTAGATTGCCCGGCGCTCTGTAGCAGGTAAACCAGGGAGAGAGGGCTCCTTGAAGATACGACCTTTGACATGGTCCATCAGGTAAAACGGTGTACCAACAATGCTGCAGAGTGAAATTCAGTTCAAAGGGTAGATGGTGAGTTTTAAAGTCGGACTTTGACTCAAGACTTACTTGAGCCACATTTTTGTTGACTCAGACACGGACTTCAGTCACAATGGTTAATAACTTGAACTTGGAACTCTGACTCCATGTATGTGACTCGGGACTCAACAGTAAAGAGTTCATTAACATTTCAACCAAACATTTCGGGGCGGTTTATAGTCGGTCTCGTAACAATAATCATAGAATCGCCAAGGGTTGCCAGCACCTTCAAGAACTACTCACTGATGTCTTACTATTGTAACTATAATTATATTTTTTTTAAAGATCTTGCATCAAGTTTGCAGTCACGTGACCATTGCACAACCAATTATAAACCGGCCTTTAGAACTGTCCAACAAAATGAAGTGGGGGAAGGAAACTCATATGTGTTCCATCGATACCGATTTGTTCATTGCCCAACAGAATAGGTCTAAGAGAGATGGGGTAGGGCTTAACGGTACATTCCACTATTCCAAATCCAATTGTGTGTTTCCCACATTTACCTCTCGTCCTCACAGAGTGCCAACAGATGTGGGACTGGTACCCCGGCTCCTCCAAGAGCCTTCATGACTTGATACTCCCTCTCCACAGCATGGGCGGATGGAAGCAGTTTACCCGGTGGCTTCTTACGCAGCACCATGTCGCGATCTGCATAGCGGATGAAATACGTTGGGTTGGATTGTCCATGTTTGAATTGACGAATGTTTAATGCACCATCAGTGCTAGAACTGGAAAATAATCAGATAACAAAGGAAAACACAAGGAAACTTTTAAGAGAACGAGGTAAACACATTAGCAGTGTTTGCCCTTAACCTGTTCAGTGACAAGCCAGCAGGACCGGTTCAGCCCGTCATATTAAATAGGGATGCTTTTCGACACTCAACTAGTCAGCCTGACCACATGGAGAGAATTTTGACTGGTCTTTGAGCGTTTAATCTGGGCATTTTGCCAGCAGACCACTGTTACATGTAGAGGAGAACGTCAATTTTTCAGCCATGTCTTGTTCCCTGAAACTTGTTCATAAAGTGTGAAATAGATCCACTGTAAGCCACGCCAACTTCACACAAATTGGCTCCCTTGACTACCAGAAGCCCATAGGAGTTACTAGATTTTCTTTGATGGTTTAATGCAAAAAAGTGTTATATTTGGACTTGGCTTTTACATACACTCTCCAAAGACACAAGGTCTTCTTAGAAATAAAAGTTTCTGCCATATAAGAAATGCTTTTGCAAGATGAAATAGATGACTTGGGGGCAAAGTACACTCAACATGTACTAGCTTTGGAGCCAGAAGTAGCAAAAATTGTTGTCGTACAGCAATGAATTACTTATTTATTTATTTTATTACACAGCTAACAGCACATTTGACGCCAATAACAGGATGAATAGGACACAATAAAAATGTTGAGTTCTAGATGTGGGAGGAAAAACCCAGTGGAATGAAAACCCGATCCACCTGCAAGGCTCCGATCTGACGTGGGATTCGAACTGGGGTCCACAGAGGTCAAAGGCAGGGCAAGAGCCAACCTGATCTTACCAACAGGACACAAGAGACAGTGTACTTTAAGCCGTTTGTAACAGCTAAGTTTCCTTTTCTCTATGTCTTAAGAACATTTACCCGATGTTGATGGTGTCCAGGTAGGTTCTGAGAGACTCTACCGGCAGCTCCAGACCTTTGCGGACGGCTGTTGTACCGTCCATATAACCTTGTACAGAGAAATTCAGCAGACCTTCTAACTCATGAAGTGCTTGCTGAGTGTCATCTACCTATGCAAGAACATAACAAATACACAGTTGTTATTTCACACTTTATGTACACCCGACTAAAGGATTGGGTAAAAGGTTGTTCGGTTGTGAACACCAGTAACCATTTGCTCGTCCCCCGCACCTGAACCAATGGCGCTGGGATGGGCCGATGTATCGGCACCCTCATTGGCCCACTATATGTGACCTGATGACCTGAGGTCACCTCTTCCTGTTTACTAAAGACTTGACCTCTATCAAGAATAAATTGATGTATGTGTAGATCAATGATTCAAATCCAGTCAAGCTTAGGTCTTGATCGCAGTATTAATTATTAACTTACCAAAATTTGTTGTATGCACTTTGAGAATGGGAAAAGACAAAATCGGCGACGGGAGTCACGTGACCCATGGGTACACAATGTACAAACCAAGCAAGCCTTTCTCAGTGTGTATGGAAAAGCATGGCTGCTTCCCACCTTACAGCAGAAGCACTCGGAAGCAGCCATGCGATTCCATGCACTCTGTCTTGCTTGCTTGCTATTTTTACATTGTATACCCACTATGGGTCACGTCACTCCAGTCGCTGATTGTGTCTATTACACTCATGCTTTCTCCATGGCATGGGTCGAAGCATGTAGCGTTCGAGTATTATTATTACGCGCACTGCACCAGTCAGCAGTACTGTCAGTCCAATCATGCACCACTTGGATGCCAATGCATGACGTACATCCTGAACAAGAACTTGTACAAGCTCATCAGCCCATCCTGGCAGTCTTTATTGAGACGGGTGATGCTCGAGTGAACAGTAACCCCTGTTTCAATCTCACCTTAATGGTATCGATCCCAAGGTCCCTGGATGCCTTGACGTTAGGTACCAGGTCATCCAGGAAGATGCTCTCCTCTGGTGCCACCTTGAGTTCATCCAGACACAACTTGTAGATGGCAGGGTCTGGCTTAGCCAAACCCACCTTACATGACTCTACAACCTGAAGATGAAAAAAGAGGTAAGGACGGACTAGGTCAAGACACTTTTGAGACAACAATTTCCTTGGGACTTTTCTTTGAACAGTACAGCACAAGACCCCTCAATATAATCACATCCCCGCCCATGGCACTCATCCGTTTTGTATGCTCGTTCCCCAAAAAGGAGGGGGGGGGGAGGAGCATAACTTTGGCAGTCAAACTGCAAAATGCAACAAAATTGCAGTACCTTTTTGTAAAACTCTTCCTCATTATTGGAAATTGTAAGGCTTTTGTTTTTATGAACTGTGAATCCAGGCAAATTTTATATTCACAAACATATGTTTAGCTTGGAGTTTAGCTGTTTTTGCTGAATGCACCACTCTAGCTACGACTTTGTACATGTACCAGCAGCTGGATGCTATGACAGCGTTTTCAAATTGTCCTCTACTTAAAGATGCTGGGTCTGATTTTGGCTGACTTGACCTGAAAATTGAGATCTAAATTTCAAGTTTGTATAAATTTGAGAAGGTTATATCATTTAAGGTATTGCACACACACACAAAAACACGCCAATGACTAGTGGTAGTTAATTCAAAGCTAAAACTGAACATCATCTCACGTCCATCTTGCAAAAAACATTTCATCATCTTACCACATCAAAGAAGCCTTTATCGACTGCCACAAGCGTTTTCTTGGATTTCTCATGCTTCCAATTGTTCGTGAGTAGTGCCGTCTTGAGGCCTTCTGCTCTGATGCACTTGAGGGCGTCGATCATCTCAGGGAAGGGCGTGGCTGCCTTGGTTGCATATTCATCAAGGAGACCAGACATGGAGACCTCGTATCCCAGCTGTAGTGGATTATAGGTAATACGGGGGATCACAAAAAGGGCGCCACCTAGAGTTTCCTTAGGGAGGCTATATATATTTTAGTGTGGCTATATATATTTTAGTGTATAATGGAAGAGTAGGTAGCACCTATTGCACTGTACATCAGTGACCACGTCAATCGTTACTGGGCAACCTTCCAAAATATTAAGTGTATACCCTTACACAAATTTCCAATTCATTCCAATTGGATAACCAGTTCGAAAAAATCGGATTGAGTTGGTGTGAGTAAGTTTATATTGGTGTAGTGAATTTCCAATTGGAATAAAATCTGAGACCAACTCAGCCCAATAGACACAATCGGCGACTGCAGCACGTGACTCATAGTGGGTATACAAAGTAAACAAACCAAGCAAGTAATGCACAGTGAGTATGGAAAAGCATGGCTGCTTGCCGCTTTACAACAGTAGCACTCGGAAGCAGCCATGCGTTTCCATTCACACTGCGCGTTGCTTGCTTGGTTAATTTACATTGTATACCAACTATGGGTCATGTGACTGCAGTCGTCGATTGTGTCTATTGGAAATCCAATTGGACTCAGTTGATTTAATTGAATTGGAATTATTTTGGGTTGTACAAAGAACAATTTGATTTAGTTGGAATTTGTTTCTACTGATTGGAAATTTCACCTCCTAACATATTTTAAATTGGAAATTGTATTTCCCAACAGGGTCCAATTGGTGAAAAAACACTATTCTTTATATTATTCCAATGTGTGCCAGCTGGATTTTGAATTAGTAAATTGCACTGGTGTAAATCCTTCTAGTCGGGCGGGATATACATGTATTATATAATTATACATTATATAGTTTTTGGACTGTCAGCCCAATGGGTATAAACTGACCAAATAAAGACCAATTGAGGTGTAGGGTCTCGTTGGAAAAAAAAATCACACCGAGTTCAATTGTGTCCAATCGGTTTTGTGCCAAAACACAACATTGGACAAATTCCAATTGGTTCCAATGGGAAAATAGAATTGGAAATTTTGTGTAAGGGTAGAACCCTTCTACTGTCTGACCATTCAATACCATCCACCGATAAACTGTGCCAGCCCTGCAGTATGATCATAGTGATTGCGTTATATGCACAGTAATACATCCTGTTAATTCTGTGCACAGTTGTGCCACCTCACACAACCAGGGCCCAATTTCATGGCTCTGCTAACCGCCGAATTCTGCGCTTGCGATCACCATTCTCCGCTTACCGTGCAAGCGCCGAATTTCTGCGCTAGCTCTGAAGCGTAGAATGCCTAGTAACGTGGACTACGCAAGCACACAAGCAAAACAATCCCTGCTTCCGTAAGTGCTGATTCTGTGCTTACGGTAAGCAGAGCCATGAAATTGGGCCCAACACAGTTGACAGTTTTCAAAAGGGCTGGCCAACTCACTGCAAGATGCTACCGCAATGTAGGTGGGTTAGTTTGAATATGGGCATGTGAGAACCATGTGAGCCTTTAGAATGCTTTTCTAATGCACAACTCAAATGTGTATTATGAACCCTCCATATCTAGGGCCAACAATTTCCCATTATGAAGGGTCGAGGTTTTGTCTTAACACATAACATGTCCATGATTTTGTTTTGGACTGGAAATGTTTTGTTTACAGACTTCTGTAAACAGGGTTTTGTTGTTTTTTAGGATCTGTAGGCAGTTAGTTATGAAGGATTGAAAGTTTTGTCTTAACACATAACAAGTCCATGATTTTATTTTTGACTGGAAATGTTTTGTTTACAGACTTCAGTAAACAGGGTGTTGTTGTTAAGTTTCTAATCTAATGCAGGTTACATGTACTAATTTTTGTCAAGAAGATTTGCATTTTGCCAAAATGGAAAACATTGGCCCAATGTATCAACAGTCTTTGTAAAAAAAAAAAAAAAAATCCTATTAGTAGGGCTTTATGTCTCTGTTCATTCATAACTTGCACGCTGATGCTTTTTATTAAAAAAATGTTCACCTCTTGAGAGCATTCTTTGCTGAATGCTGGATTGAACTGATCGTTGGTTATCTCTCCTCGAATGACTTTTTTCCACGATCCATTTTCTCCTGATTCTCTTATGACCTTGACAATCAAACCCTCTGGCAGCCCTCTTTGTGCCTCGAAATCTGCAATCAGCAAATTACATAAAAAGTTATCAGGTGCTGACATAAAAATGTTAAATAAGTTTAGCTTTGGAAAATATATTTTGCTTCAACAAGTTTCCAGTGCTTTAACAAATTTCCCATTCTTCAACAAGTTTCCCGTCCTTCAACAAATTTCCCGTTCTTCAACAAGTTTCCCGTTCTTCAACAAGTTTCCTATCCTTCAACAAGTTTCCTATACTTCAACAAGTTTGTTATCCATCAACAAGTTTCCCATTCTTCAACAAGTTTCCTGACCTTCATCAAGTTTCCCATTCTTCAACAAGTTTCCCATTCTTCAACAAGTTTCCCATTCTTCAACAAGTTTCCCATTCTTCAACAAATTTCCCATTCTTCAACAAGTTTCCCATTCTTGAACAAGTTTCCTATACTTCAACAAGTTTCTTATCCATCAACAAGTTTCTTATCCATCAACAAATTTCCTATCCATCAACAAATTTCCCATTCTTCAACAAGTTTCCTGACCTTCATCAAGTTTCCCATCCTTCAACAAATTTCCCGTTCTTCAACAAGTTTCCTATCCTTCAACAAGTTTCCCATTCTTCAACAAGTTTCCTGACCTTCATCAAGTTTCCCATCCTTCAACAAATTTCCCGTTCTTCAACAAGTTTCCTATCCTTCAACAAGTTTCCCATTCTTCAACAAGTTTCCCATTCTTCAACAAGTTTCCTATACTTCAACAAGTTTCTTATCCATCAACAAGTTTCTTATCCATCAACAAGTTTCTTATCCATCAACAAATTTCCTATCCATCAACAAATTTCCTAACCATCAACAAGTTTCCCCTCCTTCAACAAGTTTCCTGACCTTCATCAAGTTTCCCATCCATCAACAAGTTTCCTATCCTTATCACTCAACAAGTTTCCCATCACTCAACAAGTTTCCAATCCTTCATCAATTTTCCCATTCAAACTATTTATTTGGTGTTTTTTGTGGATGTAGCTCACAGGAAATTCAATAAACTTCAAGTAACAATGAAAGGGATACAACATTACTTCGCTTTTGGATGATAGTTGATTCCCATCCATGTACATGTGTATGTAGATTTCAATGGACCAACTTTTTGAAAAATTCAATGAATTTGGTGATCACTTTCAGGGTTTACCCTTAACTTTTTCAGTAACTCGCCAGAAGGACTAGCTTGTCATTTCACTAAACTAAGCCACACCTTTAAATATTGGGCCTGGCTTGGCTATAAGAACCCCGCCCATGTCAAATATGACGGCCCGCTTCTTATCCAAGACTGCCGATACTCTGAGACCCCGGCTTAGCCATGTCTGAGAGGTCAGCTTGGCCACATGACAGGGTGACTGGCCAATGGCTCCACGGCCGAGGAGATGGCAGGTTGATGCAGCCTTAAGGAGCCTCATTGTTGATTGTCCCTTGAATCTTGTTTAGTGACATCACCAATCTGTGAGAGAAGCAAAGTATTTTAATTATAAATTCTTTAAAAATTGTTTAAGTTAAAACTTTTAAAAATTAGTCAGCTCTCGATCAAAATTTTAATTTGTACACTTCAAACTCAAGTCAAAGGAGTGTCATGGACGAGTGGTTAAGAGCACCCAACTCAAGCTCTAGTGTTTCTGATCAGTAGAGTGTGGGTTCGTGACACTTGTGTCCTTAAGCAAGACACTTTACCATTATTGCTTCGTCATACGGATGGGACGTAAAGCCGTAGGTCCCGTGTGTATTCATCCATGCAAGTAAAAGACCAATACACACTTGTTGCTAAGAGTAAGAGTAAGAGGGTTCACGACACAGTATGTCTGGGAAGTGTGTTTATCTTTATCATTTGAAGGCTGCATTCAAAAGGAAGAAGAAGAAGAGATCCTTGGTCACACAACACAAGTGAAAGTCCTGAAAGTTGGGCTTAATAAAAGTATTGCTGTATAGACGATGTGACCTGTGACATCACATGTTTATAAAAGAGCCACAGAGCCTGGACTTCCTGCAGGCACATTTGTACACAGCTCAATGGAAGAAAACAACAAATCTTATGTTTTATGGAGATTGCACTGTCTGATTTTTCTCAACTTTTGATATGAAGAAAGGGGGGACATCACAAAAGCTGTACAGCTGTTGCTTTTGTAAATTTTGAATTTATGTGAAAATTATGACACAAAATGTAAATTTTCCCATATAGCCTGTGTAGTATCTTGCCCGGCAGGAAACGCTTAAGAATGTGCAAGGTCACCACTCTGTAAACAAAGGTAACATGGTCTATACCCATTTAGTAATTAAATTAATAATATTAATAATAGGAATATGATCAGATCATTGATTTAAAAACATAGGGCCTAGTTAGTTATTATTTTTTACACTTACTACTCTAGTTGCATGGATATTTTTCCATACATTAAAATAAATAATGTTGTTGTTATGGCTCATGAAATTATTATTTAACACAGCCGGTCCACAACCCCCCCCCCCCCGGCCCCGCCTCCTCCGCCCATTCAGAGTCAGTGTTCACCATCGTTTCTCTTTTGGGCCGTCACCTTGCTCATTCTGATCTGGACCACATTCTCTGTATTAGTATTACAGTACACGGAAATTTGATACATATCTTTAGGATCAAAAAAGAGAAAGTTTTAAAAGTAAAATAGCTTAAATCAGATCTTACCTTTCAACTAAAACCGAAACAAATCCAATGACTCTATCGCAGAAACCATGGATATCACAGTCCAAAGTTTACAATTGTCTGCTAGACATTCTACAACACATCCAAGAAAAGAAGAAAACATAGATACGCTACAACTTTGACTTTTTCAAACCAAAAAGTCAATTCATTCAATGATCTTAAATATGTATTCATGACTAATAAACTGTAAACATCTGATTAAAAGTTTAAAGTTACACATATTCTAGTGAAAATTTACATGAATTCTTTTGTTGCTTACTTCTTTGTTTTAATATATATTTGGAAATATTATTGCAAGGACTTGTTTGCGAGTTTAACTATCTACACTACCCTTCAATGTCCCGGAAGCGTATGGAGTCTGATGAATATAATGTTATTTACATTTTACGTGTGGTACAAAGTGGGTCAAGTACGTACGAAAGACCTCAGCATCAGAATTAAGGTCACTTGGTTGCACTGCTGCACTCATTTTCTCCCCTCCCACCCTGACGACCGCATCTGGCTACAGAGTATTTAATTTGGCTCTCAAAACCGAAGCAAAAATGGCCGAGGAATGCGAGAGTTTGGAGAAAATACTGGAGGATCATTTGCCAGCCGATAAGTTAGCAGAAGCTCGACGAATCATCTATGGCCAAGATGGCTCTAAATCAAGGTTTGCTGTTTTATTCGGATTTCTAATAATAAATACAAATTGTACTGTAGCCATCATGATAACTATTATAAAGCCTAATAATAATAATCATAAATTACATGTCGTAGAGTCATCATGTATGTCAAAGCTCATGAGCACAGAGCAGGCATTTTTATTATTATTCTGACATAACTTTAGTCACATACATGTACTGACACACAGTGACATAGTTCTTCGTTGTCGAGTTTGAGTTTGACCTAGTACGACCGATGATGTCAAAATTTCGAAAAAAGGAGTACAGCGCCCCAGTTACTGGGTCTAAGTTTGACCAGCACTTTTTTTAAACCTTACTTCAAAATCAAAATATTCATGTCAATAATGATTTAGTTATGGGCCTACTTAATCTTGAAAACACAATAGTGACCTGCCAGTGACACTGCTGGCAGGTCACTATTAATTGTGTAACAGTTGAGTTGGTGCTGTTTAGTGTTCCGTCCCAACTTGACAATTGTCCCAACTATAGTTGGGACCGGTCCCAACTTGAGTGTTCAAGTTGGGGCGTCCCAACTGTAGTTGGGATCGCCCCATAGAACTCTACAGTACACTCCTAGTACAGGCTGCTACCTCCAGTGTATACTGTACAGTAGCCTCCGCGAAGAACCGTGATCGATCGTGGGGACTGTGACATGCGGGCGTGGAGCTCCCCCTCCTCAACTTGTTCATTAATTATGTGGGTTTTGAGACCAGTTTTGGCTTTAGAATAGTAGATGAGTGTGAAATTTGTCATAATGTGGTTTTGGTGCCAACCTTTTCATAAAAAAAAAAAAAAAAAAAAAACTAAACTAAAATTTAAAAGGAGGTGGGAATAACACGTGGGAATAACACCCTGAAATCGACCTTCAAAAATATAATTGTTCTGGGATCCTGCAAACGAACATGCAAATGCAGATAGCTCCCCTGCTTGCTCCTCCGCTCATGGAGGTCTACCTCCATGCTCCCCAACTACATGTACAGTTGGGACGCCCCAACTTGAACACTCAAGTTGGGACCAGTCCCAACTATAGTTGGTGCGATTGTCAAGTTGGGGCGGAACACTAGTGTTAAACTTAATGTTATATTCTTCTTTTCTTTTCGGTAATTTCAATTCGGCTTACATGTAAAGTCCCGTTTTTGCATCAAAGTTTCTGGTATAAGTTTATAACGGGTAGAAATAATCAAATAAACTCTTCTGCCCCATTTGCTATCAGAGTCCAAGTGTTTGGGTTTTGAGATAGATTAGAGTATTTTGACGAAAAAATTGTTATATCCTGGCCATTGGATTTAGGATTAGCGTTCATAAATGGTGTCCTGTCAGGGTTTTTTTGTAAAATAAATAGCACTTATGTTTACACGAAAGTTTGAAATTTTCAAAACATTGTATCTCACTTAATAGCGTGGATGTACACACAAAGCATAGTGCCAAAGTACAAGCCTGAACATTTTTGTTGCGAGGGATATACAACATTTTTGCAAAATCAAGATCCAAAGTTTTTCCGCTGACGCAATGATTTTATGTTTTTGTTTGCAATAATACTTTTGCGCCATTGCCTTAGTAATTTTAAGAGATTGTGAAAAACTTGTTTTGTTTTCAGGCCCTTAGTGTTGCCAGAGGAAGCAGTTCGTCTTGCGAAGGAAGGAGATTTTGAGCTCATCGGACATTGCATTTCAGCCAAGCTAGAAGAGCTGCGTCAACCTCGTATCGTTCGAATCGGTTTGGTCCAAAATAAAATTGTTTTACCAACATCAGCACCCATCAAGGATCAGGTAAATTTATCCACAATGATGTTTTTCCTTTCATTTTTTTATTGTTTAATTTTTTGCTTTCAGAGTAATTGGTTAAACCGTTATTAACTTACATACTAGCCTTTAAATGAGTGCAACATTGGTATGATTGAAAACATAGGCCTTTGAAGTGTTCACAGTTTTACATATACAGCAATCCTTCACCGATCTTGAACTCTTGGTGGCAGCAGATACCGCCATTATTGCGGTGGTACCTGGGTGGTACTGCGCTGCCTAGCGACGGGTTTAAGCGATTTGCAAAGTAAAAGTCCAATAACCCGCGACTGATCAAATGATCGCCGTGTAGCCCAAACCTTATACCAGTCGCTAGGCAGCGCAGTACCACCCAGGTACCACCGCAATAATGGCGGTATCTGCTGCCACCAAGAGTTCAAGATCGGTGAAGGATTGTTGTATAAATTACTCAGAAAGATGGTCATGGTGAAAAATTCTGCTTTAAGATACCTGTGCTTGAAATGCTATACCTTTGGAAAAATTAGTACACTTTGTTTAATCTTGCAAGTCCAAAACTTGATGGTTAAGAACAGTGAAAACATAATTATAGGCCCATGGTTTTTTCCACTTCAGTGTACTTGTGACTTCGATGACCGACTTGAGTGAAATGAACGTTCACAGGTCAGGCCTGTAGTTTCATCTTTGAGAGGGCAAGGCTGTTTTCATTTTGCAAAGTGCACTTCCATTGACAAATCTTAAAGTCTATGGGAAACTTTTGAAGGGGCACCAAGGCTAAGACAAGGGGCAACAGAGGTCATGACCTCTGTGGCCTCCGTGTAATTTCAGGCCTGACAGGTGTGTTTGCTTTCATGAAAATGTTGGGTCATACAAAAATCAGAAACTTGTTTTTGACAAGTGCGAATTTTGGCTGCATGTTTTAAAAAGTAAAGCATGTAGGTATTTTAGACAATATTAAACTAAATGCTCCCTTGTTTCTCATGGGTAAATGTACCTGTTTTATAAATTTGTAGGTGATTGACAATGACAAACAAAACGGTGTGATTGATGTGAAACTAAGCTTAGCTTAGCTTATTCTGGTTGTGAAGCCAAATTTTCTCAGAAAATTGAACTTAATCACTTCACTAGCCAAGAATATTATGGAGAGAAGACTAAGCAATGAAGTTTCAGTTTTTAGATGTGGAAGAAAAACTCAAAAGAATTATTCCAGGGAAAACTCACACAATCGGGTAGGGACTGAAAACCCAAACCACATAGCGCCCCCAGGAAGATTTAAACTGAGGTCCTAGAGGTGGAAGGTAGGAAGGATTTCACTATGCCCGTCCAACTACCCTTTTATTGCCAAAAAGAAGAAAGGTTTGATATACATACATTATCTCCTGTATTTAACCATCCATTTCATTGTAACATTTGGAAATACAACTCTATCTAAACCTGTTTTATAAAATAGTCATTATATATTTTGTTATTTTTGTTTACCCATGCAATAGCGTGATGCTCTACACAAACGTATTGGCCAGATAGTAGAAGCAGCAGGGCTGTGTGGAGTGAACATCATCTGTTTTCAAGAGGCATGGCGTAAGTACACTGTACACACTCATTTGGTTGCGCAGGTTTGCTGGCAGAATGACAATTTGTCTGAGTGGTTCTAAAGTGTGATAAGGACAAAAATGTTGGTCAAACAATATTTTTTGCTAATTGTACTGTGTAGATTAATTGATTGCACCATAGGAAAGTTAAACATTTTGTATCAATATTTATGGCCATTTGTTGCAATTATTACAGTCTTGAACTGTTTATGGTACACAATGCTAATTACGAGATTTGAACTGGCCTTTTGTATCTGGGCATGCTCGGAGTGGTGGGTTCAAATCCCACCCAAGTAGCTTGTAGATTGTTTCGCCCAACAGGACTTGGAAAGCACCGAGTATGCAGTGCTTATCAAACATCAGCATTTTTGTAAAACCAAAGCAATAATAACTGCCTGTATCTGCAAAGTTTGACAGTCATGGAGCATGGACATTAAGACTAGGTCATTGGGCTGGTTACTTCACACTTTAAACCATTTTGGGAAGCAGTGCATTCTGCTTTACCAGCCAGGCTCCTTGTTGATGATACCCATGCCTACATGTACATCCTTAAGGACTGTGAAGCGGGTAACCTTCAGCACCAGGAGTAGGTGGCAACTTGCCCCTGGTGACAGTTGATTTGGGTTGACAGCCTTAATTAGTTAAGTGTAGCCCTCACCTTGAAGTGGCTGTCTGGCCTTGTGATGTTAGGCGATCTCTCATAAAGAAAAACATTTAGTTTTTAACTCACAGGTGCCCATTTACTCATGGGTGAAGAGAAGCAGTTAAAGTTAAAAGTAATAGATCTTTAGCACATTTTCACCATCGTAGTCATGTGCCCTCATCCCAGTAGCAGTAATGAATGCAACTTGTTTTCTTTTAGAATGGGAAAAGACTATTTTAGACTCGAGCCTCATTTTGGTTTTATTGCCTTATACAAAACCAAATACAAGATGGCTGCTATACTTGATTAAGATCTAGAAAGACGGTTTCTTCTCAGAGATTCAGTACATTTTATTATCTTTCAAACAGCATTTTCATGAACATAAAATTGTTTACCCAACTAAACAGCCAAAGGTGTTTGTTTTTCTGAATTTCATGTTTTGGCTCCATTTCCGTCATCAAAGCTATGCCGTTTGCATTCTGCACTCGAGAAAAGGAACCTTGGTGTGAGTTTGCAGAGTCTGCCGAGGATGGACCAACGACTGTATACTGTCAAGGGGTAAACTTTACTCGAAAATCAACCCTTTAAAGACTGTAGCGGCCGCAAGTAACCTATACCTTACTTATCTGGTATGTCATGACCGAGGATTTAAGCCAACTTGACACAAGCTCTGGTGTTTATGTAAGTGCTCAGAGTCTGGGTTTGAATCCCAGTCTTGGCATTTAAGTCTTTAAAGGCCTGTACACTATTGGTAAGATCGAAAAACACAAATGTTCACAGATTCACACATAACTTACATGATTTAAAGTAAGTAATGGTAGAAAGGGTTCCTTAAAATATTTCTGCCTAAAATGCTATCGTTTCTGAGAAATGAGTAAAACAATAGTTTTTATCGCGCGCGATAATAAACTCGATGTTTGAAAAACAGAAAACACATAAGATCTCTCTTTTCACTATTTTCTCGTGACCTCGATGACCAATTCGTCGCGCGTACCACGAACCGACCTAACTGACAAAAATCACACACTTTTGCAAATATTTTTTTTTACAAATTATTAATATACTCATTACTGTTAACATTTTCAGCAAGTTTCAGAACTAAATACGTAGTAGTTTTGTAATTACACTAATTACTAAAAACGACGTATCACTAGATTTGCCGTTTTGTCTTTTCACAAAGTGACCTATCTAGATACGCCACTTTACCAATGATGTACTATGCGCTACAGCGCGCGCAGTTCGGGCGCGCGTGTAAAATTTGCGTACCACGAACTGACCTAACTCAAAGCGTGGTATTTTCACAAAGTGACCTAACTAGATACGTCTCTATTATGCATTGGTTTGTACACGGCGCTCTGCGGGCAAAACTCGGATTTTAATTTTCACAAAGTGACCTATCTGTTTAGGTATTATTTACTAATTAAAATAGTTGCGGGGATTAAATGAAATTGACAGTTCTGTATTAATAAAGTAGTCGGCTTTATTTTTGTCTTAAAAAATTGTATACAAATAGTTAGCAGAACCCGAAACAGCAGTTTGAAAAATAGTGCAACTTCATTCGTGATTTTCTCCAAACATGTTTTTTTATACTGTGTATGAGTTAGGTCGGTTCGTGGTACGCGCGACGAATTGAGCTCAAATTTTCACAGGTTTGTTATTTCATGTATGTGGTTGATTACACAAAACATGAACACTGTCTGTGATTTTTGTGTCAGCTCTGCCAATCCTGTATAATACCTTTAAGCAAGTCACTTAACAATTATTGCTGCGTCCTTCGCAAGGTGCTATGGCGCAATATGCAGCCAGTCAAACCAGGAACACCGGGCAAACCCCTTCTCTTTACGATAAGTGCACTGGTTTTTTTTTTACATGCATTACACAACACACAGGACCTATGCCTTTATGTCCCATCCGCAGGACAAAGCAATTATGGTTAAAAGTGTCTTGCTTAAGGACACAAGTGTCACGACCGGGACTCGAACCCACACTCTGCTGATCAGTAATTTGAAAGCTTGAGTCCTGTGCTCTTATCAGCCCGGCCACGACACGCCGTGCATTAACTCACTCAAGACCTTTCAAATGTAAATTAAAACACTTGTAAAAACACTTGTCTTCCATGTCTGTCTAGAGCATATCAAATTTATTGTTATTCTTATTTTGATTTTTAATTTCTCCACAGCTTGCGAAGCGCTACAACATGGTGGTTGTGTCATCTATATTGGAGAGAGACTCTACCCATAGTGACACTCTTTGGAATACAACAGGTAAAAACCAACAGTCAAAAGGTCAAACTCTTTCTATGGCCTTTCTTTATTGTAAAATGTCGATAGTTTTGGAGTTGATTTGTCATATAGTTTTGGAGATGATATGTCATATAGTTTTGGAGATGATATGTCATATAGGTTTGGAGATGATATGTCAGACAGTTTTGGAGTTGATATGTCATAGTTTTGGAGTTGATATGTCATAAAGCTTCGGAGTTGATATGTCATATGGTTTTGGAGAGGATATGTCATATGGTTTTGGAGATGATATGTCAGACAGTTTTGGAGTTGATATGTCAGACAGTTTTGGAGTTGATATGTCATATGGTTTTGGAGTTGATATATCAGACAGTTTTGGAGTTGATATGTCATATGGTTTTGGAGATGATATGTCAGACAGTTTTGGAGTTGATATGTCAGACAGTTTTGGAGTTGATATGTCATATGGTTTTGGAGATGATATGTCATATAGTTTTGGAGATATGTCAGACAGTTTTGGAGTTGATATGTCATAGAGTTTTGGAGATGATATGTCAGACAGCTTTGGAGTTGATATGTCATATGGTTTTGGAGATGATATATCAGACAGTTTTGGAGTTGATATGTCATATAGTTTTGGAGATGATATGTCATATAGTTTTGGAGATATGTCAGACAGTTTTGGAGTTGATATGTCATAGAGTTTTGGAGATGATATGTCAGACAGCTTTGGAGTTGATATGTCATATGGTTTTGGAGATGATATGTCATAGAGTTTTGGAGATGATATGTCATATAGTTTTGGAGATGATATGTCTTATAGTTTTGGAGATAATTTGTCATAGAGTTTTGGAGTTGATTTGTACAAATCAACGATCTTCCTGTGAGTTTAGCCATCGATTACTGGCATTGATACAAATCGGCAAAATCAACATTTTATTTTACTGTTAGAAAGCGTACATGGGCCACAGACCTCGAGCTTATATTCTTTATGCTCGTGAAAATGTTGATAATTGTGAACGGCCCCTTACTAATAGTCAATCAATTTTTCTTCTTAAATTTTTGTTTACATCCACATCCAGTTGTGATTTCCAACACTGGCGCTATAATTGGCAAGAGTCGCAAGAATCACATTCCGAGAGTTGGTGACTTCAATGAGGTACAGTATTGAAAATAGTTTTATCACTTTTGAAAATGCTGTCTATTAACCTTAATTCCCTTAAGTGATTTACTAGTATCCCTGACTCTAACAAAATCCAACACCATTACGGTATCCAACACCCAAACTGTTGGACTCTGATTATGGTGGTGTGCCTGTTCCCATGTAAAGCATGATAAGTTTACTAGTGCAGTCCTCAGTCCAACACCATACAGTAACTCAAGACTCAAACTGTTGGGCTCTGATTACGGTAGTGTGCCTGATCCCATGTAAAGCATGATAAGTTTACTAGTGCAGTCCTCAGTGCAACACCATACAGTAACTCAACACCCAAACTTATGGACTCTGATTGAGGTGGTGTGCCTGCACTTATAAACCATAATTGCTTTGCAAAACTTGGGAAGGTAGTGCATTCTGCTCTACTAGCCATGCTCCTAGTGGATGATACCCATGCCTACATCCTTACGGACTGCGAAGGGGGTAATTTCAGCCCCATGAGTAGGTGGCTACTTGCCCCTAGTGACAGTTGATTTGGATCGACAGTCCAAATCAGTTAAGTGTAGCCCTCACCTTGTCCTGGCCTTGTGATGTTAGGCAATATCTCATGAAAACATAAATACATAAAAACAAAAATTAATCAGTTATGTTTGTCTTTTGTATTTTTGACAGTCCACTTATTATCTGGAAGGGAACACTGGACACAGAGTATTTGACACACAGTTTGGTAAGTTCACCTCATTCCACCTTCAACACAGCAGATGGTCTCATTCAGAGTTTAGCCTTGTACATGCAGCCTTGTACCAATGGGTCATCAACACAACTTCTGTGGGTTTCTGGATGGCCCCCAGTCACAATGTCCTTCCATCACCTGCTTTAAATGTCTAGTTATAGGTATCCCTGTCAGTTTCAACTTACAACAACGAAATTGATAGATGTTAATTTATTAATTTTGTTTTTTTGCATCGGGTTTAAAGAATGTAATTTGGTTTTTACCCTTACACCAATGTGTATTAAGCACTGTAGACTCGGTACTTTCCCGAGTTCTGTGAAAATAATTCAAAGGCAAATCACTTGGGTGGGATTCGAACCCACGACCTTTGAATTGCTTGCGCAGATGTCTTGCCAATAGACCTCCAAGGTTAGAGGCAGTTCGAATCCTATTTGTGAGCAGCAGGTACCGCAATGATTTATGCATCTATGCAGCACCCTATAAGGGTTTACAAGTTTTATCTATCACTCAAAACCACAGTGAATGAGATTGGATGGTCAGACAGTAGGAGGGTTGACTTTGTACTGTATGCTATGCATTCACAGCACAATCATTGCAGCCTGGCATAGTTTATCTATCATTTAAAACCACAAAGTGATAAGAAGTACTCTAACTTGCCAACTATGTTTTTTCGTTGGTTATGGTTAGGTTTATGTTTATGGTTATTGTTATTGTTATGGTTAACTAGCGCAATAAACTGATTTATGACTCATAAACAGGTCGCATAGGAATTAATATCTGCTTTGGACGTCATCATCCCCTGAACTGGATGATGTATGGACTGAACGGGGCGGAGATTGTCTTCAATCCGTCCGCTACCGTCGGAGCATTGAGGTAAAACTTGCCAGCCTTAGAGCAAAACTAACAGCCGCCTGGGCCAAATTTCGTAGAGCTGCTTAATTGCTTACACATTTTCTGCTTAGCAACAATAAGCAGGATACCAGCCACAAATGGTGCATGTGGATTTGTATTTTGGCTGGTAACCTTATTCTGGTAAGCATGATTTTATTGTGCTTACAAGTAACTCCTCTTTGTGCTTTAGCAGCTCTATGAACTGGATGCCAGGCTGGTTTCTGACTTTCATGAATGCAACATTAAGGGCAGGATCTGGGAGTATGGTGTCCATATTTGCTGTCAATTAAAAAATAGGGCTTCCCGAGTTTGCAACAAAATCTTTTAGATGTGCGTGATGGTGCTTTATCACACCTGATGGGTGTACCAAAGCACTCTTTATTTTTATGACAGTAATTCTGAGCTGTTTTCAGAGGTTATGTTTAGAGCTTGTGGCTTGTTGTGGCTGAGTTAGCAATCGCACTGAACTCAAGCTCTGGTGTATCTGATCAGCAGTGTGGGTTCTGCAGCCAACTATACCAAAGACACCCCATGGTGGGACCATTGCTTTTTGATCCATAAGCTGAATGAGAATCAAGTATTCGAGCAACTATTACTGGGATAAGAAGTTGGACATTGGGGATATCTTGCTGGTTGGAAAATCAGATGCGGAGAAGTCTATCCGCAAGATGTCCTGGAGAAGCTTTGAGAAATTGCCGTATTACCATAAACGGGTAAAACACTAAATTTGCCTTTTTGTGTTTCCACAAATGAATTGACAACAATTATTTCCACCAGAAATTCCCTTGCAAAATGATAACACTCTTCAAAGACAGAACCCCAGGCTGACCACTTGTGTTTTAAAAATTGACAAGAAGATTTCTGCCTTGATCTCATTAAATCTTTATTGACTAAAGTGGCCGCAAGCAGCTTGTACTTAAATGCCGCTCGCAAGCGGCTTGCACTTAAATGCCGATATAAAGCTGCCACAAACAGTCGCAAGATTTGACCTACTTTCACTCAGCCAAAAAGGTCAAAGTAAAGGTCATGTCCTGAACTGACATGTTCCAATGTTTCCAATGTAAACATAGTTCCTATATTTCTAAAACAAAACCAAAGTCCTGTTTCAAATAATTTGTTTAAATCAAGTAGGCTTAATATACCGCAAGGGAAGCTGACTTGATGTGTTAAAAATAATACTGGGTTGCAGAAAGAAAAATTGACTAGAGTGGGACTTGAACTTGCAACCTCTGGAATAATGTGCTGTCGCTCTACCAACTGAGCTTGCTAGCCCTTATGTTGGCGGTCTCCCTTTTTTGTCAGTATCTTTGTTTCGGGGGCCAGGTCAGAAGCCATTCAACCAAATCAGATAAGTGCCAGTTTAAAAAATAAAATTACAGTAATATCGGAAACTTGTAGCGAGGGGTCACACCTAAGTTTACTATACAACCTGGGAAGCAGCAGCAGAGGGATCACCTTAATGGGATGCCACTTTTAATTTCAAATATCAAGTAGCAAACCACAGGGGAAACTGACTGGGTAAATTGCTAAAATGATTTTTGGATTGAACAAAGAAAAATTGACTAGAGCTGCGATTAACCTGCTAGTTCAATTTGTTTGCAGTATTTGTTTAAATACTGACAAACATTGAGTCAAACTGAACAATATTAGTTGTGTCTGGGCATATGGTGATTGTATACTGCAAGCATTGGTCTCCAAAGGGTTCAGGAAGAGGATAAATGTGGTGTGTCGATGCCGAGTGGATAATAAGAGCACCGAACTTAAGCTCTGGTGTTTCTGTCAGCTGAGTGTGGGTTCGAGTCCCTGTCAGGACACTTGTGTCCTTAAGCGAGACACTTCACCATTATTATCTGCGTCCTTTGAATGGGAAGTAAAACTGTTGGTCCCCTGTGTTGTGTTATACACGTAAAAGAACCCAGTGCACTCGAAAGAGAAGGGGTTAACCCCATTGCTCCTGGTTTGATCGGCTGCATATTGCGACACTTATTTAAAGGGAATACAATGTATGTCTCATACTTCAAAATGTAATATTGCGACACTTATGTAAAGGAAATAGGTCTCATACTTCAAAATGTAATATTGCGACACTTATGTAAAGGAAATAGGTCTCATACTTCAAAATGTAATATTGCGACACTTATGTAAAGGGACTAGGTCTCATACTTCAAAATGTAACTCCACATACATTGCAGGAAAATACTGACTGTTGAAGGACCATGAGCGTGACTGAGTGACAGATATGAGCCCTGTATAAGAAGACACTATTATTATTATTATTAATAAATGACCGAGCTTTAACCGATTCCTCTCTGTGTTTTATTTCTTGCCAGTGAGCCAATGTGGTCCATTGAAGCTCGCAATGCTGCCATCGCAAACACCTACTTCACCGCCGCCATCAATAGAGTAGGAACGGTAAGTTTGTATCTGTAGTAGACCCAGCGGGGCTTGGAGGGAGGACACATCTTCTTGGCCCACTGTTAATAATAGTTTGGGCGACTAATCATCTTTACTCATAACTGAGATGCTGAAATGCATCTTCAACGTGGGCATCTTAAAGGTCTCTTATGGCAGCCTGCCACATCGACCCATATATGATCACAAAGCACAGCCAGCGATTTAGAGTGTTTGATTTTCCAGACAGAGGAAAACCGGAGGGCCCAGAGAAAAACCCTTGTGGCGCAGGAGAAAACCAACGCACAACTCTACTCACATTTATGGCCATAGCCGGGAATCAAACCAGGGCCACAGTGGTGAGCGACAAGCACTTTGCACACAAGCCATCTGTCTACCCTGAACACCAGATCATCATCATAGTGACATCTGTGCGTGTGCAGTGCACTGGCTTTGCTCAGTGGATGTACATATTAATTGTTCTTTTCCATTGCTCGGAATTCTGAGTGGCTTTGTGAAGCTCTTTCAATCCAATACCAACCATCCTCAGGTCATCAGAGAGTTGCTGTTGGTATGTTCGCATTAAGTGCTCCACCTCTGCAACACGGTTCTGTAGGTTGGGTGTTCTTGCCCAGGAGTATTGAGAGACGAATGTCACGCCTAGTTGCATGCCCAATCAGTTGTAGATGCTGCATGTGTAGTGTAGTTGATGCTGGTGTGACACCAGTTATTAAATCAAAGGTCCCACCTCTACCTACCCCAATCCCCCCTCAATAAACACTTCTTTTTACCCCCTTGTAAGTGAAACTATGGTAGGCCTAGAATTTCATTTTTGAGAGGACAAGGCCATTTCCATTTTGCGAAGGGCACTTCCATTGGAGAATCTTAGAGTCTATGGGAAACTATTAAAGGGGCGCCAAGGCTAAGACCAGAGAAACAGAGGCCATGGCCTTTGTGTAATTTTAGGCCTGCTAAGGATCAACCCCTTTGTAGTGACATCAAAGAGAGCTTGGGTGTCGGGAGTTTGAGCTTCCTCTCCCCACTTCATAAAAGCCTGGTACTTTTTTCTTTCTTTTTTAAAGTTCAAACATGTGAGAAAGGGGCATGAAGTTTTGGTCCTCCCTCATCATTTTAAATTTCTTTTCGTTTTAAAGGGAAGATAAACGTTTGGTAATCGCTCTTAAAATTAATGTCAATAACAACTTAAATCGGTTAGAAGTACAGCAGCTTTTGATAGTATAAAGCATTTTGAGAAACATTACACTTTGAAGTAATGTGGTTATGGAAAAAGATATAAGTGTTTATGCCCACAAATTTGAATCTGAGAAATGTTTCTGTCAGAAACGCTTCACAGATTGCGTATTCCTTTTAGGGATTATTCTTCCTGCGTGTATATATTCGCTCCAAATTTTCGGTGGTATCTCAAAATGTGACCACCTTTTGAAGTGAAATTTTCACAGGTTAGTTTTATTGTATATATCTACATTTATATAGGATTAAAACAATCGAACGGTTCCAAAACCAAATGTATACTTTGCCTCAAAAACTTACATGGTTCTGGTTTTTGTTAGCTTTATATCTCTTTAGTTGACATGTTTTCTTTTTTGTTGTTCGTACAGGAAGTGTTTCAAAATGAGTTCACTTCAGGTGATGGAAAAAAAGGTAGGTTTGCAGAGCTTAGTGTGTGTGAATAACTTTGTGCCTTGAGCGCACATGTTAGATGGATATGTTGCACTTTTCAAGTTTTATATTGGTTACGTTTACGTTGGTTGTAGCGCTTAGAGCATACTCATGCTTTTTGCTTGCTCTCCAAAAGAGCTCTTATTTGCCTCTTTTTGCATTGCTTTATAAATTTATATTGTTATGAGTCATTTATATATGTTATCTGGATACTCCTGTGCAAGTTTCAAGAAGTATGTATTTGATTTTCATTTGTATTTTTAAGTGAAAGTTTTCAAGCTTTGCCTATTTATGTAGTACATAGGAAGCCATACTCACTGTACACTTGTATGTAAGCTGTAGTACCAGCAGTGTATTATGTTAACTGTTGTACTAGTATTGTAGTACCATAGTGCATTATGTATTATATACCTCATATATAGAATCCTCTAATCTGATTGGTTAAAAGTGGAGTCATTGAAATAGCTGGGCCCCCTTTTTCTATCAAGATGACGTCATAATTAACTGTGCCCGGGGCACAGCAATCGACTGTGCCCGCCAGTCGCAACACACTGCTGTATTTCATAGGTCGCTTGTGTACTTTTGTACGCGTTGTATACGTTCGTGTCACGGCGCGAACTGATGTCCTTTCTTCAGTATATAAAAGAAATATTGACTGCTTAATATTCGGGGCACAGTTAAAATTGTAGACCCTCGGTGATGTCAAAACCATGACTATGCCCTCAGCTTCGCTTCGGGCATAGTCATGGTTTTGACATCACCTTGGGCCTATAATTTTAACTGTGCCCCTCATAGCAGTCAATATTTCTATACTGTGCACCTGGATGAACTTCAACAAAGGGATTCACAGCCAAGTACAATGGGACCTTTGGGACTATTGTTAACTGTCTGCCTACTTGCTACTGTAGAAACTGTATACTGCAATGAGCAATGGTGCATCAAACTTTCAACTCATGGACTTATCAGGAAACAGTATCTTAAAAGGAGAATCCCCTATGACCGAAATGGAACAGCTTCTTTCCAGCTAGAACTGTTACATGGCGGTGACATCCATCCCAACCCCGGACCGGATGATAATGATGGCGTTACACCACATTCTCTCTGCTATCATGACTCCAATCATCAGCGCAGTATCAGGTACACTCCTGTTGAACTCTCACGCTGGAGACACACAGATGTCCAGTTGCCTACAGACATTCGCAATATCATCCATTCTTATGGAATTCAACGCAGAAAGACACGGCGAGGAAGGCGTGGAGGCCGTAGAAGGAATCATCTGGGACAGTCAAAACAGTCAAAATCACTGTCGAACCTTCTATATGTTCAATGAATGTTCGTTCAGTGCGCAATAAGTCAACAATAATACACGTACGACTTCATATGCGATACCAATGTTGATCTTATTTCAATGACAGAAACTTGGCTATCAGAACATGATTCAGCTGTTCTACAGGAATTTGTACCTCTGGGTTACAAGCTCGTGCATCAACCACGAAACAACCGCCGTGGAGGGGGAACAGGACTTGTTTTCAAAGAAACCATCAATGCTTCACAAATTGCTGCTGGTGAGAAGAACTCTTTCGAGTACGCAGAGTATCACATTACAAGTAGATCTTATCAGTTGTGTCTAATTAATATCTATAGGCCTCCGTACTCGGAGTCACATCCTGTATCTGTGTCTAGCTTTGTATCAGAATTCAACGACTATATTCAAAATCATCTCTTGTCCAATATTCCTGTATTAGTTACAGGAGATTTTAATATACACGTTGATGTTAGTGGAGACTCACAGTCACAGCCTTTCCTAGATCTTCTTGAGTCTCTGTGTTGTACACAATTAGTAAATGTTTGTACCCATACACCTGGTCACACCCTTGATTTGTTAATCAGACGGCAGTCTGATGATTCCATTATAATTGGAAAACCTTGGGCCCATCCAACTCTTATCTCTGATCATTTTCCTGTAATGTGCTACCTTAATTTAAGTAAAGTTCACTTTCCGATCAAGAAAATTTCATTTCGAAGGCTATCTGCAATCAATATTGATTTGTTTAAAGAAGATATTGTTGAAAGTCGTCTTTGCAAAGAAAAGACCAATGATGTTTCTGAACTAGCGACATTGTATGATATAACACTCAAAGAAATGCTAAATAAGCATGCACCAAAGGTAGTAAAGACTGTGGTCTTGCGATCTAAGGTGCCCTGGCTAAATGATAGTATATTGGAAGAGAAACGAAAAAAGAGGAAAGCTGAGAAGCGTTGGTTGAAGTCAAGAACTGATAAAGATTGGAAAGCAAGTCAGCTCGAAACTCCTATCCATTCTTGTTGTATGAGGCACGCACAGCCCATCATAAAGTTTTGGTGTCTGAAAATTAAGAAAATCCAAAAGAACTGTTTAATATTGTGAAAGGTTTGCTGAACGTGTCAAACAAACAACCAGTTATGCCATGCAATGTTGATAGAAAAACCTTTGTTAATAACTTAGGCAATTACTTTTTGGATAAAGTTCAGAAAATTCATAATGACATTGAATCAAAACTTAGTAATGTGAACAAATTAATTATTGATGAAACTTCACTTGATAAACAAATTGTAGTTCTTACAGATTTTAAAGAATTGTCTGAACAAGATGTTGAAAACTTGATCATGAAACTCAGTAAGAAATCTTGTCCATTGGACCCAATGCCCACAAAATTACTGATGCAATGTTTGGATGCATTATTACCTGTCATAACATCTATGATTAATGTATCTTTGTCGACAGGGCAGTTCCCTGCTCTATGGAAGGTTGCACTTGTTAAACCACTGTTGAAAAAGTCTGGTACTGGAACAGATTTCAGTAATTTGAGGCCTATTAGTAATCTTCAGTATATTTCGGAAGTTGGTAGAAGGCGCTGCAACCCAACAAATCCTTGAGCACCTCGATTCTCACTCACTCTTGCCATTCAACCAATCAGCTTATCGAAAATTGTATAGTACTGAGACAGCATTCCTTAGAATCAAAAGTGATCTTTTAATGTCAATGGATGACCAGAAGATTAGCCTATTGCTCTTACTTGACTTGAGCGGCGCTTTTGACACCATTGACCATCTGCGTCTGTTACAAACCTTGAAAACCCATTTCTGGATCAATGGTAAAGTTCTTGCATGGATTGAATCTTACTTGGATGATAGAAATGGATGATATTGAATCAGATGTGTTCAAGGTACCCTTCGGTGTCCCTCAAGGGTCACGTTTAGGCCCCCTATTGTTTACAATGTACACAAGCAGACTCCTCACAAATATTCAAAAGAAGTTCCCTATTATTACTGTCTTGTCATTGCTACGCAGATGACACACAAGTATATTTGTCATTCTGTCCTAACACACCAAATGAAGAATACTGTATCAGTGTATTAGAAAAATGCATTGAGTACATTAGAACCTGGATGTTACAAAACAAACTGATGTTGAATGATAGGAAAACGGAACTGTTAGTTATTGGCACTACACGTCAGGTATCTAAGTTCAAGTCAAACGGTATATCAGTAGGTGACACTGCTATAATACCATCCCATAACGTAAGAAACTTAGGAGTGTTATTTGATACTCAGTTGAACATGGAATCACAAATTATTAGTGTATGTAAATCAGCATATTACATGATTTATAATCTGAGGCGCATTCGTAAATACTTTGATCAAGATAGCATGAAAACTGTCGTCCACGCATGCATTACGAGTAAATTAGACTATTGTAATAGTCTATTGTATGGATTACCAAACTATAGCAAAGTTGCAGCGGGTTCAAAATACATGTACATGTGCAAGATTGATTTGTAATCTCCCTAAATTTGCTCATGTAACACCACTGTTAAGAGAATTACATTGGTTGCCCATACGTCAAAGAATTGAATTTAAGATGTTAATGATAGTTTATAAAGCGCTTAATGGTCAAGCTCCTAGTTATATTACTGAATTATTGGATTTTAAATCTCAAACCCATGGTCATAATCTTCGTAGTACACAAGACACATTGGCATTGAAGATCCCCCAAATTAGAACAAAAGTAACCTTAGGTGATCGATCATTTCTTTGTGCAGCTCCTAGATTATGGAATAAGCTACCTGTGGACATTAGAAAGTCTCAATCATTAGATGGCTTTAAATTTAAAGTAAAAACCTTATTTGTTTTAAACATAGATTTAATTATACTATGTTCATGCTTTGAATTGTATAGCATTGTGTAGTGGTATAGCATCTAAGAGTTCTTGAAGCGCAGTAGAATATATAAACATAGTTTCTGCGCTCTAGAAATGATTTATTATTATTATATAACTGTTATGTTACTACATGTACATGTATTATTCTGTAGCACAGATAAATCATTGCCACCGTGGCTCTAGACAAAGTGGTACAGTATGTTATTTAAAAACGACTGTTGAAGTTGAGAGGCAAGTCGGTTACAGCTAGGGCTACGACCATGACTTATCCTATTCCTAAGGGTGTTGCTAGCGATGTCCTATACTTCAACGCATGATGATTATTGATACGGAAATCAAGCGGTAGCCATAGCTGTTGTTGCCACTTCAGACACGGCCTAAAGAACTATTTGTTTTGTCCTTTCCAGCTCACAAGGACTTTGGTCATTTCTATGGGTCCAGTTACGTAGCAGCTCCGGATGGAAGCCGCACAAGGGTAAGAAATTTGATCATAATTTAGGGATTCAGTCAACTCAGGAATAAATGTGGAGAAACTGCCTACAAAAACTGCAAATTTTAGCCCTTTTTTTCCAAAAAAATTCATGTGTGTTTTCGTTTTGGTTTGAAAAATTGTACATTTCTTTCTAAAACTTTGATATTTATTGTTATTGCTATAATTTTGAAGCGTCTTTTTGTTCTATTTTTGTGTATATATATATTTTTCTGAATTTGTTTTTATTTTAAACCGTACTTTACGAGTGTAACCCATCCAGCAGGCCATTATTTCATCTTTGAGAGGGCATGTCCATTTTCATTTTGTAAAAGGCACTTCCATCGAAAAATCTTAATGTCTATGGGAAATTTTTTGAAGGGGCACAAAGGCCAAGACCAGGGGCAACAGAGGTCATGACCTCTGTGGCCTCCGTTTAATTCCAAACCCTGTGCTCAAAAATAAATCAAAGATAAAAACCAACGATGGTCTGTCGTCACCTTCCACCTCTAGGAGCCATTGGGTTTTCAGTTCCTACCTGATCGTGTGGGTTTTTCCTGGAATAATTCTTTGGGGTTTCTTCCCATACTTCTCTCCATTGGGTTCTTGGTTAGTACAGTGATTAAGTTCACTTTTCTGTAAGTCCTTGGCTTCACAACAAGAAGAAATGAAATGAAATATAGACAAGACTTTTGCAGAAATGGGCTCATAAAAAATTAATAAAATATATAAATGTAAACCAATCTACTTGGACAATTTACATACTAGGACGAATGAACGAAATTGCACCCCCTGTCAGCCTATCACACATTTAAAAACGTGAGAGACAAAAATTGGGACCCCCCCCCCCTCCTAACAACAGAAAAAAACAAAAACACAAAAAACATTGCACTGCACACAAAAGTAACAGGTTAAAAATATGAATTTAAAGATATGGCATGTCATGGCCGAGTTGTCAAGCCAAGTGCACTGGACTCCAGCTCTGGTGTTTCTGATCAGCAGGGTGTGGGTTCGAGTCCCGGTCGTGACACTTGTGTCCTTAAGCAAGGCCCTTAACCATCATTGCTTTAATCTTTGGACGGGATCTAAAGCTGTTGGTCCCATGTTTTGTGTAATGCACATAAAAGAACCCAGTTACACTTATTTGCTGAGAGTAGGGGTGTGTGCCCCACTGTTTCTGGCAGTGGCTGCTGAATTTGCAGCAGTAACTTGAATAAAAACCTACAAGGTGTTTTATAAATAGGTTTCATAGTTCAAAAACCTGTCTGGAAATAATTAATAATAAGCGCTTTGAGAGGCTTGTAGATAATGTGCTGTGTAAAATCTAGTTAATATTATACAATCGCTCTCATCCTGCCCATTATATAGACCATCAAAGTAGATTAGTTCTCAGTGGCAAGCAATGCAACAACCAGGTCTGAATTCACTAAATATTAAAGTTGTCCAAACCTTCCCACTTCCCTTCAGCAAACGCACAAATAAAGAATATTGAACTAGAAGGTATTATACAAGGACTGGTAGAGCTGACAAGATATTCGCAGACAGTGTTCATGTTTTGTGTGATCAACCATACATTCATAAATAGCAAACATGTGAAAACATTACGGGAAAGCTCCATTAAAAAATTTCCAAGTTTGGCCACAAAAACTAGGAAAGTTTCCATCCTTTTCACAGAGTGGGTGCGTTTACATTGAATTGCTTGTGTCATTAAACTTAATGGGTGAGCAGTTTATTTGCCGGGGGCAGTCAGCAGCACTACTGGTTTGTGCATTATCTAATAAACTGGATTTTTGGAAAAGGAATTACATGGATATAACAGGTGTTAGTTGCCAGACTAAAAGGATGTGTAATTTTAGCATTTTTCTTTATTGGAGCTTTCCCGTAATGATTTGAGCTTAATCCATTGTGTGAGTCAGGGGATTTTGGGGGTTTTCAGATACAGTCTTCTCGAATATGACTTCATTTCAGTGAAAAATATTCCACATACATTTTTTTTTTCTAGTATGAACTTCAGTATGCTCTCGGACTAAAAATCAACGATGTTTTTTATTCTTACGAATCCTGTATAACACCTTTAAAGGCAAAGTAATCCTTTGGTTTTCGGAACCGTTCCATTGTTTTAATCCAATATAAATGTAGATTTATACAATAAAACTAACTTGTGAAAACTTCACTTCAAAGGGTGGTCCTGTTTTTGAGATATCGCCAAAAATCCGGAGCGAATATGTTCACGCAGGAAGAATAATCCCCAATAGGAATACACAATCTGAGAAGCGTTTCTGACAGAAACGCTTCTCAGATTCAAATTTGGGGGCATAAAAACTGATTTTTTTTTTACATAACCACATTTCTTGGAAGTGAAATGTTTCTCAAAATGCTTTATACTATCGAACGCTGCTGTAGGCTTCTAACTGATTCGTTTTTATTGCCATTAATTTTGAAGACTGATTACCAAGTAAAAAACTTCCCTTTAAAGGGAACCTTAGAAATTATTTAATGAAAATCTGAAAAATTTGAAACCCGATTGACTCAATGTAATAAGTTGCAAACACCTGTTGAACATTTATTGCCACAAACAATTAAAAAACACATCACATTGTGCCATACAAAGTACAGGCAAACAGATAACATCAGTAGAACCAGCTGTGCATAGTCAACAAACAAACAAAATAACACCAAGTGATTTGGTCACACTTTGTGCGATTCAAAATCCCTCGAGCGCAGTAAAGTTTCCAATATTAATTTCAGATTTCAGTAAAAAAAGAAGAGAACAAAATTGCTGTCGTCTCAGTTTTCCCCGCCAGCCTGTGTTAATATTTTTTGGGTTAGTGCTCCTAACACCCACATCAGAAACATGACGCTTTCCTTCCACTTATGGAATTCCCTTAAGTTGGAATTAACCTCATATTACTGCGAGGAAATCCTTGAGAATTTTTTTTATTATTTTTATTATTTTTTTAATTATATTTATACAAGAATGAAAGTTTCTGTGACAGCTTTGATGTCCACCGTTGCTGTTCACTGCATTGTGAGTCTTCCTCATTGCATCTAATATTGATGCAATATTTCTAGTTTTTTATTATTCCTGTGGTATTTTTGTCTCTTTACACGGCCCTGAATGCCTCTTTTCAGCTCAGGGTCTTTTCAGATTTCAGACTGTTCGATTTGGCACAGAGTCAGCTAGACATGCATTTTTAAATTCCTTTTTAAATCCCCTTGTGGTCGGGAATTCTATGTTGTCAATTTGAATAGATATGTTTTTGTGGCACATGAGTTTTAGTATTTTTGATTTTTCTTTTTCTTAGCCTAGTTTTTAGTCTCATGGGATATAAAAGAAATTGGCTGGCTTTGACGGCGGTAACTACATTAAATTTTTTTTGATGAGTGTTCAGGTTTATAGATGTACTTGAAGTAAGTGATGTTCGAAGCTTCGAATGGTGTGGATAACAGGAACTAGCAAATACTACATGTAGTAAACTTGCAGGTAGAACCCTGTGTAAATAAATCACTGTTGGGGTCCCTAAGCAGTATACTTCATACTTGAAGTGTTGGCTATTAATTCGTTTTGATCGATCTAGAAAAAAATAAAATGATTTGAACACCCCAGGGCATTGTTTTAAATTATCCCAAAAGACTGTGTTTGGTCAGTTGCTAATCTTGGGGTAATTGAGGGTAAAACTAGGGGTAAAGCACTGGGTATACAGTGCTTAACATGGGGACTGCTATAAATTCCGACACCCTTATGTTTCGTTAACTCTATGTTCCGAAAACCTTCTCGTGATTTACACACTAGGGTTAGGGCTAGGGCTAGGGCTAGGGTAAGGGTTAGGGTCAGAGTTAGGGCATGTAGGGTCAGGGTTAGGGCAGGGGTCAGAGTTAAAGTAGGTGTCAGGGTTAGGGTTAGGCTCAGGCCAGGGTTAGGGTTAGGGTTAGGGTTAGGGTCAAGGCAAGGGTCAGGGTTAAGGTCAGTGCTAGGGTTAGGCTCGGGCCAGGGTTAGGGGTAGGGTCAAAGTTAGGGTTAGGGTTAGGGTTAGGGCAAGGGTCAGGGTAATGGTCATGGTTAGGGTTAGGGCTAGGGTTAGGGTCATGAGTCGGGGTTAAGATTAGGATTAGAAATAGGATTAGGAAAAATACACTAGGGGGTCAGAACTTAGGTTACAGAGCATATAGGGGTGTAACACACATCGGTGTATGGGTATATTAAAACCAAATAATATTCTAATCCAATTGGAAATTCAACATCTATTAAACCAGTAATTGGAAATTCAACATCTATTAAACCAGTAATTGGAAATTCAACATCTATTAAACCAGTAATTGGAAATTCAACATCTATTAAACCAGTAATTGCATCAAAGATAATTGTTTCTTCTTTGGGGTCTACCCTTGCATCAGTATGTGATATAAGCACTACTGTAAGCTTTGTGCTTTATGAGCTCTGTTGGGGGGAAGGGGGGGGGGGTGGATGGTTGTAATCCTCACACTACTCATTTGGGATTCAAATTTCCTTAAAGGGAAAATATACATTTGGTAATCACTATTAAAATTAATGGCAATAAAAGCTTACTTGGTTAGAAGCACAGCAGCTTTTCATAGTATAAAATATTTTGAGGATAATGTTTACTTCGAAGTAATGTGGTTATAGAAACAGATATCAGTTTTTATCCCCCAAAATTTGAATCTGAGAAAAGTTACTGTCAGATCTGTTGAATGTGTATTCCATTTACGGATTCCTCTTTCGTGCGTGGACATAACCGCTCTGAATTTTCGGCGACATCTCAAAAAACACTACCACCTTTTGAAATGAAATTTTCACAGGTTAGCTTTAGTGTATTTATCTACATTTATATAGGATTTTTTTAAAAAACTATTCCAAAACCAAAGGTATACCTTTAAAGATTGAATTCAGTGCAAGCATGAGGGCCTTCATTTTATAAAAGTTGAAAGTCAAAGTTTTCTTTGGTGCGTTTAATTTTGCAGGAAAATCATAAAATTTTGCATTTGTTTTTATTAAGTTACTCTCATTCACTTCACTTGCGTCACGTCTCGTGCTTAATGATGCATTTGATGTTCAATGAATGGAACCCTGAACATGAATAGTAAATTCATTGTCGCCTTTTACTGCCCGTCTTCAATGCATATTATTGCACAGTGGTGCTCACCAATTTCAACAACTTAACCTTCTGTTAAGGAATTTCATTCATTTTCCTGGCATCGCTTGTCGGGCTTTATTAAATCATTAATATGAAATGAATCATTAATAAATTAATAAAATATCTACAAATAAGTTGTCAATTCAATACCTACAGACCAATACGTGGATGCAGTTTTATACAAGCAGGAATTTCAAAGGAATTTCATAATGTTGGTGTGCCATAATTTGAAGGGTTTGTACAACATTGGTAAGATTGAAAATATAAATGTTCACAGACTTACACATAACTTTATTGGTATAAAGATAGTCATGGTGGAAAACTTCCCTCAACAAATTTTTGCTTGAAATTTTTATGGTTTTGGAGAAATGAGTAAAGCAATGAATGTTGATCTCTTGAGTTCGAAATCCAATGTTCGAAAACAGTGATGAGGTTTTTTCACTGTTTTCTTGTGACTTTAATGAGAGATTGAGCTTAAACTTTCTCAGGTTTGTTATTTCATGTATATGTTGGGTCACATAAAGTGCAGTTACTGGTCTTTGACAATTACCAATGTTGTCGGCATGCTTTAAAGGGCACAATCAAATGAGTTTAAGGGCAAAAAAATAATGAGTTTTTGATACACGCAAGACTTGCACCTAGTCTATTAACCCTTCTACTGTCTGACCATTCAATATCATCCACTGTGGTTTTGAATGGTAGATAAACTATGCCAGCCTGCAATGTAATATCATGTGGTAAATGCATCTACACAGTACACACATGTTATGTGCACAGTTGTGCCATCATACACAACCAGTGCAGTTGAATGGTTTCAAATGGTTGGTCAACTCACTGGAAAATGTTACCAAGAGTAGGAGGGTTAAAAATAAATGCATATCCAAAAATAAAACAAACTTTCTTTGCGCCCTAGCGCATTGACCAGTTATGCTATTCACTATTTATCTTTCATTCATGATCTTGCATCGCCTTTGGCTCTTTATTTAGTCATTTATTATAAATGAATGGGTATCTAAAAATACATCGCAGGTTCATTGCGCATTACTGCATTGACCAATTATGCTATTAAAAACTCAATGTTTTCATTAAAATTCATTCCTTCATCTTGCATGGCGCAAATAATTGTCAATAAAATAACATCTAAAAATAGATAGTTAATTCATTGATGATTTTCACTGTACTCTTCAGGGCACTTTATTACAAAGACTAATTCTGTTTTGACAGTCAAAAGAACAGTTTTGTGATCATCCATTTTCCAACAGATAGAGCACTGATGAAAATGGAATGGAACTACAGTCTTGGGTTGAAATGGTGTAAGATGGCTCTTGTGGTTGATAACCTTCAAGTGCAATTTTTGTCAAAATACAAAAAATCGTTCGATGATGTCACATTTCAAAAATATGGTCACAAATCTCTCAAAACTCACCTCATGTCAAAAGCATTTTCTTATAAGTTTTGTTTTCCCTTGTCTCTGGATATGTTTTACTGCCCTTATCACATTTAATTGTTGGTGGATTTGAAAATTTTCTGGAACTATTTCATCAGCTCTAGCAATCCTGTGAAATAAACTGAGCTATCTAGCCCTCTATGTGGCGTATTTGTGTATTTGGCAAAGCAACAATCACAATTCTTACGGTAACAGCTCATCAAATATAGAATTGAAAACACAAAAGCAACAAGAAGATAAGGAAGATACAGCACCGAAAAATGATTCACTCACTCATCTCGTGACTGTCGTGCTGATCATTCGAGGTACCATCATGGAGGCATCTGCTGTCAGGGATTGCCACAGGGACAGCTCTCTGTCCTCTGTCATACATACTAGGGCAGCAATGTTTTGGCCTGTCTCGGATGTTGTTAGACCAGGACTTCCTTTGTCCGCCTCTCCGTCGCTTGCCCTCAACTGTTCAAAATAATAACAACATGACAATTTGATACTGAAATGAGTTTACACAAATGCTTTTGTGATAATTCTATGGTCCTTAACGTAAGTTGTCTGTAAAGATTTCTGTCAGGAACTATCTAAAAGCTATCTACACTTTTAAGTTAAGAATTGTTTGTTGATTCTTGTAGGGATTATCTCGCACAAGGGATGGACTTCTTGTAGCTGAGGTGGATCTGAACCTGGTTCGCCAAATCAGAGACAAGTGGAGCTTCCAGGTAAAAATATGTTTGTTCTTTAGCTCTCTTGTTTCTCGAATGTTTTACTTCTGAAAACTTTCATTATTTTTTTGTGTTTTTTTAATTCAATTTTTCATTTGTTTATTTATTATTTTTTTATTTATTTCTTGGGGTGAACACAGAAACAAATCACAAATCGGGATTTAAACCTGTGACCTCCAGATTAGCTTGTAGGCACTCTACTAACTGAGCTATTTAGCCCTATGTATGGAGATGTTCTTCTATTTTGCCTAATCGGGGGGGGGGGGGGTGCTTTTGCCAGTCAGAAGCCATTCAACCTGTAACTGCCATATGTATAGCCAGGGATCACATCCAAGTTTATGATACAACCTGGGAAGCTGCAGAGGGATCACCTTGAAGGGATGCAACTTTTTACATAAAAATATCAAGAAATAAACCACATGGGAAACTAATTTAATTAAACTTACTCTGTCAGACAGTGGTTTAGTACATGTAGGCCCCTACTTGATTTAGTATTATTTGTTTTTTTCATTTGTCATTTAATTATTTTATTTTATTTCTTATTTGTTATATTTGTTTTGATTGTTTATGTTTATTTTCAAATTTTTTAATTGTTTAAACATATTTTTAGTTGGTCAGGGTAGCTACAAGATGTGACATTAACAGTTACAGAGGTTGGCTACAAAACCTTCATGCAGCCATAGTTTTTTTCATATTTATATTCATAAATATGTTTTTTCATTCATTTTTTTCTTCATTTCAATCTGCTTATCCAGACAGAGGGGAACAGAATATCTTTTCAATATAATTTAATAGAATGCAATTTATTGTTCCTGGGCAACATGATATGGGCAGATCAAAAAAACCCTGACATAATGGAGGGGGGAGGGGGAATGCAGAGGCTCTTTTTCTAGTGCAAAAATCTAGAACGATGACTGACTATGCCCTGCAGGACTGTTGAATTCAACCTAGTGTGCTACAATGGTAGTAATCATAAAAGTTTAATAAAAAAAAGTCTTTGTCAAAGGCTAGCCTGGTAACCTTTAAGGAAAAGGTTTTGAATTATCATTATTATTGGTAGTATCATTATTTATTTCTGATAATGAAACCAAGGATGCCTCATAAGTGAACTTAATCACTGTAGCTCATAAGCCTGAGGAATCCTGTATATAAGGGTGCTTGCTATGTGAGCCGGAAACACCCCTACTCCTCCACACTATTAAAGTATTATGGGTTCTTTAGCGTGCACTACTAATCCTAGAACACGGTTTGAGCACATTACGCCACTTCTGATTGACCTCCATTGGCTCCCACTGAGTTATCGCATTGTTTTTAAAAATCTTTTAATGGTTTACAAGTCGCTCAATGGAGTGTCTCCTAGTTACCTGGCTAGCCATTTACATTATGGAACACATTTGCGAGCGTTACGGTCTGTTACTAATGAACTTTTAGTTCAACCTAGATCTTCCTCAAAAACCTATGGGGACAGAGCGTTTTCCATATATGCACCAAGACTTTGGAATAGTTTACCTTTATCCTTGAGAAAATCTAGCTCCACTGACAGTTTTAAACGAGATCTTAAGACCCATCTTTTTAAGAAATTTATCGATAGCTATTCGCTTTGCTTGTAAATAATTGTATCTTTCTTAATCTGTAGTTTTATCTATAGTTAATATTTTTAACTTTTAACCAGTGTCATCTGTCCATATTTATCTTTTATCTAGTGTGTATTGGATTTTTTCTTTTTAAACCAAGCTCCATGGTTAGTTTTAAATGGGGCCTATGACCCACCTAATGTAATTTAATTTTTTATCTAATTGTTTTTTGTTTTTTTTCCTTGTAAAATGTTTATCTGTTATTCATTGTAAGTGTATTATTGTAATTGCTTGTTCATTTTATTTCTAATTTTGGCCTATTGGTTTATTTGTAAAGCGCCATGAGCATAGGATATGTGCGCTATAGAAATACAGTTTATTATTATTATTATTATTACCTACGGCTTTATACATCCCATCCAAAGGACTAAAAATTATGGACAAATAATTTATTAGGCATTTGTAAACCAAGTACCAGAGGGCCTTACACTATTTGTTGGGCTATAAGCATCCCTGCAACTATGTATCACAACAACCAAATGCGCAGCAAGTTGCTTATCATTCAAATCAACAATCTCTACTCTCACAGGAACTTGTGGGTGATGAGAAGCAATTATACTAATCCAGGGGCACAATTGGCTTGACAAGGATTCGAACCCACATTCTGATAACTCAGATGCTTGAACCTGAGGCTGCCTCGGTCACTATAGGCAGCAATTTTCTACTTTTCTTGTGTTACCCAGGAGAACATTTGGCTTAACCAGGATTCAAACCCACAATCTGATGACTCAGAAGGCAGAACTTAGGGCTGTCTCAGTCACTGTGTGCTACAATCATGCTTTTCTTGTCTCAACAAGGAGCACAATTGGCTTGACCAGGGTTCGAATTCACAATCTGTTGCCTCAGTCGACAGAAGTGGCTGTCTCAGTCACTGTGTGCTACAGTTATGTTTTTCTTGTTTCACCAAGGAGCACAATTTCCTTGACCCGGGTTCGAACCCTCAATCTGATGACTCAGAAGGCAGAACTTAGGGCTGTCATGGTCACAGTGTTCGCTACAGTTATGCTTTTCTTGTCTCACCAAGGAGCTCAACTGGCTTGACCAGGGTTTGAACACACAATCTGATGCCTCAGAAGGCAGAACTTAGTAGGGCTGTCTCAGTCACTGTGTGCTACAGTTATGTTTTTCTTGCTCGCCAAGACCAGGGTTCGAACCCACAACCTGATGACTCAGATGGTAGAACTCTAGTCTATCTCAGTCACTGTATGCTACAACTATGTATTTCTTGTCTCACTAAGGAGCACAACAGGCTTGACCAGGGTTAGTACCCACAATCTGATGACTCAGAAGGCAGAACTCTAGGCTGTCTCAGTCACTGTGTGCTACAATTATGCTTTTCTTGTCTCGCCAAGACCAGGGTTCGAACCCACAATCGGATGCCTCAGATGGTAGAAATCTAGGCTGTCTCGGTCACTATGTGCTACAACTATGTTTTTCTTGTCTCACTAAGAAGCACAATTGGCTTGACCAGGGTTCGAACCCACAACTTGATATCTCACTATATGCTACTCATGTAATACATTGTGTATGTGTTGTTTTGGATACAGATGACTGGACGCTATGACATGTATGCCAAGTCATTGACTGATGCAGCATCTCTGGACTTCAAACCCAACATCATCAAGGAGTAGAAAAGATTCGCCTTCCATCAAATAAGAGACTTTGGATCTCTAGGAGGCAGCAAACACCATGTAATAATCCAATATTTGCATAATTCTGAGCGTGTGCACTCTTCCAAGAAGAATGGATTCACCTGGTAAGTCTGCCGCCACATAGCATCCACAAAACATTAAAAAATTAAGCAATCTGAGTCACTTAAAATATATTAAGTTGTCAATGAGCAAGTTCAGGTGATAACCTTATTAGTCAATTTGTCGTTTAATCTGTGTTTCACTCGAACGCGTTTGGTCGATTGATTTGGCAAATATAGCGATCAACATGGCGACGACGCATCGAAGAGAGAACAATTTCTTGGCATGGGGAGAGGCTACCAGTCTTAGAAGTGACCAATTCAAGTTTAAATGTTTAGTCATTTTATTGTGCCTTGCACTATCTGATTTGGGAAAAATCCTACCTCAAAAATCTCAAGGTATTGGGAGGGGGCAGGTGTAGAGCTTGTGTCAATCAGGTATTTACTGAATTACATGAATTGTAATATATATATCTTTTAAAGCCAATCTTCTCATTTGTTTGTAATAAAAACCAATCATGATAGACAATGTATTTTTGAGATTTTGTCACTCGGAGAACTAGGCCTATAAAATTAGTAACTTTATATAGTGAATGAAATACAAAACTATTTTTTGAGCAATCCGTTTGTAGTTATCCATAAGTCACAGTATTGGTCAATAATAAAAACAAGGAGCTGGATTTTAATCAGTATTTATTGTCTGACATTTTTAAAAATCAATTCTTTTCATGCATCTTACCGAGTAACCTAACCCTAACCCTAACCCTAACCCTAACCCTAACCCTAACCCTAACCCTAACCCTAACCCTTTACCCCCCTTTAAATTTAAGCATCTTTAGATTGTACCTTGTATATTTTGTCTTGTAACTAGTACCTCTTTGTACCTTGTACCATGTACCATGTACCTTTACCTTGTATTTGTACCTCTACCTTGTACCCTGTACTTTGTACCTTCTTGTACCTTGTACCTTGTGCATTGTACATGGTATCTTGTATATTGTACCTGCTTGTACCTTGTTTTATGTATCTTGTACCTTGTAGGTCTACCTTGCAAACGTTAAACCTTTTCCTGGTGCCTTGTTCCAATTTACATTGTTTCCTGTGCCTTATTGTACAATGTATTATGTGCCTTGTACCTTGTACCATGTGCCTTGTGCCTTGTGCCTTGTGCCTTGTACCTTATACCTTGTGTTGTGTATCTTGCACCACAGGTCTACCTTGCATACATTGTATCTTGTACCTTTTGCATTGTACATTTTACCTTGTACCTTGTAGGTCTACCCTGTGTCTTGTGTATTGTACCTTGTGTTTTGTGTCTTGTACCCTGTAGGTCTACCTTGCATTCAATGTACCTTGTACCTTGTCGTGCCTTGTACCTTGTACCTTTTGCCTTGTACCTTGTATCCAGGAAACTTCCATTCTGACGCATCTAACCTTCTGTCAGATCCAACCAAAACATTTTGAAAATATACATTAAATCACAGTAGTTAAACAAGAAGGATCCACTCTGCTCTTCACGAGATGTGTTCAAAATAACATTAATAATAACAATGTAAAACAATAAGAAATTAAATAAGCTCTATAGGCCCTATTATTATTTTTATTTTTTAATTGGATTGTCAATCATTAATACAATAAGTATAGTTCGAGTAGTTAGGCCTACATATAAGAATAATATGTTTTTGGTTATTATTATTATATTTTTTTTTTCATTTACTGAAATTTATAAAATGTCTTCCAATTAAAAATATACCGTTAAAACTGTTTTCTTTCTGTGAGAATAAAGCCTTATTTGGACGATGTGGTTTGTGACATTTCCATGTTTACCAGACATCAAGTCATCGGGTAATTTTTGTTTTCTAACCAGTAGTGTAACATACCTCCAGTGAGTTCACGGACACCAGCGGTCTTTGTCAAAAACCTGTATCCGCACCAGTATGTGTGACCCAAAATAGAATGAAAAAAACCTGTGAAAATTTAAGCTTAATCAGTCATTGGAGTCACGAGAAAAAAATGGGGGAAAAACATATTTATTTTCACTGTTTTCAAATATCAGATTCTTGACCTTCAGGATCAGAACAAATGCTTTTACTCATTTCTTTAAAAAAATACTGCATTTTAAGCAAAACACATTTCTATGGGAAGTTTTCACCACGATCATCTTTATGTCAAGCTGTGTACAAAGAATCTTACCCATGTTTGTTCCCACACTTAAGTTTCAACACAACATACATCCAACCTGCAAACATTTGATCTAAATCGGTAGTCAAGTTGAATGAAAACAATTAACACGGGTTACAGTTTGTCAGGGACTTTGTTCAATTTATTCAAAGGCCTTTGTGTACAACGGGCTGGATTTGGCAAATCAAAATGGTACTTGCTTCGAGTTTAAAGAAGGCAATTACTTCCCATCGGGGAGAAGTTTTCGATAAGTTTATATTATAAGAACATATAATAAAACCAAGTTCAGTAAGAAGTCATAGTGCTAACCGTATGCTGCCGTAAAGTTATATTTTAAAGTTTATACGTAGTAAATTTTCCGATTTGAATTAAATATCGTGAAGCTGTATTGGAGACCGCTGTATTGTTTTCAATGTCAACAAATTATACCTTAAACAGTGATGTAGTCAATACCAAGACCCCTCCCCGTCCAAGGGGGAGGGGGAGACCGCTCGACCCCTCCCTGCCGAGAGGGAGGGGGGGGGTGGGAGAGACCGGTCTTGAGACCTTCATCACTTAATACCTTAACTTTGAAAGTAATTTTGTGCATTTCCAAAATCTAGTTATGGAGCCGTTATTTTTGAAATGTTCAATCTGTTGTGAACTGTCATTAGAAAATTCAGATGATATTTCTGGTTAGTCTGTCTTCAGATTGCACCACGGTGCCCCTAATATAGTAGTACTATGGATATCTGTCCATCCGAACAGCTCTCACCATAATTATTGCAGATAATTTCAAGCGCCGATGGAGTCTTCAGGCTGGCGCCTTCACAAATTTCAATGTTTTTTTTAGACGGTTCTATAATATAAACTTATTGAGAACTTCATCCGGATATGAATGCCGTGGACTCTATATGTCACTCAAGTTTTTCGTAAATTTGTACAAGTATTTTATTATTATTTTTTACTGATAATAATCATTCGTTCGTTTGCTTTAATTTGTATGTTGTAAACATAATCGTAAAGATAGATATATTATTTAGTCACATTAAGTACCTTGAAATTAAAAATAAACCATTTTCATTCACGTTCTATAACGTATCCCATCGTTTTATAGTAATAATTAGGTGTTCGTGCAATATGAGCACGAACACCTCTTGTTTTTGTGCTGATTTGTTTTTCTTCTCCATCTTCTTCTTCCGTACGAACTCTTCTCCACAGCATAACTCAACATTGAAACTGAATTGAACCTTGAAACTCATCAGACAATTGAACCTCAATAATTATGAAGACAACACAGTTGTCATGACGTCATGATGATGTCATCAGGTGTCGAATTACAAGTACGCTGTATCTCAATAAGATGGCCACCTACTTCAGTGATTCGTATGACTTTTAATTATGTCTGATACCGCAGTGCCGATACACACATGCTGAGTTCTATTGAATAGATACGATTTGCACCATGCTATAGGGCTGTGTCCTGGATGCCAAGATGACTCTGGAGCCGAGAGAGAAGGATGTTGTGATCAACAGTGTCAAAGGCAGCACTCAAGTCTAACAGTACTAGTGCTGTAAGGTTGCCATTGTCCATTGCTGTAAGAATATCGTTGCTCACACGGACTAGTGCAGCTTCTGTCCCATGGAAAGGCTTGTATGCCAACTGGAACATATCGGACAGGTTGAAAGCATGAATGTGATCGCTAATGCGTGATGAAACTACTCGTTCGATGACTTTTCCAAGATATTTTAAGTTCGCAACCGGTCTGTAGTTTTTGAATACCTCCTTGTCCAGGTTTGATTTCTTGTTGGCTGTGTCACTATAGTCAGAAAATTGTCAGACTGATGAATGTTTTCCGTCAACTTTGTATTATGACATAATTATTTGAAAACCCTTCGATAAAGTTTCCCCTAATAAGGTTTCGTTTATAAGTTGTTCACATCAAAAAGAGGATGTGCACCTTCCACTAATTTTTTCTTGCGAAATTTCCTTACTCTGATATGTTGTATTGTTATGCGCCCTCGAACAGGTTGGTCCTGGAGAGAGCGAAACATAAATTCAATAAATTATTATTATTATTATATAATCATGAAATGTTGTAAGTCTTGAATTTTATTTATTTGAGCAGTTTCAGCTTGACTTAATTTGCTTTGAGTCATACTTTGTTTTGTTTATAATTGTTTTTTTCTTCAGAATATACAACACATCCAGTACCCGAATGGTCTCCAGTGAAAGATTTCATAATCATTGTTGTGTTCAATTCCCTAATTCCTTGCTGAGTGTATGATGCACCATACAGGTAGAAATAGTTATTAACTCATTAATAATATTTAATTAGTCAAAATTCACAAGAGGCTTAAACTTGGCGTCTTCATGACTTGCCTTTATCTTGCATAATAATTAAAAACAAGTGTCTTTTCTTTCAATATTATAAATTTAACAAACCGTTCTATATGAAGACTAATGTATACAAATCAAGCAAGCTTTTTACAAAAATGCAACCAATAGCTCATACTATGCTCGACTTATTTTGACGACATCATCATCACTATCAGTGCATGTGTATTGAACAATCAAAGTATCATGCACCGATTCTTATTAGAGAAACCAAATCACACTATTTGAAAACCTGCTTTTAAGTATTGTAACTTAATAATGTCAACATGATTTGCATAGTCGGATTTATTAATCAATAAAGAATCAATATCCATTGAAAAATCAATGAACTTTAGTGAGTGGCATACATGATAGTTGTACTTGTGAGTTATTCAAAGGCTCGTTTTAAAATATGCAACCAAAATGAAAGGGAATTCGAAAAATTAATGTTGCTCTGTATGAAAGGACAATATTAAACCTCTGCCCTTTCAAATAAATTAACTAATGTACTCTTGCTGACAATACGTTCTGTAAGTTCACCTTCGTTTTTCACTTAAAGCACATAATGAAATACCAATGTCTTGATAAGAACTTATCTAACGTCATAATGACGTAATCAGTAAAATAAAAAAAAAAAATAATATTTTTAAAACTCATATTATTGTGAGGTGCATTTATTTCCTGTGTAAACTAACGTACAATCCAAAAAGATTTACACTTTACTTTCTTTGAAATTACAAAAGCTATCAACATTGTTTTCGGCGATTTAATGATAATAGCTAACGCATTAAAGGCACTGAACACGTTTTGTAATTGTCAAAGACCAGTATTCTCACTTGGTGTATCCCAACATATGCATAAAATAACAAGCCTGTGAAAATTTAGGCTCAAGTGGTCATTGAAGTTGCAAGAAAATTATGAAAGAAAAAACACCCTTGTTGTACAAATTAGTGTGCTTTCAGATAAGAATAAAAGGCTTCTGGCCAGAAGTCTTTTATTATTTTAGTGAGAAATTACCTCTTTCTCAAAAACTACGTTACTTCAGAGGCAGTCGTTTCTCACAATGTTTTATACTATCAACAGCTCTCCGTTGCTGGTTACCAAGTAAGTTTGTTTGCTAATATATATTTTGAGTAATTACCAAACGTGTACACTGAGCCAAGCGAAAACCCGAACACCTAGAGTTTGTGGTAACAAACTCTGAATTTGTTGGCCACATTACGCCCTCGATGTTAATATGCCCCGTCCCCCACTTCGATTTTATTAGTTTTGTAATTTTTTCAGTTAAACACATTCTAACAATTGAGGCTATTCAATACCCCGTTTAAGTTCGGTGCATTTTATTGATCCAGAACACCGGCGAAATAACTGACCCTATGCATGCCACAACTCGTAGTCCCAATCCTTTCGTCGTATCTGTTTATACTTCTCTACTTTAACGGTGTTAATTCATTCTGAGGTTCTATATTATCCTATGCAAATAAGGAAGAGGACCAGTGGCCTTGCGGACAAGGATCGGAATTCTGAACCCCATGGTTTCAGGTTCGAATGGCACCACGATACAATTATACCATTACTTTACTTTTCCTTGGCTGTTGTTGACTTGATGTATTGGGTTTTAAATTAAACTCAAACGCAATTTAAGCGAGAGGAGCCGTGGCCCAGTGGAAGGGCTCCGGACTCTCAACTCAAAGGTACTGGGTTCGATTCCGCACTCTGCACCAAATGGTACTGGGTTCGAGCCCCTGGTGTTCCTTTTTATGTTTTTATTTTAGGGTTATTTATTTTACTTTTGGCCGTTAATGATTTGATGTTCAAGGGTTATAAATTAAACTCGAACGCACATTTAAGTAAGAGGAGCAGTGGCCCAGTGGATGGGCGCCGGACTCTGAACCCAAAGGTACTGGGTTCGATTCCCGGGTGTTCTTTTTGTACTCTTAAGGCTATTGGTTTACGCAGGATACTATCCCAAATGAAAAACCTTGCTTTATACTTAGTAAATAATTTGCAAGAGGAACGCATAGGGTATATACCAGTAGTTTACTTTTTAGCTGCTGTTGATTTGATATCCTAGGATTTTAAATTAAACTCGAACGCATGTTAAGTAAGAAGAGCAGTGGTCCAGTGGAAGGGCTCCGGACTCTGCACCAAATGGTACTGTGTTCGAGCCCCTGGTGTTCCTTTTTATGTTTTTATTTTAGGGCTGTTTATTTTAAGGTTTAAAATTAAACTCAAACGCAAGTTAAGTAAGAGGAGCAGTGGCCCAGTGGAAGGGCTCCGGACTCTGAACCCAAAGGTACTGGGTTCGATTCCTGGGTGTTCTTTTTGTACTCTTAATGCCATTGGTTTACGCAGGATACTAAGGCATATGAAAAACCGTGCTTTCCACTAATAGTAAATAATTTGCGCGTGGAAGGCACACGCTTTTTATACCAGTTGTTCACTTTTGGCCGTTAATGATTTGATGTTCAAGGGTTATAAATTAAACTCGAATGCACATTTAAGTAAGAGGAGCAGTGGCCCAGTGGAAGGGCTCCGGACTCTCAACCCAAAGGTACTGGGTTCGATTCCCGGTTGTTCTTTTTGTACTCTTAATGCCATTGGTTTACGCAGGATACTAAGGCATATGAAAAACCTTGCTTACACTTAGTAAATAATTTGCGAGTGGAAGGCACACGCTTTTTCTACCAGTAGTTCACTTTTTAGCTGCTGTTGATTTGATATCCTAGGATTTTAAATTAAACTCGAACGCTTGTTAAGTAAGAAGAGCACTGGTCCAGTGGAAGGGCTCCGGACTCTGCACCAAATGGTACTGGGTTCGAGCCCCTGGTGTACCTTTTTATGTTATTATTTTAGGGTTGTTTATTTTACTTTTGGCCGTTAATGATTTGATGTTCAAGGGTTATAAATTAAACTCGAATGCACATTTAAGTAAGAGGAGCAGTGGCCCAGTGGATGTGCTCCGGACTCTGAACCCAAAGGTACTGGGTTCGATTCCCGGTTGTTCTTTTTGTACTCTTAAGGCTATTGGTTTACGCAGGATAGGCCTACTATCCCAAATGAAAAACCTTGCTTTATACTTGGTAAATAATTTACAAGAGGAACGCATAGGCTATATACCAGTAGTTTACTTTTTAGCTGCTGTTGATTTGATATTCTCGGATTTTAAATTAAACTCGAAAGCATGTTAAGTAAGAAGAGCAGTGGTCCAGTGGAAGGGCTCCGGACTCTGCACCAAATGGTACTGGGTTCGAGCCCCTGGTGTTCCTTTTTATGTTTTTATTTTAGGGTTGTTTATTTTACTTTTGGCCGTTAATGATTTGATGTTCAAGGGTTATAAATTAAACTCGAATGCACATTTAAGTAAGAGGAGCAGTGGCCCAGTGGATGTGCTCCGGGCTCTGAACCCAAAGGTACTGGGTTCGATTCCCGGTTGTTCTTTTTGTACTCTTAAGGCTATTGGTTTACGCAGGATAGGCCTACTATCCCAAATGAAAAACCTTGCTTTATACTTGGTAAATAATTTGCAAGAGGAACGCATAAGCTATATACCAGTAGTTTACTTTTTAGCTGCTGTTGATTTGATATCCTAGGATTTTAAATTAAACTCGAACGCATGCTAGGTAAGAAGAGCAGTGGTCCAGTGGAAGGGCTCCGGACTCTCAACCCAAAGGTACTGGGTTCGATTCCCGGTTGTTCTTTTTGTACTCTTAATGCCATTGGTTTACGCAGGATACTAAGGCATATGAAAAACCTTGCTTACACTTAGTAAATAATTTGCGAGTGGAAGGCACACGCTTTTTCTACCAGTAGTTCACTTTTTAGCTGCTGTTGATTTGATATCCTAGGATTTTAAATTAAACTCGAACGCTTGTTAAGTAAGAAGAGCACTGGTCCAGTGGAAGGGCTCCGGACTCTGCACCAAATGGTACTGGGTTCGAGGCCCTGGTGTACCTTTTTATGTTATTATTTTAGGGTTGTTTATTTTACTTTTGGCCGTTAATGATTTGATGTTCAAGTGTTATAAATTATACTCGAATGCACATTTAAGTAAGAGGAGCAGTGGCCCAGTGGATTTGCTCCGGACTCTGAACCCAAAGGTACTGGGTTCGATTCCCGGTTGTTCTTTTTGTACTCTTAAGGCTATTGGTTTACGCAGGATAGGCCTACTATCCCAAATGAAAAACCTTGCTTTATACTTGGTAAATAATTTACAAGAGGAACGCATAGGCTATATACCAGTAGTTTACTTTTTAGCTGCTGTTGATTTGATATTCTCGGATTTTAAATTAAACTCGAAAGCATGTTAAGTAAGAAGAGCAGTGGTCCAGTGGAAGGGCTCCGGACTCTGCACCAAATGGTACTGGGTTCGAGCCCCTGGTGTTCCTTTTTATGTTTTTATTTTAGGGTTGTTTATTTTACTTTTGGCCGTTAATGATTTGATGTTCAAGGGTTATAAATTAAACTCGAATGCACATTTAAGTAAGAGGAGCAGTGGCCCAGTGGATGTGCTCCGGGCTCTGAACCCAAAGGTACTGGGTTCGATTCCCGGTTGTTCTTTTTGTACTCTTAAGGCTATTGGTTTACGCAGGATAGGCCTACTATCCCAAATGAAAAACCTTGCTTTATACTTGGTAAATAATTTGCAAGAGGAACGCATAAGCTATATACCAGTAGTTTACTTTTTAGCTGCTGTTGATTTGATATCCTAGGATTTTAAATTAAACTCGAACGCATGCTAGGTAAGAAGAGCAGTGGTCCAGTGGAAGGGCTCCGGACTCTCAACCCAAAGGTACTGGGTTCGATTCCCGGTTGTTCTTTTTGTACTCTTAATGCCATTGGTTTACGCAGGATACTAAGGCATATGAAAAACCTTGCTTACACTTAGTAAATAATTTGCGAGTGGAAGGCACACGCTTTTTCTACCAGTAGTTCACTTTTTAGCTGCTGTTGATTTGATATCCTAGGATTTTAAATTAAACTCGAACGCTTGTTAAGTAAGAAGAGCACTGGTCCAGTGGAAGGGCTCCGGACTCTGCACCAAATGGTACTGGGTTCGAGCCCCTGGTGTACCTTTTTATGTTATTATTTTAGGGTTGTTTATTTTACTTTTGGCCGTTAATGATTTGATGTTCAAGTGTTATAAATTATACTCGAATGCACATTTAAGTAAGACGAGCAGTGGCCCAGTGGATTTGCTCCGGACTCTGAACCCAAAGGTACTGGGTTCGATTCCCGGTTGTTCTTTTTGTACTCTTAAGGCTATTGGTTTACGCAGGATAGGCCTACTATCCCAAATGAAAAACCTTGCTTTATACTTGGTAAATAATTTGCAAGAGGAACGCATAGGCTATATACCAGTAGTTTACTTTTTAGCTGCTGTTGATTTGATATCCTAGGATTTTAAATTAAACTCGCAAGCATGTTAAGTAAGAAGAGCAGTGGTCCAGTGGAAGGGCTCCGGACTCTGCACCAAATGGTACTGGGTTCGAGCCCCTGGTGTTCCTTTTTATGTTTTTATTTTAGGGTTGTTTATTTTACTTTTGGCCGTTAATGATTTGATGTTCAAGGGTTATAAATTAAACTCGAATGCACATTTAAGTAAGAGGAGCAGTGGCCCAGTGGATGGCTCCGGACTCTGAACCCAAAGGTACTGGGTTCGATTCCCGGTTGTTCTTTTTGTACTCTTAAGGCTATTGGTTTACGCAGGATAGGCCTACTATCCCAAATGAAAAACCTTGCTTTATACTTGGTAAATAATTTACAAGAGGAACGCATAGGCTATATACCAGTAGTTTACTTTTTAGCTGCTGTTGATTTGATATTCTCGGATTTTAAATTAAACTCGAAAGCATGTTAAGTAAGAAGAGCAGTGGTCCAGTGGAAGGGCTCCGGACTCTGCACCAAATGGTACTGGGTTCGAGCCCCGGTTGTTCTTTTTGTACTCTTAATGCCATTGGTTTACGCAGGATACTAAGGCATATGAAAAACCTTGCTTACACTTAGTAAATAATTTGCGAGTGGAAGGCACACGCTTTTTCTACCAGTAGTTCACTTTTTAGCTGCTGTTGATTTGATATCCTAGGATTTTAAATTAAACTCGAACGCTTGTTAAGTAAGAAGAGCACTGGTCCAGTGGAAGGGCTCCGGACTCTGCACCAAATGGTACTGGGTTCGAGGCCCTGGTGTACCTTTTTATGTTATTATTTTAGGGTTGTTTATTTTACTTTTGGCCGTTAATGATTTGATGTTCAAGTGTTATAAATTATACTCGAATGCACATTTAAGTAAGAGGAGCAGTGGCCCAGTGGATTTGCTCCGGACTCTGAACCCAAAGGTACTGGGTTCGATTCCCGGTTGTTCTTTTTGTACTCTTAAGGCTATTGGTTTACGCAGGATAGGCCTACTATCCCAAATGAAAAACCTTGCTTTATACTTGGTAAATAATTTACAAGAGGAACGCATAGGCTATATACCAGTAGTTTACTTTTTAGCTGCTGTTGATTTGATATTCTCGGATTTTAAATTAAACTCGAAAGCATGTTAAGTAAGAAGAGCAGTGGTCCAGTGGAAGGGCTCCGGACTCTGCACCAAATGGTACTGGGTTCGAGCCCCTGGTGTTCCTTTTTATGTTTTTATTTTAGGGTTGTTTATTTTACTTTTGGCCGTTAATGATTTGATGTTCAAGGGTTATAAATTAAACTCGAATGCACATTTAAGTAAGAGGAGCAGTGGCCCAGTGGATGTGCTCCGGGCTCTGAACCCAAAGGTACTGGGTTCGATTCCCGGTTGTTCTTTTTGTACTCTTAAGGCTATTGGTTTACGCAGGATAGGCCTACTATCCCAAATGAAAAACCTTGCTTTATACTTGGTAAATAATTTGCAAGAGGAACGCATAAGCTATATACCAGTAGTTTACTTTTTAGCTGCTGTTGATTTGATATCCTAGGATTTTAAATTAAACTCGAACGCATGCTAGGTAAGAAGAGCAGTGGTCCAGTGGAAGGGCTCCGGACTCTCAACCCAAAGGTACTGGGTTCGATTCCCGGTTGTTCTTTTTGTACTCTTAATGCCATTGGTTTACGCAGGATACTAAGGCATATGAAAAACCTTGCTTACACTTAGTAAATAATTTGCGAGTGGAAGGCACACGCTTTTTCTACCAGTAGTTCACTTTTTAGCTGCTGTTGATTTGATATCCTAGGATTTTAAATTAAACTCGAACGCTTGTTAAGTAAGAAGAGCACTGGTCCAGTGGAAGGGCTCCGGACTCTGCACCAAATGGTACTGGGTTCGAGGCCCTGGTGTACCTTTTTATGTTATTATTTTAGGGTTGTTTATTTTACTTTTGGCCGTTAATGATTTGATGTTCAAGTGTTATAAATTATACTCGAATGCACATTTAAGTAAGAGGAGCAGTGGCCCAGTGGATTTGCTCCGGACTCTGAACCCAAAGGTACTGGGTTCGATTCCCGGTTGTTCTTTTTGTACTCTTAAGGCTATTGGTTTACGCAGGATAGGCCTACTATCCCAAATGAAAAACCTTGCTTTATACTTGGTAAATAATTTACAAGAGGAACGCATAGGCTATATACCAGTAGTTTACTTTTTAGCTGCTGTTGATTTGATATTCTCGGATTTTAAATTAAACTCGAAAGCATGTTAAGTAAGAAGAGCAGTGGTCCAGTGGAAGGGCTCCGGACTCTGCACCAAATGGTACTGGGTTCGAGCCCCTGGTGTTCCTTTTTATGTTTTTATTTTAGGGTTGTTTATTTTACTTTTGGCCGTTAATGATTTGATGTTCAAGGGTTATAAATTAAACTCGAATGCACATTTAAGTAAGAGGAGCAGTGGCCCAGTGGATGTGCTCCGGGCTCTGAACCCAAAGGTACTGGGTTCGATTCCCGGTTGTTCTTTTTGTACTCTTAAGGCTATTGGTTTACGCATGATAGGCCTACTATCCCAAATGAAAAACCTTGCTTTATACTTGGTAAATAATTTGCAAGAGGAACGCATAAGCTATATACCAGTAGTTTACTTTTTAGCTGCTGTTGATTTGATATCCTAGGATTTTAAATTAAACTCGAACGCATGCTAGGTAAGAAGAGCAGTGGTCCAGTGGAAGGGCTCCGGACTCTCAACCCAAAGGTACTGGGTTCGATTCCCGGTTGTTCTCTTTGTACTCTTAATGCCATTGGTTTACGCAGGATACTAAGGCATATGAAAAACCTTGCTTACACTTAGTAAATAATTTGCGAGTGGAAGGCACACGCTTTTTCTACCAGTAGTTCACTTTTTAGCTGCTGTTGATTTGATATCCTAGGATTTTAAATTAAACTCGAACGCTTGTTAAGTAAGAAGAGCACTGGTCCAGTGGAAGGGCTCCGGACTCTGCACCAAATGGTACTGGGTTCGAGCCCCTGGTGTACCTTTTTATGTTATTATTTTAGGGTTGTTTATTTTACTTTTGGCCGTTAATGATTTGATGTTCAAGTGTTATAAATTATACTCGAATGCACATTTAAGTAAGACGAGCAGTGGCCCAGTGGATTTGCTCCGGACTCTGAACCCAAAGGTACTGGGTTCGATTCCCGGTTGTTCTTTTTGTACTCTTAAGGCTATTGGTTTACGCAGGATAGGCCTACTATCCCAAATGAAAAACCTTGCTTTATACTTGGTAAATAATTTGCAAGAGGAACGCATAGGCTATATACCAGTAGTTTACTTTTTAGCTGCTGTTGATTTGATATCCTAGGATTTTAAATTAAACTCGCAAGCATGTTAAGTAAGAAGAGCAGTGGTCCAGTGGAAGGGCTCCGGACTCTGCACCAAATGGTACTGGGTTCGAGCCCCTGGTGTTCCTTTTTATGTTTTTATTTTAGGGTTGTTTATTTTACTTTTGGCCGTTAATGATTTGATGTTCAAGGGTTATAAATTAAACTCGAATGCACATTTAAGTAAGAGGAGCAGTGGCCCAGTGGATGGCTCCGGACTCTGAACCCAAAGGTACTGGGTTCGATTCCCGGTTGTTCTTTTTGTACTCTTAAGGCTATTGGTTTACGCAGGATAGGCCTACTATCCCAAATGAAAAACCTTGCTTTATACTTGGTAAATAATTTACAAGAGGAACGCATAGGCTATATACCAGTAGTTTACTTTTTAGCTGCTGTTGATTTGATATTCTCGGATTTTAAATTAAACTCGAAAGCATGTTAAGTAAGAAGAGCAGTGGTCCAGTGGAAGGGCTCCGGACTCTGCACCAAATGGTACTGGGTTCGAGCCCCTGGTGTTCCTTTTTATGTTTTTATTTTAGGGTTGTTTATTTTACTTTTGGCCGTTAATGATTTGATGTTCAAGGGTTATAAATTAAACTCGAATGCACATTTAAGTAAGAGGAGCAGTGGCCCAGTGGATGTGCTCCGGACTCTGAACCCAAAGGTACTGGGTTCGATTCCCGGTTGTTCTTTTTGTACTCTTAATGCCATTGGTTTACGCAGGATACTAAGGCATATGAAAAACCTTGCTTACACTTAGTAAATAATTTGCAAGAGGAACGCATAGGCTATATACCAGTAGTTTACTTTTTAGCTGCTGTTGATTTGATATCCTCGGATTTTAAATTAAACTCGAAAGCATGTTAAGTAAGAAGAGCAGTGGTCCAGTGGAAGGGCTCCGGACTCTGCACCAAATGGTACTGGGTTCGAGCCCCTGGTGTTCCTTTTTATGTTTTTATTTTAGGGTTGTTTATTTTACTTTTGGCCGTTAATGATTTGATGTTCAAGGGTTATAAATTAAACTCGAATGCACATTTATGTAAGAGGAGCAGTGGCCCAGTGGATGTGCTCCGGACTCTGAACCCAAAGGTACTGGGTTCGATTCCCGGTTGTTCTTTTTGTACTCTTAAGGCTATTGGTTTACGCAGGATAGGCCTACTATCCCAAATGAAAAACCTTGCTTTATACTTGGTAAATAATTTGCAAGAGGAACGCATAGGCTATATACCAGTAGTTTACTTTTTAGCTGCTGTTGATTTGATATCCTAGGATTTTAAATTAAACTCGAACGCATGCTAGGTAAGAAGAGCAGTGGTCCAGTGGAAGGGCTCCGGACTGTCAACCCAAAGGTACTGGGTTCGATTCCCGGTTGATCTTTTTGTACTCTTAATGCCATTGGTTTACGCAGGATACTAAGGCATATGAAAAACCTTGCTTACACTTTGTAAATAATTTGCGAGTGGAAGGCACACGCTTTTTCTACCAGTAGTTCACTTTTTAGCTGCTGTTGATTTGATATCCTAGGATTTTAAATTAAACTCGAACGCTTGTTAAGTAAGAAGAGCACTGGTCCAGTGGAAGGGCTCCGGACTCTGCACCAAATGGTACTGGGTTCGAGCCCCTGGTGTTCCTTTTTATGTTTTTATTTTAGGGTTGTTTATTTTACTTTTGGCCGTTAATGATTTGATATTCAAGGGTTATAAATTAAACTCGAATGCACATTTAAGTAAGAGGAGCAGTGGCCCAGTGGATGGGCTCCGGACTCTGAACCCAAAGGTACTGGGTTCGATTCCCGGTTGTTCTTTTTGTACCCTTAAGGCTATTGGTTTACGCAGGATAGGCCTACTATCCCAAATGAAAAACCTTGCTTTATACTTGGTAAATAATTTGCAAGAGGAACACATAGGCTATATACCAGTAGTTTACTTTTTAGCTGCTGTTGATTTGATATCCTGGCATTTTAAATTAAACTCGAAAGCATGCTAGGTAAGAAGAGCAGTGGTCCAGTGGAAGGGCTCCGGACTCTCAACCCAAAGGTACTGGGTTCGATTCCCGGTTGTTCTTTTTGTACTCTTAATGCCATTGGTTTACGCAGGATACTAAGGCATATGAAAAACCTTGCTTACACTTAGTAAATAATTTGCGAGTGGAAGGCACACGCTTTTTCTACCAGTAGTTCACTTTTTAGCTGCTGTTGATTTGATATCCTAGGATTTTAAATTAAACTCGAACGCTTGTTAAGTAAGAAGAGCACTGGTCCAGTGGAAGGGCTCCGGACTCTGCACCAAATGGTACTGGGTTCGAGCCCCTGGTGTACCTTTTTATGTTATTATTTTAGGGTTGTTTATTTTACTTTTGGCCGTTAATGATTTGATGTTCAAGTGTTATAAATTATACTCGAATGCACATTTAAGTAAGACGAGCAGTGGCCCAGTGGATTTGCTCCGGACTCTGAACCCAAAGGTACTGTGTTCGATTCCCGGTTGTTCTTTTTGTACTCTTAAGGCTATTGGTTTACGCAGGATAGGCCTACTATCCCAAATGAAAAACCTTGCTTTATACTTGGTAAATAATTTGCAAGAGGAACGCATAGGCTATATACCAGTAGTTTACTTTTTAGCTGCTGTTGATTTGATATCCTAGGATTTTAAATTAAACTCGCAAGCATGTTAAGTAAGAAGAGCAGTGGTCCAGTGGAAGGGCTCCGGACTCTGCACCAAATGGTACTGGGTTCGAGCCCCTGGTGTTCCTTTTTATGTTTTTATTTTAGGGTTGTTTATTTTACTTTTGGCCGTTAATGATTTGATGTTCAAGGGTTATAAATTAAACTCGAATGCACATTTAAGTAAGAGGAGCAGTGGCCCAGTGGATGGCTCCGGACTCTGAACCCAAAGGTACTGGGTTCGATTCCCGGTTGTTCTTTTTGTACTCTTAAGGCTATTGGTTTACGCAGGATAGGCCTACTATCCCAAATGAAAAACCTTGCTTTATACTTGGTAAATAATTTACAAGAGGAACGCATAGGCTATATACCAGTAGTTTACTTTTTAGCTGCTGTTGATTTGATATTCTCGGATTTTAAATTAAACTCGAAAGCATGTTAAGTAAGAAGAGCAGTGGTCCAGTGGAAGGGCTCCGGACTCTGCACCAAATGGTACTGGGTTCGAGCCCCTGGTGTTCCTTTTTATGTTTTTATTTTAGGGTTGTTTATTTTACTTTTGGCCGTTAATGATTTGATGTTCAAGGGTTATAAATTAAACTCGAATGCACATTTAAGTAAGAGGAGCAGTGGCCCAGTGGATGTGCTCCGGACTCTGAACCCAAAGGTACTGGGTTCGATTCCCGGTTGTTCTTTTTGTACTCTTAATGCCATTGGTTTACGCAGGATACTAAGGCATATGAAAAACCTTGCTTACACTTAGTAAATAATTTGCAAGAGGAACGCATAGGCTATATACCAGTAGTTTACTTTTTAGCTGCTGTTGATTTGATATCCTCGGATTTTAAATTAAACTCGAAAGCATGTTAAGTAAGAAGAGCAGTGGTCCAGTGGAAGAGCTCCGGACTCTGCACCAAATGGTACTGGGTTCGAGCCCCTGGTGTTCCTTTTTATGTTTTTATTTTAGGGTTGTTTATTTTACTTTTGGCCGTTAATGATTTGATGTTCAAGGGTTATAAATTAAACTCGAATGCACATTTATGTAAGAGGAGCAGTGGCCCAGTGGATGTGCTCCGGACTCTGAACCCAAAGGTACTGGGTTCGATTCCCGGTTGTTCTTTTTGTACTCTTAAGGCTATTGGTTTACGCAGGATAGGCCTACTATCCCAAATGAAAAACCTTGCTTTATACTTGGTAAATAATTTGCAAGAGGAACGCATAGGCTATATACCAGTAGTTTACTTTTTAGCTGCTGTTGATTTGATATCCTAGGATTTTAAATTAAACTCGAACGCATGCTAGGTAAGAAGAGCAGTGGTCCAGTGGAAGGGCTCCGGACTGTCAACCCAAAGGTACTGGGTTCGATTCCCGGTTGATCTTTTTGTACTCTTAATGCCATTGGTTTACGCAGGATACTAAGGCATATGAAAAACCTTGCTTACACTTTGTAAATAATTTGCGAGTGGAAGGCACACGCTTTTTCTACCAGTAGTTCACTTTTTAGCTGCTGTTGATTTGATATCCTAGGATTTTAAATTAAACTCGAACGCTTGTTAAGTAAGAAGAGCACTGGTCCAGTGGAAGGGCTCCGGACTCTGCACCAAATGGTACTGGGTTCGAGCCCCTGGTGTTCCTTTTTATGTTTTTATTTTAGGGTTGTTTATTTTACTTTTGGCCGTTAATGATTTGATATTCAAGGGTTATAAATTAAACTCGAATGCACATTTAAGTAAGAGGAGCAGTGGCCCAGTGGATGGGCTCCGGACTCTGAACCCAAAGGTACTGGGTTCGATTCCCGGTTGTTCTTTTTGTACCCTTAAGGCTATTGGTTTACGCAGGATAGGCCTACTATCCCAAATGAAAAACCTTGCTTTATACTTGGTAAATAATTTGCAAGAGGAACACATAGGCTATATACCAGTAGTTTACTTTTTAGCTGCTGTTGATTTGATATCCTGGCATTTTAAATTAAACTCGAAAGCATGCTAGGTAAGAAGAGCAGTGGTCCAGTGGAAGGGCTCCGGACTCTCAACCCAAAGGTACTGGGTTCGATTCCCGGTTGTTCTTTTTGTACTCTTAATGCCATTGGTTTACGCAGGATACTAAGGCATATGAAAAACCTTGCTTACACTTAGTAAATAATTTGCGAGTGGAAGGCACACGCTTTTTCTACCAGTAGTTCACTTTTTAGCTGCTGTTGATTTGATATCCTAGGATTTTAAATTAAACTCGAACGCTTGTTAAGTAAGAAGAGCACTGGTCCAGTGGAAGGGCTCCGGACTCTGCACCAAATGGTACTGGGTTCGAGCCCCTGGTGTACCTTTTTATGTTATTATTTTAGGGTTGTTTATTTTACTTTTGGCCGTTAATGATTTGATGTTCAAGTGTTATAAATTATACTCGAATGCACATTTAAGTAAGACGAGCAGTGGCCCAGTGGATTTGCTCCGGACTCTGAACCCAAAGGTACTGTGTTCGATTCCCGGTTGTTCTTTTTGTACTCTTAAGGCTATTGGTTTACGCAGGATAGGCCTACTATCCCAAATGAAAAACCTTGCTTTATACTTGGTAAATAATTTGCAAGAGGAACGCATAGGCTATATACCAGTAGTTTACTTTTTAGCTGCTGTTGATTTGATATCCTAGGATTTTAAATTAAACTCGCAAGCATGTTAAGTAAGAAGAGCAGTGGTCCAGTGGAAGGGCTCCGGACTCTGCACCAAATGGTACTGGGTTCGAGCCCCTGGTGTTCCTTTTTATGTTTTTATTTTAGGGTTGTTTATTTTACTTTTGGCCGTTAATGATTTGATGTTCAAGGGTTATAAATTAAACTCGAATGCACATTTAAGTAAGAGGAGCAGTGGCCCAGTGGATGGCTCCGGACTCTGAACCCAAAGGTACTGGGTTCGATTCCCGGTTGTTCTTTTTGTACTCTTAAGGCTATTGGTTTACGCAGGATAGGCCTACTATCCCAAATGAAAAACCTTGCTTTATACTTGGTAAATAATTTACAAGAGGAACGCATAGGCTATATACCAGTAGTTTACTTTTTAGCTGCTGTTGATTTGATATTCTCGGATTTTAAATTAAACTCGAAAGCATGTTAAGTAAGAAGAGCAGTGGTCCAGTGGAAGGGCTCCGGACTCTGCACCAAATGGTACTGGGTTCGAGCCCCTGGTGTTCCTTTTTATGTTTTTATTTTAGGGTTGTTTATTTTACTTTTGGCCGTTAATGATTTGATGTTCAAGGGTTATAAATTAAACTCGAATGCACATTTAAGTAAGAGGAGCAGTGGCCCAGTGGATGTGCTCCGGACTCTGAACCCAAAGGTACTGGGTTCGATTCCCGGTTGTTCTTTTTGTACTCTTAATGCCATTGGTTTACGCAGGATACTAAGGCATATGAAAAACCTTGCTTACACTTAGTAAATAATTTGCAAGAGGAACGCATAGGCTATATACCAGTAGTTTACTTTTTAGCTGCTGTTGATTTGATATCCTCGGATTTTAAATTAAACTCGAAAGCATGTTAAGTAAGAAGAGCAGTGGTCCAGTGGAAGAGCTCCGGACTCTGCACCAAATGGTACTGGGTTCGAGCCCCTGGTGTTCCTTTTTATGTTTTTATTTTAGGGTTGTTTATTTTACTTTTGGCCGTTAATGATTTGATGTTCAAGGGTTATAAATTAAACTCGAATGCACATTTATGTAAGAGGAGCAGTGGCCCAGTGGATGTGCTCCGGACTCTGAACCCAAAGGTACTGGGTTCGATTCCCGGTTGTTCTTTTTGTACTCTTAAGGCTATTGGTTTACGCAGGATAGGCCTACTATCCCAAATGAAAAACCTTGCTTTATACTTGGTAAATAATTTGCAAGAGGAACGCATAGGCTATATACCAGTAGTTTACTTTTTAGCTGCTGTTGATTTGATATCCTAGGATTTTAAATTAAACTCGAACGCATGCTAGGTAAGAAGAGCAGTGGTCCAGTGGAAGGGCTCCGGACTGTCAACCCAAAGGTACTGGGTTCGATTCCCGGTTGATCTTTTTGTACTCTTAATGCCATTGGTTTACGCAGGATACTAAGGCATATGAAAAACCTTGCTTACACTTTGTAAATAATTTGCGAGTGGAAGGCACACGCTTTTTCTACCAGTAGTTCACTTTTTAGCTGCTGTTGATTTGATATCCTAGGATTTTAAATTAAACTCGAACGCTTGTTAAGTAAGAAGAGCACTGGTCCAGTGGAAGGGCTCCGGACTCTGCACCAAATGGTACTGGGTTCGAGCCCCTGGTGTTCCTTTTTATGTTTTTATTTTAGGGTTGTTTATTTTACTTTTGGCCGTTAATGATTTGATATTCAAGGGTTATAAATTAAACTCGAATGCACATTTAAGTAAGAGGAGCAGTGGCCCTGTGGATGGGCTCCGGACTCTGAACCCAAAGGTACTGGGTTCGATTCCCGGTTGTTCTTTTTGTACCCTTAAGGCTATTGGTTTACGCAGGATAGGCCTACTATCCCAAATGAAAAACCTTGCTTTATACTTGGTAAATAATTTGCAAGAGGAACGCATAGGCTATATACCAGTAGTTTACTTTTTAGCTGCTGTTGATTTGATATCCTGGCATTTTAAATTAAACTCGAAAGCATGTTAAGTAAGAAGAGCAGTGGTCCAGTGGAACGGCTCCGGACTCTGCACCAAATGGTACTGGGTTCGAGCCCCTGGTGTTCCTTTTTATGTTTTTATTTTAGGGTTGTTTATTTTACTTTTGGCCGTTAATGATTTGATGTTCAAGGGTTATAAATTAAACTCGAATGCACATTTAAGTAAGAGGAGCAGTGGCCCAGTGGATGTGCTCCGGACTCTGAACCCAAAGGTACTGGGTTCGATTCCCGGTTGTTCTTTTTGTACTCTTAAGGCTATTGGTTTACGCAGGATAGGCCTACTATCCCAAATGAAAAACCTTGCTTTATACTTGGTAAATAATTTGCAAGAGGAACGCATAGGCTATATACCAGTAGTTTACTTTTTAGCTGCTGTTGATTTGATATCCTAGGATTTTAAATTAAACTCGAACGCATGCTAGGTAAGAAGAGCAGTGGTCCAGTGGAAGGGCTCCGGACTCTCAACCCAAAGGTACTGGGTTCGATTCCCGGTTGTTCTTTTTGTACTCTTAAGGCTATTGGTTTACGCAGGATAGGCCAACTATAGGTGCAAATGAAAAACCTTGCTTTATACTTGGTAAATAATTTGCAAGAGGAACGCATAGGCTATATACCAGTAGTTTACTTTTTAGCTGCTGTTGATTTGATATCCTAGGATTTTAAATTAAACTCGCAAGCATGTTAAGTAAGAAGAGCAGTGGTCCAGTGGAAGGGCTCCGGACTCTGCACCAAATGGTACTGGGTTCGAGCCCCTGGTGTTCCTTTTTATGTTTTTATTTTAGGGTTGTTTATTTTACTTTTGGCCGTTAATGATTTGATGTTCAAGGGTTATAAATTAAACTCGAATGCACATTTAAGTAAGAGGAACAGTGGCCCAGTGGATGGGCTCCGGACTCTGAACCCAAAGGTACTGGGTTCGATTCCCGGTTGTTCTTTTTGTACTCTTAAGGCTATTGGTTTACGCAGGATAGGCCTACTATCCCAAATGAAAAACCTTGCTTTATACTTGGTAAATAATTTGCAAGAGGAACGCATAGGCTATATACCAGTAGTTTACTTTTTAGCTGCTGTTGATTTGATATCCTGGCATTTTAAATTAAACTCGAAAGCATGTTAAGTAAGAAGAGCAGTGGTCCAGTGGAAGGGCTCCGGACTCTGCACCAAATGGTACTGGGTTCGAGCCCCTGGTGTTCCTTTTTATGTTTTTATTTTAGGGTTGTTTATTTTACTTTTGGCCGTTAATGATTTGATGTTCAAGGGTTATAAATTAAACTCGAATGCACATTTAAGTAAGAGGAGCAGTGGCCCAGTGGATGGGCTCCGGACTCTGAACCCAAAGGTACTGGGTTCGATTCCAGGTTGTTCTTTTTGTACCCTTAAGGCTATTGGTTTACGCAGGATAGGCCTACTATCCCAAATGAAAAACCTTGCTTTATACTTGGTAAATAATTTGCAAGAGGAACGCATTGGCTATATACCAGTAGTTTACTTTTTAGCTGCTGTTGATTTGATATCCTAGGATTTTAAATTAAACTCGAACGCATGCTAGGTAAGAAGAGCAGTGGTCCAGTGGAAGGGCTCCGGACTCTCAACCCAAAGGTACTGGGTTCGATTCCCGGTTGTTCTTTTTGTACTCTTAAGGCTATTGGTTTACGCAGGATAGGCCAACTATAGGTGCAAATGAAAAACCTTGCTTTATACTTGGTAAATAATTTGCAAGAGGAACGCATAGGCTATATACCAGTAGTTTACTTTTTAGCTGCTGTTGATTTGATATCCTAGGATTTTAAATTAAACTCGCAAGCATGTTAAGTAAGAAGGGCAGTGGTCCAGTGGAAGGGTTCCGGACTCTGCACCAAATGTTACTGGGTTCGAGCCCCTGGTGTTCCTATTTATGTTTTTATTTTAGGGTTGTTTATTTTACTTTTGGCCGTTAATGATTTGATGTTCAAGGGTTATAAATTATACTCGAATGCACATTTAAGTAAGAGGAACAGTGGCCCAGTGGATGGGCTCCGGACTCTGAACCCAAAGGTACTGGGTTCGATTCCCGGTTGTTCTTTTTGTACTCTTAAGGCTATTGGTTTACGCAGGATAGGCCTACTATCCCAAATGAAAAACCTTGCTTTATACTTGGTAAATAATTTGCAAGAGGAACGCATAGGCTATATACCAGTAGTTTACTTTTTAGCTGCTGTTGATTTGATATCCTGGCATTTTAAATTAAACTCGAAAGCATGTTAAGTAAGAAGAGCAGTGGTCCAGTGGAACGGCTCCGGACTCTGCACCAAATGGTACTGGGTTCGAGCCCCTGGTGTTCCTTTTTATGTTTTTATTTTAGGGTTGTTTATTTTACTTTTGGCCGTTAATGATTTGATGTTCAAGGGTTATAAATTAAACTCGAACGCACATTTAAGTAAGAGGAGCAGTGGCCCAGTGGATGGGCTCCGGACTCTGAACCCAAAGGTACTGGGTTCGATTCCAGGTTGTTCTTTTTGTACTCTTAAGGCTATTGGTTTACGCAGGATAGGCCTACTATCCCAAATGAAAAACCTTGCTTTATACTTGGTAAATAATTTGCAAGAGGAACGCATAGGCTATATACCAGTAGTTTACTTTTTAGCTGCTGTTGATTTGATATCCTAGGATTTTAAATTAAACTCGCAAGCATGTTAAGTAAGAAGAGCAGTGGTCCATTGGAAGGGCTCCGGACTCTGCACCAAATGGTACTGGGTTCGAGCCCCTGGTGTTCCTTTTTATGTTTTTATTTTAGGGTTGTTTATTTTACTTTTGGCCGTTAATGATTTGATGTTCAAGGGTTATAAATTAAACTCGAATGCACATTTAAGTAAGAGGAACAGTGGCCCAGTGGATGGGCTCCCGACTCTGAACCCAAAGGTACTGGGTTCGATTCCCGGTTGTTCTTTTTGTACTCTTAAGGCTATTGGTTTACACAGGATAGGCCTACTATCCCAAATGAAAAACCTTGCTTTATACTTGGTAAATAATTTGCAAGAGGAACGCATAGGCTATATACCAATAGTTTACTTTTTAGCTGCTGTTGATTTGATATCCTAGGATTTTAAATTAAACTCGAACGCTTGTTAAGTAAGAAGAGCACTGGTCCAGTGGAAGGGCTCCGGACTCTGCACCAAATGGTACTGGGTTCGAGCCCCTGGTGTACCTTTTTATGTTATTATTTTAGGGTTGTTTATTTTACTTTTGGCCGTTAATGATTTGATGTTCAAGGGTTATAAATTAAACTCGAATGCACATTTAAGTAAGAGGAGCAGTGGCCCTGTGGATGGGCTCCGGACTCTGAACCCAAAGGTACTGGGTTCGATTCCCGGTTGTTCTTTTTGTACCCTTAAGGCTATTGGTTTACGCAGGATAGGCCTACTATCCCAAATGAAAAACCTTGCTTTATACTTGGTAAATAATTTGCAAGAGGAACGCATAGGCTATATACCAGTAGTTTACTTTTTAGCTGCTGTTGATTTGATATCCTGGCATTTTAAATTAAACTCGAAAGCATGTTAAGTAAGAAGAGCAGTGGTCCAGTGGAACGGCTCCGGACTCTGCACCAAATGGTACTGGGTTCGAGCCCCTGGTGTTCCTTTTTATGTTTTTATTTTAGGGTTGTTTATTTTACTTTTGGCCGTTAATGATTTGATGTTCAAGGGTTATAAATTAAACTCGAATGCACATTTAAGTAAGAGGAGCAGTGGCCCAGTGGATGTGCTCCGGACTCTGAACCCAAAGGTACTGGGTTCGATTCCCGGTTGTTCTTTTTGTACTCTTAAGGCTATTGGTTTACGCAGGATAGGCCTACTATCCCAAATGAAAAACCTTGCTTTATACTTGGTAAATAATTTGCAAGAGGAACGCATAGGCTATATACCAGTAGTTTACTTTTTAGCTGCTGTTGATTTGATATCCTAGGATTTTAAATTAAACTCGAACGCATGCTAGGTAAGAAGAGCAGTGGTCCAGTGGAAGGGCTCCGGACTCTCAACCCAAAGGTACTGGGTTCGATTCCCGGTTGTTCTTTTTGTACTCTTAAGGCTATTGGTTTACGCAGGATAGGCCAACTATAGGTGCAAATGAAAAACCTTGCTTTATACTTGGTAAATAATTTGCAAGAGGAACGCATAGGCTATATACCAGTAGTTTACTTTTTAGCTGCTGTTGATTTGATATCCTAGGATTTTAAATTAAACTCGCAAGCATGTTAAGTAAGAAGAGCAGTGGTCCAGTGGAAGGGCTCCGGACTCTGCACCAAATGGTACTGGGTTCGAGCCCCTGGTGTTCCTTTTTATGTTTTTATTTTAGGGTTGTTTATTTTACTTTTGGCCGTTAATGATTTGATGTTCAAGGGTTATAAATTAAACTCGAATGCACATTTAAGTAAGAGGAACAGTGGCCCAGTGGATGGGCTCCGGACTCTGAACCCAAAGGTACTGGGTTCGATTCCCGGTTGTTCTTTTTGTACTCTTAAGGCTATTGGTTTACGCAGGATAGGCCTACTATCCCAAATGAAAAACCTTGCTTTATACTTGGTAAATAATTTGCAAGAGGAACGCATAGGCTATATACCAGTAGTTTACTTTTTAGCTGCTGTTGATTTGATATCCTGGCATTTTAAATTAAACTCGAAAGCATGTTAAGTAAGAAGAGCAGTGGTCCAGTGGAAGGGCTCCGGACTCTGCACCAAATGGTACTGGGTTCGAGCCCCTGGTGTTCCTTTTTATGTTTTTATTTTAGGGTTGTTTATTTTACTTTTGGCCGTTAATGATTTGATGTTCAAGGGTTATAAATTAAACTCGAATGCACATTTAAGTAAGAGGAGCAGTGGCCCAGTGGATGGGCTCCGGACTCTGAACCCAAAGGTACTGGGTTCGATTCCAGGTTGTTCTTTTTGTACCCTTAAGGCTATTGGTTTACGCAGGATAGGCCTACTATCCCAAATGAAAAACCTTGCTTTATACTTGGTAAATAATTTGCAAGAGGAACGCATTGGCTATATACCAGTAGTTTACTTTTTAGCTGCTGTTGATTTGATATCCTAGGATTTTAAATTAAACTCGAACGCATGCTAGGTAAGAAGAGCAGTGGTCCAGTGGAAGGGCTCCGGACTCTCAACCCAAAGGTACTGGGTTCGATTCCCGGTTGTTCTTTTTGTACTCTTAAGGCTATTGGTTTACGCAGGATAGGCCAACTATAGGTGCAAATGAAAAACCTTGCTTTATACTTGGTAAATAATTTGCAAGAGGAACGCATAGGCTATATACCAGTAGTTTACTTTTTAGCTGCTGTTGATTTGATATCCTAGGATTTTAAATTAAACTCGCAAGCATGTTAAGTAAGAAGGGCAGTGGTCCAGTGGAAGGGTTCCGGACTCTGCACCAAATGTTACTGGGTTCGAGCCCCTGGTGTTCCTATTTATGTTTTTATTTTAGGGTTGTTTATTTTACTTTTGGCCGTTAATGATTTGATGTTCAAGGGTTATAAATTATACTCGAATGCACATTTAAGTAAGAGGAACAGTGGCCCAGTGGATGGGCTCCGGACTCTGAACCCAAAGGTACTGGGTTCGATTCCCGGTTGTTCTTTTTGTACTCTTAAGGCTATTGGTTTACGCAGGATAGGCCTACTATCCCAAATGAAAAACCTTGCTTTATACTTGGTAAATAATTTGCAAGAGGAACGCATAGGCTATATACCAGTAGTTTACTTTTTAGCTGCTGTTGATTTGATATCCTGGCATTTTAAATTAAACTCGAAAGCATGTTAAGTAAGAAGAGCAGTGGTCCAGTGGAACGGCTCCGGACTCTGCACCAAATGGTACTGGGTTCGAGCCCCTGGTGTTCCTTTTTATGTTTTTATTTTAGGGTTGTTTATTTTACTTTTGGCCGTTAATGATTTGATGTTCAAGGGTTATAAATTAAACTCGAACGCACATTTAAGTAAGAGGAGCAGTGGCCCAGTGGATGGGCTCCGGACTCTGAACCCAAAGGTACTGGGTTCGATTCCAGGTTGTTCTTTTTGTACTCTTAAGGCTATTGGTTTACGCAGGATAGGCCTACTATCCCAAATGAAAAACCTTGCTTTATACTTGGTAAATAATTTGCAAGAGGAACGCATAGGCTATATACCAGTAGTTTACTTTTTAGCTGCTGTTGATTTGATATCCTAGGATTTTAAATTAAACTCGCAAGCATGTTAAGTAAGAAGAGCAGTGGTCCATTGGAAGGGCTCCGGACTCTGCACCAAATGGTACTGGGTTCGAGCCCCTGGTGTTCCTTTTTATGTTTTTATTTTAGGGTTGTTTATTTTACTTTTGGCCGTTAATGATTTGATGTTCAAGGGTTATAAATTAAACTCGAATGCACATTTAAGTAAGAGGAACAGTGGCCCAGTGGATGGGCTCCCGACTCTGAACCCAAAGGTACTGGGTTCGATTCCCGGTTGTTCTTTTTGTACTCTTAAGGCTATTGGTTTACACAGGATAGGCCTACTATCCCAAATGAAAAACCTTGCTTTATACTTGGTAAATAATTTGCAAGAGGAACGCATAGGCTATATACCAATAGTTTACTTTTTAGCTGCTGTTGATTTGATATCCTAGGATTTTAAATTAAACTCGAACGCTTGTTAAGTAAGAAGAGCACTGGTCCAGTGGAAGGGCTCCGGACTCTGCACCAAATGGTACTGGGTTCGAGCCCCTGGTGTACCTTTTTATGTTATTATTTTAGGGTTGTTTATTTTACTTTTGGCCGTTAATGATTTGATGTTCAAGTGTTATAAATTAAACTCGAATGCACATTTAAGTAAGAGGAGCAGTGGCCCAGTGGATTTGCTCCGGACTCTGAACCCAAAGGTACTGGGTTCGATTCCCGGTTGTTCTTTTTGTACTCTTAAGGCTATTGGTTTACGCAGGATAGGCCTACTATCCCAAATGAAAAACCTTGCTTTATACTTGGTAAATAATTTGCAAGAGGAACGCATAGGCTATATACCAGTAGTTTACTTTTTAGCTGCTGTTGATTTGATATCCTCGGATTTTAAATTAAACTCGAAAGCATGTTAAGTAAGAAGAGCAGTGGTCCAGTGGAAGGGCTCCGGACTCTGCACCAAATGGTACTGGGTTCGAGCCCCTGGTGTTCCTTTTTATGTTTTTATTTTAGGGTTGTTTATTTTACTTTTGGCCGTTAATGATTTGATGTTCAAGGGTTATAAATTAAACTCGAATGCACATTTATGTAAGAGTAGCAGTCGCCCAGTGGATGTGCTCCGGACTGTGAACCCAAAGGTACTGGGTTCGATTCCCGGTTGTTCTTTTTGTACTCTTAAGGCTATTGGTTTACGCAGGATAGGCCTACTATCCCAAATGAAAAACCTTGCTTTATACTTGGTAAATAATTTGCAAGAGGAACGCATAGGCTATATACCAGTAGTTTACTTTTTAGCTGCTGTTGATTTGATATCCTAGGATTTTAAATTAAACTCGAACGCATGCTAGGTAAGAAGAGCAGTGGTCCAGTGGAAGGGCTCCGGACTCTCAACCCAAAGGTACTGGGTTCGATTCCCGGTTGTTCTTTTTGTACTCTTAAGGCTATTGGTTTACGCAGGATAGGCCAACTATAGGTGCAAATGAAAAACCTTGCTTTATACTTGGTAAATAATTTGCAAGAGGAACGCATAGGCTATATACCAGTAGTTTACTTTTTAGCTGCTGTTGATTTGATATCCTAGGATTTTAAATTAAACTCGCAAGCATGTTAAGTAAGAAGGGCAGTGGTCCAGTGGAAGGGTTCCGGACTCTGCACCAAATGTTACTGGGTTCGAGCCCCTGGTGTTCCTATTTATGTTTTTATTTTAGGGTTGTTTATTTTACTTTTGGCCGTTAATGATTTGATGTTCAAGGGTTATAAATTATACTCGAATGCACATTTAAGTAAGAGGAACAGTGGCCCAGTGGATGGGCTCCGGACTCTGAACCCAAAGGTACTGGGTTCGATTCCCGGTTGTTCTTTTTGTACTCTTAAGGCTATTGGTTTACGCAGGATAGGCCTACTATCCCAAATGAAAAACCTTGCTTTATACTTGGTAAATAATTTGCAAGAGGAACGCATAGGCTATATACCAGTAGTTTACTTTTTAGCTGCTGTTGATTTGATATCCTGGCATTTTAAATTAAACTCGAAAGCATGTAAAGTAAGAAGAGCAGTGGTCCAGTGGAACGGCTCCGGACTCTGCACCAAATGGTACTGGGTTCGAGCCCCTGGTGTTCCTTTTTATGTTTTTATTTTAGGGTTGTTTATTTTACTTTTGGCCGTTAATGATTTGATGTTCAAGGGTTATAAATTAAACTCGAACGCACATTTAAGTAAGAGGAGCAGTGGCCCAGTGGATGGGCTCCGGACTCTGAACCCAAAGGTACTGGGTTCGATTCCAGGTTGTTCTTTTTGTACTCTTAAGGCTATTGGTTTACGCAGGATAGGCCTACTATCCCAAATGAAAAACCTTGCTTTATACTTGGTAAATAATTTGCAAGAGGAACGCATAGGCTATATACCAGTAGTTTACTTTTTAGCTGCTGTTGATTTGATATCCTAGGATTTTAAATTAAACTCGCAAGCATGTTAAGTAAGAAGAGCAGTGGTCCATTGGAAGGGCTCCGGACTCTGCACCAAATGGTACTGGGTTCGAGCCCCTGGTGTTCCTTTTTATGTTTTTATTTTAGGGTTGTTTATTTTACTTTTGGCCGTTAATGATTTGATGTTCAAGGGTTATAAATTAAACTCGAATGCACATTTAAGTAAGAGGAACAGTGGCCCAGTGGATGGGCTCCCGACTCTGAACCCAAAGGTACTGGGTTCGATTCCCGGTTGTTCTTTTTGTACTCTTAAGGCTATTGGTTTACACAGGATAGGCCTACTATCCCAAATGAAAAACCTTGCTTTATACTTGGTAAATAATTTGCAAGAGGAACGCATAGGCTATATACCAATAGTTTACTTTTTAGCTGCTGTTGATTTGATATCCTAGGATTTTAAATTAAACTCGAACGCTTGTTAAGTAAGAAGAGCACTGGTCCAGTGGAAGGGCTCCGGACTCTGCACCAAATGGTACTGGGTTCGAGCCCCTGGTGTACCTTTTTATGTTATTATTTTAGGGTTGTTTATTTTACTTTTGGCCGTTAATGATTTGATGTTCAAGTGTTATAAATTAAACTCGAATGCACATTTAAGTAAGAGGAGCAGTGGCCCAGTGGATTTGCTCCGGACTCTGAACCCAAAGGTACTGGGTTAGATTCCCGGTTGTTCTTTTTGTACTCTTAAGGCTATTGGTTTACGCAGGATAGGCCTACTATCCCAAATGAAAAACCTTGCTTTATACTTGGTAAATAATTTGCAAGAGGAACGCATAGGCTATATACCAGTAGTTTACTTTTTAGCTGCTGTTGATTTGATATCCTCGGATTTTAAATTAAACTCGAAAGCATGTTAAGTAAGAAGAGCAGTGGTCCAGTGGAAGGGCTCCGGACTCTGCACCAAATGGTACTGGGTTCGAGCCCCTGGTGTTCCTTTTTATGTTTTTATTTTAGGGTTGTTTATTTTACTTTTGGCCGTTAATGATTTGATGTTCAAGGGTTATAAATTAAACTCGAATGCACATTTATGTAAGAGTAGCAGTCGCCCAGTGGATGTGCTCCGGACTGTGAACCCAAAGGTACTGGGTTCGATTCCCGGTTGTTCTTTTTGTACTCTTAAGGCTATTGGTTTACGCAGGATAGGCCTACTATCCCAAATGAAAAACCTTGCTTTATACTTGGTAAATAATTTGCAAGAGGAACGCATAGGCTATATACCAGTAGTTTACTTTTTAGCTGCTGTTGATTTGATATCCTAGGATTTTAAATTAAACTCGAACGCATGCTAGGTAAGAAGAGCAGTGGTCCAGTGGAAGGGCTCCGGACTCTCAACCCAAAGGTCCTGGGTTCGATTCCCGGTTGATCTTTTTGTACTCTTAATGCCATTGGTTTACGCAGGATACTAAGGCATATGAAAAACCTTGCTTACACTTTGTAAATAATTTGCGAGTGGAAGGCACACGCTTTTTCTACCAGTAGTTCACTTTTTAGCTGCTGTTGATTTGATATCCTAGGATTTTAAATTAAACTCGAACGCTTGTTAAGTAAGAAGAGCACTGGTCCAGTGGAAGGGCTCCGGACTCTGCACCAAATGGTACTGGGTTCGAGCCCCTGGTGTACCTTTTTATGTTATTATTTTAGGGTTGTTTATTTTACTTTTGGCCGTTAATGATTTGATGTTCAAGGGTTATAAATTAAACTCGAATGCACATTTAAGTAAGAGGAGCAGTGGCCCAGTGGATGTGCTCCGGACTCTGAACCCAAAGGTACTGGGTTCGATTCCCGGTTGTTCTTTTTGTACTCTTAAGGCTATTGGTTTACGCAGGATAGGCCTACTATCCCAAATGAAAAACCTTGCTTTATACTTGGTAAATAATTTGCAAGAGGAACGCATAGGCTATATACCAGTAGTTTACTTTTTAGCTGCTGTTGATTTGATATCCTAGGATTTTAAATTAAACTCGCAAGCATGTTAAGTAAGAAGAGCAGTGGTCCAGTGGAAAGGCTCCGGACTCTGCACCAAATGGTACTGGGTTCGAGCCCCTGGTGTTCCTTTTTATGTTTTTATTTTAGGGTTGTTTATTTTACTTTTGGCCGTTAATGATTTGATATTCAAGGGTTATAAATTAAACTCGAATGCACATTTAAGTAAGAGGAGCAGTGGCCCAGTGGATGGTCTCCGGACTCTGAACCCAAAGGTACTGGGTTCGATTCCCGGTTGTTCTTTTTGTACCCTTAAGGCTATTGGTTTACGCAGGATAGGCCTACTATCCCAAATGAAAAACCTTGCTTTATACTTGGTAAATAATTTGCAAGAGGAACGCATAGGCTATATACCAGTAGTTTACTTTTTAGCTGCTGTTGATTTGATATCCTGGCATTTTAAATTAAACTCGAAAGCATGTTAAGTAAGAAGAGCAGTGGTCCAGTGGAACGGCTCCGGACTCTGCACCAAATGGTACTGTGTTCGAGCCCCTGGTGTTCCTTTTTATGTTTTTATTTTAGGGTTGTTTATTTTACTTTTGGCCGTTAATGATTTGATGTTCAAGGGTTATAAATTAAACTCGAATGCACATTTAAGTAAGAGGAGCAGTGGCCCAGTGGATGTGCTCCGGACTCTGAACCCAAAGGTACTGGGTTCGATTCCCGGTTGTTCTTTTTGTACTCTTAAGGCTATTGGTTTACGCAGGATAGGCCTACTATCCCAAATGAAAAACCTTGCTTTATACTTGGTAAATAATTTGCAAGAGGAACGCATAGGCTATATACCAGTAGTTTACTTTTTAGCTGCTGTTGATTTGATATCCTAGGATTTTAAATTAAACTCGAACGCATGCTAGGTAAGAAGAGCAGTGGTCCAGTGGAAGGGCTCCGGACTCTCAACCCAAAGGTACTGGGTTCGATTCCCGGTTGTTCTTTTTGTACTCTTAAGGCTATTGGTTTACGCAGGATAGGCCAACTATAGGTGCAAATGAAAAACCTTGCTTTATACTTGGTAAATAATTTGCAAGAGGAACGCATAGGCTATATACCAGTAGTTTACTTTTTAGCTGCTGTTGATTTGATATCCTAGGATTTTAAATTAAACTCGCAAGCATGTTAAGTAAGAAGAGCAGTGGTCCAGTGGAAGGGCTCCGGACTCTGCACCAAATGGTACTGGGTTCGAGCCCCTGGTGTTCCTTTTTATGTTTTTATTTTAGGGTTGTTTATTTTACTTTTGGCCGTTAATGATTTGATGTTCAAGGGTTATAAATTAAACTCGAATGCACATTTAAGTAAGAGGAACAGTGGCCCAGTGGATGGGCTCCGGACTCTGAACCCAAAGGTACTGGGTTCGATTCCCGGTTGTTCTTTTTGTACTCTTAAGGATATTGGTTTACGCAGGATAGGCCTACTATCCCAAATGAAAAACCTTGCTTTATACTTGGTAAATAATTTGCAAGAGGAACGCATAGGCTATATACCAGTAGTTTACTTTTTAGCTGCTGTTGATTTGATATCCTGGCATTTTAAATTAAACTCGAAAGCATGTTAAGTAAGAAGAGCAGTGGTCCAGTGGAACGGCTCCGGACTCTGCACCAAATGGTACTGGGTTCGAGCCCCTGGTGTTCCTTTTTATGTTTTTATTTTAGGGTTGTTTATTTTACTTTTGGCCGTTAATGATTTGATGTTCAAGGGTTATAAATTAAACTCGAACGCACATTTAAGTAAGAGGAGCAGTGGCCCAGTGGATGGGCTCCGGACTCTGAACCCAAAGGTACTGGGTTCGATTCCAGGTTGTTCTTTTTGTACTCTTAAGGCTATTGGTTTACGCAGGATAGGCCTACTATCCCAAATGAAAAACCTTGCTTTATACTTGGTAAATAATTTGCAAGAGGAACGCATAGGCTATATACCAGTAGTTTACTTTTTAGCTGCTGTTGATTTGATATCCTAGGATTTTAAATTAAACTCGCAAGCATGTTAAGTAAGAAGAGCAGTGGTCCAGTGGAAAGGCTCCGGACTCTGCACCAAATGGTACTGGGTTCGAGCCCCTGGTGTTCCTTTTTATGTTTTTATTTTAGGGTTGTTTATTTTACTTTTGGCCGTTAATGATTTGATGTTCAAGGGTTATAAATTAAACTCGAATGCACATTTAAGTAAGAGGAGCAGTGGCCCAGTGGATGGTCTCCGGACTCTGAACCCAAAGGTACTGGGTTCGATTCCCGGTTGTTCTTTTTGTACCCTTAAGGCTATTGGTTTACGCAGGATAGGCCTACTATCCCAAATGAAAAACCTTGCTTTATACTTGGTAAATAATTTGCAAGAGGAACGCATAGGCTATATACCAGTAGTTTACTTTTTAGCTGCTGTTGATTTGATATCCTGGCATTTTAAATTAAACTCGAAAGCATGTTAAGTAAGAAGAGCACTGGTCCAGTGGAACGGCTCCGGACTCTGCACCAAATGGTACTGTGTTCGAGCCCCTGGTGTTCCTTTTTATGTTTTTATTTTAGGGTTGTTTATTTTACTTTTGGCCGTTAATGATTTGATGTTCAAGGGTTATAAATTAAACTCGAATGCACATTTAAGTAAGAGGAGCAGTGGCCCAGTGGATGTGCTCCGGACTCTGAACCCAAAGGTACTGGGTTCGATTCCCGGTTGTTCTTTGTGTACTCTTAAGGCTATTGGTTTACGCAGGATAGGCCTACTATCCCAAATGAAAAACCTTGCTTTATACTTGGTAAATAATTTGCAAGAGGAACGCATAGGCTATATACCAGTAGTTTACTTTTTAGCTGCTGTTGATTTGATATCCTAGGATTTTAAATTAAACTCGAACGCATGCTAGGTAAGAAGAGCAGTGGTCCAGTGGAAGGGCTCCGGACTCTCAACCCAAAGGTACTGGGTTCGATTCCCGGTTGTTCTTTTTGTACTCTTAAGGCTATTGGTTTACGCAGGATAGGCCAACTATAGGTGCAAATGAAAAACCTTGCTTTATACTTGGTAAATAATTTGCAAGAGGAACGCATAGGCTATATACCAGTAGTTTACTTTTTAGCTGCTGTTGATTTGATATCCTAGGATTTTAAATTAAACTCGCAAGCATGTTAAGTAAGAAGAGCAGTGGTCCAGTGGAAGGGCTCCGGACTCTGCACCAAATGGTACTGGGTTCGAGCCCTTGGTGTTCCTTTTTATGTTTTTATTTTAGGGTTGTTTATTTTACTTTTGGCCGTTAATGATTTGATGTTCAAGGGTTATAAATTAAACTCGAATGCACATTTAAGTAAGAGGAACAGTGGCCCAGTGGATGGGCTCCGGACTCTGAACCCAAAGGTACTGGGTTCGATTCCCGGTTGTTCTTTTTGTACTCTTAAGGATATTGGTTTACGCAGGATAGGCCTACTATCCCAAATGAAAAACCTTGCTTTATACTTGGTAAATAATTTGCAAGAGGAACGCATAGGCTATATACCAGTAGTTTACTTTTTAGCTGCTGTTGATTTGATATCCTGGCATTTTAAATTAAACTCGAAAGCATGTTAAGTAAGAAGAGCAGTGGTCCAGTGGAAGGGCTCCGGACTCTGCACCAAATGGTACTGGGTTCGAGCCCCTGGTGTTCCTTTTTATGTTTTTATTTTAGGGTTGTTTATTTTACTTTTGGCCGTTAATGATTTGATGTTCAAGGGTTATAAATTAAACTCGAACGCACATTTAAGTAAGAGGAGCAGTGGCCCAGTGGATGGGCTCCGGACTCTGAACCCAAAGGTACTGGGTTCGATTCCAGGTTGTTCTTTTTGTACTCTTAAGGCTATTGGTTTACGCAGGATAGGCCTACTATCCCAAATGAAAAACCTTGCTTTATACTTGGTAAATAATTTGCAAGAGGAACGCATAGGCTATATACCAGTAGTTTACTTTTTAGCTGCTGTTGATTTGATATCCTAGGATTTTAAATTAAACTCGCAAGCATGTTAAGTAAGAAGAGCAGTGGTCCAGTGGAAAGGCTCCGGACTCTGCACCAAATGGTACTGGGTTCGAGCCCCTGGTGTTCATTTTTATGTTTTTATTTTAGGGTTGTTTATTTTACTTTTGGCCGTTAATGATTTGATGTTCAAGGGTTATAAATTAAACTCGAATGCACATTTAAGTAAGAGGAGCAGTGGCCCAGTGGATGGTCTCCGGACTCTGAACCCAAAGGTACTGGGTTCGATTCCCGGTTGTTCTTTTTGTACCCTTAAGGCTATTGGTTTACGCAGGATAGGCCTACTATCCCAAATGAAAAACCTTGCTTTATACTTGGTAAATAATTTGCAAGAGGAATGCATAGGCTATATACCAGTAGTTTACTTTTTAGCTGCTGTTGATTTGATATCCTGGCATTTTAAATTAAACTCGAAAGCATGTTAAGTAAGAAGAGCACTGGTCCAGTGGAACGGCTCCGGACTCTGCACCAAATGGTACTGTGTTCGAGCCCCTGGTGTTCCTTTTTATGTTTTTATTTTAGGGTTGTTTATTTTACTCTTGGCCGTTAATGATTTGATGTTCAAGGGTTATAAATTAAACTCGAATGCACATTTAAGTAAGAGGAGCAGTGGCCCAGTGGATGTGCTCCGGACTCTGAACCCAAAGGTACTGGGTTCGATTCCCGGTTGTTCTTTTTGTACTCTTAAGGCTATTGGTTTACGCAGGATAGGCCTACTATCCCAAATGAAAAACCTTGCTTTATACTTGGTAAATAATTTGCAAGAGGAACGCATAGGCTATATACCAGTAGTTTACTTTTTAGCTGCTGTTGATTTGATATCCTAGGATTTTAAATTAAACTCGAACGCATGCTAGGTAAGAAGAGCAGTGGTCCAGTGGAAGGGCTACGGACTCTCAACCCAAAGGTACTGGGTTCGATTCCCGGTTGTTCTTTTTGTACTCTTAAGGCTATTGGTTTACGCAGGATAGGCCAACTATAGGTGCAAATGAAAAACCTTGCTTTATACTTGGTAAATAATTTGCAAGAGGAACGCATAGGCTATATACCAGTAGTTTACTTTTTAGCTGCTGTTGATTTGATATCCTAGGATTTTAAATTAAACTCGCAAGCATGTTAAGTAAGAAGAGCAGTGGTCCAGTGGAAGGGCTCCGGACTCTGCACCAAATGGTACTGGGTTCGAGCCCCTGGTGTTCCTTTTTATGTTTTTATTTTAGGGTTGTTTATTTTACTTTTGGGCGTTAATGATTTGATGTTCAAGGGTTATAAATTAAACTCGAATGCACATTTAAGTAAGAGGAACAGTGGCCCAGTGGATGGGCTCCGGACTCTGAACCCAAAGGTACTGGGTTCGATTCCCGGTTGTTCTTTTTGTACTCTTAAGGATATTGGTTTACGCAGGATAGGCCTACTATCCCAAATGAAAAACCTTGCTTTATACTTGGTAAATAATTTGCAAGAGGAACGCATAGGCTATATACCAGTAGTTTACTTTTTAGCTGCTGTTGATTTGATATCCTGGCATTTTAAATTAAACTCGAAAGCATGTTAAGTAAGAAGAGCAGTGGTCCAGTGGAACGGCTCCGGACTCTGCACCAAATGGTACTGGGTTCGAGCCCCTGGTGTTCCTTTTTATGTTTTTATTTTAGGGTTGTTTATTTTACTTTTGGCCGTTAATGATTTGATGTTCAAGGGTTATAAATTAAACTCGAACGCACATTTAAGTAAGAGGAGCAGTGGCCCAGTGGATGGGCTCCGGACTCTGAACCCAAAGGTACTGGGTTCGATTCCAGGTTGTTCTTTTTGTACTCTTAAGGCTATTGGTTTACGCAGGATAGGCCTACTATCCCAAATGAAAAACCTTGCTTTATACTTGGTAAATAATTTGCAAGAGGAACGCATAGGCTATATACCAGTAGTTTACTTTTTAGCTGCTGTTGATTTGATATCCTAGGATTTTAAATTAAACTCGCAAGCATGTTAAGTAAGAAGAGCAGTGGTCCAGTGGAAAGGCTCCGGACTCTGCACCAAATGGTACTGGGTTCGAGCCCCTGGTGTTCCTTTTTATGTTTTTATTTTAGGGTTGTTTATTTTACTTTTGGCCGTTAATGATTTGATGTTCAAGGGTTATAAATTAAACTCGAATGCACATTTAAGTAAGAGGAGCAGTGGCCCAGTGGATGGGCTCCGGACTCTGAACCCAAAGGTACTAGGTTCGATTCCCGGTTGTTCTTTTTGTACCCTTAAGGCTATTGGTTTACGCAGGATAGGCCTACTATCCCAAATGAAAAACCTTGCTTTATACTTGGTAAATAATTTGCAAGAGGAACGCATAGGCTATAAACCAGTAGTTTACTTTTTAGCTGCTGTTGATTTGATATCCTGGCATTTTAAATTAAACTCGAAAGCATGTTAAGTAAGAAGAGCAGTGGTCCAGTGGAACGGCTCCGGACTCTGCACCAAATGGTACTGGGTTCGAGCCCCTGGTGTTCCTTTTTATGTTTTTATTTTAGGGTTGTTTATTTTACTTTTGGCCGTTAATGATTTGATGTTCAAGGGTTATAAATTAAACTCGAATGCACATTTAAGTAAGAGGAGCAGTGGCCCAGTGGATGTGCTCCGGACTCTGAACCCAAAGGTACTGGGTTCGATTCCCGGTTGTTCTTTTTGTACTCTTAAGGCTATTGGTTTACGCAGGATAGGCCTACTATCCCAAATGAAAAACCTTGCTTTATACTTGGTAAATAATTTGCAAGAGGAACGCATAGGCTATATACCAGTAGTTTACTTTTTAGCTGCTGTTGATTTGATATCCTAGGATTTTAAATTAAACTCGAACGCATGTTAGGTAAGAAGAGCAGTGGTCCAGTGGAAGGGCTCCGGACTCTCAACCCAAAGGTACTGGGTTCGATTCCCGGTTGTTCTTTTTGTACTCTTAAGGCTATTGGTTTACGCAGGATAGGCCAACTATAGGTGCAAATGAAAAACCTTGCTTTATACTTGGTAAATAATTTGCAAGAGGAACGCATAGGCTATATACCAGTAGTTTACTTTTTAGCTGCTGTTGATTTGATATCCTAGGCTTTTAAATTAAACTCGCAAGCATGTTAAGTAAGAAGAGCAGTGGTCCAGTGGAAGGGCTCCGGACTCTGCACCAAATGGTACTGGGTTCGAGCCCCTGGTGTTCCTTTTTATGTTTTTATTTTAGGCTTGTTTATTTTACTTTTGGCCGTTAATGATTTGATGTTCAAGGGTTATAAATTAAACTCGAATGCACATTTAAGTAAGAGGAACAGTGGCCCAGTGGATGGGCTCCGGACTCTGAACCCAAAGGTACTGGGTTCGATTCCCGGTTGTTCTTTTTGTACTCTTAAGGCTATTGGTTTACGCAGGATAGGCCTACTATCCCAAATGAAAAACCTTGCTTTATACTTGGTAAATAATTTGCAAGAGGAACGCATAGGCTATATACCAGTAGTTTACTTTTTAGCTGCTGTTGATTTGATATCCTGGCATTTTAAATTAAACTCGAAAGCATGTTAAGTAAGAAGAGCAGTGGTCCAGTGGAACGGCTCCGGACTCTGCACCAAATGGTACTGGGTTCGAGCCCCTGGTGTTCCTTTTTATGTTTTTATTTTAGGGTTGTTTATTTTACTTTTGGCCGTTAATGATTTGATGTTCAAGGGTTATAAATTAAACTCGAACGCACATTTAAGTAAGAGGAGCAGTGGCCCAGTGGATGGGCTCCGGACTCTGAACCCAAAAGGTACTGGGTTCGATTCCAGGTTGTTCTTTTTGTACTCTTAAGGCTATTGGTTTACGCAGGATAGGCCTACTATCCCAAATGAAAAACCTTGCTTTATACTTGGTAAATAATTTGCAAGAGGAACGCATAGGCTATATACCAGTAGTTTACTTTTTAGCTGCTGTTGATTTGATATCCTAGGATTTTAAATTAAACTCGCAAGCATGTTAAGTAAGAAGAGCAGTGGTCCATTGGAAGGGCTCCGGACTCTGCACCAAATGGTACTGGGTTCGAGCCCCTGGTGTTCCTTTTTATGTTTTTATTTTAGGGTTGTTTATTTTACTTTTGGCCGTTAATGATTTGATGTTCAATGCACATTTAAGTAAGAGGAGCAGTGGCCCAGTGGATGGGCTCACGACTCTGAACCCAAAGGTACTGGGTTCGATTCCCGGTTGTTCTTTTTGTACTTTTAAGGCTATTGGTTTACGCAGGATAGGCCAACTATAGGTGCAAATGAAAAACCTTGCTTTATACTTGGTAAATAATTTGCAAGAGGAACGCATAGGCTATATACCAGTAGTTTACTTTTTAGCTGCTGTTGATTTGATATCCTAGGATTTTAAATTAAACTCGCAAGCATGTTAAGTAAGAAGAGCAGTGGTCCAGTGGAAGGGCTCCGGACTCTGCACCAAATGGTACTGGGTTCGAGCCCCTGGTGTTCCTTTTTATGTTTTTATTTTAGGGTTGTTTATTTTACTTTTGGCCGTTAATGATTTGATGTTCAAGGGTTATAAATTAAACTCGAATGCACATTTAAGTAAGAGGAACAGTGGCCCAGTGGATGGGCTCCGGACTCTGAACCCAAAGGTACTGGGTTCGATTCCCGGTTGTTCTTTTTGTACTCTTAAGGATATTGGTTTACGCAGGATAGGCCTACTATCCCAAATGAAAAACCTTGCTTTATACTTGGTAAATAATTTGCAAGAGGAACGCATAGGCTATATACCAGTAGTTTACTTTTTAGCTGCTGTTGATTTGATATCCTGGCATTTTAAATTAAACTCGAAAGCATGTTAAGTAAGAAGAGCAGTGGTCCAGTGGAACGGCTCCGGACTCTGCACCAAATGGTACTGGGTTCGAGCCCCTGGTGTTCCTTTTTATGTTTTTATTTTAGGGTTGTTTATTTTACTTTTGGCCGTTAATGATTTGATGTTCAAGGGTTATAAATTAAACTCGAACGCACATTTAAGTAAGAGGAGCAGTGGCCCAGTGGATGGGCTCCGGACTCTGAACCCAAAGGTACTGGGTTCGATTCCAGGTTGTTCTTTTTGTACTCTTAAGGCTATTGGTTTACGCAGGATAGGCCTACTATCCCAAATGAAAAACCTTGCTTTATACTTGGTAAATAATTTGCAAGAGGAACGCATAGGCTATATACCAGTAGTTTACTTTTTAGCTGCTGTTGATTTGATATCCTAGGATTTTAAATTAAACTCGCAAGCATGTTAAGTAAGAAGAGCAGTGGTCCAGTGGAAAGGCTCCGGACTCTGCACCAAATGGTACTGGGTTCGAGCCCCTGGTGTTCCTTTTTATGTTTTTATTTTAGGGTTGTTTATTTTACTTTTGGCCGTTAATGATTTGATGTTCAAGGGTTATAAATTAAACTCGAATGCACATTTAAGTAAGAGGAGCAGTGGCCCAGTGGATGGGCTCCGGACTCTGAACCCAAAGGTACTAGGTTCGATTCCCGGTTGTTCTTTTTGTACCCTTAAGGCTATTGGTTTACGCAGGATAGGCCTACTATCCCAAATGAAAAACCTTGCTTTATACTTGGTAAATAATTTGCAAGAGGAACGCATAGGCTATAAACCAGTAGTTTACTTTTTAGCTGCTGTTGATTTGATATCCTGGCATTTTAAATTAAACTCGAAAGCATGTTAAGTAAGAAGAGCAGTGGTCCAGTGGAACGGCTCCGGACTCTGCACCAAATGGTACTGGGTTCGAGCCCCTGGTGTTCCTTTTTATGTTTTTATTTTAGGGTTGTTTATTTTACTTTTGGCCGTTAATGATTTGATGTTCAAGGGTTATAAATTAAACTCGAATGCACATTTAAGTAAGAGGAGCAGTGGCCCAGTGGATGTGCTCCGGACTCTGAACCCAAAGGTACTGGGTTCGATTCCCGGTTGTTCTTTTTGTACTCTTAAGGCTATTGGTTTACGCAGGATAGGCCTACTATCCCAAATGAAAAACCTTGCTTTATACTTGGTAAATAATTTGCAAGAGGAACGCATAGGCTATATACCAGTAGTTTACTTTTTAGCTGCTGTTGATTTGATATCCTAGGATTTTAAATTAAACTCGAACGCATGTTAGGTAAGAAGAGCAGTGGTCCAGTGGAAGGGCTCCGGACTCTCAACCCAAAGGTACTGGGTTCGATTCCCGGTTGTTCTTTTTGTACTCTTAAGGCTATTGGTTTACGCAGGATAGGCCAACTATAGGTGCAAATGAAAAACCTTGCTTTATACTTGGTAAATAATTTGCAAGAGGAACGCATAGGCTATATACCAGTAGTTTACTTTTTAGCTGCTGTTGATTTGATATCCTAGGCTTTTAAATTAAACTCGCAAGCATGTTAAGTAAGAAGAGCAGTGGTCCAGTGGAAGGGCTCCGGACTCTGCACCAAATGGTACTGGGTTCGAGCCCCTGGTGTTCCTTTTTATGTTTTTATTTTAGGCTTGTTTATTTTACTTTTGGCCGTTAATGATTTGATGTTCAAGGGTTATAAATTAAACTCGAATGCACATTTAAGTAAGAGGAACAGTGGCCCAGTGGATGGGCTCCGGACTCTGAACCCAAAGGTACTGGGTTCGATTCCCGGTTGTTCTTTTTGTACTCTTAAGGCTATTGGTTTACGCAGGATAGGCCTACTATCCCAAATGAAAAACCTTGCTTTATACTTGGTAAATAATTTGCAAGAGGAACGCATAGGCTATATACCAGTAGTTTACTTTTTAGCTGCTGTTGATTTGATATCCTGGCATTTTAAATTAAACTCGAAAGCATGTTAAGTAAGAAGAGCAGTGGTCCAGTGGAACGGCTCCGGACTCTGCACCAAATGGTACTGGGTTCGAGCCCCTGGTGTTCCTTTTTATGTTTTTATTTTAGGGTTGTTTATTTTACTTTTGGCCGTTAATGATTTGATGTTCAAGGGTTATAAATTAAACTCGAACGCACATTTAAGTAAGAGGAGCAGTGGCCCAGTGGATGGGCTCCGGACTCTGAACCCAAAGGTACTGGGTTCGATTCCAGGTTGTTCTTTTTGTACTCTTAAGGCTATTGGTTTACGCAGGATAGGCCTACTATCCCAAATGAAAAACCTTGCTTTATACTTGGTAAATAATTTGCAAGAGGAACGCATAGGCTATATACCAGTAGTTTACTTTTTAGCTGCTGTTGATTTGATATCCTAGGATTTTAAATTAAACTCGCAAGCATGTTAAGTAAGAAGAGCAGTGGTCCATTGGAAGGGCTCCGGACTCTGCACCAAATGGTACTGGGTTCGAGCCCCTGGTGTTCCTTTTTATGTTTTTATTTTAGGGTTGTTTATTTTACTTTTGGCCGTTAATGATTTGATGTTCAATGCACATTTAAGTAAGAGGAGCAGTGGCCCAGTGGATGGGCTCCCGACTCTGAACCCAAAGGTACTGGGTTCGATTCCCGGTTGTTCTTTTTGTACTCTTAAGGCTATTGGTTTACACAGGATAGGCCTACTATCCCAAATGAAAAACCTTGCTTTATACTTGGTAAATAATTTGCAAGAGGAACGCATAGGCTATATACCAATAGTTTACTTTTTAGCTGCTGTTGATTTGATATCCTAGGATTTTAAATTAAACTCGCAAGCATGTTAAGTAAGAAGAGCAGTGGTCCAGTGGAAGGGCTCCGGACTCTGCACCAAATGGTACTGGGTTCGAGCCCCTGGTGTTTCTTTTTATGTTTTTATTTTAGGGTTGTTTATTTTACTTTTGGCCGTTAATGATTTGATGTTCAAGGGTTATAAATTAAACTCGAACGCACATTTAAGTAAGAGGAGCAGTGGCCCAGTGGATGGGCTCCGGACTCTGAACCCAAAGGTACTGGGTTCGATTCCAGGTTGTTCTTTTTGTACTCTTAAGGCTATTGGTTTACGCAGGATAGGCCTACTATCCCAAATGAAAAACCTTGCTTTATACTTGGTAAATAATTTGCAAGAGGAACGCATAGGCTATATACCAGTAGTTTACTTTTTAGCTGCTGTTGATTTGATATCCTAGGATTTTAAATTAAACTCGAACGCATGCTAGGTAAGAAGAGCAGTGGTCCAGTGGAAGGGCTCCGGACTCTCAACCCAAAGGTACTGGGTTCGATTCCCGGTTGATCTTTTTGTACTCTTAATGCCATTGGTTTACGCAGGATACTAAGGCATATGAAAAACCTTGCTTACACTTTGTAAATAATTTGCGAGTGGAAGGCACACGCTTTTTCTACCAGTAGTTCACTTTTTAGCTGCTGTTGATTTGATATCCTAGGATTTTAAATTAAACTCGAACGCTTGTTAAGTAAGAAGAGCACTGGTCCAGTGGAAGGGCTCCGGACTCTGCACCAAATGGTACTGGGTTCGAGCCCCTGGTGTACCTTTTTATGTTATTATTTTAGGGTTGTTTATTTTACTTTTGGCCGTTAATGATTTGATGTTCAAGGGTTATAAATTAAACTCGAATGCACATTTAAGTAAGAGGAGCAGTGGCCCAGTGGATGTGCTCCGGACTCTGAAACCAAAGGTACTGGGTTCGATTCCCGGTTGTTCTTTTTGTACTCTTAAGGCTATTGGTTTACGCAGGATAGGCCTACTATCCCAAATGAAAAACCTTGCTTTATACTTGGTAAATAATTTGCAAGAGGAACGCATAGGCTATATACCAGTAGTTTACTTTTTAGCTGCTGTTGATTTGATATCCTAGGATTTTAAATTAAACTCGAACGCATGCTAGGTAAGAAGAGCAGTGGTCCAGTGGAAGGGCTCCGGACTCTCAACCCAAAGGTACTGGGTTCGATTCCCGGTTGTTCTTTTTGTACTCTTAAGGCTATTGGTTTACGCAGGATAGGCCAACTAAAGGTGCAAATGAAAAACCTTGCTTTATACTTGGTAAATAATTTGCAAGAGGAACGCATAGGCTATATACCAGTAGTTTACTTTTTAGCTGCTGTTGATTTGATATCCTAGGATTTTAAATTAAACTCGCAAGCATGTTAAGTAAGAAGAGCAGTGGTCCAGTGGAAGGGCTCCGGACTCTGCACCAAATGGTACTGGGTTCGAGCCCCTGGTGTTCCTTTTTATGTTTTTATTTTAGGGTTGTTTATTTTACTTTTGGCCGTTAATGATTTGATGTTCAAGGGTTATAAATTAAACTCGAATGCACATTTAAGTAAGAGGAACAGTGGCCCAGTGGATGGGCTCCGGACTCTGAACCCAAAGGTACTGGGTTCGATTCCCGGTTGTTCTTTTTGTACTCTTAAGGCTATTGGTTTACGCAGGATAGGCCTACTATCCCAAATGAAAAACCTTGCTTTATACTTGGTAAATAATTTGCAAGAGGAACGCATAGGCTATATACCAGTAGTTTACTTTTTAGCTGCTGTTGATTTGATATCCTGGCATTTTAAATTAAACTCGAAAGCATGTTAAGTAAGAAGAGCAGTGGTCCAGTGGAACGGCTCCGGACTCTGCACCAAATGGTACTGGGTTCGAGCCCCTGGTGTTCCTTTTTATGTTTTTATTTTAGGGTTGTTTATTTTACTTTTGGCCGTTAATGATTTGATGTTCAAGGGTTATAAATTAAACTCGAATGCACATTTAAGTAAAAGGAGCAGTGGCCCAGTGGATGGGCTCCCGACTCTGAACCCAAAGGTACTGGGTTCGATTCCCGGTTGTTCTTTTTGTACTCTTAAGGCTATTGGTTTACGCAGGATAGGCCTACTATCCCAAATGAAAAACCTTGCTTTATACTTGGTAAATAATTTGCAAGAGGAACGCATAGGCTATATACCAGTAGTTTACTTTTTAGCTGCTGTTGATTTGATATCCTGGCATTTTAAATTAAACTCGAAAGCATGTTAAGTAAGAAGAGCAGTGGTCCAGTGGAACGGCTCCGGACTCTGCACCAAATGGTACTGGGTTCGAGCCCCTGGTGTTCCTTTTTATGTTTTTATTTTAGGGTTGTTTATTTTACTTTTGGCCGTTAATGATTTGATGTTCAAGGGTTATAAATTAAACTCGAACGCACATTTAAGTAAGAGGAGCAGTGGCCCAGTGGCCCAGTGGATGGGCTCCGGACTCTGAACACAAAGGTACTGGGTTCGATTCCAGGTTGTTCTTTTTGTACTCTTAAGGCTATTGGTTTACGCAGGATAGGCCTACTATCCCAAATGAAAAACCTTGCTTTATACTTGGTAAATAATTTGCAAGAGGAACGCATAGGCTATATACCAGTAGTTTACTTTTTAGCTGCTGTTGTTTGGTATCCTAGGATTTTAAATTAAACTCGAACGCATGCTAGGTAAGAAGAGCAGTGGTCCAGTGGAAGGGCTCCGGACTCTCAACCCAAAGGTACTGGGTTCGATTCCCGGTTGTTCTTTTTGTACTCTTAATGCCATTGGTTTACGCAGGATACTAAGGCATATGAAAAACCTTGCTTTATACTTGGTAAATAATTTGCAAGAGGAACGCATAGGCTATCAGTAGTTTACTTTTTAGCTGCTGTTGATTTGATATCCTGGGATTTTAAATTAAACTCGAACGCTTGTTAAGTAAGAAGAGCACTGGTCCAGTGGAAGGGCTCCGGACTCTGCACCAAATGGTACTGGGTTCGAGCCCCTGGTGTACCTTTTGATGTTATTATTTTAGGGTTGTTTATTTTACTTTTGGCCGTTAATGATTTGATGTTCAAGGGTTATAAATTAAACTCGAATGCACATTTAAGTAAGAGGAGCAGTGGCCAAGTGGATGGGCTCCGGACTCTGAACCCAAAGGTACTGGGTTCGATTCCCAGTTGTTCTTTTTGTACTCTTAAGGCTATTGGTTTACGCAGGATAGGCCAACTATAGGTGCAAATGAAAAACCTTGCTTTATACTTGGTAAATAATTTGGAAGAGGAACGCATAGGCTATATACCAGTAGTTTACTTTTTAGCTGCTGTTGATTTGATATCCTAGGATTTTAAATTAAACTCGCAAGCATGTTAAGTAAGAAGAGCAGTGGTCCAGTGGAAGGGCTCCGGACTCTGCACCAAATGGTACTGGGTTCGAGCCCCTGGTGTTCCTTTTTTATGTTTTTATTTTAGGGTTGTTTATTTTACTTTTGGCCGTTAATGATTTGATGTTCAAGGGTTATAAATTAAACTCGAATGCACATTTAAGTAAGAGGAGCAGTGGCCCAGTGGATGGGCTCCGGACTCTGAACCCAAAGGTACTGGGTTCGATTTTTTGTACTCTTAAGGTTTATTGGTTTACGCAGGATACAATGCCAAATGAAAAACCTTTCTTTATACTTAGTAAATAATTTGCAAGAGGAACGCATAGGCTATACACCAGTAGTTTACTTTTTAGCTGCTGTTGATTTGATATCATTGGATTTTAAATTAAACTCGAACGCATGCTAGGTAAGAAGAGCAGTGGTCCAGTGGAAGGGCTCCGGATTCTGCACCAAATGGTACTGGGTTCGAGCCCCTGGTGTTCCTTTTTATGTATTTATTTTAGGGTTGTTTATTTTAAGGTTTTAAATTAAACTCTAACACAATTTAATGAAGAGGAGCAGTGGCCCAGTGGAAGGGCTTCAGACTCTGGGCCCAATGGTACTGGGTTCGAATCGTGTGTGTGTTCTTTTTATGTTGTTTATTTCAAAGTTGTTTATTTGAAGGTCTAAAATTAAACTCAAACGCAATTTAAGCAAGAGGAGTAGTGGCCCAGTGGAAGGGCTCCGGATTCTGCACCAAATGGTACTGGGTTCGAGCCCCTGGTGTTCCTTTTTATGTATTTATTTTAGGGTTGTTTATTTTAAGGTTTTAAATTAAACTCTAACACAATTTAATGAAGAGGAGCAGTGGCCCAGTGGCCCAGTGGAAGGGCTTCAGACTCTGGGCCCAATGGTACTGGGTTCGAATCGTGTGTGTGTTCTTTTTATGTTGTTTATTTCAAAGTTGTTTATTTGAAGGTCTAAAATTAAACTCAAACGCAATTTAAGCAAGAGGAGCAGTGGCCCAGTGGAAGGGCTCCGGACTCTGCACCAAATGGTACTTGGTTCGAGCCCCTGGTGTTCTTTTTTATGTTGTTTATTTCAAAGTTGTTTATTTTAAGGTTTAAAATTAAACTCAAACGCAATTTAAGTAAGAGGAGCAGTGGCCCAGTGGAAGGGCTTCAGACTCTGGGCCCAATGGTACTGGGTTCGAATCGTGTGTGTGTTCTTTTGTATGTTGTTTATTTCAAAGTTGTTTATTTTAAGGTTTAAAATTAAACTCAAACGCAATTTAAGTAAGAGGAGCAGTGGCCCAGTGGAAGGGCTCCGGACTCTGAACCCAATGGTACCGGGTTCGAATCTCGGGAGTTCTCTTTTTATGTTGTTGATATAAAGATGTTCATTCTAAGGTTTAAAATTAAACTCAAACCCACTTTAAGTAAGAAGAGCAGTGGCCCAATGGAAGGGCTCCAGACCCTGGACCGAATGGTACCGGGTTCGAATCTCGGGAGTTCTCTTTTTATGTTGTTGATATAAAGATGTTCATTCTAAGGTTTAAAATTAAACTCAAACCCACTTTAAGTAAGAAGAGCAGTGGCCCAATGGAAGGGCTCCAGACCCTGGACCGAAAGGTACCGGGTTCGAATCTCGGGAGTTCTTTTTTATGTTGTTGATATAAAGATGTTCATTCTAAGGTTTAAAATTAAACTCAAACGCAATTTAAGTAAGAGGAGCAGTGGCCCAATGGAAGGGCTCCAGACTCTGGACCGAAAGGTCCCGGGATCGAATCCCGTTGCATATAAATTCGAGGCGTTTTAAAGAACCCTTTTTTATTTTAAAGAAAAAAGTAATACAAAAAAGTGCAGAGGTTCGTTTTAAGTTTTAAGTTTCCTTCCCATCCTCGAATGGGCGGCGCGTCACACCGCGCGGTGAGTCTCACTGCCACCACACTCTTCGCGGCCTCGGACCTGTCACCACTGGGGCTCGAACCGGGGACCCCTGGCTTCGGCGACTGCTGCCCTTCCACGACACCCACTTGGGTCCCCCCCAGGAACATATGCATTTTGAACTTGATGAACCTTCGATTCATATTTTACATTGGATACTATGGCATGGGAATTCAGTGCTTTATACTTAGTAAATAATTCGCGAGTGGAATACTTTACACAGGATACTATGGCATTGGGAAATCAGTGCTTCGTAGTAAATATTAATTTGCGAGTGGAAGGCACACGCTATAGTTTACTTAGGAATAGGTATAAGTATCCAGGGGACTCAGAAAATAATTCGAGTTGGAGGCACACGCTTTAGGTATAGACCATTAGTTTATTTAGTTAACAGAGTACACAGGGTACAATGGCATAGGGAAGTCCTTGCTTTATACTTAGTAAATAATTTGCGAGTGGAAGGCACACGCTATACCATTAGTTTACTTAGGAATGGGTATAGGTATACAGGTGACTCCATGTTCCGACTCAGAAAAAAAAATCGAGTGGAAGTCACACGCTGTAGGTATGGACCATTAGTTTACTATAAGGAAACATAGGCATATATAGAGGACTGCTTGGTTCGGACTTTAACAAAATGTGAGTTTAGAGGCACACGCTGTATGTATAGAAAATTAGCGCACATATGAAACGATATATAATATGGAATTATTGGTTTGACTACGGACATTGGGGTTGTTGCGGGGAGGGTTGCGGGGGAGGGTTGCGGGGGAGGGTTGCGGGGGAGGGTGGCGGTCTCCAGTCGTAGCGAGCTAGCTTGGATCAACATGACCGCGGGAACAACAGCGTTGATTCCACCAGTTTTCTTGGCCGGTATCCTCACCGTCGTATCGTCTGGGATGATGCATTGAATTGAAGAGGTTGTGTCTTCGGTTGAGTGGTCTTGTATAGGGTTTGAAAATACATCGGAAAGAGACCGCGTTCGGGCATGCTGGATGATTGGACCACTGTATACAGGTGTTCGTTCAATTGAATTTTCACGCTGTGAACATAAATTCAAACAAAGATTTTAAGAATTAGAATAAAAACTTTACATGTATATAATAATAATAATAAAATCCACAGTGTTGCTGAAAACGAACGCACAACCTGATTTTCAATTTTAAAAATATTTGTCTGTATTTTTTTCCTATTTTTTCTTACTGTAAAACTAACTTCATATTTTTATTATTTTCGTCAAAGAAAAAGGCGAAAAGTCTGAACACTGTTATCATTATTATGGGTGGTGTTCCTTTAAACAAAGAGCTTATTTTACCAATTTAAACCAAAGATGCGCGGTTAAAATGTCAAATAAAATTGGAGCTGTTGCCGAAGTTCCATTATGGTTAAGTACTCTTGCTTTCATTTATTTATTGTATTTATTTACAGTGAATTTGGCAATACACACAACATTGAATAATAACATCTGCCAGAAATAAAATTACACAGTATCGTCGTTCTCATTCGGTAATTGTTTCAAAGAATTCACAACTTGAAATCATCAACTTTTATTTTTAAATCGATACCCACCCAACCCCCTTCATTACGGTGTCTTAAAAAGAGAAACAATTTGATTAAGTGCAGGGGGAATGAATGTAGGTGCCAAACTTTTACCCGTTTTAGAACGTCAGCCTTTGAGAAAGACTCTGCAAAGGTCGAAACGTCAGACCTTGATCAATCCTTTCCACAGATCGTTTGGTTTGGTAAGCAGTTTACAACAACTGACGTTACATGTAGATGTAGGCTATTCCCTTTTTCTTCATTTTACAAACATGTAGGCCTAGGCCCACACATTGATCTCAGACTATCCACGCATAGAGGTAGAAATACAATAATTATTATGAAAACTACAAGTGGTAAAAGATTGCTTAACCCAGTACTCTAAAAAGAAAATTCGATTGTTTCATTTGATTGACGGCAAGTAGTCATTGATGACTGGCACAATACAATACGCCATGGGCCAAACGCCATAGCTACTTCCGGCCCTTGTACTTTCAAGTGCCGTTGTTTACGTGCATGGAGGTGGAAATAGAAACGCCACAAAATTACCCGTTTTACGACAATCTTAGTGTTTACACGGGTTCCACGAGCCCTATTCCTATTCTACATTTTGAACTGAAGTAAACTACACAATAAAGCTTACCTCTAGAGATATTAAATCACGTCAAATGATCCTAATACATCCACGGTGTTTACATAAATCAAGCATGGCTGGTGGCCATTTTGAATTACGCTCACGGCATCATGCCGTCGAGTACCCCCCCCCCCCCCTACTACATGTTTATCTGGTGTTAGGTAATAGTCGGGTACCTGTCGTTTTCTTCGGCTGGTTCCAATCACCTGTGCCTGTCAAAGACCACAGGGGTACGCAACTGGCTCCCGCAAAACCTCTCGGTAATGAACAGTAATAGTCGGACATGTAGGCCTAGTAATTATCTGGGGTGTGGCTCGTTGATCATGATTATGATCAAGCTGGGTAGATGACTAAAAGGCCGGGGACTGGGAGTTCGATTTGAGGGTAAGGGAGATGGTCTAGTAGTAATTTTGCTGGGGTGTGACTCGTTGAACATGATTATGATCAAGCTGGGTAGATGACTAAAGGGCAGGGACTGGGAGTTCGATGTGAGGGTAGGGGAGATGGACTAGTAGTAATTTTGCTAGGGTGTGGCTGGTTGGACCTGGTATGAGCAAGTTGGGTAGATGACCTGGGGCCAGGGACTGGGAGTTCGATGTGAGGGTAGGGGAGATGGGCTAGTAGTAATTTTGCTAGGGTGTGGCTGGTTGGACCTGATATGAGCAAGCTGGGTAGATAACTGGGGCCAGGGACAGGGAGTTCGATTTGAGGGTAGGGGAGATGGGCTAGTAGTAATTTTGCTAGGGTGTGGCTGGTTGGACTGGGTATGAGCAAGTTGGGTATAATACTTGGGCCAGGGATTTGGATTTAGATTTGAAGGTATGGGACTAACAGTATAAATCATCGTGCTGGGGAATGGCTAGCTGAGATGAATGGGATGGGTATAGGACTGGCCTGGTGGGGGGGGGGGGGGGGGGGGGGGGGGGGGCGATGCTTGATAGAAAACAAGTTTTGTTATGTTTGGTAGAAGTTAATTGCATTTTATTGCAGGGTGGAATTTATTTTAAGGAACAGTTCAAAATGAATTGAAAGTACATACATGGGGAGACAAAAAGTCTTGTTATGTATAGGTTGATGTAACAAATTATTTAACAAATGTGACCCCTCTTAGACCTTTACTTCCGGTAAAAAAAGGAAGCTCTAAAACTCCGGACTCTCAACCCAAAGGTACTGGGTTCGATTCCTGGGTGTTCTTTTTGTACTCTTTAAGGCCATTGGTTTACGCAGGATACTAAGGCATATGAAAAACCTTGCTTTATACTTGGTAAATAATTTGCAAGAGGAACGCATAGGCTATCAGTAGTTTACTTTTTAGCTGCTGTTGATTTGATATCCTAGGATTTTAAATTAAACTCGCAAGCATGTTAAGTAAGAAGACCAGTGGTCCAGTGGAAGGGCTCCGGACTCTGCACCAAATGGTACTGGGTTCGAGCCACTGGTGTTCCTTTTTATGTTTTTATTTTAGGGTTGTTTATTTTACTTTTGGCCGTTAATGATTTGATGTTCAAGGGTTATAAATTAAACTCGAATGCACATTTAAGTAAGAGGAGCAGTGGCCCAGTGGATGGGCTCCGGACTCTGAACCCAAAGGTACTGGGTTCGATTCCCGGTTGTTCTTTTTGTACTCTTAAGGCTATTGGTTTACGCAGGATAGGCCTACTATCCCAAATGAAAAACCTTGCTTTATACTTGGTAAATAATTTGCAAGAGGAACGCATAGGCTATATACCAGTAGTTTACTTTTTAGCTGCTGTTGATTTGATATCCTAGGATTTTAAATTAAACTCGCAAGCATGTTAAGTAAGAAGAGCAGTGGTCCAGTGGAAGGGCTCCGGACTCTGCACCAAATGGTACTGGGTTCGAGCCCCTGGTGTTCCTTTTTATGTTTTTATTTTAGGGTTGTTTATTTTACTTTTGGCCGTTAATGATTTGATGTTCAAGGGTTATAAATTAAACTCGAATGCACATTTAAGTAAGAGGAGCAGTGGCCCAGTGGATGGGCTCCGGACTCTGAACCCAAAGGTACTGGGTTCGATTCCCGGGTGTTCTTTTTGTACTCTTAAGGTTTATTGGTTTACGCAGGATACTATGCCAAATGAAAAATCTTGCTTTATACTTAGTAAATAATTTGCAAGAGGAACGCATAGGCTATACACCAGTAGTTTACTTTTTAGCTGCTGTTGATTTGATATCCTTGGATTTTAAATTAAACTCGAACGCATGAAGAGCAGTGGTCCAGTGGAAGGGCTCCGGACTCTGCACCAAATGGTACTGGGTTCCAGCCCCTGGTGTTCCTTTTTATGTATTTATTTTAGGGTTGTTTATTTTAAGGTTTTTAATTAAACTCTAACACAATTTAAGTAAGAGGTGCAGTGGCCCAGTGGAAGGGCTTCAGACTCTGGGCCCAATGGTACTGGGTTCGAATCGTGTGTGTGTGTTCTTTTTTATGTTGTTTATTTCAAAGTTGTTTATTTTAAGGTTTAAAATTAAACTCAAACGCAATTTAAGTAAGAGGAGCAGTGGCCCAGTGGAAGGGCTTCAGACTCTGAACCCAATGGTACCGGGTTCGAATCTCGGGAGTTCTCTTTTTATGTTGTTGATATAAAGATGTTCATTCTAAGGTTTAAAATTAAACTCAAACCCACTTTAAGTAAGAAGAGCAGTGGCCCAATGGAAGGGCTCCAGACCCTGGACCGAATGGTACCGGGTTCGAATCTCGGGAGTTCTCTTTTTATGTTGTTGATATAAAGATGTTCATTCTAAGGTTTAAAATTAAACTCAAACCCACTTTAAGAAAGAAGAGCAGTGGCCCAGTGGAAGGGCTCCAGACCCTGGACCGAAAGGTACCGGGTTCGAATCTCGGGAGTTCTTTTTTATGTTGTTGATATAAAGATGTTCATTCTAAGGTTTAAAATTAAACTCAAACGCAATTTAAGTAAGAGGAGCAGTGGCCCAATGGAAGGGCTCCAGACTCTGGACCGAAAGGTCCCGGGATCGAATCCCGTTGCATATAAATTCGAGGCGTTTTAAAGAACCCTTTTTTATTTTAAAGAAAAAAGTAATACAAAAAAGTGCAGAGGTTCGTTTTAAGTTTTAAGTTTCCTTCCCATCCTCGAATGGGCGGCGCGTCACACCGCGCGGTGAGTCTCACTGCCACCACACTCTTCGCGGCCTCGGACCTGTCACCACTGGGGCTCGAACCGGGGACCCCTGGCTTCGGCGACTGCTGCCCTTCCACGACACCCACTTGGGTTCCCCCCAGGAACATATGCATTTTGAACTTGATGAACCTTCGATTCATATTTTACATTGGATACTATGGCATGGGAATTCAGTGCTTTATACTTAGTAAATAATTCGCGAGTGGAATACTTTACACAGGATACTATGGCATTGGGAAATCAGTGCTTCGTAAATCAGTGCTTCGTAGTAAATATTAATTTGCGAGTGGAAGGCACACGCTATAGTTTACTTAGGAATAGGTATAAGTATCCAGGGGACTCAGAAAATAATTCGAGTTGGAGGCACACGCTTTAGGTATAGACCATTAGTTTATTTAGTTAACAGAGTACACAGGGTACAATGGCATAGGGAAGTCCTTGCTTTATACTTAGTAAATAATTTGCGAGTGGAAGGCACACGCTATACCATTAGTTTACTTAGGAATGGGTATAGGTATACAGGTGACTCCATGTTCCGACTCAGAAAAAAAATTCGAGTGGAAGTCACACGCTGTAGGTATGGACCATTAGTTTACTATAAGGAAACATAGGCATATATAGAGGACTGCTTGGTTCGGACTTTAACAAAATGTGAGTTTAGAGGCACACGCTGTATGTATAGAAAATTAGCGCACATATGAAACGATATATAATATGGAATTATTGGTTTGACTACGGACATTGGGGTTGTTGCGGGGAGGGTTGCGGGGGAGGGTTGCGGGGGAGGGTTGCGGGGGAGGGTGGCGGTCTCCAGTCGTAGCGAGCTAGCTTGGATCAACATGACCGCGGGAACAACAGCGTTGATTCCACCAGTTTTCTTGGCCGGTATCCTCACCGTCGTATCGTCTGGGATGATGCATTGAATTGAAGAGGTTGTGTCTTCGGTTGAGTGGTCTTGTATAGGGTTTGAAAATACATCGGAAAGAGACCGCGTTCGGGCATGCTGGATGATTGGACCACTGTATACAGGTGTTCGTTCAATTGAATTTTCACGCTGTGAACATAAATTCAAACAAAGATTTTAAGAATTAGAATAAAAACTTTACATGTATATAATAATAATAATAAAATCCACAGTGTTGCTGAAAACGAACGCACAACCTGATTTTCAATTTTAAAAATATTTGTCTGTATTTTTTTTCTATTTTTTCTTACTGTAAAACTAACTTCATATTTTTATTATTTTCGTCAAAGAAAAAGGCGAAAAGTCTGAACACTGTTATCATTATTATGGGTGGTGTTCCTTTAAACAAAGAGCTTATTTTACCAATTTAAACCAAAGATGCGCGGTTAAAATGTCAAATAAAATTGGAGCTGTTGCCGAAGTTCCATTATGGTTAAGTACTCTTGCTTTCATTTATTTATTGTATTTATTTACAGTGAATTTGGCAATACACACAACATTGAATAATAACATCTGCCAGAAATAAAATTACACAGTATCGTCGTTCTCATTCGGTAATTGTTTCAAAGAATTCACAACTTGAAATCATCAACTTTTATTTTTAAATCGATACCCACCCAACCCCCTTCATTACGGTGTCTTAAAAAGAGAAACAATTTGATTAAGTGCAGGGGGAATGAATGTAGGTGCCAAACTTTTACCCGTTTTAGAACGTCAGCCTTTGAGAAAGACTCTGCAAAGGTCGAAACGTCAGACCTTGATCAATCCTTTCCACAGATCGTTTGGTTTGGTAAGCAGTTTACAACAACTGACGTTACATGTAGATGTAGGCTATTCCCTTTTTCTTCATTTTACAAACATGTAGGCCTAGGCCCACACATTGATCTCAGACTATCCACGCATAGAGGTAGAAATACAATAATTATTATGAAAACTACAAGTGGTAAAAGATTGCTTAACCCAGTACTCTAAAAAGAAAATTCGATTGTTTCATTTGATTGACGGCAAGTAGTCATTGATGACTGGCACAATACAATACGCCATGGGCCAAACGCCATAGCTACTTCCGGCCCTTGTACTTTCAAGTGCCGTTGTTTACGTGCATGGAGGTGGAAATAGAAACGCCACAAAATTACCCGTTTTACGACAATCTTAGTGTTTACACGGGTTCCACGAGCCCTATTCCTATTCTACATTTTGAACTGAAGTAAACTACACAATAAAGCTTACCTCTAGAGATATTAAATCACGTCAAATGATCCTAATACATCCACGGTGTTTACATAAATCAAGCATGGCTGGTGGCCATTTTGAATTACGCTCACGGCATCATGCCGTCGAGTACCCCCCCCCCCCCCCTACTACATGTTTATCTGGTGTTAGGTAATAGTCGGGTACCTGTCGTTTTCTTCGGCTGGTTCCAATCACCTGTGCCTGTCAAAGACCACAGGGGTACGCAACTGGCTCCCGCAAAACCTCTCGGTAATGAACAGTAATAGTCGGACATGTAGGCCTAGTAATTATCTGGGGTGTGGCTCGTTGATCATGATTATGATCAAGCTGGGTAGATGACTAAAAGGCCGGGGACTGGGAGTTCGATTTGAGGGTAAGGGAGATGGTCTAGTAGTAATTTTGCTGGGGTGTGACTCGTTGAACATGATTATGATCAAGCTGGGTAGATGACTAAAGGGCAGGGACTGGGAGTTCGATGTGAGGGTAGGGGAGATGGACTAGTAGTAATTTTGCTAGGGTGTGGCTGGTTGGACCTGGTATGAGCAAGTTGGGTAGATGACCTGGGGCCAGGGACTGGGAGTTCGATGTGAGGGTAGGGGAGATGGGCTAGTAGTAATTTTGCTAGGGTGTGGCTGGTTGGACCTGATATGAGCAAGCTGGGTAGATAACTGGGGCCAGGGACAGGGAGTTCGATTTGAGGGTAGGGGAGATGGGCTAGTAGTAATTTTGCTAGGGTGTGGCTGGTTGGACTGGGTATGAGCAAGTTGGGTATAATACTTGGGCCAGGGATTGGGATTTAGATTTGAAGGTATGGGACTAACAGTATAAATCATCGTGCTGGGGAATGGCTAGCTGAGATGAATGGGATGGGTATAGGACTGGCCTGGTGGGGGGGGGGGGGGGGGGGGGGGGGGGCGATGCTTGATAGAAAACAAGTTTTGTTATGTTTGGTAGAAGTTAATTGCATTTTATTGCAGGGTGGAATTTATTTTAAGGAACAGTTCAAAATGAATTGAAAGTACATACATGGGGAGACAAAAAGTCTTGTTATGTATAGGTTGATGTAACAAATTATTTAACAAATGTGACCCCTCTTAGACCTTTACTTCCGGTAAAAAAAGGAAGCTCTAAAACTCCGGACTCTCAACCCAAAGGTACTGGGTTCGATTCCTGGGTGTTCTTTTTGTACTCTTTAAGGCCATTGGTTTACGCAGGATACTAAGGCATATGAAAAACCTTGCTTTATACTTGGTAAATAATTTGCAAGAGGAACGCATAGGCTATCAGTAGTTTACTTTTTAGCTGCTGTTGATTTGATATCCTAGGATTTTAAATTAAACTCGCAAGCATGTTAAGTAAGAAGACCAGTGGTCCAGTGGAAGGGCTCCGGACTCTGCACCAAATGGTACTGGGTTCGAGCCACTGGTGTTCCTTTTTATGTTTTTATTTTAGGGTTGTTTATTTTACTTTTGGCCGTTAATGATTTGATGTTCAAGGGTTATAAATTAAACTCGAATGCACATTTAAGTAAGAGGAGCAGTGGCCCAGTGGATGGGCTCCGGACTCTGAACCCAAAGGTACTGGGTTCGATTCCCGGTTGTTCTTTTTGTACTCTTAAGGCTATTGGTTTACGCAGGATAGGCCTACTATCCCAAATGAAAAACCTTGCTTTATACTTGGTAAATAATTTGCAAGAGGAACGCATAGGCTATATACCAGTAGTTTACTTTTTAGCTGCTGTTGATTTGATATCCTAGGATTTTAAATTAAACTCGCAAGCATGTTAAGTAAGAAGAGCAGTGGTCCAGTGGAAGGGCTCCGGACTCTGCACCAAATGGTACTGGGTTCGAGGCCCTGGTGTTCCTTTTTATGTTTTTATTTTAGGGTTGTTTATTTTACTTTTGGCCGTTAATGATTTGATGTTCAAGGGTTATAAATTAAACTCGAATGCACATTTAAGTAAGAGGAGCAGTGGCCCAGTGGATGGGCTCCGGACTCTGAACCCAAAGGTACTGGGTTCGATTCCCGGGTGTTCTTTTTGTACTCTTAAGGTTTATTGGTTTACGCAGGATACTATGCCAAATGAAAAATCTTGCTTTATACTTAGTAAATAATTTGCAAGAGGAACGCATAGGCTATACACCAGTAGTTTACTTTTTAGCTGCTGTTGATTTGATATCCTTGGATTTTAAATTAAACTCGAACGCATGAAGAGCAGTGGTCCAGTGGAAGGGCTCCGGACTCTGCACCAAATGGTACTGGGTTCCAGCCCCTGGTGTTCCTTTTTATGTATTTATTTTAGGGTTGTTTATTTTAAGGTTTTTAATTAAACTCTAACACAATTTAAGTAAGAGGTGCAGTGGCCCAGTGGAAGGGCTTCAGACTCTGGGCCCAATGGTACTGGGTTCGAATCGTGTGTGTGTGTTCTTTTTTATGTTGTTTATTTCAAAGTTGTTTATTTTAAGGTTTAAAATTAAACTCAAACGCAATTTAAGTAAGAGGAGCAGTGGCCCAGTGGAAGGGCTTCAGACTCTGAACCCAATGGTACCGGGTTCGAATCTCGGGAGTTCTCTTTTTATGTTGTTGATATAAAGATGTTCATTCTAAGGTTTAAAATTAAACTCAAACCCACTTTAAGTAAGAAGAGCAGTGGCCCAATGGAAGGGCTCCAGACCCTGGACCGAATGGTACCGGGTTCGAATCTCGGGAGTTCTCTTTTTATGTTGTTGATATAAAGATGTTCATTCTAAGGTTTAAAATTAAACTCAAACCCACTTTAAGTAAGAAGAGCAGTGGCCCAGTGGAAGGGCTCCAGATCCTGGACCGAAAGGTACCGGGTTCGAATCTCGGGAGTTCTTTTTTATGTTGTTGATATAAAGATGTTCATTCTAAGGTTTAAAATTAAACTCAAACGCAATTTAAGTAAGAGGAGCAGTGGCCCAATGGAAGGGCTCCAGACTCTGGACCGAAAGGTCCCGGGATCGAATCTCGTTGCATATAAATTCGAGGCGTTTTAAAGAACCCTTTTTTATTTTAAAGAAAAAAGTAATACAAAAAAGTGCAGAGGTTCGTTTTAAGTTTTAAGTTTCCTTCCCATCCTCGAATGGGCGGCGCGTCACACCGCGCGGTGAGTCTCACTGCCACCACTCTCTTCGCGGCCTCGGACCTGTCACCACTGGGACTCGAACCGGGGACCCCTGGCTTCGGCGACTGCTGCCCTTCCACGACACCCACTTGGGTCCCCCCCAGGAACATATGCATTTTGAACTTGATGAACCTTCGATTCATATTTTACATTGGATACTATGGCATGGGAATTCAGTGCTTTATACTTAGTAAATAATTCGCGAGTGGAATACTTTACACAGGATACTATGGCATTGGGAAATCAGTGCTTCGTAGTAAATATTAATTTGCGAGTGGAAGGCACACGCTATAGTTTACTTAGGAATAGGTATAAGTATCCAGGTGACTCAGAAAATAATTCGAGTTGGAGGCACACGCTTTAGGTATAGACCATTAGTTTATTTAGTTAACAGAGTACACAGGGTACAATGGCATAGGGAAGTCCTTGCTTTATACTTAGTAAATAATTTGCGAGTGGAAGGCACACGCTATACCATTAGTTTACTTAGGAATGGGTATAGGTATACAGGTGACTCCATGTTCCGACTCAGAAAAAAAAATCGAGTGGAAGTCACACGCTGTAGGTATGGACCATTAGTTTACTATAAGGAAACATAGGCATATATAGAGGACTGCTTGGTTCGGACTTTAACAAAATGTGAGTTTAGAGGCACACGCTGTATGTATAGAAAATTAGCGCACATATGAAACGATATATAATATGGAATTATTGGTTTGACTACGGACATTGGGGTTGTTGCGGGGAGGGTTGCGGGGGAGGGTTGCGGGGGAGGGTTGCGGGGGAGGGTGGCGGTCTCCAGTCGTAGCGAGCTAGCTTGGATCAACATGACCGCGGGAACAACAGCGTTGATTCCACCAGTTTTCTTGGCCGGTATCCTCACCGTCGTATCGTCTGGGATGATGCATTGAATTGAAGAGGTTGTGTCTTCGGTTCAGTGGTCTTGTATAGGGTTTGAAAATACATCGGAAAGAGACCGCGTTCGGGCATGCTGGATGATTGGACCACTGTATACAGGTGTTCGTTCAATTGAATTTTCACGCTGTGAACATAAATTCAAACAAAGATTTTAAGAATTAGAATAAAAACTTTACATGTATATAATAATAATAATAAAATCCACAGTGTTGCTGAAAACGAACGCACAACCTGATTTTCAATTTTAAAAATATTTGTCTGTATTTTTTTTCTATTTTTTCTTACTGTAAAACTAACTTCATATTTTTATTATTTTCGTCAAAGAAAAAGGCGAAAAGTCTGAACACTGTTATCATTATTATGGGTGGTGTTCCTTTAAACAAAGAGCTTATTTTACCAATTTAAACCAAAGATGCGCGGTTAAAATGTCAAATAAAATTGGAGCTGTTGCCGAAGTTCCATTATGGTTAAGTACTCTTGCTTTCATTTATTTATTGTATTTATTTACAGTGAATTTGGCAATACACACAACATTGAATAATAACATCTGCCAGAAATAAAATTACACAGTATCGTCGTTCTCATTCGGTAATTGTTTCAAAGAATTCACAACTTGAAATCATCAACTTTTATTTTTAAATCGATACCCACCCAACCCCCTTCATTACGGTGTCTTAAAAAGAGAAACAATTTGATTAAGTGCAGGGGGAATGAATGTAGGTGCCAAACTTTTACCCGTTTTAGAACGTCAGCCTTTGAGAAAGACTCTGCAAAGGTCGAAACGTCAGACCTTGATCAATCCTTTCCACAGATCGTTTGGTTTGGTAAGCAGTTTACAACAACTGACGTTACATGTAGATGTAGGCTATTCCCTTTTTCTTCATTTTACAAACATGTAGGCCTAGGCCCACACATTGATCTCAGACTATCCACGCATAGAGGTAGAAATACAATAATTATTATGAAAACTACAAGTGGTAAAAGATTGCTTAACCCAGTACTCTAAAAAGAAAATTCGATTGTTTCATTTGATTGACGGCAAGTAGTCATTGATGACTGGCACAATACAATACGCCATGGGCCAAACGCCATAGCTACTTCCGGCCCTTGTACTTTCAAGTGCCGTTGTTTACGTGCATGGAGGTGGAAATAGAAACGCCACAAAATTACCCGTTTTACGACAATCTTAGTGTTTACACGGGTTCCACGAGCCCTATTCCTATTCTACATTTTGAACTGAAGTAAACTACACAATAAAGCTTACCTCTAGAGATATTAAATCACGTCAAATGATCCTAATACATCCACGGTGTTTACATAAATCAAGCATGGCTGGTGGCCATTTTGAATTACGCTCACGGCATCATGCCGTCGAGTACCCCCCCCCCCCTACTACATGTTTATCTGGTGTTAGGTAATAGTCGGGTACCTGTCGTTTTCTTCGGCTGGTTCCAATCACCTGTGCCTGTCAAAGACCACAGGGGTACGCAACTGGCTCCCGCAAAACCTCTCGGTAATGAACAGTAATAGTCGGACATGTAGGCCTAGTAATTATCTGGGGTGTGGCTCGTTGATCATGATTATGATCAAGCTGGGTAGATGACTAAAAGGCCAGGGACTGGGAGTTCGATTTGAGGGTAAGGGAGATGGTCTAGTAGTAATTTTGCTGGGGTGTGACTCGTTGAACATGATTATGATCAAGCTGGGTAGATGACTAAAGGGCAGGGACTGGGAGTTCGATGTGAGGGTAGGGGAGATGGACTAGCAGTAATTTTGCTAGGGTGTGGCTGGTTGGACTTGGTATGAGCAAGCTGGGTAGATAACTGGGGCCAGGGACAGGGAGTTCGATTTGAGGGTAGGGGAGATGGGCTAGTAGTAATTTTGCTAGGGTGTGGCTGGTTGGACCTGATATGAGCAAGCTGGGTAGATAACTGGGGCCAGGGACAGGGAGTTCGATTTGAGGGTAGGGGAGATGGGCTAGTAGTAATTTTGCTAGGGTGTGGCTGGTTGGACTGGGTATGAGCAAGTTGGGTATAATACTTGGGCCAGGGATTGGGATTTAGATTTGAAGGTATGGGACTTGCAATAAATTGATATCGGTTTTTCCGGTAATTTTCGGCAAACAAGCAACCAAGTCTTGTTATGTATAGGTTGATGTAACAAATTATTTAACAAATGTGACCCCTCTTAGACCTTTACTTCCGGTAAAAAAAGGAAGCTCTAAAATAAAATAAAAAATCTTTTCTTGAACCACATGATTGTCATAAAATTATATTCGTTGTACCATCATGTACCTTACTACACAAATTGGTTGCTTGTTTGCCGAAAATTACCGGAAAAACCGATATCAATTTATTGCAAGTATAAATCATCGTGCTGGGGAATGGCTAGCTGAGATGAATGGGATGGGTATAGGACTGGCCTGGTTGGAGGGGGGGGGGGGGGGGGGGGCGATGCTTGATAGAAAACAAGTTTTGTTATGTTTGGTAGAAGTTAATTGCATTTTATTGCAGGGTGGAATTTATTTTAAGGAACAGTTCAAAATGAATTGAAAGTACATACATGGGGAGACAAAAAGTCTTGTTATGTATAGGTTGATGTAACAAATTATTTAACAAATGTGACCCCTCTTAGACCTTTACTTCCGGTAAAAAAAGGAAGCTCTAAAATAAAATAAAAAATCTTTTCTTGAACCACATGATTGTCATAAAATTATATTCGTTGTACCATCATGTACCTTACTACACAAATTGGTTGCTTGTTTGCCGAAAATTACCGGAAAAACCGATATCAATTTATTGCAAGTTTACATAAATCCAGGACTCAGTACAACAAAAATCTTTACAACTTTTTGGGCCATGTCACACTGGGACAATTTACAGGCAACCAGTTCCAGGTAATCTCCAAGAATAAGAAACATTTACATGTTAATTCCCACACAATTTTCATAGGACAGTTATGATAGTGTTTAGAAAAATGTCAGTTGTACTCCACAGTGTTTCATTTTGCATGAAGTGTTGGTGGTTGCCTCCAAGTTGCCTGTAAAAATTGCCCTGTCGTTTTCTTCGGCTGGTTCCAATTTCTCAAGAAAACTTAAAACGTACTTCTTAAACATGTATTTACAAAGCCAATAAAGTGATAACTGTTGAATGTCATTGGTATCATATTAATTTTACTTAATACAATGTGACAATTTATTTATCTGGCTGGTCGCATCTGTCAGTTTGTCTAACTGTCAAGTGTTTCATGTCCTTGTCCAGTCCGAGTCTTTGTCTATCACAGGGAAAATCATAAAAGCACTATGCTTCACATTTTCCCCTCCATATTGGTAATAACGTTAACAGTCTAAGTAACTTAAATTTGTAATAATGATGTTCGTAGGTATGTAATGCTTAAACTATAGTTGATACATTTGTTTGTTGTTACCAATATTGGAATAAATGTCTAAACTACTACCTGTGCCTGTCAAAGACCACAGGGGTACGCAACTGGCTCCCGCTCTCTCGGTATTAATGAACAGAAACATTGAAAAACATAAAGGACTGACCACATAATTTACTGTACCAAATTCATTCGAATTCACAAACAGACAGAAAGAACAAAACCTGTCGAGATATGACACCGATTTTGAAATGATATGGACATTTGAATCTCAAGGTATTTTAATTACACATAACAATATTTAAAGTCTTTTCATAAGAAAAATAGTCTATGTTAATACCTTTCCATTATTTACAACCTGTACACAAATCTAAATACATGGTACGTTCCTACGAAGTTCAAGCAAAACTTTAAGGTTTGGGACTGCACTTTTTTGTTGGTGAAAATTGTGCTTAAAAACATTTGAGTGAAAATCATGTAGCCCACCATGGCTAAGCAGTCTTCTACCATCTACCAAACTCACACTTCTGGCCCAATTTCAAAGAGCTGCTTAATCACACAAAAATGTTGCTTACCAGAATAAGGTTACCATCTAAAATACCATTCCACTTATACAGTATGTGACTGGTTTCCTGCAAATCTTTGCTAAGCAGACAATTAAGCACAATTTTCCGCATACAGCTCTATGAAATCTGTCCCTGGTGATGGCAGAGTCATCAGAGAGTGGGTTCAAGTCCGGGTCATGACACTTGTGTCCTTGGCAAGACATTCAACAATAATTGCTCCACAACACCCAGGAGTGAATGGGTATCAGCGAGGGTAGAGGATTTGGTTGTGCACAATGTGATTGCTGGTGCTGCATACTCCTAATGAGTTAAGATGGTTTCAGGAATCCCTACACCAGGCCAACAACATAAGGAAGTAACAATGTAAGGTCATTTTTTACTTGGGAAAAATCTCTTGTAAATGCCTACTATTCAGACAGAAAATAACACAATTTAAGGAAAGTAATTTTTTGCAAGGCATATGGAAAAGGCAAAGTTCAAAGCACTTCTAGATGGGGATTTTGAATATAATCTATGTAGGGAGGTGGATACAACTAATGCTAGGATAACATCACACCTCAAAAGTGGATACACTATTGCAATGAGCAGATACAATGTCTTGGTCGCCTTTTCACACAGAGACAATCATGCATGCTACTTAAAAGACATGCAAATAGCAAGACAATTTCTCAAAGAACAAATCTACCTAGCAAGTAGATATACACATGATGTTACCGCAAACCAAATATACAATGATGTACTATACTAAACAATTTTTGACCAAGTTGGTGTCAGTTGATGTCACTGTTTGTGAAAGAAATAAATGCATTCCTACAGCGAAAACGTACAGTTGATTTTGCACGAAAGATTCATTAGAATCTGCTGCTTATCTTGAAAATAAAGACCCTGAAACTTCTATCCTAAAAAGTACATGTAAGTATTCATACCTGCTTGGGGACAGCTGCCTTTTTTTTCTTTCCGTGTACACTAAAAGTATAAATGTAATAGGTTTGCAAACGACTTTTTTTGAAAATAAAACAACTTACGCATTTTAGTAACATAACAGTGCCCCCATTGATACCCGAACACCTAGTGTTTGTTTTCACAAACACTAAATCTCTAGTTTATTTATTTGCTTATTTATTTTGTTGCCTTAATTTTGTTATATATATTTTTTTATTTTTTTAAAATATTTATTCGTATATTTTTTATTTCTTTATTCCTTTATTTATCTTGTATATCATTTTTGTGGGTGTTGGTGGAAATCGATGTTGTCCAAGTCCACAATTTTGTTCGGGTGGTCTGTTGTTTGTGAGTTTGTTTGTTTACTTGTTTGGGTTTTGTCCTCTTTTTTTTCTCCGTAGTCTATTTTTTGTTTTGTTGTTTTAAAGGTTTTTCACGAGTTGACAACCACTTGAAAAAAAAATCAAACTTAGTATATAATATATAGGCCTATAATGGACTGATTCAAATCGTGCTCCAAACACATTTTCTCCCTCGGCTAGCCGGCTGAAATGACGCCCGTAAATTGATCTCCTATATTTCTGTGAATTCAGTCTTCACACTCGCAGGCGTAATCCAATGGGGGCATTTCTGCTCTAGATAAACTACTCGTTTCCTAAAGACATTGTCAAGATCGGCCACTTATCGGGAGCATTTCTTAAAGGGACATCCCATAAGTAGGTCGGCTTATGTCACTCGATATCTGGTCAGCAAACTTTATGTGTGTTTTGAATGTCGCAGAAAATAATCACTCGATGAAATCTGGCTTTTCCATTTCACTTGGCTTCGCCTCGTTTTATATTCTACGACAATGTTCTCATGTGCGTTCAGTATTTTATATAAAAATTGCCGCAAAACAGCCTCCGAGCGTCTACGTACAATGAAACATAATAGTAAGAACAACAGCAGAAAATATGATTTGAAGGCGTACAAACGGTTGACAACAGTTCCGGAGGAGTTTGGAGGCGTAACAACCGTTAGAAGGTAACATGTGACGGTATAATTTGAACATCTTTCAATCTTAGCCATACAATTTCCGGTAAACCGAACTTCATAATACTTTAAAAGCAGAACATCTTTGTAACCAGGGTTGACTGTATGATATTACAAAAAGGCTTCAAGTTAATGATGATTTTTGACGCTTTTACATTTCAAATGAAATTGATAACATCATACAAATTTTCGTACAGGAGATTTTGTCGAGAATTTGCACTTCTTGGCAACACTGTGTTATCTCTTCAACCCATCTGTTTTATAAACAGCCTTTCTTATAGGTTTCAACCATGTTTTTATGAATACAGTAATGTTTTATTTGGCACATGAATGGTTTTTATTTCGATTGTTTGTATGAAAACGGCTGTTGGAAAAATATGGAAAGAAAACTGATGAATAAGTGGGATTTAAAAACTTTGCATGATGGAGATACATTCTTGTAAGGTTTGCTGTAACACCATGTGCATGAGTAGGATTTGAAACTTGCATGGTGGAGATACAATCTAGTAAGGTTTGCAGTAACACCATGTACATGAGTAGGATTTGAAACTTGCATGGTGGAGATACAATCTAGTAAGGTTTGCAGTAACACCATGTACATGAGTAGGATTTGAAACTTTGCATGGTGGAGATACAATCTAGTGAGGTTTGCGGTAACACCATGTACATGAGTAGGATTGGAAACTTTGCATAGTGGAGATACAATCTAGTAAGGTTTGCAGTAACACCATGTACATGAGTAGGATTTGAAACTTTGCATGGTGGAGATACAATCTAGTAAGGTTTGCAGTAACACCATGTACATGAGTAGGATTTGAAACTTTGCATGGTGGAGATACAATCTAGTAAGGTTTGCGGTAACACCATGTACATGAGTAGGATTTGAAACTTTACATGGTGGAGATACAATCTAGTAAGGTTTGCAGTAACACCATGTACATGAGTAGGATTTGAAACTTTGCATGGTGGAGATACAATCTAGTAAGGTTTGCAGTAACACCATGTACATGAGTAGGATTTGAAACTTTACATGGTGGAGATACAATCTAGTAAGGTTTGCAGTAACACCATGTACATGAGTAGGATTTGAAACTTTGCATGGTGGAGATACAATCTAGTAAGGTTTGCAGTAACACCATGTACATGAGTAGGATTTGAAACTTTGCATGGTGGAGATACAATCTAGTAAGGTTTGCGGTAACACCATGTACATGAGTAGGATTTGAAACTTTACATGGTGGAGATACAATCTAGTAAGGTTTGCAGTAACACCATGTACATGAGTTGGATTTGAAACTTTGCATGGTGGAGATACAATCTAGTAAGGTTTGCAGTAACACCATGTACATGAGTAGGATTTGAAACTTTACATGGTGGAGATACAATCTAGTAAGGTTTGCAGTAACACCATGTACATGAGTAGGATTTGAAACTTTGCATGGTGGAGATACAATCTAGTGAGGTTTGCGGTAACACCATGTACATGAGTAGGATTGGAAACTTGTTTGGTGGAGATACAATCTAGTAAGGTTTGCTGTAACACAATGGGTAGGGGAAACTTGTTTGGTGGAGATACAATCTAGTAAGGTTTGCTGTAGCACCCATGTACGCGAAATTTCTATTATAAGTTGTTGTGGCTCTAAAAACGTTTCGATCAGTATAATGGTCATCTTCGGGAAAAGTAAAACAAAAATATATAAAAATTAAACAATGAGAGGAAAAAATCAATTAACCTGAAGTTTCTTTAAATGGCGCCCTCTCGCGCTCAAGTTAAGCTGTCCAATACAGCGTCTTTCATTAGCATATGTATTGAGCTGGCAGTGGAATTGCTCTAGAGGAAACTGTGACAATGGAATGAATATCATGTCTCCAACCGACCTGGTTGTGTCATTTGGTGGAGCCTTGGGGCACTCAAGGGGAATAACATCTTCTGTCAGATGTCGGCCTGATTTGGATGCTTAAAGATAAAGGGAGTCTTTGTTGGTCTTTCAAGATTTCTAGGAAAAATACATTAAAAATACTTGCTGCGATTTTCAATGAGATAAAAGTCCACAGGTCCAGGGATATATACCAAGTCAACACTGTTTCTCTAGGTTTTGCTTTTCTTTTTATATTTATTTATTTAATTATGTTTTAATGTTAAATAAATGTTCATATGTATATTTTTTCAGAAAAAATATCAAGCAAATTTAAGATTTTTCAAAATGGCTGCTATTGCTTGTTTTTCTACCTATCTTATCATTAGACAGATCTGTGGTGGTCCTATAGCCAAATTGTTTTCTTATGATATACCCTGATCGTGTGCAAAATTCCATGCTTGTATCATCATGGCACAATCGCACTACCTAACTGCCGTACTAAGGTACGTTTAGGGACACGACGATACGGATGTGTTACAAGTCGTGATGATGGACTCATCGTTAGCTCAAAACCCCTTGTGGGTAGAGGCTGTTCTTGGTACCAGACGTTTCATTGACTGCTCTTATTTTGTTTATTTGACCATCGATTTGACATAACAACGAGGGCACAACGGAATACATATTTTTTACTTGTGGGCCCTTCGTGAGCTTTCGAAGAATGCCGACTGAGAGATGTGATATTTATTTGATTACAATGCTGAGCTGAATGTCGGCTATCTTAAGAATAAAAGAAATCCTGTTTGTATGTTGGTTGGTCTTGTGGTTATTGCGTCATTGAACTAACAGGATGTCTTTATCACGTAGCCACCATCTTTGCAAAGTGGTGCTCTGCGTTAAGTAGCACAAGATGATTGCTATTTTTATTTTACCACTAACAAGGTGCCAGACTATGTTACCTTTAATTACAACCTCAGGAGCGTGTTTTGGCGACCATGACCGGGAACAAGTTTCTGACGTAAAATTGCACTGACCGAAGCAATTTCCGAGAGCTACGCGAAAACGGCTCGGTAACCAGAAATGGGCCTACTTGAAAATTCATGTTCTTAAAATATACAACAGTCATTTTATTTTCAAGTAGGGCTTAATTGAACTTAGTCTTTGTAATCAACATTATTTAAGTGTTTTGCTTCAGGGTATTTCATTTTTTTAAGAATTCCATTGAAATATATTTACAAAAACCTAATATGTATTACTTTGAGACATGGGCTGGGGGGGGGGGGGGGGGGACAAATCAAACAAATGATTATTACCTACACGATATTTTAAAAGTTAATCTCAAGCAATGCATAACAGCTACCATGTTCTTTAGATGTTGACCCCCCCCCCCCCCCCCCCCGCCCGTAAGAAAATGGGAAAGAGTTTTTATTCATTACTTTCGTTTGTTGTTTGTCTCTGCATTTACAGGTTTCTTTTCTGTTCAATTTTGTTAATTTACAACACACGAATTAACTTGATTTAGGTATTTACCGGTCAAATTTAACATCCACTCCTTTTGTTTGACATTCGGCTCATTCGATTTCAACTGCAAATGAATGCTACGTTTGAATCAGCATTCAACATTCAAAAGGACTGACTCAATTTCATCAGTTCAGCATTCACTGTCAAATTGGATCGTTCGAATTCATCAGGTCACACAAGATCATTCAATTTCACAAAAGCCAACAGCAGGAGGCTGCTAAACCAAAGACGAAGAATGGTGTAAATGTAGTATTGAATGCCTATAGGCCTAAATGAAATGGAATGACTAAAACGAACCTGAATGCGAAGAACGAAAGCATGTGTGCACGGCAAGGAATTTGATTATAACACAATAGCAGCTAAAAAAGATACCCAGTTTAAATGGATTAGGGAAACATATGTGAATTTGAATTCGTGTTACTGAAACTGAACTAATTGTTTCGGAAATTGACCGGGAGCACCTATAGTCACATAGCAGGTGATGGAAGAACACTGACTATGACTGGGGGCCATCCAGAATCCAGACTAGCGTTGATGACGCCTTGTGTGCGTCAATGGTAGGGTGGACATGCTGGTCCAATGGGATTCAAACTAGAATAATTAAAAAACCTTTTGGATAGAAGAGCGAAACAAACGGAAAACAGATTGAACCTGGGATTTATAAGCGGCATTTCTGACCCTACCTTTGGCAACTATACCAAAAGTAATCCATCCAGTGCATGTGCAATATTCAAGGATACTGAATTAAAGGGACACGTTGCCTTGCCTTGGATCGTTGCCTTGAAACCGTTTGTTATAAAATGCATATGGTTAGAAAGATGTTCTAAAAATAGAATATATTGATCCACACAAATATGCCTTGAAATTGCGTGGTTTTACTTTTACTTTGCGAACTAACACGGTCCGCCATTTTGTGGAGTCAAAAATTTGACTCCACATAATTGCGTGCCATGTTAGTTCACGATGTAAAAGGAAAACCACGCAATTTCGAGGCATATTTGTATGGATAATTGTATTCTACTTTTAAAACATCTTACTATAACCATATGCATTTTATAACAAACGGTTTCAAACGCTTTTCATAGACCAACTCGCCCGATCCAAGGCAACGTGTCCCTTTAAGAACAAAAAGTAGCTAAGCATAAACAATTATGCTTACCATAATAAGGTTGCCAGCCAAAAACCTTGTCACATTGACCATCTGTTTCTGGTCATGCTCAATGTTGGTGATCAGAAAAATTAATTGCTAAGCAATATTTTCTGCATCACCTCTATGAAATTGGGTCCAGTTTCCTTTCGTGTGTTCTAGTTCTTGTTTATGTTCTGTGTCTGCCCGTCCATCTCCAGGCATCTCGCCGATAGTTCGGTTCAAGAAAATGGTCAACAATCATTTCCCATCAAGTGGATGTTTTTCACCGCTGGCTTGTTCATATTGAAGAGGAGGGTATACCTTGGGTAATTACTCCAAAAAATAATGATCATAAAATGTTACTTGATAAAGAGCACTAGAGAGCTGTTGATGCTATACAACATTGTCAGAAACTACACCCTTTGAAGTAATGTAGCTTTAGAGAAAAAAAAATATATATATTTCACCCACAAATTTGAATCTGGGCGAGACCTGCCATGAAGGCTTTCTCAGGCATCTGAAGGCACACAATTCTACGCAACAAGGACGGTTTTTGTCTTTCATTATTTTCTTGCAACTTCGATAACCAATATTGAGCCCAAATTGTCACAGGTTTATTGTATGCATTTGCTGGGATACACCAAGTGAGGATACTGGTCTTTGACAATGACCAAACTCTTTCCTAACTTGTATTCTCACATTAATTTATTAAAATACGGGTTCGGAATTAAGCTTGTTAATTGCAGGGTTACACGATCTGATTCATACAAACAAGTCACTCTAAATTAGCATGGCACATATTGCCTCAATCCGGAAAGTTAAGTAAATAACGCAACTTAGTGTATATGTTACAATGGCACAAACATAGGGCCTGTGTATAAAGCCTTTATTTTATGGTAACAACGTTTTTTCCCTTTGTACTATACATTTCTTAAATTTCTACCAAAAAGATACTGGCAGACGGCTTGGCTTCCCTCAGGTCTTTCATTGTTCCAAATGGAACATAAATTTCCTCAACGACATCAGTTTGGTTGTAAACGTTCATGCAAAATGACCAATAACCCCTACTTAAAATTCATAACTCGAATTGTTCTTTTGGCTACTTGCCCCTTTTGTATCGTGTTTATGGGTAAGAAAATGTTATTTGATGCTTAGTATATCATGGATATTGTCGTATTATCACTTGCATATAGTTTCGTTACTGTTTATGCAGAAATTTGTGTCTATTTTCAAGGGGTTTTGAGAGTACATGTGCATGTTTATTTGGCTACTGTTCATTACATTGTTTCATTGCATAGAAATGATTCTAGATTTGTATTTCATTTCGTCTAGGCTAAATAGAGTCGAAGTAGTCATTAAGTGATCAGGGTTGAATGCTGGAAGTTTTATCAGCTGGTCTAAGGCTTGAACGGTGAGGATTATTTTATGTTATTGTTATTATTATGTCATATATTTGTATGATGATTAAGGACTACACAGTGTGTTTTATAAATGATTGGAGAAGTCATAGTGATTAAGATGATTGCAGAAACCGTAGGTTCAATGCAGACATTTATTTCTGTTTAAGGGAACTGTTTGTATACGTTGAGTTTGTATAGGGAACTTAACTTCAAACTGACTATATGCTAGGTGCATTATGGATATACAGTTCTTGAGTATAGTATGTTTCGATCATACCTTCATTATTGTTACTTATCAAAATGGTAATTTGTTTTCTGTTATTTATCTTGTTACAGTTTTCACGGTGATTGAGACACTTAATAAACCAAGATTCTTTGAGTGCTCATAGTGCGCTACATCGCGGGGGATAAGAAGAAAAAGAAGAAGTATTAAAAAGTAAGAACAAAAACCGGAACAAAAACAAGAGGTGTTCCGAACACCTAAAAAATTGACCCAAATTTGATAACAATTCTGAATTAGGCAGAACCCCTTATGAAAGTTTTTAGCCTATTTTCTCGAGTTCCCAAAATAACAATATTTCCTAAACTACAGCTGAAGTTCACTAAAACAGCATAAGAAGGCCTACTGCATCATGCAAGAGCATAACATATTACCCCAACCCAAACCCACTCTTGCCTAAACTCCAATATCATTAAAAAAAACTCAAAATCGAACAACAGAAAGCTCATTCTTAACGGAGGTCAGCACAAACATGTGGCTTTCTTGTTTGGCGTTTTCCAGTGATCTTTACATATGTTCTTATGTCCCCCATTATGAGAGAGAAAGAGAAAAAAGAATTGTCTGTTCTCTAGTATAATTAAACCAAAGCTGCCTCAAGGGAACTCAGCTGAAGCAGACAAGCATGAGAAACCCCCGTTAGAAGACAGCTAAGTGATAATGAATGAATGCCGACGGTGGATAAAGAAGAAAGTTAAAAGAAAACAGCTGGCTGTATTTCACGGTGACTTGAAGAGAGTGACCAGCACTGATTGATTGCACGGTTATCAACCTTCCACAGTGAGAAATGAGTATCAAGTGTCCTCAAGAATGGGCGAAATTAAAAAAGGAGGAAGAAAGATCGTGAACTTGTGCGACAGAATTCCGTCTGCGACCGTGCCAGCCCATCATTAGTTGGGAAGTCACGGCAATGCCACAAGAAGGAAATGCCGACGCTCGACTGAATACAACGGAAACAGCTGGAAGCTTCAAAAGGGAGGGTAAAATATCAATAAAGCCTACTTGGAAAAGTGCGTCCATCTCATCCACTGTAGTTTTCATGACCGATGTAAAGCCCTTTAAAATGTCACCTGAAAGTTTAATACAATGTAACTCATAATTTGAAGAAGCAACAGTGGTCTGCTTCAAAATCACCCATACCCAAACCCCCTACTCTAAACCCTAACCCAGACCTTTTCCTTAAACCCTAACCCTAAACCTAACCCCAACACTAAACTAACCATAAACCTCACTTGCTTTCAAAACTGTTGCTCAACTAATTAAATTTCAAACCACCAGAGGAATTCATTAAAACGTCTGAGTCAGTTACTCAGGTTTAATCATGAATTTTATGAAGGGTACTTGACACTTCTTAACATGACGCAGTTCTCGTAGAGCTTTATCACACCCTAACGGGCGTCTCGGTTATGCAGAGCTGTGCTTGATATAAAGTTTACAAGGTGTTGCGGCGCAGTCTGCAGCCAACTATGCCAGAAACACCAGGGTAAACCCTTTCTCTTTAACGGTATGTCTCACATGATTCCTTTACGGGCATTACTACACAGCAGACGGGGGCCTAGGGCTTAACTTCCGATCCGAAGGACGAAGCAATAGCGGTTAAATGTCAGTTGCTCAATGACACTAGTGTCAGGAGTGGGATACGAATCCACACTCTGATGACACCAGGGCCCAATTACATGGAGCTGTTTAAGCAGAAAACAATGCTCAAAATGTCCAGCTAAGTAAAAACAAGCAGGATACCAGCTACAAATTTTACGTGTAAAATGGTATGATGGCTGGTGACCTTATTCTGGTAAGCATAATTTTGTTGTGCTTACCATTTTTGTGCTTAAGCAGCTCTGTGAAATTGGGTCAAGAACTCAAGCCAGGTGCACTAGACCGCTCGAACACGACACTTTACACTGCCCAACTGATCTTCACATCTGTACAGTATAAAGGGAAATATCTTTAGTAAACTCGAACACAACAGTTATCTGAAGCGTTTGCCAATGTACAATCGTCATTTCGGACTTGTCTATATTTCTGCTCTATTTTTGCTCTGTCCGGCAGGCATATACTGAAACAGTAATTACTAACGTGTTATTCTAAGTTAAAACAACAAGTGATGCACATAGGCCTACATCCTTTTACCCAAGTGAAGCGCAGATGTTCTCTACGATAACGGTATTCTTACCCTGGAGATTCCTCCCATTGAAATTCATGTTTTGTAAAGAGCTACTTGTGATTCATTTTTCAATCAGATTGCAATATTTATCAGACGGTCTTCAGTCGGTGTAATATTGCTTATTCCATCGAGAATTCCGGATAGTGTGTCATATTGCACACTTGGAATTTTGTTATATTAACGGCGAACAACGACCTGAGCTTCAATTTCTGTTGTCCCCGGTCGTAAAACACTTATGGAAAGATCTGCTATGGGTGGTTGAGAATTACGAATTGAATTTTGAATTTGTATAAGATCAGTAAATTGCTGATTTGAGCTTAAAGGGCGGGTGTATACTAGATAATAACTCCAAAAATTGATGACCGTTAAAACCTTATAGGTAAAGAGCACAGCAGAGCTGTTGATATTATAAAACATTGTTACAAGCGACCCCTTTGAAGTAATCTAGTTTTTGAGAAATATGGAGCTTTTGCACCCCAACATTTTAATCTGAAAAAGGCTTCAGGCATGAAGCCTTTCTCAGGCATCTGAGATTTATTAATTTATTGTTAATTTATTGTAACTTCGATGATCAATTGAGCCCAATTTTCCACAGGTTGGATATTTTATGCTTGTTATGTTGGAAATACCAAGTGAGGATACTGGTCTTTGACAATGACCAAACGTATAACCTGCCTGTTATCTTTTCAGCAAAGACGCTATGGCTTCCTGCCCTATTAAAGTGTCGTTTTCTTTATGAAGTGTTATGATTGTAACACAAAAGGTTTCGACCCCAAAGCTGGCATATACGATTGTGTGTAATTTTACCTCACATCACAAATGCTATCCAGATAGGCGTGTCTTATGACAGAAACGTAACATTATTCAGAAAAGAACCACATACAGTCCTTGAAGAACGTAAAGGCCAAGTTCAAAAATAAACTTTTCTTGCATAAATTATTAAAGAAAAACTTGCTGAAATGCAATTGATATGGACTACTGGCTATCGTGGGGCCAGTTTGGTCACACACGCTGGGCGTGGCTTACGGTGGAATTACGCCACACATACAAACAGGATAATCCTAACGATATATTTTTTTATGAAACGTTTCTTGAATGAGAAATGGAACGAATTTACTCATCCGAAAACCAATCATTTATCTCTCGGGTGTGCATAACAAGTGGTAAGAGTAAAAATAAAAATTCACATATTTGCACACAACGTATGGTATAAAGTTGGGCATGGTGGGAAATTCCCCTTGAAATAGTTTCGCTTGAAATTCTATAGTTTTTGAGAAATGAGCAAAACAACTAGATTTAATCTCGCAAGCATAACAAAACTCAATGTTAGAAAACAGTGAAAGCATTTAAGGGTTCGTCCACTTTTTTTCTCATGACTACAATGACCAATTGAGCTGAAACGTTCACAGGTTTGTTATTACATATGTGTTGTTGGGTCACATCAAGTGTGGAAACTGCTGGTCTTTGACAATTACCAACTTGACACGTGTGCTTTTATGCAGGTTTCTTGAAAACTACAGGATCCATCATTCAAAGTTGTTTTTTCTGCATTGCGTGGACCAAAAATAAATGATGGACATTGGCTATGTGAATCAGAGAGTAAACTGTTCGACCGCATGAGCGGCCACGTTCCCGGAATGAATATCTTCGTTTGCACGGTTGAATAAACCAGTTGCAGAAAATTATTTCAATCATTTCATGTTTAGAATTTCGTAGATTTAATTTCTTTCTCTCCCAAAATCAAGGTACGTGTTTCATTTTTGGGGACACGCGATTGCTTTTAAAAAAGAAAACATTTGACTCGTTATTAAATAAAGAGAATCATAATTCGGTTCAATAACGTCCACTGGGGATAGTGCGTGTTTCAGTTTTGGAAACATGCGATTGCTTTTAAAAACAAAACATTTGACTCGGTGTAAAATTCAGACCGTATACTCGGTTCAACAACGTCGATTAGTTACCAGAATTGGTGCATATTTTCATATTTTGGACACACTGCTATGTAAAAACAAAACACTAGTTAGGCCCTGATGAAATTCAACATGCCATCACAAGTCTGCAGTGTGTCATTGGTGCCGTTCGCTTTCACTTTCATTACTTTTAGAAAAAATGAACACATCACGTTTCCTTCTAGTGAAAAAAGAAACATGAATAGTTGGTAACATCTTGTTCCCACTTACAGTTGACAATAATTTTGTTCCTTATACCCTAATTGTTATACCTTAAACGTTGAAAACGAAACTGGCTCCTGGTTCGCTATTCATGTGTTATTACAAACTGTGGCACCCCTCTCCACTCTCATATACAGTAATTGTCAAAACTGTCCTGACCCCATTTATGAGGGTAAATGTATAGCAACAGTGAACATGGATTTGGCTCCCTATACATCAGTTAAAACAGTCAACCGGGAACAAGGAACTCACTGTCATTAACATACACTAAAACTTGATTACCGTGAACCTTCATTCACCATCCCCAAAGTCACGAGCCAGGATGTCTCATAACCATATCGAATCTACAACCCTAAAGCAAAAAGTATAAGCATTTGTTGAGGGCATAATGTAACCGGTCTATCATTCATGTACTGATCAAGAATCCTGTCGAAACATTCTCGGTCCATCTCGGTAATTTTTCAGACTGTCTCACAGCACCTCATATAAATCCACCCTCGTTATAGCATTATGTATTTAAATCAGCAGACGTCTTCATCCTTTGGGAGATTGTCATCGTTTGTAGAAGATGCGTGGAAACTGCCGTGAAAGCATCTTGGTCTATGTAGACCTGAGCACTTAACCTTGAATAATTATTGCAAATTGAAGTATACCCATTGCATTTCAACGTATAGAGGGACGGTCAGTTCAATGATTACACATTACAGGATTGCAATGTCTGTTTTGAAGATGAAAGCTCACAGAGGTTGCTGTTTGTATGATTTGTTAAATCCATGGAATGGTTCGGGTTTACTCCGGTTAATACCAAAGAAGGGTGGAAGTTAACACCAAGGAAGGGTACTATATATTGGCCTACTCTGGTCAACACATGGGAGTGTATAAGGGCCTTCTACGGTCAACACATGACGAGGTATGGTTTAACCTGGTAACACCATGGAATGATACAAGGTTAACCTTGGTTAACACCACGGAAGGGTATAAGGGTTTACTCTGGTTAACCCCATGGAAGTGTATAAGGGTTTATCCTAAAATAATAACACCATAGAAAGGTATAAGGGTTTATCCTAGTTAACACAATGACAAGGTATACGGGTTTACCCTGATTAACACCATGGAAGGGTAAGTTACCCTGGGTAGCACTATGAAAGGGTATAAGGGTTTACCCTGGTTAATACCATTGAAGGGTATACGGGTTTACCCTGGTTAACACCATTGCAGGGTATAAAGGTTGATCCTGGTTAACACCAAAGAAGGGTATAATGGTTTACCCTGGATAATACCATGGAAGGGTATTCGGGTTTACCCCGGTTAACATTAAGGAAAGCTATTAAGGTTTACCCTGGTTAAACACCATGGACATGTATTAGGGTTTACCCTGGTTAACACCATGGATATGTAAAAGGGTTTGCCCTGGTTAACACCATGGAAGGGTATATCTATATAAGGGTATACCCTGGTTAATACCATGGAATGGTATATCTATATAAGGGTATACCCTGGTTTATACCATGGAAGGGTATATCTATATAAGGGTATACCCTGGTTTATACCATGGAAGGGTATATCTATATAAGGGTATACCCTGGTTTATACCATGGAAGGGTATATCTATATAAGGGTTTGCCCTGGTTAACACCATGGAAGGGTATATCTATATAAGGGTATACCCTGGTTAATACCATGGAATGGTATATCTATATAAGGGTATACCCTGGTTTATACCATGGAAGGGTATATCTATATAAGGGTATACCCTGGTTTATACCATGGAAGGGTATATCTATATAAGGGTATACCCTGGTTTATACCATGGAAGGGTATATCTATATAAGGGTATACCCTGGTTTATACCATGGAAGGGTATATCTATATAAGGGTTTGCCCTGGTTAACACCATGGAAGGGTATATCTATATAAGGGTATACCCTGGTTTATACCATGGAAGGGTATATCTATATAAGGGTATACCCTGGTTTATACCATGGAAGGGTATATCTATATAAGGGTTTGCCCTGGTTAACACCATGGAAGGGTATATCTATATAAGGGTATACCCTGGTTTATACCATGGAATGGTATATCTATATAAGGGTATACCCTGGTTAATACCATGGAATGGTATATCTATATAAGGGTATACCCTGGTTTATACCATGGAAGGGTATATCTATATAAGGGTATACCCTGGTTAATACCATGGAATGGTATATCTATATAAGGGTATACCCTGGTTTATACCATGGAAGGGTATATCTATATAAGGGTATACCCTGGTTTATACCATGGAAGGGTATATCTATATAAGGGTATACCCTGGTTTATATCATGGAATGGTAAATCTATGAGTGCGTTCGATTAGCTTCCCCGTGTAAACTAAAACTTACACGAAAGCGTTCGATTAGCCATCACGTGATACTCGTGTCTGCCCCGGGTGTAAGCCACCACAACCCCAGCTCGCGAGCGGGTGGATGCCCAGGTGTAATGACGCATCATACCAAGATGGCGGGGACAAGTTGAATTTGACGTGAGAACAAAAGTACAAAATACACTCGATTTATCGTCATGAAACAATTATGAGAAATGGAAAGGAAACGTACTTCAGGAAAACAAACAGATGGTGACTGTGTGCAAGTTATTTTATATTTTATAATTAAATTGTGTCGTTACGGACATCGTCATTTTCCAAGTGAGCAGACGACGGAGCTTACACTTTTGTACGTCCTGCCGCTATGCAAAAACGTTTGACCTTAATTTTCCCAGAGTGCCAAGCAAAAACACCACAGCGTTCGATTAGCCTCGTTGCGTGGCTAACACGAGTGTAAATCCACGGTACACTAATCGAACGCACCCTATATAAGGGTATACCCTATACCATGGAAGGGTATATCTATATAAGGGTATACCCTGGTTAACAACATGGAAATGTATAAGGATTTACCCTTGTTACAGGATTTTAAGATCTGCTGTTTTGAAAAAGAAAGCTGCTCAAAACAGTCATTCAATTTTACTTTATAAGCGAGCGGTTTTCCCTGGCGTCGTGCGATGCATATACAGAAAACCATTCAATTTAACAATCCACCCGAACAGCATTCAATGTGCATCACCTTTTCGCAGATATCTCCAGTTGCGCCTACTCTGCTTTAATGCCGATTTCAAATAGCTAAAATGAAATGCTTTATAAGTTTAATAGGTGAGGGTTTTTTCTTTTTTCTTTTAGCCTTTGAAAAGACTCTGCTAGGGTCGAAACGTCAGGCCATTAACAATTTTTTGAATATAAATGCAATATAAATTCGCATACCTCAAAGTGAAATTGAGTGACGGTTTTAACTGAAGAGGCAAATTGCTTTAATGCAAATGCATGAAAGTGAATTAGAATTGGACGATCAGAGTTGGACATTGTTGTTGGCTGAGTGATGATTTCGTTCCTGCCCTTCGCCTCCGTGCAGCTCAGTTCGACCGGAGCTTTGCATGTGGATTGAGTTTTCAATCCCAATTTGATTGCGTGGGTTTCCGCCCTCCTTGTAGTTTTCCACCCACATCTAAATACGATACTTTCTTAATCGTCCCTCTTCTTTACACAGGGACCACAGTTCGCTGTGATAGTCACTTTTGAAGGTCACTTGGCTTCATTACAACAAAGATATCATTTTTCAGTTGATCGACAGTGGTCTAGTTGTTCTCATCGTTTGATGACAGTTTTTTTAAATACTTTTGTACCTCCTTGAAAGCTCCTGTTCAACTTTAATTTATTGTATGGCTAAATATCTATAAAATTAATAAACAAATTTAACATAACAACCAGTAAACTTGTGTTGTGTTGTGTTGTCATTTTAGCCTTCAAGTAAGAATCTGCTAGGTTCGAAACGTCAGGCCATTATCTACTTTTTATTTTTGCATATTTCATTTTAACGCATAAACGATAAAAGACATTATTCGCCGCAGAAGACCCCCGCAGTGTACCATAGGTCTTTTTGGTTGGTAAGCAGATTTTTACCACAACTAATTATATTTTTATGGGATTTGAGGCATTGCATGGTGAGGTATCAATATGTATTTGGTTTGCGGTAACAACATGTGTATATTATCTACTTGCTAGGTAGATTTTGTTCTTTGAGAACTTGTCTTGCTTTTTTTATTCTACTGCCGCGGAGTAGAATAATAACCATGATAATACAGATTTTATTTTCAGTTTGTTTTTATATCAACGTATTTTTAAAATCGTGATAATAAAAATATTATTTTCTATCAAAGTATTTTAATCATGATTATAAAGATATTATTTTCACAGGTTTGTTTCTATATCAACGTATTTTAATCATGATAATAAAGATGTTATTTTCACAGGTTTGTTTCTATCAACGTACTTTAATCATGATAATAAAAATATTATTTTCACAGGTTTGTTTGTATATCAAAGTATTTTAATCATGATTATAAAGATATTATTTTCACAGGTTTGTTTCTATATCAACGTATTTTAATCATGATAATAAAGATGTTATTTTCACAGGTTTGTTTCTATATCAAAGTATTTTAATCATGATTATAAAGATATTATTTTCACAGGTTTGTTTCTATATCAACGTATTTTAATCATCATGATAATAAAGGTATTATTTTCACAGGTTTGTTTCTATCAACGTCACTAGATTGTGATGCATACCTTTTGGAAACACTTTCACCCAGATGGTAATAATTCTCCATGATAACAACTGAACTGCACTCACTTATCATCACGTCGCGACATCGTTTAATACCTTCTTGTATAAGTGGTGCCACACCCTCGCAATTAATTTGCAACACTATACTCTCGTGGACTGTCAAAAGCAGTCACCCAGCGTGTACAATCTGGGATGTCGCTCAGTGGCATATCAAATAAGAACATGTAGGGCCTACATTGAATATATATATATATATTTTTTTTTACATAAGCATAAATTTTCTCTTAGGGAATGACTGCACGTATTTATAAAGATCACTATGAGGTTAAATTGGAAAATACATCAATCATTTTAAGGTAAAGAAATATGGAAATTGTTTTCTGATTGATTTGTGGACACAACTACATTTTTCTCCACCTTCTAGCTTCCAATACACACACAATCAAACAACCTTTGGATATTCCTCGTATAATTATTAAGCCCCTTTCCTATCAGACAAATTTCCCAGAAAATATGGTCGACCCTGGCAAAGCGGAGCTAACAATTTCCAGCGAAATATGGGGTAGGGTTAAAGGCCCTGTACACGATTGGTAAGATCGAAAAACACAAATGTTCACAGATTCACACATAACTTACATGATTTAAAGTAAGTAATGGTAGAAAGGGTTCCTTAAAATATTTCTGCCTGAAATGCTATCGTTTCTGAGAAATGAGTAAAACAATAGTTTTTATCGCGCGCGATAATAAACTCCATGTTTGAAAAACAGAAAACACATAAGGTCTTTTTTCACTATTTTCTCGTGATCTCGATGACCAATTGAGCTCAAATTTTCACAGGTTTGTTATTTCATGTATGTGGTTGCTTACACAAAACCTGAACACTGTCTGTGATTATTTTGTCAGCTCTGCCAATCCTGTACCTTTAAAGGGTCTGTATACGTTTGGTAATCACTCTTAAAATGAATGGCAATACAAACCTATTGGTTAGAAGCCTACAGCAGCTTTCGATGGTATAAAGCATTTTGAGAAACATTTCACTTCGAAGTTTTGTGATTATGTGAAAATATATCAGTTTTTATGCCCCCAAATTTGAATCTGAGAAACGTTTCTGTCAGAAACGCTTCTCAGATTGTGTATTCCTATTAGGGATTATTCCTCCTGCATGGACATATTCGCTCCGGATTTTCGGCGATATCTGAAAAACGCTTCCAAAAACTAAAGGTATACTTTGTCTTTAGGGGAGACGACCCCGGGGTTAGTCTGCTGAGTGTTCATTCTTCACAGGAAAATTGCATAAGATTGTGAAACGAACATGGGTTTAAAAACACAGGGTTAAAACTCCCGGTCGGGTTAAAACTTCCAGGAATTCTCTGTATTGTTACTTTTCTGGGATTATTTAGTCATTACTCATGTTACAAATCTTTAAGCTCCTCAATGGGATAGACAATGAGAACTATACAAGCAGTCTTTCACCCTTGATGAATCATCTATATACACAAGGCCACTCAAGGCAGACTCGAAAATTCCATGTCAAACCCATCTGAGGGAAAAACATATTCTCAGTTACAATTATACTGATAATTTGAACTGCCAATAAAGGTCTGGCAAAACCAACCAGCTCTTTTCAGAGTCAATACTGTTTCCAAGAACAGATTGTCACATATTATAGTCTGCTCGCAAGAATTGTGTTAATGTTTGTTTTCACCTTTCAAACACCTATTTTTCTGTTACCTTTTCCCCAAGTGTATCTAGATGTACACTGATGATTAGTGTTTATTTTGCTAACCCCTCCCCGCACTGTAGTTGTTTTACCTATAGTAACTTAGACAAAATGACTAAAATTTACACTAAAAGGTAAAAGATTAGCACAACGGTGTTGGGTAAGATAAAGTTACCCATATATCTGGGTAAGAATTTTACACAACCCTGGGCAAACTTTGGGTTGGGTAAGGTTTACCCAACTTTTTTGTTGTCATTCAGGGAACATGTTTGTTTCTGGGTAAACACTAGTTTTACTCAGTATTGGGGACTATTGGGTAAACAATAGACCTTATGCATTGACGTCACCAAGCCGCCATCTTAGAGGTAAACTGATGATGAAACAATGGAAACACGCTGATTTGTACGCGCGGCGCACAATTCTGGCCAATGAGCATCTTCCTTTTGACCTCTAGGTGAGGGCGCCCTACTCAAATGACGTCATATGCATCAGGTCTATTGCACAGGGCTGAGTAAACTCTTATCTATCCTCAGTTGGGTAAACTTTAATTTTTTTTTTTTTACCACAGTATCAACAACTAAAAAATACATTATCACTCAAGAGCGATCAGTTTAGAGAATACAATACAGTAAAGATATATCAAGATGAAAATAAATATGATACCGCAGAGGGATCCATTTTAGAAGCAGAGCTTGTAGGCAATGGTCCCTAAAGACATGCATTTGCATTGAGACACATATTAATTACACTTCGGCGAACCACAACTTTATACCGAAGCTGACAACTATGTTCCCTCAAAAAGGTAAGAGTTGTACCCAATATTTTGTACAGTGCATAAGTATAGACGATGTGACCTCTGACGTCATTTGAAAATCATAACATGATGCGCGCGCATGTCGCCGGGCAAAACCTTTGTGTACTTGACAGCCAGCTAGAAAGTACACGCAATATTACCGTGACTACGCGTCTTTTTGGCCGGCGGAACATGACTTGGACAACAGACTTGTCAACAGAGGGCGATTTGAATGTAAACAGAGGTCACATCGTCTACAGCTGGAACCCCATCCCTACCCGACTCAGTCGTTAGCTCATCGTCTACAAATCAATTCAAATCTTAACTTGAGAACCACTGGACTGACCATTATTGAAATACAGCCCATATTATCATACAATGTCTTTATCCAGGTAAATCCGGTATAAACGGTAATTTCAGAGTCTTCAAATGCGGTGATCTCGACTTTGACAGTATTTCATCAGATGAAAAGATTTCTTGAGATGATTGTTAATGGTCCATAGTATGATCAATGAGCTTCCAGACTGAAATTTCCCCCCATAATTACCACAAGTCCGTTCTCTTTCTTTGATTGGATTGAAACCATTTCTCCAAAATGATCACAAAGATCGTCCTCTAAATCTGAAAGCAAAGGTGTTTCCTTTCAGTCGCGTGGACGTTTGAAATAATTTTAATCAATCAAGATTTTGTGACGCGCAAAGTCTCCATAAATGACGATTGTGTGTCGCAAGGTCTTGTCACATCAGTTTCCAATAAGATGTCCAAATCAAATTAAAGCCATATGTTGTCTTTGTTCCAAAACCAATACGGTATATAATTCAATTCAAGACAAGGTATTAATTTGCTATTTTACACCCTGCGGGCTTTGTGTGATCACAGAAACATTGAGTTACATTCTTGAGCACATAAGATACCTAGTACTTAAAGGCACTGGACACGTTTGGTAATTACTCAAAATGTATATTAGCATAAAAACTTACTTGGTAACGAGCAACGGAGAGCTGTTGATAGTATAAAACATTGTGAGAAACCACTCCCTCTGAAGTAACGTAGTTTTTGAGAAATTTCTCACTAAAATAATAAAAGACTTCATGCATGAAGCCTTTTATTAGCATCTGAAAGCACACAAAATTGTGCAACAAGGGTGTTTTTTCTTTCTTTATTTTCTTGCAACTTCGATGACCGATTCAGCCTAAATTTTCACAGGTTTGTTATTTTATGCATATGTTGGGATACACCGAGTGACAATACTGGTCTTTGATAATTACCAAACATGTTCAGTGCCTTTGTCATTTCACTTCCGTATTTATCCGTTTACAGCACAGAGGAAGAGTCCTACGTAGGGCCCAAGTGGATACCTAATTCATGGTATGTTTGTAACGGGGCCGGTTTTACAACAGGCTATAATTGCCATTAAGGTGTATACCAACCTTAATTGCCAAAGCGATTTTGATGGATCGTAGCGCTTTGTGAAATCGAGCCTCCCTGACACAGGGTTGTTGGCAGTTCTTATTAGCATTTCATATGAAGCGGCCGGACTCATTTTCCAGGTCGTGTGATGAGCCATAGGCACTGTGATCAAATTTCTCAAGTAAACGTTTGAACCCCAAAGTATCGAAACTCTGGTAGAACTTAGCCCGCAAGTTGAAAAAGGGGGTGCAATTTACCAGAGCCGAGGATTGAGTAATCCTTCATCTTGAGTTGTATACAAATAATTTTGTTAATTCTAAAACAACGTGCCAGTTTTTTCAAAGTTTGAATCAGAAGTATACCGCGACGTGACATCAGACTCTCGTCAACCGTAACAGTTTGGTTCCATCTTCATTCAAAAAAATGAAAACGTTTAATCATTGCAGAGTGATGTTTAAAGGCACTGAACACGTTTGGTAATTGTCAAAGACCAGTATTCTCACTTGGTGTATCCCAACATATGCATAAAATAACAAGCCTGTGAAAATTTGGACTCAATTGGTCATTGAAGTTGCAAGAAAATTATGAAAGAAAAAACACCCTTGTTGTACAAATTAGTGTGCTTTCAGATAGGAATAAAAGACTTCTGGCCAGAAGTCTTTTATTATTTTAGTGAGAAATTACCTCTTTCTCAAAAACTACGTTACTTCAGAGGGAGTCGTTTCTCACAATGTTTTATACTATCAACAGCTCTCCGTTGCTCGTTACCAAGTAATTTTTATGCTAATATATATTTTGAATAATTACCAAACGTGTACAGTGCCTTTAAGGGAAAAACAAAGCAATATGGCGGTCTAGTCTATTGCGTTATTATGCTCAGTCCAGGTTGAATTTTGTTTTACTGTTGTAATTGTTGTTTTGATTTGACTGTTTAACATTTAGTTTAGATATCGCACTCGGACCATTCTGTAGTGCTTGTGTCACTGAATAAAAACACTTCAACGCTTAATGCATGGTTTTGTCGTCAGAAGGACCGACGAGTGCCGTGTACAAGGACACAGTTTGTACATTATAGAAAACATAACACTTTACTCAGTTTAGTGCCATGGAAGGGGGCGGGTTACTCTGGTTAACACCATGGAAGGGAAGGGGTGAACCCTGGTTAAAATGATGGAAGGGTAGGGGTGAACCTGGTCAACACCATGGGAGGGTAGGGGTTTACCCTGGTGAACACCATGAAAGGGTAGGGGTTTACCCTGGTGAACACCATGAAAGGGTAGGGGTTTACCCTGGTGAACACCATGAAAGGGTAGGGGTTTACCCTGGTTCACACCATGAAAGGGTAGGGGTTTACCCTGGTGAACACCATGGAAGGGTAGGGGTTTACCCTGGTGAACACCATGGAAGGGTAGGTGTTTACCCTGGTGAACACCATGGCAGGGTAGGTGTTTACCCTGGTGAACACCATGAAAGGGTAGGTGTTTACCCTGGTTAACACCATGAAAGGGTAGGTTTTTACCCTGGTTATGGAAGGGTAGGGGTTTGTGGACGGGTAGGGTTTACTTTGGTTAACACTATGGACGGGTAGGGGTTTACCCTGGTTCACACCATGGAAGGGTAGGTGTTTACCTTGGTTAACACCATAGAAGGGTCGGGTTTACCCTGGTTAACACCATGGAAGGGTATGGGTTTACCCTGGTGAACACCATGAAAGGGTAGGTTTTTACCCTGGTTATGGAAGGGTAGGGGTTTGTGGACGGGTAGGGGTTTATGGACGGGTAGGGGTTTACTTTGGTTAACACTATGGACGGGTAGGGGTTTACCCTGGTTAACACCATAGAAGGGTAGGGGTTTACCCTGGTTAACACCATGGAAGGGTATGGGTTTACCCTGGTGAACACCATGAAAGGGTAGGGGTTTACCCTGGTGAACACCATGAAAGGGTAGGTTTTTACCCTGGTTATGGAAGGGTAGGGGTTTGTGGACGGGTAGGGGTTTATGGACGGGTAGGGGTTTACTTTGGTTAACACTATGGACGGGTAGGGGTTTACCCTGGTTCACACCATGGAAGGGTAGGTGTTTACCTTGGTTAACACCATAGAAGGGTCGGGGTTTACCCTGGTTAACACCATGGAAGGGTATGGGTTTACCTTGGTGAACACCATGAAAGGGTAGGGGTTTACCCTGGTGAACACCATGAAAGGGTAGGGGTTTACCCTGGTGAACACCATGAAAGGGTAGGGGTTTACCCTGGTTAACACCATGGAAGGGTATAAGAGGTTGCACCCGAATAACACAATGGAAGGGCATGGGTTTACCTTGGTAAACAATGGAAGGGTAAGGGGCTTACCCTGCCTGGTTAAAACAATGAAATGCCCGGTCAAACATGTTTGCTCATGACTTTGTGGAGTTATGCTCGACCCAAATTTTATCCTATACATTTGCACTTGGGACACTTAAGCATTCTGACACGTAGACCGTCGAAGAAAATTACTGACAGATCGTTTTGCCACAAGTTAGAAGAAGAAAAAAATTACAAGCTTTTTGAATTTTGCTGATCTGTTGCTAATGTGTAATGAATGACAATTTCTTCGGTTCGGGTGGCTAACGTGCCTCGCTGAAATTAAAAACACACTCTTTAAATTCACAGCCAGTGGGGATAAGAAACGGTTTCAACCGATCGCATCTTCTAAATGACCTGGTTTTTTTCCCCCTCTAGAAATGTAAATCGATTCGCTGTTTGTCTTTAGGGCCCACGACTGTCGCGCATAAACTCCTTCCCTTGGATGGACTGGGGAAGGTTAATTGTTGCGTCGTCAGGGTTCGGGGTTCGATAAAAAGGGGAACGTTCTGCTTTAGCTTCTTATGAAGGTGACAGCCTCTCCTTGGTATCGATCGACCCCGACGGGAAGGAATGAAAGATGCTCATTGAACAAGGGGGAGGGGGGGGAGCCTGGGTGAAAGGAACATTCCCCCTTAGAAGATGGGACAGGGTAATTTCCAGAAAGGTTTTATTTCTAATTCAAAGAGCCAGTGACTGTGACTGTGAACAACTTTGGATTGTTATATCACAAGTTACTATTCTGGGTTTAACAATTCGCACAGTGAACAGAATGATGAAAGTAATTGTGGAGTTTTAAATCTGTTTAATACCGGTATCCACGGGTGTGAACATTGGTAAGATTGAAAATATAAATGTTCACAGATTCGCACATAACTTACATGGTATAAAGATGGTTATGGTGGAAAACTTCCCTTGAAATAGTTTTGCTTGAAATGCCATAGTTTTTAGAAAATGAGTAAAACTATAGTCTTTATCCTGCAGGATAAATTCCGATGTTTGAAAAGAAGTTAAAACATATATTATGGGGGTTTATCACTGTTTTCTCATGACTCCGAAGACCGATTGAGCTTTAAAACTTTCACAGGTTTGTTATTTCATGTATATGTCATGTATGTTAGGTCACATCAAGTGTGGATACAGGTCTTTGGCAATTACCAATGTTGTACACTGCACCTGTGGCTGCCTCAGGACTCACTTGTGCCCTGAGGAGTTTCGGTCAATAAATGTTCCCAAACTTATGAGAATAACAGTACACCCAACAAAGGTGTACCCAAGAGACTAGTATTCGCAACTACTCTATCAAAAATGTTCGAAACCAAACACAACAAACAGGACGCCGAGGCACTTGTCAATTTGTCCAGATGTGTAGTAGAGTAGAAGAGATAATAATCTGGAATTTAATTGATAACAAGAAAAACTAATAAGAAACTTACATAGTACAACAATTAGAACAAATGGAACTCTTTGTAAACAATGCTAAAACTGTGTTGCTTGAGGAAGATACACAATGAACTGGGTTGATTTGCTTTCCTCAACTTTCACTTTTAAGCTGTAAAATCTCTTTAAATGCACTAAATTCCTTCTCTGGTGATGACTAATAAACAAGGAAAAGATAGCTTACCAAATTGGGGCCTTTGAAGTCCAATAAAGGGTGAATAACTTGAAGACAGAGATAACTTTCTGTGGATGTATCTAATTTAACATGCTGCTTGTAATGAACTCACATGTGCAATAAAGATGGCTGCACTTTGTTTATGTGTTAAAACAATGCAACACTTGTACCCGCACACAGCCTAGTGCCCTCATACACACATACAATGCACAAGGTCACGAAGTAAGTGGGATAGAGGTTGACTATTGGAACATGTAGCAGGCTCTTTCATTGGCATACTTTCACTAATTAACTTAAGTCTTGATTCTCTTTAAAGGAAACTTCTCTATTAGAATCTGTTTTCACTAGGTGGAAATATGAAAATACCTACATGTATTAAATGAAACAACTTTAAAATAAACTTCACTGCACACATTGCTGCTGCAGTGACAGCACCCTTTATATGATTAATATAATAGTTGACACGTGTTATTATTATTGTGATAGGCACTGTATGTGTAGAGCAAAATCAAAATAATTGATTAATAACATGAGGCCCTTGCACAGTGTTACTATCTCCGTTAATTTGACCCTAAGCAATCATCGGAAACCATCTCAACCCCTTTGGAGCATGCAGCACCGGCAGCCCGGTTTGCGGACAGGTTGTTAATCATTCACATGAACAGTTTCACACCTATCGCATGTACCCAATTACTCCTGCGTGATGAGAAGCAATTATAGTTAACAAGTGTTTTGCCCAACAACACAGCTGTTAAAGACTGGGATTGAAACTTCTGATGCATCAACCAGAAGAACTTGATTTGGATGCTCTAGACCACTCGGGCCAAGCCTGGAAACAGTTTATCCTCAGAATAACGCGCAACCCAACCCCAAAATGATATATTTTTGACCTAAAACGGAACCCTTCTCTCGAAATGATTCCACTAGGAAACATTTTCAAGACAACAACACCGTTGTGCCAGTACTAATTATTCAAACTTTGCTAAACGTTTAACCAGATTGAAAAACTGTTATCCCAAGGATACAAATGCTCCCCGATCAAGATATTTTTTTATTTTATTACAACGACACTTTGTGCAAATAAATCTCATCAATTTCAACTCCTTTGCATTATGCAGAACCGGAAACCAACTGAGCGGCAGCACATGTTGATAATCATTCACAATAACCATCTCTACCGTGCCACAGGTACCCATTTACTTCTGGGTGATGAGAAGCAGTTAAGTGCCATGGCTAAGAACGCAAGTATCGTGGCGGGATTCGAAACCACATTCTGATGACTCAGCCACCAGAGCCCAATTTCATAAAGCCTGTAAGCACAAACAATTGCTAAGCACAGAAAATTCTTGCTTAGCACAAGCAGGTTACCAGCCAATATTCCATAAAGCCTACACTGTTGTGACTGGTGACCCACTTATTTTTTGCTTAGCAAAGTAATTTGCTAAGCATTATTTACTGCTAAACAGCTTTTTGAAATTGGGCCCAGAACTTGAATTCGGCGCTGTAGATTGCATCGGCCACAACACGCTAATCGTAATCGTCTGCTCAAGAATAAAATTAGTTCGTTCTCATGCAAACTTTCCGTCTCAATGCGATCATCACACTCAAACAAAATAACGGTGATAAATATTTTAACTGATTGGGTATCTCATCTCTTGCTCGACTGTAAACGATACCTTCTGGCACAGCATTCCCAGCGCTCCGTGCACTGTCCCTGTTAGAGTTTCCACCACATTATTATTGTATTCATAAGTGAATAGAAGAACAAGTTTTGCAATAAATTTGAAATCATCCGTACACCTAAAACATGTTCTATTTCAGAAATAAGTCAAATTTGCTTATGCTATTCATCCGTATAATTTGTATCACACACTTCAACAAATACTAAAAGGGTAGCTACCTTCCCTTGAAAGTACACATTGTTGATGATATTTTGATAATATGAAGCATGATCAATATAGAATGTTATAGCAAATAAAAGAAAAGTAAATATCGAGGTGACAACGCGGTCACCTGTAGGCTGCCAGTTGAAGGCGATAACGGAAGCCGCGTGGAGCTGGCGCAAACGGTTTAGCGCCTCGCTCAGTATGGATGCACGGCGATTAAGTTACCCGCGATCACCTAATGCACACTCTTTGTGCCGAGGTGACAAACTGGAAATCCACAATTTATGAATTTCACACTTGTGTTGTTAATATAGCCCGCGTTAGCACGAATTGGGTTTCAAACGAAGAAATATGATGCAAGTGTTGTTCTACTCTAGCTAAAGGACGGGGTAAGGACTTGATGAAATCTGACTATATGAAATTACAGTTAATATCAAACTGCTACGCTTCAATTTAATCTCCGTTAACGCATAATATTAAAGCGGAAAGCAAAGACAGAATTCATCTTGAAGCCATCTGTTCTTACAATATTCACATGTTTTTCAGGGTTTCTGGCTAAAATTTTGTGCGGCACATAATGATCGCTGAACAGTAATCCAATTTCAATATCCTAGTTTCACTATTAAAACCCGGCATCTATCCAACACGTTTCTAAAACAACCATGAATATTGTGTTGTTTTTTGTTGCACGTTCTATGTGTTACTACTTTGCTTTGAAAACATCGGGGGGAAAATAAGTATTTCCGTGGAACATAATTCCGGCTTATTTGAGAGGTAAAAAGAAATGTATACTTATAATTATAGACATGTATATAAATTTATACATATGTTTTTTGTTTTGTTTTTTGTGTGGCTATAAATGGATATGTTTTTGTTTGTGCTTGTTTATGCCTCTGACGAAGGTCCGGTTTGGATCGAATGCCAAGGCAATCTCTTCTAGGGGAGTTGGCCTTTAGTAGGGGTGTCGGCCTTAGCTTTCGATCCAAACCGGACCTTCGTCAGAGGCATAAACGAGCACAAACAAAAACATATCCATTTATAGCCACAAAAAAAGGAGCAAAGAATTATGGGAAGGCATCCAGAAAAAGGCGGGAAAATTATAGCCAATCAAAGTTATCAATTTACAAACGATTGGGTGGCTAAGAACCAACTAGAGTTAGGTAATGAGGACAAGAGGAAGGTCAATGCGAGAATTGTATAAATATATATTTCTTTTCAGATGAATATGCCTCCTCTGACGAAGGTCCGGTTTGGATCGAAATCTAAGGCCAGATCCCCAACTAATTTAATATAAATGTAATTATATATGAAATGCAAGTTCGCCCCATAAGCAAGGCCAAACGCCACTCTTGGTAAAACTGTAGGAAGAAAACATTTTAAGATAAAAATAACGCGGGGGAGCTGAACGTAGGAAGTAATATCCCTCTTAAAAACAGTATAGATTGTAGGACGGAGGGAAACAAACACCAGCAAAGGAGCTACAAGGAGATAGAATAAGTGGTATGCTGCTAGAATGGCTCTATGTTCTACATCTCTGCAAGGGGGGGGGGGGGGGGGGTATTGGCAAGAATAAGCAGAGAGCCTTGTTTCACGATCAATCAGCCTGATATAGGAGGAACCAGCTGGTCGAACACACTGGTGGCACATTTACCGTGAAAATATCTACAGAAAAGTCAGAGGCTGGCTACAGAGCTACGGCGGGAAAGAGGTTGTAACGTTGATCTTAACCTTCATCAACAAGAAAAAAATATGTTTATTTTTTACATATATTGAAAATATTATTTAATACGGCCTTCTAGAATCTCGTGCTTCAAACATTTCTTTTTACAAGGTATAACTCAGTATTCTAAATCAATATCACCCAAATTCTCAATCACGGAAATGTTATCACAGAATCATCCAGGTATCAAGTTAATGCATATGTTTTCCCGGCCAATTTCAACAATTTTTTCAGTAGCTCGCAATAAACTTTACACCCCAACTACCCAAACTAGGGTTTCTTTTGAGAAGTGTCAAAACCTGGACTCGAACCCACATCTGCTGTTCAGAAACACCAGAGCTTGACCAGTATACGCTAGACCGCTCGGCCAGGACGCGCCACAATGCTTCCATTATACGAAAATAAGAGTCTCGTCGGGCAAATCGCAATCCCAGTCTGAAATTTGTAATATTTTGATATTCTAATGAATATTGTTCTCTCTAACTTCAAGTGTTGCGTTTCGGAGCTTATTCCACAGCCCGTTAATTAAAGTAACCTTGACTTCTGAAATCACCAAACGGCTAGACCTGGATCCCACCTAGCGGCAAGTTCAAACAATAAACCACAGTAATATGTCTTCATGGTATCTTGCAAATTTATTAACATTTTTTCAAATTAAGTCTCAATTAAGCAGGCACTAAAATAAAATACTCTAATCGATGAAAATTGGTTTGTGCGGCGAGGCTAAATATTGTTATTCTGTATGGGAACTTCACCATACACGATACATGTACACTTTAAAAACCTACTGGTCAGAATTGATCCGGATTCCGGGTCAGAATTGATCCGGATTCCGGGTCAGAATTGATCCGAATTCCGGGTCAGATTTGATCCGGATTCCGGGTCAGAATTGATCCGGATTCCGGGTCCAGAGGGTCCTGACCCATTCCGGGTCTGGCTGACCCAGAAACTGGTTACAAAGTGGGATTCGACTCGGTTTCTGCGTCATTTTGACCAATATCTGGGTCATTTTGGCACAGATTCCGGGTCATAGTGACCCAGAAATGCATTAGGCATCACGAGACCCGGAAGTGTTTATTTATAGTGTATTGTCTTTGAAACTCTGAGACATGGACTTATCACTGCATTCCATTTGAATGAAAGAGACGCACTAAAGATGTTTGACCAAACACGATCAATGTTAATGAGTTTTACCCTCTGTACGTACATCAATTTATTGCTATCAATGTCAGGACCTTCTATTCTGGTGTCCCTCTAACCATGCTCTAACTTAACACTCTCCATAGATAGACTAAGCGCATGAAAACAAGTGAGGACACAACAATACAAAGGATTCCAATGCGAGGACAGCATTGTCCCTTTTGGGTTTCTTTGTTCTACTGTCCCCTTCTCTTCTGATAATACTCTGACATAAAGTTGTGTAGATGAACGACGGCTCTGGGTACGTGTAAAGACTTTAATTCTTGACATCAATACTATCAGGGCAGGGCATGTGGCAACTGAAAACATTCACAGCAAAAACTCTCTCCACGTTGGAGCCAAACGTATTGACCAGCATATTGACGCACCAGTACAAATTCGTGACGTAAAAACTCAAGTCAATATCCAATGGAGTGGAGTGGTCAGGGCAAAACTACACCAATAACCGCCCCCAGACATTGCAGCTAATTTACGCAGGTTTCAGAGCTATATCAGCCACATCCAATAGCTGACTGATCACATTCTCCAGACTACACAATTGTTTTCATATTGGAAAGGTTCCTTGGGTCGTTTTTTGATGTTGTAGTAATTGCTTGTTGCTTTATTTTTATAAGCCTCGTGTTGTAATTTCCCAGGTGACAGTGGCGTGCAGTGACAATGTTTTATCAAGCATACTAGAATGAAGACAAATGCACATCATGGTACAGGGATTGGATTAAAGCAGAAATGGCTGGCAGTGGTCATCCTACGCCGAGCAGTTCATTGGGAGTTCATTCCCCGAAAATGAAAATATTTTAATCCCAAGATGGATCGGGTATGGGACTTCCAAGGATTGACACTCCGAACAGTCAGCGACGAGACCCGTGCATATTAACGCGGTGGATAATCAGAGATTGTCGGCACCCGAGGCGCGAATAACTTGTACATCATTATTTTGCCCACACTCATTCTAATTCAAGTACGTCCTCGTATATAACCGGACCGGGATGCAACAACAGTAACGAATAGCGCTGTATAAAAAGGGAGGAGTGCCAGTCGGTTCAGTGGCGAGCCCGAGGGGTACCACAATGCGAAAAATGGGCTAGAAATCACAAGACGGAGAGCATATCAGAGGCATAGTCAGACCTACTTGTCGGGAGATGGGGCAAGGGGCAAGAGGGACGGGGGTGGGGTATAGACCAATTGCACAACGCGCAGCGCACTTGCACGCGCGTCTCCTGTCCGCCATTTTGGGTGTCAAAACGTGCACAAAAGGAATGGTACATGTGTTTATGCACCTCCGAACAATGCGCGTCTACCATTTCTGCCTTTTGGGGAGTCCATTCCTTTTGTGCACGTTTTGACACCCAAAATGGCAGACAGGAGACGCGCGTGTATGTGCGCTGCGCGTTGTGCAATGGGTCTATAGACATAATTTGGGGGTGGGGCTTTTTATTTGTATCAATCATTTGGGTATTTTTTCGATCTCATTTGGGGGTAAGAGATGGGGGAAAGGTTAACTGAGCGAGCAAGACCCCTTCCAGCCCCTCTGGTTATACCGTCCCATGGGCCACAGACAACAGGCTACACACGCAATTTCTCTGATCAGCAACCAGAGATTTGGGTCACAGTGACCTTTTTTTGACTCACTTTCCTGTACCCGTCCCCGTGGGGTCCTTCAGGGTCAATTCTGATCGGGACTATTTATGGCAGTAACCCCCTTTTCTCGGAAGCCTCCCACTTTTTTTTTCGCAAAATGTATAAAATGATGAGGCTCACCGAGCAAGGTGCATTCAAAGCTCAGCAAATACCGAGGCCTTCACCCCCATTCCCTTGCAGCCTTTTAACCTCAATTACTCGTTGCTCTCTCTCTCTCCCCCCCCCCCCCCCCCCCCCCTCTCTCCGTATTCCTGGCAATACTGACTAACACAACAGGCCGTGGTGACATATTATTTTGAGGGTTTCAAAAATAACTACCGAGGGGAAGAAAACCTGACGGGACGGAAACGACCTTAGGCCGGGCCGGTGAATTACGGAGTCTGACCGGAAGAAATTCGATTGCCTTTTATTAAATATATAACCGTTTATTGCAGGGATGTTCTATTCGCAGCAAAGCCGATGGTATGAGGTCTGTGTTGCAAAAAACCCCATTAAAACTAAATACTGAAATGCTAAAACAATATAATCTTTAATGGAGATTTATTTACTATGTGAAACAGAACAGAACATCCTGGATCTTTTAGCTGGTACCCAAGCTATTCATAGTACAGAAACCATCAAGTATACGGAATAATGTGTATTACATAAACGGTATTCGATTTGCAGTGTGTTCTATCCACCTAAAGAACCACTACTTTCCGTACAATGTATTTATACACCACACACCCTTGTCATTCGATCGGTGGAACACGGTCACATGTCACCCTTTTTTTTTGCCAGGCCTATGTAATAGGCCTACGACTGCGACGCTCCGAAATTGAATATTGGAGTCCAAAAATGTGGAGAACTATTGGACACTTCGCAGCGTCAATCCAAACTAATTTATCATTCCCGGTAAGAATTGTGCAAAAGGGGCAAAAATGTGTCACGGCGGTCTTGTTCTTATAGTGTCTCAATGCAGTCATCCACGTTGTTTGGAAGATTTTTTGGGGATTAGATGAGTTTCCGTATGTATTTTGTGTTTTTTTGCAAAATCAAAATGACAAGGATCTGTGAGTGGACACTATTTTTGCGGCCCCAGGTTACGCCACTGTTACCTACCCTCTATGGATATTCATTCAGACATAGTCTTCAAAACCGGTGAAAACACTGTGTGGACATGTATAAGTCCACATAGTGTTTCAAATCCTTGCCTTGCGTGGACCTCTTTAATAGTTCTCTAGTCATAGTTATATATTTATCTCATGACAATTTATATATGGAAATAAAGAGTCTTTACTTTTATTTATTCACAATTTGACATTAGTTAAATTACAAACATAGCCATAGAGAATGTTTTAGTTTTCTTTCACAGATTCTAATACTCAGCATTATAAAAAGCTTTACATCGCACACTCTTCCTTAAATTTCATATGTTTTAACAAGCTTCCAGCTAACACACTCAAAGAAAAAAAATCCTAGTTCAGGTTCGATCCGGACTCCTGGGGTTGGTTCAAGGGGGTCGACCCGGAATCTGAAAAACGAATTTTGTCTCGCGTCAGTTTGAAACAATTTCAGGTCGGTTTGACACATACTCTGGGTCACCTTGACCCACTGATCACTGGTCAACTCCGACCCATACATTTCTAGAGAGAAGTGCGCAATCCTTAAGAAATTTAATTTCGGTTCAGGTGAACTATATTTAATGTTAGATCTCCGGTTGTACTAGTTTGTTCTGTCTGACACTCTCCCATAACCCGCGACCGACCTGAGCGTCATTTAAGCCCACAACGTCGGCTTCAGAGTGAACGCCGGAGGTAAAATGAAACTAGCTGTCGAGTTCACGAATTGGGCTGGAACGTGATTTGGTTATCATCAGTTTTGGCAGGGCAGTATATATTTATAGACCGTCAAAGTGCAAGGGGACCTATGGGTGAAAATACACTAATACCTCTCATTAAGACCTGGCAGTACTAAGAATAGATATAGCAGCAAATAAGGAGAACCTAACTCTGTTGATTTTCAAAATTACTTTAACAAGAACCAATCCCATGTTAAAAAAACCAACAAAAACAAACAACAACAAAAACAACAAATACAACAACAAAAACAACAAATACAACAACAACAACAACAACAACAACAAAAACAACAAAAACAACAAAAACAACAAATACAACAACAACAACAACAACAAAAACAAAAACAAAAACAAAAACAAAAACAAAAACAAAAACAACAGCAACAGCAACAGCAACAGCAACAGCAACAGCAACAGCAACAGCAACAGCAACAGCAACAGCAACAGCAACAGCAGCAACAGCAACAGCAGCAACAGCAGAAGCAGCAACAACTGCAACAGCAACAGCAACAGCAGCATCAACAGCAACATCAACAGCAACAGCAGAAGCAGCAACAACAACAGCAACAGCAACAGCAGCAACCACATCAACAACAACATCAAGAATAATTATATTAATGAAATAACGGATTATTCATTCAATAATTTAGAGTTTCGATTTAAAATATAAATGTCAGACGAACCACAAACTGAACTGACCGTATTTTGCTCATCGAAAGATCTATTGCAGAAGAAGTAAGGAATATGATTTCGAATTTTTTAAATATTATTTTGTAGTTAGTTTTGAACGCATGTCCCAGGCAATAATATTTTGCGGTTGATACGAATGTGAGGCTTACTTTCTAAAGACATATTTTGAAGCTTATTCGCTGCAAGCCTCGCTACTATGGACAAGGGGCCGTATCGATTACCCTTCGTCACGTACGGGCAAGGCATGCTGGATGTAAAGGTGGCGCGGCGAGATCGATTACGCCTGGGAACAAGGTTGATTCACAGCCTGCATTCTGTGAAAATTAATGAGGCTGTATCCGTACTGGCGGCTACGTCTTCGGCTATGACTGTTGCTAAGGGTGTTGCTAAGGAAGCACTACACTTCAACCAATGATGACGCGGACAGCTAGCTGTAGCCAAGCTGGCTCAATAATCTGACAGTTAAATCAGCACGTTCAACCCCGGTGTAAACAATAAGGACGTTACTAGACGCCGCTCTTTTATTCAATTTAACGGCCATTTGGAAGCAATTTTACCCCAATAGTCTGGTTACCATGATGAACAATCCACGCTTAAACAACCTTTGTCGTCGGGGAGTAAGACACAAGGTGGCTGATAAACGTGAAGGAGAGCCGAATTAGTTTTGAACGGATTCACATAGACATCATGCATCTTTACCCCGATGTCGAACTAAAGGCTATTCTATACAAGTCATCTTCCTCTCTGCATCTTTTCTGGAATTCCTTGCCCGGGGGCATGTTTCTTCCGCCATTCTATGATTGTGAACCACTTTCAGCTTTCTGAGTCTTCTCTGCTATTTATTCACTTATACATCGTAGCCCTGCATTGCTCGCTCATAGCAAATTTGCATTCAGAAAATAATGTTTTAAATTAAACCGCCAAATTCACCAGTTCTTACAATCAAAACAACCGACTGGGCCACGGGTCGCGCAATGTAATTTACATGAACACTTTCCCAGACAATTACCAGAGAATGAACAAAATGAGTTCTTATTAGTGCCATACATGCAAAAGCAACAAATCCAGGCAATCACCATTAGGCCTATATACACTTCAAAACATAAATTGAAGACAAATACGATGTTGGCAAAGTTTGTCTTGTTTTACCGGTGATTATATGCAATCACACTTTGCATGGCATTTATGATTGATACACATTTTATGAATAATCTCAGCTCTATTTGAAATCGGCCCCCTGGATAACACCATTTGGTGCGACGTGAATCAACACCATTTTGTACCCTTCAATAGACTGTGCAAGTCTCGCGCGTATCCGAACGAGAAAACACGTCAAACGAAGATCATATTTATTTCTGAAATCAAATCTTTGTTTTAAATTATATCTCATGACAAAATCTGATCAACAAAAATAAACCATTACAATTTTATGAAATTAGTTTTAGCTTTTGAAAAAAATACACAAATAGTTCGTTAATTATTATTCAGCAGAAATAAAACTCTGGGACAAGGATGCTTATTCTTTTTAGAAACCCCTGACGCGGATTCGCGATGGTCAAACGGGTTTAAAGGCACTGAACACGTTTGGTAATTGTCAAAGACCAGTATTCTCACTTGGTGTATCCCAACATATGCATAAAATAACAAGCCTGTGAAAATTTGGGCTCAATTGGTCATCGAAGTTGCAAGAAAATAATGAAAGAAAAAACACCCTTGTTGTACAAATTAGTGTGCTTTCAGATAGGAATAAAAGTCTTTTATTATTTTAGTGAGAAATTACCTCTTTCTCAAAAACTACGTTACTTCAGAGGGAGTCGTTTCTCACAATGTCTTATACTATCAACAGCTCTCCGTTGCTGGTTACCAAGTAATTTTTATGCTAATATATATTTTGAGTAATTACCAAACGTGTACAGTGCCTTTAAAATTGACCCGTGACGCAGTTTAAAGAGGATGCTGACGCATCAACAACCATAGACTGCAATGCAAAGTCTTCGCGTTGCAATTACAGCATCTGATTATTATAGTCGCGCATCCAAAACAAGCGTTTACATAACGCCATGATCGGAGGCGAGCACATAATCATACATTTTTTGCAATAACCGGAAGCTGAGGTCAAGTTTAATTCTCGGGTTTTCTTCGTTATATTGTTAAATTGGTTTTACTTTCATATTTGTTTATCACTTAGTATTACATTCCCAACAACATGTTCAATTTTCTTGGTCATAAACTACGTTTAACTAAAATAATTGACGACACAAAATCTAGCCCACGTAAAACTCCATATGGTTGGGACCACTATGGTCCCGGAAGTTCGAATGCGCACGAGACTTGCACAGTCTATTCACAGGACTGTCGAGTCATACAATCGTGACCCAGTACCCAACTTCACAGAGCTGCTTCAACGGCGAATGGTGCTTAACAACTGCCTGCTTAGCAAAAAATAAGCTGGGTAATAATAATAATAACACCATTTATAAAGCGCCTTTTCCTAGGGTTGCAAAGCGCTCAGAGAATGACAAGAAAACAAAACAACAACAATTGAAATCAGACACCAAGTGGAAAACCACTGCCAGGCCTAGCCCGTAGTCCAGCAAAAGCCGGGCTCTCTATGACGTGAACGAGCAGGCCAAGCCGGGCGAAGAATTACAGCTAGATTAAAAATGTATGTTTTCAGTGACCTTTTGAACTTGGTCAAGGAGCTAGAACTTTTGATGGAGTGTGGAATGGAATTCCACATCCTAGGGCCTGCAACTGAAAATGCTCTGTCTCCTGATTTTCTGGTGGTACGGGGAATATAAAAGTGACCCTGTGAACGTATTAGTTGCTCTTCGTAGCCCTGGTTTCTAATGAGTTGGAAATGTACATGGGGAAAGTACCGGACACACTCTTATACAATGTTTAAGGCCGTTTTATACATTATTCGTTTTTCTACGGGAAGCCAGTGCAGCTGTTTGAGCAGTGGAGGAGAGGGAACATGGTTTGGGTAGGAGAAAATGACACGAGATGCTCTATTTTGAATCTTTTGTAACTTGATTAAATCAGATTGTTTGAGTCTATTTAACAAAGAGTTACAGTAGTCCAATCTGGACATCCAGCACAATTGCCCGAACAGCAGCGTGACAGGCTTCGTCAGCGTCATTGTACTTTCGGATTCTAGTGATGTTTTGGAGGTGGTAGTTAGCTGATTTGCAGACTGACGTGACATGGTCACTCATCGACATAGTGCTGTCGAAGACAACACCAAGATTCCGAATGGGTAAGCTAGTTTTGAGCTTAAGCAGATGGAATTGGGCACAGAAGCAAGCAATTTGAAGCGACTTACTTTGGAATTACTGTGCATTAAATGACGATGCAGAGTAAAATGTATGATTTGTATCTGCTCGAAGGACACAGTGAATGACCATTTTAAATCCACAGACGGAAACGTGTCCACCTTGGATACTGAAAAACGATTACACTTAACTAGAAATAGAAATTAAAATGAGAGCAATTTGTTCAATTTCTTTTCAATTATATGGAGTTTTACCTCAAGGTTAACTAATCCAAAGAGAGCCTAATTGTTTTCCATGAAGCTGTTCAACCAAACTTTAGCAGGGGAAATAAAAATAAGCAAGAGTAATTTGTTGCAGTACAACATATTCAATCCAACCGTTCTTATATAAACAAAAAATTATAATAATTTATATAGGCCTATATATATTCTTAAATGTTTAGGACGTCCCTAAAAGGGGGTGGGGTGATGTGGGCTTACAGGAGGGCCCTTGTGTGGTCTTTTGCACAATGGAACAGTGAACCATTTCTTATTTTCAACTTGGACCCCGCAGAGAAATTCTTGGGAAAAGGGAATGATAGAACAACACTAATATTAATAATAATAAAAACAATAATGAACCATTCTTGTATAGCGCATATCACATTCACAGAGAAGTCTCTATGCGCCTTAAGATGAAAAAAGAGAAGTTATAGTTTGAAAATAGAGACAAGTAGGTACATGAAGGAAAATTTAGTTGACCAGTAAGAAACAATAGCAGGCCCCACAAACCCGATCCGTATGGTTGCGTGTATTTGAAATTGAAACCGAGGACTTACAGCAAGAGGGACACCGGGTCCATGATGATTGCTATCACAAAGGGGGAAAAAACCCAATGCGGTCCACATTTGTGGGGACAAAGAGTTTGTTTTTCTGAAGGAAGCTAGTCAGCATAGCTTAAACTTGCAAATAAAAACAAACTGGAGTAATTTCAAACTTGGACTATTGCAATGCCATCCTGGATAATGTCACAGAAAAGAAAGCTTCAACGATTACAACGAATCCGAAACTGTGCTGAATCAACAGATCATGAAAACATGAGCCAATTACTTCCCTCCTTATTGCACTTGACTAGCTCACAGTGAACCTCTGCACAACATTATAAAGTTCTCCTATAGTCACTTGGAAATACATGAATGATGTCCTCTGCCTACTAGCTACCTCCGACATCTCATATCAGTCTACCAACGTGACAGAAGACTACGCATACTCACAATGCCACAACACTCTGCAAGCCAAGTTCGATCAAATCAGCTGGCCGCAGTGTTTTTGTTTTGTTTTTGTTTACTTGTGCGAGACTTTGGAACAAACTTCCTGTTGAACTCCGCCAATCAATTTCAGTTCGTGTTTTCAAGAAAAACTCAAGACTGAACTATTTTGATCTGGTTTAGAGCTTTCTAATTGTAGGTTTTCCCTGTGTCAATTTCAGCAAAACTCAATTCAGTTTCATTATTATGCACGAACTCGGGGCTTCTTTTTAGCAAACTATTGCATTCAAGTTCGTTTTTGTTCACACATGATTTCTCATTCGGACGCGTTTTTAGTCATTCTGTTTCGTTTACAGACATCAAAGACTACGTTTCAACCAGTCTTCATTTTGCATTTCTATTACCTATTTACAATTGATACAATTTAATGGCGGACCAGCCTCTTGCAGTTGGCTTTTAAGAAATTGAATTAACTGTGCGACCCAGGGAATTTGAATGATCTATTTTTGACCAGTGACTCGGTAAAGTCTGGCTTCGCCTCGTGAAATGGAATAGACCTTATGCATTGACGTCACCAAGCCGCCATCTTAGAGGTAAACTGATGATGAAACAATGGAAACGCGCTGATTTGTACGCGCGGCGCACAAGACTGGCCAATGAGCATCTTCCTTTTGACCTCTAGGTGAGGGCGCCCTACTCAAATGACGTCATATGCATAAGGTCTATAGTCAAGATTTTGCCTCTTAATAATATGCATCTACAAATTAACAAGTTTGTATGTTCATTGAGAACGAGAAAGTGGAAATTACTTTGCTCTTTGAAAAAGCGATACCATATTATTGAAGAGAGAAGAAAGTCTTGTTTAAAGGTGTCTTGATCGCATGCGTCATCATCCACTCCGTCTACAGAGTGGCAAACATTGATAGGATAGGACTGGATGGTTACAGACCGTCTATCGGCCATCATTCACTGTGGATTTTGTTATGATTTTTTTTTTTACAGAAAAAATGTAATTAAAACTGAGAAGAACCGAGCAACGGGAACTGAAATCCCACGCGATTTAAAGAGTCCTTGTGGTCGTCTTTGAATTAAAAACGTCTCTTTGTGTTTGCACAGCGCTGTTATTTGATATTAAAATCATATCTTATATGAAGATTAAAGCAGTGTAATGTCATTTAGACTCGCTTATCAGTATTGCAAATGAAAACAATTGTAAAAAATGTCCGAGAGTCAAATTATTCAGGAAGTGTAAGGTTGTGCTGATTTAGTTTTTCTTTTATTCATATATGCACATAACCAAAACCAGGCTGGGAAAAGATGTTTACGTAGTCTGGTTTGGTACAAATTATTACCAGAAAATGAAAAACTCATAAATTGCAATAAGTAATATGGATTGGGAATTAATAAATCAGTACTTAAAGGCAGGTCACACCTTGGTAATTAATTCCCCAAAATAACGACCGTAAAAACTAACTTGGTAAGAAGTACTGCAGCTGTTGATAATGTATACCTTTTTTGAGAAATTTTCCCTTTTAAGGAATTTGCATTCATGGATACAAGGAACGCGACGGGGATGGCGACATTATTAATGTATCGATATATTGTTTTTCATTCCAGCAATGTACACCTCTTGTAGCAATCAATATTCGTTATGTAAATTTAAGCATTGAATATTCATGAGTAATGTCAGATGAGGTATTATGCTACACACACCTGAGACAGCTGATCTCCAAGCAGACGTGTTGAATATAATCATATTATTGGCTACAGTGCGCATTATATACCTCACACAGAGTTGTTGCGCTTCAACACAAAAAGGTGTACATGAGATTTGGTGCGAAAAGTCTCCCGCCATCTTATCGATTCTTGACATTGATCTGAAGGTTCCAGGCTGTCAGAAGTCGAGGTGTATACGTGACATGCAGACCGGAAATGCACAATTCAGATGAGAAATCAACAGGTCATTGTGACATTTTAATGAAGTTATGGATTTACAGCGGTAGATCGAGGTTTTGTAAAAACTATAGACAAGAAGAGAAGGCGCGCGGGGATGGAGGTGGGTCAGCTTCAGAGAAAATGGATGTTGCCAAAAACCTACACAACAAATGAAAACTCATGGTTAGAAAAACCCAAAGCAGATGTACCCATGCAATCTTTCCATTTTGAATTTGAAAGCAGAGATGGTGGGTTCAACATTGATTTTGTTTCCTCCTTATTCGTACATAGCCTAACAAGATAATGTGGCGGTAGAAATTGGTGCTCATCCATAATGACAACTGTCACTTCAACGAGTAACGAATAAAGCAACCATGAATTCTTTGAGTAATAATTTTGTCCCATCTTTAAATATTTCAATATACAAGATATAGATTCCTCTAAAAAAAAAACTAGAAATATTTCGGCCCTTCTTATAGAAATAAAACATTGACATTTCCATAATGTTTTTACCAACGAATCAAAACAGTCAAGTTTAAAAGTGGGTAACCTAAAGGAAACAAGTTATAGAGGGTTTTAAATGTCAAAGTAAGTTTTAGTAAGCGCTGTTTGAAGCTTTGCGTGGTGTTGATTATAAGAAAAAATAGTTGTAAGCCTGCGGTTTTTCACCATGTATTATAAACAACTTTTGGAAGAAGCGTTGGCTATATGAGAACAACCAGCGTGGTCTCGACGTTTTGAACAGTATACACTGTTGGTCTTCAGGAGATTGCTGGACTGCTAATGAGGTTTAACAAATAAGTAAGTTTCAGTGATGCACTCGGTATTTTTGTACAGGAATAGTCCTTATAAAAGTGGGAGAATTAACCTCACGTTCGAAAGGTGTGAATTGTCATTATGTTCTTTCAGAGCGAATTTTGAAACATGACGTCATTGGATATCAACAACAGTTGGGTCTATATACATTCCGAAGTCCGAGGGGAAATTTGTGCGTCAGTCAAAAGGTGAAATTCAATGATTTTTGATCGAACGTCATCTCAATTAAAAAATGAACTGAAGATTTCCTGCACAAAACGTACACATCTATGTATTAAAATGTGACGTCATTAGATGTTTTAAGGATGTTGACAAAATTTGCACGAGAAGGATCTGTTATATTTCACATATTCCTTACTGTTTTAATGTGAGAATAGATACTTGTTTCCCCCCATTTTCATGAGGACTCTATCTAATCCCTCTGTACACTGATGACAGCGCTACACGGAGTTAGAGAATTTTTACAAATGTTTGCCGACTTTCTGATTGTTTTTGCCAGTGTTTGAATGTCCCACTTAACTTCGTACACAAATTTAAATCGAGAAAACTCCTCGACGGTTTTGGTGAACCGAGCAAGAAACTCCACCCAGATCTCTGTCGTTAAAGCCGTCCGTCTCAGTCAACGGGTGTAGGTCATATAACACGTCCATACGCACATAGGTTCGATATGTGTGGTTTTTCTAATGAAATAAAACGTATAGCGTTTTTTCTTTTCTTTTCTTTTTTTGAAAGTGTTGGCACTAGTATCGAATGTTATTTCCACGGACAGATGAAAATGAAAATATTTGTCTGGTTAGCAAGACGTTTGAAATACACAAACACCCTGGATATTGACAGTTCTGTGTTCTTATTAGTCCCCGAAGATGCATTCAAGCTGTGGGGAGCTTAACGATGCGATGCCCCTCTCGCCTAAAGCAATCAGTTCTCAGAAACCGGGCATTTAATGTGAAGGCAGACATTGATGTGATGGGATGTCTGAAATATTCTGCATGTCGAGGAATACTTGCATGATAATCATAATTAGGTGTTATTTGTAGGCTCCTTCACTGCAAAAACTAGGGAGACAAAATCCATGTAGGCCTAATACTGGGGAAAAGATCAAGAATGACGATAAAAAGAGAGACGGGTGAAGGGTGATAAGGATAAAGGGTTGAATACAAGTTTTCCCCCCATGATTTGGGTCATACGCCTTTGCAATCAATTATCACTCTCAGTAACTTAGCGATCTGGTTTTACAAATGGGGGAACAAAACTATCCTCTTCCTTTAATTTATTCAAGTTCACGATCGAACAGAGGCCATAAACTGACAAGAATGTTGTCCGGGGCTTCGGTTATAATCGTCTCAAAATCACACATCTTATATCATTCCCAGAGGAGGTCTAGGGCACGACGTGCGAATCAGCGCCCTAGGAATTGAAGCTATCACTGGCAGCGGATCGTAGTTGTACTTATTTCCCGCGTGAAAAGGGAGAAGAAAACCCTTGGGCACTATAGGGAGACGTTAAAGGTCAACTGGGCATATAAACTCTGGATTGTATTTTCTCTTGTGTTTATTAAGTTGATTGATTGTTCTATTCGATTTTTGAATACATTCCTACCTCCAGAAGTGCGGAACCACCTGACTGGTGAGTACAGATGGCATAGATGGTATTTTTTTCATGAGTGACATATTTGTGTGTATACGTATTACAGAACATTCAAGATACGCCTATGTCTCCAATCACAGGAGGCATATAAATAAAAGGTCTGTGGAAAACATGGTGGCATCTGAACCAGGTAAATTTTCAAAGAGCTGTTAGTGTTAAGCAGAAACAAAACTGCTTAACTATTTTCTGCTAGCAAAAAGTAACAGAATATCAGTCACAAATGTTACATGTCACATGGTGTTTTGGTTGGTAACCTTATTCAGGTTATCATAATTTTGATAAGCTTATATTGTGCTTAAAGGGTGTGCTTTAGGAAATGAGTAAAACAATAGTCTTTAGCCTTCAGGATAAAATCCGATGTTTGAAAACAAGTTTAAACATATAATGGGGTTTTCCACTGTTTTCTCATGACTCCGAAGTCCGATTGAGCTTAAACTTTCACATGTTTGTCATTTCATGTATATGTTAGGTCACATCAAGTGTGGATACAGGTCTTTGGCAATTACCAATGTTGTACACACCCTTTAAGCAGATCTGTGAAATTGGGCATGTCGACGATCGTGAAGAGGTCTTCTTCACCATTCAGGTGCAATTTTTTTGTCAAAATCTGACGAGACAAAAATCGATGAGGTCACATTTCAAATGGTCTATACATTTTTGTACAGAGAATTTCGGCTCACTCCTGATTTTTGATGATAATCAATCAAAACGGGCATTGAATTTGACCTTTTGATTTGTGCAAAAAATCCTCTTTGGTATTTATAGACACTTTTGCTACTGTTGTCCGATGACGTTATGTCTCAAATTTCGCTCTTAAAAAGTATCATCAAAATGACATTTTACATCATTTCAAAGTGAGGAAGGTGAAGTTGGATACTTGCAATTTTTTTCCCGACTTTCATGAGGACTCTATTGGAAAATAAGTGTAACGTAAAACTGAATTTGACCTAGGAGTTTCCCTTTAAGTATGGTGGATTGTACAATCTAAGGACAATTGTCGGATGAATCTATTTTAAAAAGATTTATAGTGAAGAATGCGAATCCAATAAAACTAATAACATTTTCAAGGCAAACTTCTGTTACGTGGAAATAATTATTATGGATTATCAAATAAATGTGTTTGTCGTCAAGCTGTTTCTGTGCGCCGATCCGTGTTTGCGAGTTACAAGAAAATAATTTGTTTGGTCTGAGATTTTTAGGTCAGAAACTGTCTGGATCACCGCGAGCTCACCTAAACACGCCCCAGATCATTTCACCCTTAAAAACTCGGTGTTGTGTGGGAGGGAAAAGAAAATGTGTCTACTCCACCGTAAGAGATGAACAACAAAAAAAGACCATTCACAGGGAGAACAAAAAACAACAAACATAGCAGAGGATCCAACGAAGTCGAAACTTGAATTGGAGGCCTTCATTTTGTGAAATCAGAACAACCGCATTTAGTAGAATCCATTGTAATGTCAGCACAATGTAATTATGACGTTGGCAACCACATATAGAAGATCGAGACAATTTACATGCAGTGTTATTTGAACAAATATATTAGTGTCAAATTGAATCAAAATATCCTTTATTAAACTGTTAATTAATAAATTTTGGGCCATTTGAGTACAATTTGTTTACAGAAAAAAATTAATTGCAAATAACAATGAATAAAACTAAACAAAACAAACAAACAAGCAAACAAACAGTCGCCTTTATGGAATTCAGTGTGAACACAGCTTAGACGCCGTCAATATCAACGGGGGACACGACTGGGACATGCCCTGTGCACTCAAGACATGTTCGGGGTGTTAACTCTCGAGTGAAACCCCACCTCGTGACTTAGGTTTTATTGAAGGAAGTTGTTCAGTCCGATATGGAGATATGTCTTCTGTTTGCATCAATAGCAAGTCGTGCTCCTCAACCGCCTAGACCTATCCCCCGGGGAAAAGAATTCTAACGACGACTGTTTCGGTCATAATCTACTCCAATTTTTATCAAGCTACGCCCTTAAAACCTTGCAGTGGGGGCCGCTGTCAGCACTTGCTGACGTAACTTGCTGACGTAAGTTATTATTTCCATTGTCTTATTACCACGTCGCACACACACTAGTAAGCTTATTATGCCATGATATCCTAAGCTGGACTATGCCACACATCTGAGAGGGGGTGTCAGTCAACATGGATCAGTGGTTGGTCAGGAGGGGCAGCAAACAACTCTGCCAGCATATTTTGTGTACAAGAACGGTATCTCAATAAATGTCAATGGTAGATAAAACCAAACGATAAAACCTAATTAATTACGCAACAAATCTGCGTAAATTTACCCAGACCATTGTTGCGATTAGGAGGCCCCCGCGTAGTATTTTACACGTAAGAGGTCATGGGACCATCGTTCTAGAGTTGCTACAAACATGGAGAAACAGTACCACTTCAACAACAGCTGGACATGTAAACAACACATTTAGGTAAAAAATAAAAAAAATAAAAAAAATAAAAAAATAAAAAACTATTTTCCTATGAATAAGCTTCGAAGCATGACGACGTACCAGACGCACGTTACACCAAAAAGGGTCCTAAAACATATCCATAATAATTTCAAGGATTGTCCACATTTTCAAAAAATGCTCTGCAATAATTGAACAAATAGTAAGAATAATTCCTCCCATGACGCTGGAGCCTCGCACGTGGATTGGGTTTTCAGACCTTACGGAGTGCGTGATGGGCTTCGGTTTCCTTCATATATATATCTACAACTGGACATTTTCTCGTCGTCTCCCCTGCATCATGGCGCCCAGGCTGTTTGATGTGATAAAACAAATGTACCAATCAAATTTGTTCTTGAATGCTAATGCAAGGACATTGAAGTACACACACAAGTATTCGAGACAGCTATTGCCTAATTTCAAAAAGATGTTTTGCAGAAAACACTGCTGAGAGCAAACAAGCTGGTGACCAGCCACTGGTATTCCTAAAGGCACCTGGCAGTGGTATGTTTTCAAAATAAAGCTTTTGTCATTAATATATACATTTTTATGAGTGGAATGTGAATAAACAATTTGCTAAGGTTAAACAATTGTATTTTTCTTTTAATTACAAATTAAAAAATAGGGCCCCCTTTACATGGCGCTGTTCGTGACGTCAATCGAGGCAGGAGAAAATGTGTAGTCTGGCCCCGTACATTACGTCTGGGTACCTGATCAGTATGATGCGTTTTCGTATTCGGACGTCGCCACCCAATGCAATCCTAGGACAGTGTACAGTCGACTAATACGAGACGCCAGTTTATACGAGGTTTTTCACCGGTCCCGAACTGTCCCATGCGTGTTTCTATGTCTTAAAAACGGAAGATACGAGCATGGTCATAACGAGAACACGGATAATACGAGGTATTGTTTTTCCACCAGAAACATTTCGCTGGTAACCTAAGCTTCACTGCAACTTCCCTTGCACACTACTACCAACGAAAAAATCCCCGGGCTATCCAAGTGTTCGCTGCATAGCGCTGAAAACGACGTCGGACCGGACCACTTTGCCCTCGTTAGCCTAACTTTCGATGCCCGTAACTGCCTATATTTGGGATCTGCAGGAAAAAAATGCTGGCTGACCCCATCTTTAGTCGTTTTGCTGCATCCAGCAGCAATTTTCGCTGGAAAAATGCAAGAAAAACCCCCCTTTTGGATAACCAAACGAAACGTACAATCTCACTACTTGCACGTGTATATACAACGTAAATGCAGGCAAGTTCGAGTGGGGTCGATGTTCAATCGAGGCGAAGTCTTCCTCGATTGACGTCACAAAAAGGGATGGGCGGAGTCGCCCCCAAACAACTTTATCAATTTTTTTAACATATAAATACTGACAAACAATTACTAAAAAAATTGTTTTATTGTTAATATACATATACTCTTATATAAAAATAAAAAATAAATCTATTTCCAGGTGCCTTAATGATTTTTTGCAAGAAAGACAAGCCTTTATAGTAGCAGTCTTTTGCATGTATGGTAAAATGTTGCTCCGCAGGACTAAGTAAAAATCCATGTATGCGTGCAAAATGTGCCTCATTGAACGGCAAATTATGGTAGCCTAAAACCTGAATGTAGCCCAAAACCTGAATGTAGCCCAAGCCTATACATAACATGTTGTAGCTCTGGCCTAAATGTAGCCACTTTTGGGGGATAAATGAGCTTTGGGCTACATTTACATACACCGGGGTAGCGACTACATTAACGTTCCAGTCTACATTTTGTCTCAGGTTTCGTTAGACCTGTGCCGCACACGTTCATTGATGTTTACTAATAGACCCCCATTGCACAGGCCGCCATAACTGAGGTCAAACAAAGGAGCCATGCACAACTCTCAACCAATGATAGGTCTTCCGATGACCTCAGTGAGGGAGCTGTTTGAGCATGTGATTTCATATGCAAGGAGTCTATTGACTTCATTACCAGCAAGATAGCAGTTGGAAATATTCTTAATCGGTGTACAGTTCATATTTTCTAGAGCACTCGGACAACATTCACTGACAGATGTCAAATACCAGTATCAGCTTTTTGTGTGACCCAACATGAAATAACGAACCTGTAGAATTTTAGGCTCAGTCGGCATCTGAGTCACGGGAAAACAGTGAAAAGGCTTATTATGTTTTCACTGTTTTCAAACACCGGATTATGGACTCGTGAGATCGAAACTAATTGCTTTACCAACTTCTCTAAAACAACAGCATTTCAAGCAAAAATATTTCAATGGAAATGTTTCATCTTGAAACCACTTAAGTTTATGTGAAAATATATGCAACGTAATTTCCAATCTTATCTACAATGTGCAAAGCCTTTAACTATAACTGTTGCTTTGCAAGGAAGTCGAAGTAAACACATTGACAGACATAACAACATAATGGTAATGTTGTTTTTAGCTGAAACCGGGATACCATTCAGATTCAATGACAATTCACATAGGATTGTGGTTGCAAGCTCACGTATATGCATCCTGGCACGAACAAAGTGTCCATTTATATTTTGCTATTTTCATAATTATTTTCGCTTACATTCATTTTGGGTCTCCTTTTGAGAGGACGGAAATAGCTCCGGTGTTGTTACGCCGGAAAGTACGGGCGTCACATTCGTTTGCCTTCGAAGAAATCGATGCTTGCCCAAACAAAATGCGGCAGGTTTTTCCTTAGAACTCGATTTCACAGGCATTAAAGGTGTGATTTCCGTCTTGCATCGAATGTCACTGCACTCATCACCCCCGCGAGAGAAACTGCAACGCATTCTTTGTTCGTCAAAATGTGTTCCCCCCGGCAGAATCTAAGATCATCTTATTGTAACAAGGCTAAGAGGAAAGTGACCCTTGCCCCAATAGTTTTTGGGGTGTTTTTTGCTTTGTTTTGGGGTGAAATTTAGACGCTGCTGTGATCTGAAGAGATTATTAATATATATTTCTGGTAATGAAACAAAGGATTATACGTGATAAGTGAACTAAATCCCTGTAGCTTGCTCCCATGAGGAAACCAGTATAAAACAATGGTGCTTGCTTTATGTGAACCAGAAACACCGGGGTTAACCCCGGCCTACTCATCCACCACAATTCTGTTCATTGTTGTTTAGTTATTTACAAAATCTCGAACTAAAATCGTAAATAACAAAAATAATAATAATATGACCTTATAAGTTATATAGCGCACGTATATCAGTCTACCAATAATAAACTCAAGGAACCCGAGCAACCAAACTTTTAAGACAGGTCTTTCAGCATTCAGCAGCCACGGCCAGAAACACCGCGACAAACCCTTTCTCTTAGCTTTAAATGTAACCGGGCTCTCCTTTCATCATTGACACAACACACGAAACCTATAGCTTTACACCCTATCCGAAGGACAAAGCAATAATGTTAAAATATCCTGCTTAAGGACACAAGTGTCACGACCGGGATTCGAACCCACACTCTGCTGATCAGAAACACCAGAGCTTGAGTCCAGTGCACTTGACCGCTCAGCCACGACACGCTCTACGTGGTGACATTTCTTCGTTTTGGAGTTTTCGGATGAGTACACCAACAGTCAATGAAGTGCGACACCAAAATGTAATCTTACCCTGTATCTAAAATGTAACCTGCGTGTAAGTTTTTCCCACCATGTGCGTTAACGTAGCTTAGGCCACGTTTGTACAGCGATAGGGCACACACGCCGGATATCCCAATGGAATTAAGTATAAGTTATTGGCTTTTTGGGCTATCCTTGGATAATTTTTGGCAGTTTTTCTTTCTTATGTTCTATTTTGGTTTATTTTAATTCTTTGTTTACCCTCCTGATGTTGTGTATGTAAATTTGCCATGTTCTTGCTGTATTTATCCGAATAAATTCAATCAATCAATCAATACCTTGACATTTCTTAGGCCAGATACTAAGGCCATCTTAGGCCACGTATGTACAGCGATAGGGCATACACGCCAGATAGCTTAAAGTTTCTTAGGCCAGATACTAAGGCCATCTTAGGCCACGCTTGTACAGCGATAGGGCATACACGCCAGATAGCTTAAAGTTTCTTAGGCCATCTTAGGCCACGTATGTACAGCGATAGGGCACACACGCCAAATACCTTAACGTTTCTTAGGCCAGAAAACTAAGGCCATCTTAGGCCACGTTTGTACAGCGATAGGGCACACACGCAAGATACCTTAACGTTATTTAGGTCAAATACTTTGGCCATGTTGGACACGGTTGTACAGCGATAGGGCACATACGCAAGATACCCTAACGTTTCTAAGGCTAGATACTTAGGCCGTCTTAGGCCACGCTTGTACAGCGATAGGGCATACACGCCAAATACATTAACGTTTCTTAGGCCAGATACTAAGGCCATCTTATGCCAAGTTTTTACAGTGATAGGGCACACACACGCGATATACATAACCATTGAATTGGTATTGACAATATACAAAATACATATCAGTGTTACTGTGTATGTGTGTAATGTATCAGATACTTTAGGCATAATTATATGACACAAACGCAAATATATCTGTTCACGTAAACACGTCAGTTCACGTTTTTTGTTTTTTAAAGATTTCTCTCTTGGTTTGTAGGGTAATGCAAAAGCAACAGGTACCGGCAAACAAAAACCAATTAACTCAACAGCTGGTGAACTAATTAACTAATTCAAGAAACCATAATAACAATGAATGAGTGCTTTTAGATCGACTAATGTAAAGAAAACATACATCCGATGCGGTTTTATTTCTCGGTCACAGATTTTCTGTTGTTGAATTGAAATAAACGAAAAGAATGTAATTATTAAAATCGAACTCATGTTCTTGGAAAACTATTAATTTCGCAAAAATCACTGTTGAAATTAAAAAAATTAAAATTATAGGTTGAATCTAGTATACGACGATTCGTTTTTCCAAGAATAAAAAAATTACGGTCTAAATATATTGGGGTATCCTTTTTTTATTTAATTTATATTTGTTGTTATGCAATTTGCCCCAAACAAGGCTTAAAGCCACTCTTGGTAAGGGACTGCGAGAAGAACATATTCAAGATGAAAATAACTCTGGAGGTAGGAATTGATATTCCTCTTAATTAATACAGTCTAGATTGTAGGATGTTGGGAATCATGCACCAGGCAAGGAGTTCCAAAGAGATGCAATACGTTGACTAAAGCTGTTGGAATGGCTCTTTAATTATACAAATGAATAAATGAATAAACGAATAAACAAACAAACAAATAAGCAAATAAGCAAATAAACGAAAAAACGAATAAATGAATAAATGAATAACCTGACAAATGAATAGATGAATAAATTAACAGATGAATATATTAATAGATTAATAGATGAGTAGATGAAGAGATGAATAGAAGAATAAATACGAATACGAATATGAATAGATGAATAAAAGAATATATTAATAGAATAATATGTAGTATAGATGAACAGGTGGATAGATAATTGGAATTATATATAAATAGAAGAATCGATGAAAATACACTCTAAATACTTCCAGGTCAGAATTGATCCTGTTCTGGGTACTGTGGCGCCTGACCCATTTATTGCTCAACATGATCCGGAAGCTGTGTCAAAAATGATGAATCAAAAATGGATGAAACTGAAGCAGAATCTGAGATAAAATCCCATTTTCTAACTGTATTCTGGGCCAGTCGGACCCACCCCTGGTTCGGGCATCCTGGGGCTCGGAATTTGGGGCAATTTTGACCCTCGAGTTTTTTTTTAGAGTGTACGAGTAGAGGACTAGAAGAAAGGATGAATAGATGTACAAACGGCTACTTAATCGAACATTGAATACAGATATGTCACACGCAAGGTCATAATGTTTGCTATGTTCTTTCACCTGCGGTTTTTTGAAAGTGTATCTAGAGGATGAGGTCACATAATAACACGATGAACTCTTTCAACAGATAATGAAACATGAAAAAGCAATCGGGTTACCTAAGTGAAGGATGCAATCATGTCCAGCCACTCTTGTCAATACAAACTGACAAAAGCAGAAGACGAGTTTGCGTTACTTTCCAAGCTACGGTGTCCCCGAGGCGACAAGACAATTATACAGTGGAAAGTTTTAAATAAAAATGTTGGGTGTTTATCTTCATATTCAGCTTCGGGGCGAAATCTATCAAATCTAGCGAAAAGTGCTCTCTTCAACCCGAATGCGGCGGTTTCAAAAGGTTCTTCTCTTCGGTCTGAGGTTAGTTTCCATACTTGAAGTCAATTTTTATTACTCCCTGTTTTATGATTTTTTTATTATTATTAACGTTTCCTGTGTTTTTTTTCTTTAAAACTCAGTCTGTTTCACTAATTCCTCTAGTCTCCTTAAACAGATCCGATTACCCATTATAGGCCTATTTTCAACCACGAGGTCAACTCTTGGATTATGTTCTTTTACATCTCCACGGTTTACATTTGACCAATTACAGGAAAAGAAGCGGGCTTATAAAACCCTTTTTAATTTTAATTTTTTGTATCAGAGATTCCTCATAATACGAGGTAAAATACAATAACAAATTGAGGACTTATTTAAAAGGTTAAGTTGTTTCGTTCACGATGTGAGATGTTTCTTATTGTGTGAATTAAAAACGATTGCCACTGTAAAAAAAACACCCCAAAACATGAGTTTTATAAAACATATTATTGTACGACTTCAAAATTGTAAACGAAGTAATTTGATAATTTGAAATTTTTACGGAGTATTACATTTGTTTCGGCACCATTCATTTTTTTTTTTTTATTTATGTAAAATTACTTTGAATTTCATGTTTTGTTCTAAATGAAGCGTGCTTCAAATCAAATTGGAAGCCAAACTTGTTTTCTTTTCTTTTTTATATATATTTGTAAGTAGGCCTCCATCAATTTTATATTAAGTCTGCTTTTTGGTACAAGTCATCTTAACCAACTCATCTTTTAATAATTTATGAATATTTTTAGTCTATCTTTAATATTAAGTACATTTTATGTACGAGAAACGTAATTAGATTAGACTATGGCCTCCAATTTTACGAGATTCATGGCTTGACTTTCATTGCCGGCCTCACTAAATACTATGCCATTATAACTCATTACTAAACCTGACTATAATTGTTTTATATTATATTATGCATCCATGCATAGTGAAGACGCTCTTCGTAGTATCACCCATGTACAAACCGCTGTTTGTAGAAAACAGAATTGACCTTGTAAAGTTCACGGTATATTCTGTCAGACGATACACTGGTCACTACATTTTCAAATTTACATATTAGTCAAGAAAATATAAAGGCTGAACAGGTTTTGAGATATATGCACCCTTTCTTCATATCAAAAGTTGATAAAAAGCAGAGAGTGCAACCGCCATAAAATATCAATTAATAATAATAATAATAATAACCAGTTCTTATATAGCGCATTTCACAATAACGTCTCAATGCGCTTTTACAATTGGTTGTGTTTGGGCTGTGTGAATGAGTAAGGTCTTCAAAAATGATGTTATCTCGACTGTGAAAGTATTGCAGAGCGAATATTTCGACATCAATCATAATATGCAACTTGACAGTGGTCCACTGGCCAGATGCTTACAAAGCAGAAGTTAAAGTTGTCTACATGTGGCCCGGCTGGCTAGTTCAGTATTGAAAAAGGGTTATTTATCATGACACATTTAAGGAATAGTGAGAAAACTGACGGACAATTGAAACGACAAGCCTGGCTTGTACGAACACATCAACGGTAAACCAGCAGAATGTCGCCACGCCTTGGTTCAAACAGGGAAAAGGCGATTGCTCCACCCCCCCGACACCAACCCCTAAGTCCCCCCCCCCCCTTAAAAGAAACCTCTATGAATTAATTTTTACTGGAATTTTCCATCTGCCCATCAGTTGTTATTTTTATCCCGTCGTTTGCATACAATTTACTAGGCCTATAGTAAATATGTAAACCAAATTAACAAACTCTGCCACAGACTACCAGCTCTTTTCGAACGACAATCATAAAACGTTATAATTCAAAAACTGTCTCAGATTTAAACAAACAATCGAAATTGATGAATCTTCCGTTAAATTTTGAAACGTTGTTAGGGTTTTTCAGGAAGTGAGTTTGAGAAAAGAAAAAATAAATCATTTTCTTTTTAGTTGGATACATTCATTTCCAACCTTTTGTTTTACAAATGCGCTAATCATTTTTATTCTTATTTTATTGGCATGTATTATATTGTTTGATTTTTTGTATAAACGATAAATAAATAACAAGTTATACATTACAAGGGAAATTGATTGACTGTGTACTTTTTAACAATTTTTGGTTGAACATTAGACAACTTAGATCGAGCGAGACTTGCACCTGCGACCACCAGATAGACGTGCCGGCGCTCTACCAATCATTACACATCCAACAGCGCAAGCGCCAATAACATGATGGTGATTAGGGAATAAGAATACATTTTCAGTTTTAGATGTGGGAGGAAAACCTCAAATGGAACGAACCCACGTGCTCAGGGACTGAAAAACCGAATCCACATTCAAGGCTCCATGTCTGAGGTGGGATTTAAACATAGTATACATAGTAAACATTAAAACATAGTATACAGTACATAGTATACTCAATCACGATTTGTTGATTTGTGCAATTCATAATCGTAGACGTTTAACCAATAGTTTGTGAGAGAGAGAATGGCGACATATCCCCTTCTAGGAAGCTTTGCCGAGTTCCCTCGCTTGGGAAGGTCATCGAAACGAGAAAAAAACCCAAACAACCCCACCCCCCAAAAAAAATACACCAAAAAACCAACCCCCAAAACCCCCCCCAAAAAAACCCCCCAAAAAACAAAAAACAAAAACAACAAAAACAAACAAACAATCAAACAAACAAACAATCAAACAGACAAACAATTGAGCAAGCACAAGCAATTTGTAAAAAAGAGAATCTCCTATCGTGTCATTTGTCTAAATTGCACGGTTCACACAATTATGTTTTCATTACTACCGCAAATTGTTCATGCCTTTCAAAAAGCAAAATAGACAAACTGCCAATAATGTAATTTTTGATCAAAATAAAGACTGTCTGGAAGAATTTACCCATGGGACAGTGACTCAGTCATTCTCAAGGCCAAAACAAACGTCATACTGACGTCACTACAGTGTTAGCCTCTATTAGTATGGATAGATACAATCATTTGTATTGTAAGTTTGTTTTTTTCATTTTTTAATACATTTTTTTCACAGAACAAGTCGATAGCTGCGTGGGAAGATTGATTTCCAAAGGAATGCAAGCTAAAAGATGCTGAAGGAAGTTGGTGAAGGAAGCGGGAATCCAATGGTCAGGCTTGTGGCTGTTTTCCCGCCTCTAAAACAGCGCCACACTGAGTTGTCAAGCAAAACCTTACTGTTTGTGTTGGCCACCATTTTGTTTGGTTAGTTCTAAAAGACTCGCAGTGTCAGGGACGTTTGAGTCTCGCATTAAATTGTGCGATAGCAAGAGACGTACGTAAGTAAATATTGGAGACTTAATGTTTTATTCTAAATTTGTTATATTCAAGAAAACAGGAATCGCCAAATAAGACCCGATTTCCGACCTAGGATAAAAGTTTCACAACACATTGGATAACGGTGGATAGCAACAATATTGTTCAAATTTGATAATAAGTGGACTGTTCTAAAGAGGGAAAAGTCATGCATAAGATATTGCATTGCCTGTTTTTGTGTTGCTGTGTTGCATTTTGTGTGTGATACGTGTTGTAGCATGTGCATAAAACAAATAATATATAAAAATAAACAATATTTGTTTATAGCTCTGTAAAACTATAGGGGCGTGGGTTGATTGTAGTTCTACAGTTATGTGCAAAGTTTGTACTATTCGTTTTCAATTGAAACTATGCCATGTTGTTTGAGATAATTTTGCTCGAACCTAATAATTTTTACTTTTGATTTCCCTTCAAAATGAGGCAGAGATAAACAAGCATTGTTACATGGTAAATATACATTATTTATTTATTTATTTTATTTTAATTCTTTGGACAATACAATATACAAGCAGAGGCCGTCCAGGGAAAGGCAAAAGTAAAAAAAACTTTCATCAAAAAAGATGTGCCCTCCCAGACCTTGCTCATTTAAAAGAATAAAAATTCATATTATGTACACAAATCTAAAATTGCAGTAAAAAGTAAACAAAAGATGGCAAGCAAAAGAAGAATTAAAATGTAAATATACAAAAACAAGCATAATATTAAAGACGAAAAACCTAAAGTAAAAAGAGCCAGACCAAATGAACTTAGCTTCCTAAATCATCTCTCAAGATGGAACGAAACGTCTGGAATGAGTCAAGAACCAACGAGTTTCTGGTTTCAACATGAAGTTCAGAAAATGCTTTGGGGAAACGTATGACCGCAGAATATTTAAAGGAATCTGTTCTAGGTTTACCATGATGAAAAGTGAGAACTTCGGAATGCCTGCTGTTAATCTTAAAATTGCTCAGAAAATTACAACTAGAATAAGAAGTGTTAAAAACAATCTGTTTAGCAATAAAGGACAAGTTTTAAAATTCTCTACGTTTAGTTAAAATCATCATTCCCAAAGCATTAAGTCTGTCCTGGTAGGACTGTTCCATACACCTTTGACGCAAAATCATCCTGCTAGCCCTACGTTGAATTCCTTCGAGTATGTCAATATGTTTCCTTAAAGAAGCATTGGAGTTAACCTCGGAAACTGGTCCAGCCAGCTGCAGACAGACATAATTGTTCAATATAGGAATAGCTGGTTATTTTAATGTTCTTATTTCCTTATTACTAAGTCTAACGTGGAATATAGTTATTCTGGTTTTTTGTGGGTGTTTTTTTTGGGGGGTGGGGGGGGGGGTTTAAACATCCGACAGCACTTTTAATAGCGCCATTAGTAGAAAGAATACGAAGCGAGAAGAAAAAGAGCGGGAAAATCTTAGTGTGCCGGTACAAGTAAGACAGAGCTTACATGCAGACGTTGAAGAGTTTGCCAGAGACCATGGGTGTATTTTGAATGACCCCCAAAGGTGCTTATCTTTGCAAAGAATCGGTGATTTTATTATTTGATTATTACACCCAACAGCACAATTAGCGCCAATAACAGGATGAATAGGAAACGGGAAGTTATGTTCAGTTTTAGATGTGGGAGGAAAACCACCTGGGGGAAACCCAAGCAATCAGGTAGGGACTGAAACCCAACCTTTATGCAAATCTCTGATCTGAGGTGGGATTTAAACCGGGGTTCTTAGGGGCTAAATGGAGGGGAAAGAAACCACCGAGCCAAACCTGATCTTACAGGGAAGCAACTTGCATGCACGGTACAGAATTTGTTTTTGTATTGATAGTTTACGAATTTACGGTATCTTTCCTAAAAACAAATAATAACATTGAACTATAAACCTTCTTCTATTGTTTTTAACAACGTGACCAAAACGTAAAACAGCCTTTAAGCTGAATTTGTTGTTGGCATCTTGTAAGAAATCATAAATAAATAAACTATGCAACTTTCACTTCCTAAATCAAATGTTGAACCATAGTACCTTTAATCGATTCTGCGAACAGGTAATAATGCTCTGTTGACATTGGAACTCCACCGCGTTGTTTAAAGGGGGCAGTACTTGTCATTACTATTGTTTGCCAATCGTCTGACCTACAAAATGCATCATTAGGTCTCTGTAAGCAACAATTATGGAAGGACTCTTTTTGGCACGTCCCTCTGCATTGTAATTATTTGCATATATTGTGACGAGAGAAGAAAAGAAAAGGAATAAGAAAAAAAAAGATGGCTGGTTCAAAGTTGGGGTGTGTAATCATAGATGTCAACCCACAACTATTGAGAAAATCCGGACAAGGAACAGCGGTCGCCCAAGAGTTGGTGACTGCGCATGCTCACTAAGAATCTCTGGGAACGAGGCTGATTCAAGTCTAGTCACTTGACGTTTGTGAGGGGTGTTTGTTTTTAAATTGTTTTGAAAAGAAGTAAATTTTATTCTCAAATTGTATTGTTCATTCATGACCACAATGTCGGCGTTGCAGATGAAGATACTGCCGATTTGCAACAACATGTGATGTGGATTCCGTGCGCTGTATCACAGAGAAGAACGAAGAAAATCGTAACCAGGAAAGCAATTGAAAAGAGGCTGGTTCCAAATAGTACTAACTAAAATATTATATAACGCACAAATCCAGAAAAGCACATGCTGCCGATATATAACAAGCACAACATATGAAAACATAAAATAAAATACAGGGGTACAGCATAGAACTCAGAAAACATTTTGCAAAGTAGGCCTATTTTATGGGGGAAAAAATATATTTTGGTTTTTCTTGAAATGAATGAAAGAAACAGATGGTTTGACATAGGCATGTGATGGCTATAGACACAGTGCGGCATGAAAGAAAGGTCGGCGTGTGTCCCACCCCACCACCCCCACCCCCCCCCCCCCCAAAAAAAACAATGATTAGGTTTAGGCTCAATGAGGAGGATTGGATTGTCAGATTGAAGTTTGCAATGACGATTGCAAGGTTTAAGCAAATCACCAAAACATGCAGGGGCACTGTTCGTGAGAAGTGGTAACACCAAGAGCAACGTTTTGTACTTAATCCTACTACTAACTAGTTAATCCTACTACTAACTAGTTAATCTTACTACTAACTAGTTAATCTTACTACTAACTAGTTAATCCTACAACTAACTAGTTAATCCTATACTAGTTAATCCTACTACTAACTAGTTACCTGTGCAACTATTGTACAATGGTGTAATATGGGAGGTTTATTTTCGACAAGGTAGAGTTGACCAACCCCACTGTGGCTACTGCAAAAGCTGGGGTGTTAAAAGAAACACCATGGGTGTTGTCACATAATAAACGAGAATCAAATTTAACACCATATGGTGTTAAAATAACACCATTGTAAAAAATGTTTGCAGACATTAATGCTGTTTAACACCCTACGGTGTAAATGTTGATTCTTTTTTGTTATCTGTGACAAAACCCATGGTGTCAATTTTTACACCCCAGTTTTTGCAGTGTATAGACAGCGTTCAAGTCAAGTTAGTCAATACATGATGCTTGTCGTTGTCCTCCCGATCAGAAGGGTGTTTAGGGGGCGTGCACCCACCGCTAAGAGCCCTTTTACCCTTCTTGCCCACCCCCACCCCCTTCAAATGTCTGATTACGCCACAGCTCCAGGTAATGACCTGATACAAACTCTCGAACGTCATTATCCTTCTAACCTCACAACTGACTTTAAGAGACGGTCTACCCCCTGGCAATCTGCGGTCAACCTCTGCTGCTACCTTTATTAAATCGATCCGTAGTTATTGGCTGTCAATGCTGCAAAGGTCGCATTATTTTGTCATCAGCGAAAGGAAATCTTGTAAATGTCATCTGGTAATTGGTCGCAGGTACAACTGCTGTTGTCTTCGTCGTGTTTCCAATGTGCACAGCAGCTAAATGATTTCTACTCTCATTTGAAGAATCAGGGAACAGACTACTATACTTTCCTTCAAACTTCGGTTGAAAAACACCGATTTGGTATTACGTAATACTGGTATCACAGTAAAGAGTCATACCTCTTATAAATGATTTGCAAATAACCAACAAGTTTTAGTTGATTGCCGAAAAACCATACCTTTATTGGGCTTCAGTTTGGTATTAACTTTCAATAGACCTTATAGCACTGATGACGTCACAGCTAGTTTACATTTTTGCAGAACCATTGTGTCTGTGTGCTGTGTGCTCAACTGTCGGAAACGCAGTACCCGTATAAGTTATGCAGTAGAACAAAAAGAGACGTCATCAATCCAGGGGTCTATTAAAGGTGTATTACCAATTATGTTTATATTTTAAATTAATATTTAGTGTTCTTCTTTTCTTTACCGAAAAATCAACAACAAGGCCAAAGGCCACTCAAGTTTAGGACTACAACAGACTTGGGGGAACAAAATTAAAGCGAGGAGAAACATTCAGTTCAGATCACTATGGCAGGAAAGCAAGGTACATGTAGGGAGTTCAAAAGTGCAGCAGTACAGGGAGCTATTTATCCAACTGTGCAGAGTTTCTCACTGGAGGTCCAAACATGAAATTCAAATTCATGGTTTATTTATCTCAGTAACATCAGAACAGCAATTGGAACCATTGGTACCACTTTTAGTAGCGTAAACAGAACATAAGAAAACAATGAACAAATTGCATTCAGATTGCGCTCCATTTCGTGGAACCAACATTTTTACATCACAAAATTACGGACCGTGTTAATTCACGAAGTAAAAATGAAAACCGCACAATTTCGAGGGATAGTATTTATGTGTGAATTAGTATATTCTTCTTTTAAAACATCTTTCGAACGGTATTCATTTCATAACAAACGGTTCTATATAGCCCAATGCACCCAAATCGGAAGGCAAGGTAGGCCCTACCCCAACGGCGCACCCAAGGGGGGGGGGGGGCTCGAGGGGGGGGGGGGGGGGGCTCGAGGGGGGGGGCTCGGGGGGGGGGGCTCGGGGGGGGATCGGGGGGGGGCTCGGGGGGCTTGAGCCCCCCCCCCCCCCCCCCAAGAGGGTCCCAAAAAAAAAAAAAAAAAAACGGGAGGAAGAGGGAAGGAAAGAAAGAAAAAGAAAAAAATGGGGGAGGGGAGGAAGGGGGAAGGAAAAAAGACCCGAGGGAGAAAAGTCGCAAATGTGTGTGTAGCTTTTGGTTTTTATTTCCGGTGGCAATATTTTATTTTCTTCCTTTGCCATTCGCATTTTTGTCCCTGCCAAATTACTCTTTTATACGGGAGATTCGACGCGAGGTGCGAGGTGCGAGGTGCGAGGTGAAAGATTTTGAACACCATTTTATGACAACTCCCTTGTAATTGTTTAAACTTGCAACATATTAAGCATTTGAAACCAACGGGCTAATTTGTCCAGGATAAAATATATCTCACGGAGTCACGTCGTTCCGGCATTCAATGGTTTTCCCCTTATGGATTGCCTGTAGTACTACACTTGAATTTGAGAAACGCCGGATAGTAATGTTTTTTACCCGCGATGTTTTTAATGAATATGCATGGTACCAGATACAAAATGAATATCATCACGCGTTGCTTCTTTTCCACATTTTTCATTTCAGTCGGCAATGTTCAGGGATTAAAAAGGTCTGCAATCCTACCCTTTCCAAATTACACATCACATTCATGCCCTGGTTAAACTTATAATTTCATTTTCTAACAGCAATCTGATATAAATTAGTATTATGTGACACCACTTTCGCAAAACAAAGGTTTATCTGTAGGATATGGGTTTGCCGCCCACTTATTAATGGAAATTGCCGCCCAGTGATGAAAAGTAGGTGGGATTTTTTAAAAATAACTTAAACAATTTATATGGATCAGAAGTGCTTTTAAAAAGTACGTTTTTTTCTAATTTTATGCATAAAGAGGCTTGATTTTTCACCCCTAAAACGCCAAAAGCTCAGAGCTCCAGGGGGCTTTGCCCCCTGACCCCCACCGGGGCTTCGCCCCGGGACCCCACCAGGGGCCGTAAGGCCGGCCCCTGGACCCCACCCAATACATTGGTTTGAGCCCCCCCCCAAAAAAAACCCCCAAAAACAATCCTGGGTGCGCCGTTGCCCTACCCCTTTAAAATAAAGCTATAGAAGAGCCAGTCGTCCAAGAACATTGAATTTCAGTATCGACTGATTTACTGTTAGTGATTCTATTAGTCGATGATTATTAACACATACTGTATGATTTGATGCTTTGTATAGTGGAGATAAATACTTTGGCTACATACACTATAATTTTTAGTTGATTATATACTTGTTTAATTTTGTTCATTCTACGAGACGAAACGTCGGCCCTTTCTCAGATCCACTTTCTACAAAAAAATTATTATATGGCGTAATGCCGTTTTTAGCCACTAAGCTGCTATTGATATTTGTAGAAACTGAAAGCCCCCAAAACATTTCACTTTAAGTCTTCTTGTGATTGCCTCAAGCTGATGTAGGCCTACGGCAGTGAATAAATCAACCTTGAACACAGTAAATGCTCGTTGGGGGAGGGGGGTGGTTGGCCCTCACGGCGTGAGGTAAAACTGTTTCAGTGAAAGGAAGGTTAAATAAAATCTCTTTTAAACGGATTCACATCAAAAACCCTCGACTGAACATTTTATAGCAAGGAAATATTGATTTTTGTGATCAATCTAAAAACTCAAAATTGGGGACAGTCGAGATCAGCGCTACGGTATGACTTTATATCTTGAGATCACACAACAAATAACCAAAAGGCCTCACAGGAAGGCCAAAGTCAATCATTGTGGGTTTCTGAGAACATATTATTCAAAATGTGGATCAAGGAAAACTGTAAAACTATATGTGCCCTAGAATTGTCTGTTGTTCGCTATACAAAAAAACAACAATACACTCTAAACGTCCAGGGCCAAAATTGACCTGTGGGCCTGACCCATTTCTGGGTTAGTTTGACCCGGAAGCTGTGTCAAAATGACCCGGAAGTGGGTCAAACTGACGAAGAATAAAATTTAAAACCCCATTATATAACCAGTTTCCGTTTCAACTTGACCAGGCCCCCTTGGACAAGGAATTCAGGTCAAATCTGACCAGGGAAGTTTGAGAGGATATTGCCCGGAAAATGGGCTTTAAAAGAACCAAACAATGAAAAGTTTACGTTATTTATTCCATGCCAACATCTCTACAAAAAGAATTAAAGAAAAAACAAAAAACAACAAAAACAACAAAACACACGTTTCATTGCAGCTTTCAGAAACCAGCGAGAAAACCCAATACCCACAAACACATCTCGGTTGTTATAAATAATCGGCAATATACTTCCAATAGAACATTGAACCTTCCTGGTTAACAAACAAGATTGATTCCATTGCTCGTTCCAATTAAAGATTATTTTTATTGTTTTAACTACAAACAATACAGCTTTTATCTCGAAGCCGGTTTGAGCAGAGTGGATGAAACGTCGAGTCGTTAAATCATTGATTCTTACCGCCACACTTCATTAAAAATATAATTAGATTTTTTCTACCGAAAATCATAACTTCTTGAAAACTAAACGATTAACTGCAATTTAGCATTATTTCTGCCACATATAAGTAGAAATTGGTGACGTGCATGAGTTAAGCGTTGAATAATTCATCTTTTTCCCATATTAAAAACATAAATTTCATTTGCAAATATTATAGGGCATACTTTAGGTCTTATTTAAGATTGGTTAAGATAAAAAACACTATCATTTAATTTTAGTCTGAAAGCTTACTGATTATTAAGTTCAATTCCCAAAACAATTTTTTTCATATGAAATAATTCCCTTTGAAATGAAGTCGTATAAGAGAAAATCTGAAAAAAAAAAAAAAAAAAAAAAAAAAAAAACTGATTTCAGTTGTTGAAAATTGTACATCGTTTTCCCTTCTCCTTATTCACACAATGTATTGAGCCAAAATTGTCACAGGTTTGTTATTCATGTATATTGTTGATAACACAAAACGTGTCAGCTCTACCAATCCCGTATAATACATTATTAAGAAAAGTCTGCTAACCTCGGATATGTTAATTGGTATAAATAGAAAACTATAAGAGGACTAGGCTTAATTGTTTTCAAGGGGTCTAGATCTACTCAGGAAAGCACTTCATTAAACGCATACTAATATTGAGACCTGCTGTACCTTTTAGCTTTATTAATCAGCATTAATTGGCTGTGAATACGTCTCTGTAGTCGTCAGCTATACTGAACGAACAAATGAAATACTGCCGAAGCTCGGGTCCAATAGGTAACGAGAGTAATTTATCTAGACGGGATGTTCAAGGCTGGGATTGCACGAATAAACTATACGCGATGTGTCAGAGTAAAGGGCGATCCGTTCGGCTAATTCTAAGCGAGACAGATATGGCTCTCCATGAATATGATGGAATTGACCTTAATTCAGCTTTTACCAATACGGGCGATGTGCAATCCACCCCCCCCCCCCCCCCCACCCATTCCATGTATCGTTGATATGGAAGTCGTGCCATCGTTTATCCTTTATTTGGAATAAGGAAAACATTGCAATAACAGCTCTTATATTATACGGCGAAATCGCCGAGAGTTTTGATTTCTATAATTTAGGCGGTGTAATATGACCGCCATTCAAAGGTTCAAGTACAATTTTGATGCTTACGTGAAAACAGACTCCGGTTTTTTTTTCTCCGGTCTTGAAGGAAAAATCGACCCGTCAAAAGTGGCTGCCATTGTTATAACTAAAGGCATGTAGTTTAAAATATGGATTCGTTTACGCGCGGTTGATTGTAATGTTCGGATGGATGGGCTCCAAATGCCCTCTAATGGAAAAATGGAATAAGTGCAGTCGGTGGCATTAGCCGGTACCGTAACCTGCCAATGGGCAGAGCGGGAAAATCTTAGTGTGCCGGTACAAGTAAGACAGAGCTTACATGCAGACGTTGAAGAGTTTGCCAGAGACCATGGGTGTATTTTGAATGACCCCCAAAGGTGCTTATCTTTGCAAAGAATCGGTGATTTTATTATTTGATTATTACACCCAACAGCACAATTAGCGCCAATAACAGGATGAATAGGAAACGGGGAGTTATGTTCAATTTTAGATGTTGGAGGAAAACCACCTGGGGGAAACCCAAGCAATCAGGTAGGGACTGAAAATCATGTCTACATGCAAGGTTCCGGTCTGAGGTGGGATTCAAACCGGGGTCCACAGAGGCGAAAGACAGGGATAGAAACCACTGAACCAACCCAATATCTTGTCTTTATAATCCAGCCATACATCTTTACAGAATAAACACTATACAAATCAGTCATTTTACATATATTTTTGCGGGGGAGAATTTGTCTTTTAAGACGATTAAATCGTAAACATTGCTTACAGAAATCACAAGCAAATGTGAGAGCGTTTTTCAACGCCTATGTTATTAAGTCATGTGGATGCCTTAATTCCTGTTGTTTTGTGCATCAAATGCGCTACATAAAAACCTACCAATGGTAATCAATATTTAAAAAGGTACCGCCGTTGAAAGAGTAGTTCCATCCAGAGAACAAATTTACAAAAGAAAACAGATTATGAAAACCACATTCAAAATAGTGCTTGTTTTCAGAAAATAATTATTGTATAGCTGTCACTTCCTGATTTTTGAGGCTTTGCACGGTGTGGATCCATACCAAAAAACTTTACACAGCAAAAACTGGGGTGTTAAAATTTACACCATGGGTGTTGTCAGATATAGATACCAAAAATGATTAAAAATTTACAACAAAGGGTGTTAAAAAAAACACAAATTTCTGTATAAAAAGATATATAAACATTAATTTGTGCTATTTTAAGATAATTATTTTCTCTTTGCTATCTATATGTAAAAACACCCAGGGTGTAAATTTTAACACCCATTTTTTTGCAGTGTATTTGCGGTACAGCCGTGTATAAAACTCCTTTGGGGAAGGTTTGGTTCTGAGATGAACCGATGTGTGGTGTCAACGTTTCTCCTAAAGATGAGCAGAGTACTGTTCGAAACGTCAGGACAACAAACACTTTTCCCAAAAGAGTGTATACATGGTTTTAGCCGCATCAAGAGTAAAACTATATTATCGGGTTTGTTTTCTTATTTGATAGAACGTTCGTAATGTTCCAGTTACTTGAAGCTGGAAAAACGTTGGACAATGATACAAACACCGACAGAGGAAACAACGTGTTTAGAATATCACCTACAATACTTTAATTTCAGATCTCTCATCGCATAATTTATTCCTTTGCCATAAACAGTACTTCATGAATTTCAAATAAGTGCGCACTTTTTTTCTTCCATTTTGTGCAACTAGATTTTTATACATCGTTAAAATAAAATGTCGTGGACATCGATTTATTACAAAATGATACAGTTAGAATAAATCCTCTCACCTCACAGTACTAAAATAATGCTGCAGGTATCGTCATAATGACGCAATCGGTATTTAAATCAAGAAGTTTGCATCAGCCTCTCTTAATATTTGAGGGACCGCGCAGTACGTTTAACAAACATTTTGTTTTTACAAACAGTTGGATTCTCACAATCCAACAAACGTTACTTCATTATCCATAACTAAACACGATTCCAGATTTGGGTACAACGGGTGTTTGGTGACTTGGTTGGGTATGAGGGAGGTGGTTTGAGATATGAGGTGTTTCGTGGTACACCGGTATTGGGAGCGTTGAGGACTTGGAGTTGTTTGGGGTACACACACTTTCTCACTCAATATACAGCTGCAGGTAACAGGCCTAGAAGTCCCTCCCACATACTGCCCCATCCATCTTGTCTCATCCTTGTTCAACTAATACCGATGTTTTAACAACAACGAAAAGTGACCAGACCATTTCGCTGCCTCAGTTTGGATCGGCATATATTGATTTGATTGGTGGAAAAGACAAGATGGCCGCAGTGGGACACACAAGCTCTCACAGGGTATTTTCGAAATCACGGTATTGAGCTTCGGCTCCGGTTATACGGCACCACCCGGCTTCCTTGAAGTCCCGCACGAAAAGTGTACGTTTTCAAAATTACTGACGGAGCTGCAAGCAAGAGCCTAACCCAAAGCCGCGGTTTCGAAAAGGTCATTCACATCATCTCATACGGGGGACGAGCCGTTTACATACAAACACATCCATCGAATCTCCTCATTTCAATGCATGGGTTTTATTTAAATCGAGGACAAAGTGACAACATTTAAACATTCCAATCCAAACATCTGGCATACAGTGTGGTTGGGGCTTCTTTTCATTATACACCTTATTGTAACTTGGCTACATTTTGCCGGAATAATCATCAATCTATTCTTATTGCATTGTATCAAGTTATGATAATGTAATTTTTACAGCACACAGTGCGTCTTAAATTGGGTGAAATATTATTATTACAAAACAATAATATGACAGCATCACTTTCTTTATCTAGTACTATGAAAAGTTGTAAAATACATTTACAATAAATGCTATACATGATAAAACCTTTCCTCTACTCGGCACAACGCGCATGTTGTCGAAACCGGGAAATTGAGGACTTCTTTGTGTTTCCGCACATTTAGTCTTTTTCTTTAATTTTTTTCATTTTTTTTCATGGGTTTTTTTTTTTGTTTTTTTTTTTTTTTTAGAGACGTCCCCGTTGGTTTTGTACACCGAATCGAACTCGGGACGTCCTCAGTCAGCCGAACCAGTCAAGTTTCTCGAAGGATTGGAAAAAACATTGTTATTTAATTTTAGTCTGAAAGCATACTGATTATGAAGACCATACTAGAACAATTTTTTTCCTGTGAATTTTTGTTCTCTGAAATATGTATATGAAAACCTAAAGGAAAAAATTAAATAACAATGTGTTACATGCTGGTGCATGGTTTGTTACTGTTTTCTGCTGACTCACACAACAGATTAAGCCCAAATTTTCACAGGTTTATTATTATTCATGTGTATTGTTGATCACACTAAACATGAACACAGTCTTCGATTATTTTGTCAGCTCTTACCAATCCTAAATACATTTAGAGTCTTCGATTTCAAAGGGTAGACACTTTTACAACATTCAGCACCGTTCAAACTTCATTTTCTCTCTTTCACAAACCACAAACCCATTCACAGATAACACCATCACATTCTCTCCCCATTTAAAGCACACAACCTTTGCGTTTTCAAAGCAAACCTGGAAAATATTAAGTGTTCAGCTTTCCCAGAGTTATTAATTTTTACAAGCAGCCGAAAAACTACACCAAAAATTAACCACCACATTAACAGAGTAATTAATTGTAATTGCTTATTTGCGTTATGGATGTTATTAAGTATTTAACGAGGCTCATGGGCGTCAAACCCATTAGCGGCACGTACAGTAGTCTAACTTTATAAATGCTCCCCCGGATGCGTTTTAGACTTTCAAGAGTCCGCAGATTGTTGTCTATACCTTGTAACTCTATGATTCTACTCTGGAGAATAGATTGTACACATTCTGAAATTTACTCAGTCAGAATCGACCCGGGTTTCAGGTCCTGTGTGAATAACATGTTACCATTAAGAGTATGCTGATTATTTCCGTGAGAAAAAAATAAGTGACGTGTAGTCGAGCATGTTGCTCTGAGAACAAAATGGCGACTGAAAGGAATATTAAGAGACCCACTTCTGACTTCAGGAAATCTCTGCAACAAACTCCTCAAAATACTTTTAAGTTAAAGGGTGTGTACAACATTGGTAAGATTGAAAATGTGTTCACAGATTTGCACATAACTTACATGGTATAAAGATGGTCATGGTAGAAAACTTCCCTTGAAACATTTTTGCTTGAAATGCTATTGTTTTTAGGAAATGAGTAAAACAATAGTCTTTAACACGCAGGATAAAATCCGATGTTCGAAAACAAGTTAAAGCATATAATGGTTTTTTTCACTGTTTTCTCATGACTCCGAAGACCGATTGAGCTGAAACTTTCACAGGTTTGTTATTTCATGTATATGCTGGGTCACATCAAGTGTGGATACAGGTTTTTGGCACTTACCAATGTTGTACACACTCTATAAAGGGCTTTTGAACAGACTGTGCAAGTCTCGCGCGTATCGAAAACGTGAAAAAAATTCTAAAAGACTACATTTTTCTATGAATTCAAATCTTCTTTATGAATTTCTCTTTATAAAAAATACCGAGAGCAGTTTTTTATAAATAAAATTGCATGTTTATAGAGTACCAATGAAACAAAGTTAAAACAAACATTGAAACAAAGTTAAAACTTGGGACGAGGTTGCTTATTTGATAGACACCCCATTTGCCAATCACGCCCGAATAGGTGCAACCATTACAGGTTTAATGACTACATGAACGTCAGTTGGGAAAAATTCGTAGTTGTTTAGAAGTAACCGGAAACCGAGGTCAAGTCTTATGCTCGGTTTTTCTTTGTTGATTTGTTAAAATTATTTTTCATTCATATATTTCACGGCCAACATTTTTCCCCCACACAATGTGATACAATGTTTGTAGCCATAAACTATACATTATTTAAAGAAACAGTTTCGTGCACACGTAAAACTCAATATGGTTGGGACCATTTTGGCCTCGGAAGTTCTAATACGCGCGAGACTTGCACAGTCTAAATATTTCTAAGTTTCAGATTCTTATAAGTGTTTTCTGTATTGAAACAAGAATGTTGTAATTCAAATTGCACGTGCATAACATTTGGTAAGATTGAACAATATTCGCAGATTTACACGTATACCTTACACGGTATAAAGACGGTCATGGTTGAAAATTGCCCTTGAAATATTTTTGCCTATATAGTATGTTGCACCGTAGTTTTTGAGAGTTCAAATAATGAGTGAAACATTTATTTTTGATGATCTCGCGAGTGCGAAATTCGATGTTTAAAGGTTATATACGGGATTGGTAGAGCTGACAAAATAGTCGCAGACAGTGTTCACGTTGTGTGATCAACCACATACATCAAATAACAAACCTGTGAAAACGTGGGCTTAACCCGTTGTGTGAGTCCGGAGAAAATATTGGATGCCATGCACAATTTTCAGCATGTAAACACGTCGTCCTTAATTTTTGTTGTTAGCAACCGAATTCAGCTGTTACGTTCATTAAGGTGTCCAGATCTACAGTTTTCTTGAAGCTGACTTTATTTCAGAGGGAAATATTTCACAGAAAAACGGCTCTCGTACGAACTTCATAATCAGTATAAGCTTTTAGACTACAATTCAATAATGATGTTTTGATATTCTTTACCAATCCTGTATAATAACCTTTAAAAACAGTGAAAACAGTGCTGGTGTTTTTTCGATATTTTCTCGTAACTCTGGAAACATAATGAGCTAAAACTGTCACCTTATTTTGATTGTATGCTGGGTCATACAAGGTTGACCACTAGTATCAGAAAACTACCATTGATGGCCGCGTGCTTTAATAAAAACCATTTTTCCTCCGGTGAGATCGAACATGTATTACGAGCAAATTTTTACATCGCACTCTACAATTCTTGATATAAAAAGGTGCAAGTAATGGTGACGTGACATCATAAATTGACGTGCTAGATTGGCCAATTAATCAGTGGCCATGGAAACGAACAGACACTTTGCACAGTTACCTCAGACCTCAATTTAAAAACAAGTCGACTGTGAACAAAAATCTGTCAACATGGATGGAATTGTAAACTTATTATGTTTCTCGTCTAGAGTATAAAATAAATCAATAAATATTCAAATTATGGATATTTGGGACCCTAGGTAATAAATATTCATCAGTGACGTGCTGTCGGTAATAATCAAAGGCGGTGGTCACCTCCTTTAGATTCATGACTAAACTTCTTAAGAGGGAGGGGCGTCCCTTTGGGCGTGTCCTTAGAATTGACGCCATTGCGGACGTGATGGAACTGTGATCCACTCGTGTAGCCTCCAGTGAATTCGTCGATGCGATCCGGTTCACAGCTCTTGATTGACACTACACCACGTAATATGACCTTGAATACGAGGCGGTAAAAAGTACGCCTGAATTCGCGGTTACTTAGCGTATAAACAATCGGGTTCATGGCCGAGTTGGAATGCGAGAGAATAATCGCCACAAGGAGAATGTAATATTCCACTTTAACTTGGTAAAGGATGAGACAGTTTATAATGTGGAGTGGTAGCCAGGAGACAGCAAAAAGGATGATGACGATGGCGAGTAATTTGGCAGCTCGTCCCTCCTTGACAGCCAGTGCTGACAACTGACGGGTCATCTCGTCATTACTGGCCACCATGGTCCTCGAAATGGCCGCAAGTTGTTTCCTGACCACACGGAAGATTCTCACATAGACAAAGAGCATGATGAGCAACGGCGGCAGAACGGAGCCCAGAAAGTTAAAATACACCATGTACTGCATGTCGATGACGTCCGTAAACACACAATCAAATGTGTTGTTTGAAGGATGGCCAAGATTCCAACCAAAGACCGGCACCATGCCGATGATGAAAGCTAACAGCCACGTGCATACGATAACGACTATAGCACGCCGGGCAGTAGCAACGCGCCGGTATCTCAACGGCGATACCACAGCGAAATATCGGTCCATCGCTATGGCGAGTAAGCTGAGTATGGAACTCTGTGTCAGCGTCACCACAAAGGAATTCATAAAGAGGCACAGGTGAAAACTATTCCTTGGCTCACCAGCGTTGGTTAAGAGGGCGAAAGGTATGGCTAGAAGACCTACTAAAAGATCTGCAACGGCTAGAGACACTATGAAGTAATTTGTGACGTTCCGGAGACGTCTGTTGCAGTGCACGGCCCAACAGACGAGCGCATTGCCGAGCGCTGCTGCGATCGCGATTGGAATCTCTGCAGCCAGGCCCACTGTAACATAGAAATTAGCCATTATTGTGGGGATACCTGGGATGTTTGTGTCATCCAAACGATAGGCATCCACACATTCATGTATTAAATTGCGAAAAGATCCGACTGAAAACACACCGTGCCAGTGGGGAATTATGCGCTGTCAATTTCACTTACCCCTCCGTTGAAACCATGTGATGAATCGCAATAAATTCTACTTCATCAAAGAGAATCAAAAGCGACCTGCACTTTTTAGCTTCGATGTTCTCATTTTTTAAACACGTCACGTTCATCGGAGAGTGATTTTTACCGTCCACGTGCGCACACCGGGAGCTGGGAATATTTCTTGACTTTAATTAAGCTGACTTGACGCTTTTATGAAGAGAACTAGTGGGTACAAATATTCAAGCCGCGCTCATACATTATCACAAGGTATAATAATCACCACAATGTCATATCCAACATACTTCAACGTGACCGGCCCGCTATACACCTAATAAAAAGCACATTTTAATATCGGTGAAGTCCCTTGTGGTACAGAAAAAGCTGTTGTTACTCCGTCACATCCATTTTAATCCCACCCTATGATGCTTATTAGCGATGCGTTGTTAAAGAAGGGAGTAAGTACCCTTCTTCTATCCGTAGTGCCCTTCTTCTATCCGTGATGCCTCCAGTGTGAACCTGATCGGGATTGTTGCACTTTTTCTTGTAATCGCCATACACTGTATCCGTTATGGCTGACCTGTCCCCCGCCTCACCATCAGCAACTTAACAGTCGTTTAAGAGAAATCCAGACGATTCAAACTTTCATCTTTTGTTGGTAATATCTTTGGGATTTCGATGCATTAGTATATCTCTGCAAATCGCTCCTGACGTTAATGCCCTTGTTCATAACCCGCCATATCAATTTCGAAAGGAATTGAAAATGATTTTCCCAGCTGTTGTCAATTTGCCACTGAGGGCTGTCGCAGCGAACCGGGGGTACCGGGGTCGAACACACACATACAAAGGTTATTTCAACCTTGTGTTCGTCTCATGGATAACTCCTCCAGGGTGAATGACACGACTCGTGCATTAATGAACACCAACCTTGGTAACAGGTGGCTTGTTAATCCTCCAATGCTTTGCACACTCGGTGTATGGCCGAGAGTGGGTTCTTTCCGAGTTCAGATCTGGAACGGAACAAAACAGGACAAAAAAACCTCTGGTTACAGAAAAATGGTGTAGGTGATAATACTTGTACAAAAACACGTGAAGTGACACTATGTGAAGCTATTGTATGAATTTCTTGTCAGGAGCAGATATACAAGTGACTATACAAGGCCTAATTGCACAATCGTGTCAGCCCATGAGAGTAGCTAGTTTATACTTAGATTTCCCGTCATTGATGACAGGCCCCGCAAGTCACTGTCTCATGATAGTGACATGTCATTGGGAAAGGGTCTTGTCACGATGGGAGGGAAACATGTACGACGACAAAAGGATTTAAAGGCACTGAACACGTTTGGTAATTACTCAAAATATATAATAGCATAAAAACTTACTTGGTAACCAGCAACGGAGAGCTGTTGATAGTATAAAACATTGTGAGAAACCACTCCCTCTGAAGTAACGTAGTTTTTGAGAAAGAGGTAACTTCTCACTAAAATAATAAAAGACTTCATGCATGAAGCCTTTTATTAGCATCTGAAAGCACACAAAATTGTGCAACAAGGGTGTTTTTTCTTTATTTTCTTGCAACTTCGATGACCGATTCAGCCCAAATTTTCACAGGTTTGTTATTTTATGTTGGGATACACCGAGTGACAATACTGGTCTTTGATAATTACCAAACATGTTCAGTGCCTTTAAACGTCACTTTATGTTTGTTTTCAGTCCAAAAGCTCCCTTCGAAAACCATAGGTGACCCCTCTGCCCCAGCGACCCCTCTGCCCCCCGTCCCCCGCGAAGATGTCATTTTAATCTGAGGGTCAGACGATGTTCAAACAAGATGATTGTGTAGTAATGATTCGATTTAACTTCCTAAGAGCATGTGACATGAACCCGACAACCGAATGCAACTGCAGCATCGGTTTGGGCATAGAAAATGAGGCATGCAAATTTTTCTGACGAGACCTTTAATATAACAAAATGGTGTATGCTCAAGCATTATCGAGTTCAAACGCACATACTAGTAAACATTTCTCAAGTTTATTTGAAATTTACAATGAAACGTTTTAATATCTTAAAATAATTTTTTTAAAGGCACTGGAGTAGGTTAACTAGAGTTTTACAGCTAGGAAAATACAAAACACGTCCTAAAATTTGTATATTATTTATTTATTTTTGTGGGAGGATGATACGCGTTCTAAAAACTTTCCATCGGTGAGCTTTGGGAAATTTTTTAATGAGGTTCTGCCAGCCGGCAATGTTATTTGCTGTCAGGTAATAAGAAAAACTCAACTAATTTGTCCAAAAAAAATATAATATATCAAAAAAATCACTACATTTACGAGAACTCAAAAACTGGCTTAAAATAATATATAAAAAAATTTGAAAGAAGTACCTGCAAATCTAAAAAATGTTTTCACTTCAATGTCATGATGTTGAGAACATCATGACAGATTGTGAAAACTGATACATGAGGAAGTTGCCGGTTTATGGCAGACTACGGAGGGTTGCACTGCGGTTTCGAGTATACCGTTTCTATACAGTTTGTGGGCTGGGGTAGACTCAACTGTTTTTTCCTGAACCAGTATTTGACCTTTTCGTAAGTACAGACAGATCGGGAAACAATTTCGAGTTTTAAAGCGCACAGGTTTTGTACACCCCAATATTGATGTGCACAGAGAACAATCGGCCATCACTCATCAGTACATCCCTTAGGTAAAAGTACAACAGAAACCAAGAAGCTTCCGGCATGGGCTTTAATAGTCTCCAGCGTTTATTTGTGTTTCTCTAAATTTAGATTCTTATTGGCAAGGCCTTTTCGATAATAGTTCATTTCCTTAAAAAAATAAAAACCTTGTTCCTACATTAAGAATTACAAAAAAGCCACAAGGAAAACATACTTACGGTGTATCAAAACTCATTCCATGAAGCAAATGGGAGCTACACGTTCATACACGCATATTATAGTTCCGATGGTTGTTAGTCCACGTTCACTAACTCCAACAGTATGGCTGTACGACAGCGTTACATCCACAAACAAAACATTAAGGCGAGAACAGCATTCACAGATTCGGTTGATTATTCCATGTGCATCATCATGTGCTCTCCATCAAACGTGTACACCACATCATTTTGCTACCTCTGTTCTTGATCTCACATAAAGATAAAACCATGTTTACTACAGGTATTTGACCAGTTAGAGAGTCCACTCGCATATGCCGTGAGATTCCCGTGCCTCGCATTACCGCGAGCTCGTCAGCTCTTCTCTCAGTGGTTGGCCGAAGTTCAATGGTGAAACACAACACGAGGATGCGAGTGTGAAATTCGCGCAGACGTGCGCACCAACTCGCTGGCATTTCACATGCGCAGCGGTAGCTAACCACCCCCTGATAAATAGCACAGAAGTTGTTAATCGGTTTAAATACGTTGGTGGTGTTGATATTTGCGCTGATTGTGATTGGGAAGTTCAACAATGTCCATCGTCGCTCTTATCAGAATTCTGACAAGCTCAAACCATCAGTCTTGAGGTGGTATACGCTCTGCAGTTGGCTTTCTATCAAGTGTATAATGTTCCATACCATCAGATGCAGGTACGGTAGATGGACAAACCGTACGCTCAACGTTGAAGGCTAGGGTAACTCACGCAACGGGTTGGATGGGCGTAGTACAAGGCACAGCTGTTGCGTATCGCAGGCTCAAAAGATAACATCATGATACAATTTAGCCCGATATAATAGGGTAAAACACGATAGCTGTAGGATTACTAGATTAGTTAGAAAGATCGATGTTTCCACGTTACATCATCACCATTTTACCCCCTGCTGTCCGTTATCGGTCCTGCGACACGGAAGAAAAACAGAGTGGCAAAAAAATCCATGGGCTCGCACAGTAACAAAATGCAGATTCGTGTAGGCCTAAAAACGCATGGAAACAGAAAATGCTTTTGGTGTTCGAGTCAAAATGAAAGTGGTTGGGGAAAAAAAACTTGAGTAAGCCAAGCAGGTGCTTTCTGTGCATGTATGTGCATAGTATCCAATGCACTCTAAAATAATAAGGTGTCATGTACTCAAATTGTTCAGCTGTCACTATTATTATTTCGAATACAATGCAGCGGTGCTGTACTGAGCATGTTTGATGTTACATGGTTTCGCTTTCTGTATCCAGTGTCAGTTACTTGTGTTTGTACTTGAGCTGTGTAAAACAAAATCAGGTGCGCTGGTTGCAGAACAAGATCCCCTGCAGTGAAGGAACTTTCATGCTGTTTTAACATTGAACTTGTTTGTTTTCTATCATATTGCATCCGCTGCAGCACGACATCAAAATATATGTTCCTCGTTTCGAATGAACTTTTTACATGTCATTGCGAACAGTGTATAGTGTAACCAACCACGCGCTAACATCGGTCCCATGGGCATGCATCAGAAGCCGACCTGGTCAACTCACGGTTTGTCAAACCGTTACGCTATATCGCATCAGATCGCCCGATTTTCAACCTACCCTATGCATTCAGCGTTTCAATTAAATCCAAAGTCGATTTCAATACAAAACCTACGTGATGCGAATCCCACTGAGCAGGATGACCCCAAGCCACACAATTAAATGAACATAGCGCTGTTCAAGAATTACCGGGTCAAGCGAGAGCGAAGCGACTTGGATCTTTTCAGTAGTATGATTCTGACCGGAAAAGAAAGGCCGTAAAGTGACGATAAGTCTAAAATAAATATTACTCCTTGTTAGGTGATGTAGCCTTAAGTGCAGTCGTCGTACCATTAGTGCCTCACGGTGATGGCTCACAATATATACGAGCTTATGTGGGACTGCACCAAACAACGAGTACACACGTCACAGCACTACCGCACTCAATATATATCTTCTGTACAGTGCAGCAGTGGTATCCCCGTTCGCCACGACTATGGGCCAAACAATTACTAAACTGTTTGTGGGCCAAGGTTTGTTTTGTGGTTTGGGTTTTTTTTGGGGGGAAGGGGGCTTTTTATGCAACGTTTACAGTGCATTCTGCTCTACCAGCCAGGCTCCTAGTGGATACCCATGCCTACATCCTTACGGACTGTGAAAGGGGTTACCCTGTTTCAGCCCCAGGAGTAGGTGGCAACGTGCCCGTCGATAGCCCAAATCGGCTAAATGTAGCCCTCACCTTAAAGTGGCCATCTGTGGACTTTTGATGTTAGGCGATCTCTCAAAAAAAAAAATTACAAAAAAATAACAAAACAAAAAACAACGCAATTATACAACACTTTAGAAGATAACATATCAATTCCGTGACTGGTACTCCGAAATTTTACTGCAATTATTATTGTTCTTTTAGTAGTATTATTATTATTATAACTATAATTATTATTATTTGCCACCCATGCTTCCAGGTAGATCATTGTGTAAACTAAATTTGCATTGTACAGGAGCACAGCAATTATTCTTTATCATGTGCCGATCAAATGCTGCCACTGGTAACCAGGTCATCTCCCGGTACTCATCTTTAAAAACACACCTCCGGTCCAAATTAACCTGGATTCTGGGTTGCCAGACCAATTCTTGGTCAGTATGACCCGTAATCTAGGATGGGGAGTCGTAATTACGAGATAAGAAGGCGCAATTACGAGATGAGGAGGCGCAATTACGAGTTAACAGTGACATTTAAAATATATACTTCTAAAAATTACAAGAAATACTTTCAAAATGAATTCTTCAATATATTTATATATATATATATATCTATTGTGATTTTGGGTTGAACAAAGAGCGGGATTTGAACCAACGATCTCCGGTTTAACGTGCCTGCACTCTACCAACTGAGCTATCTAGCCCTATGTTATATAGGGTGTGATCCCTGGCCACACGGCAGTTTGCGGTTGAATGGCTTCTGACTGGCACCCCCCGAACAAAGATATTGACAAAATTGGGAAACCGCCAACATATGGCTAGATAGCTCAGTTGGTAGAGCGCCGGCACGTTAAACCGGAGGTCGTTGGTTCAAATCCCGCTCTAGTCAATTTTTCTTTGTTCAACCCAAAATCATTTAAAAACTTACCCAGTCAGTTTCCCTTGTGGTTTATTATTTGATATATCTATTGTATTACAATACTTTGTATGACACTAACGGACTTTCTTATATTAAATAGAGTGTTGTTTATACAATATACACGAAGAAGAAGTAGCTCAGTGCATATTCAGCAATGCCGATACGTGGTGTATCGTGGAATTACGTCACACGAACAGAATAGTAAACAAACCCTTTAATTTGCCACAGGCCTAGATACCGCAGATATTCCCAGCAAGAGATATAGATCAAATCAATTTCCAAAGTTAAATTAAACATTTGAAATTACAAGGAAGGGAAATTGTTTTCATCGCTTTGTCGCTCCACAGTCACGCTTTTCACCCAGAACATTTGAACCGGAAATGAGTACGCGTGTTATTCGTTCTCGAAGAGAGTTTGATGTAACTGCGACGAAAACGGAAATTTTGGTTGTAAATTGTTAATTTTTAAAAGGAAAAAAGGGCACTATAATGAATTCCACACTGAATGCAAATACTGTGACAGCACTGCCGCCACTATTCTTGTTCCATGACACAAGCTATATGACCATTATTGAATAACGTTTACAACATAAAATGACATGGGAACGGTAGGTAGACCGACAACATTCAAAGTACCTGTGCCCTCAATGACATTTGTTTTAGGCACAACGATAAAAGAACTCGTAGGTTATGTTTGTGTACGGTAGTGGCACTCCTGGCAGAGCATGGTTACAGTTATTCAATAGCAGAGTGACTTAAGTCCCTCAAGAAGTGTTTTTCTAGTCGCGGAACTCTATTTTGTTTAACCCATGTACGAAAACCTCCTTCCCTCTGCTGTTTGTTGTTTGGCTAGAGACAAATAGGCATGGTGGTCGCGGTGTGGCAACATTGAATCGAGGTTGAATGTTTCGGCTGCAGTCACAGTGTTATTCTATGCTGTCAGTCCTGTTCATAGGAAGCCAGAGGCAGCCTTGTGGCCACCAATCACTCCGTCCTACGACAACAGAAATTGCCGCATAGCTGGATAACATAGACGAGATCAGTTTTGATTAGACCCCCCCCCCTACAGTCAAGCAACTTATTGAGGGTCGGGGAAACGGCTTGCCCTTTCTATTATTTTAATTTACAGAGCAAGTCTTCCCACTACGTCACAAATGTATTTTGCTGACCATAAGGAAGTAGAGGATTGCGGCTATAAACTAAATACTTCGTTCACTATGCGACACTTTGTCACGATGCCCATTTGCGGATTTTGCAGAAGCAAAACATGAATGTCAATCCACACTTGTGCCTGTGGATCAGTGATTTTATGAGAGCTAGACCCCAACGTGTTAAGATCAGTAATTCATTCTCCAATTCAATCTTCACAAATACTGGAGTGCCACAGGGTTGTGTCCTATCACCAGTCCTCTTTACTCTGTATACCAGTGACTATCATAGTAACAGTGGATCTTGCTCTGTTGTTAAGTATGCTGATGATACTTCCTTGACTGGTCTGATCCTCAAAAACAATGAGATAAATTACAGACACGAAATAGATCGCTTTGTTCAGTGGTGTAATGACAATTTTCTCACATTGAATGTAACCAAAACCAAAGAACTAGTTTTTGATTTTCGTAAGATCCGACAAAGTATTCACCCGGTTAGTATAAAGAACGACAAAGTAGAAATTGTCAGTGAATATAAATATCTTGGGACAATCATAGACAACAAACTGGATTGGAACAAAAATACTCAAAGAATGTGTGCCAAGGCAAATCAGAGGCTTTATTTTCTAAGGAAACTACGGTCTTTCAATGTCCGTGATTCAATTTTACACCTGTTTTACCAAAGTATTGTTCAGTCTGTCATTACTTTTAGCTGTATTGTTTGGTTTAATAATCTAACCGTGAAAAATCAGAGGAAAATTGATCGTATCACCAAGGTTGCCAGCAAGATAATAGGTTTTGAAGTAAAACACATGAAAGAAATCCTAGACAAACAGTATGTTACTAAATTAAAAGTTATAACCCAAGGTCCAACTCATCCACTTCACTCATTCATTCACATTCTCCCATCAGGAAGGTACCGTTCTCTTTCTACTCGTACAAACCGGTTCAGATCCTTTTTACCCAGTGCTATTCATCTTTTTAACTCACTTTTCATAAGGTAACTTAATTTAGTTTTTTTCTTTTTAATCAGTGATGGTAAGCTTTGAATAATGTTTCTCTCTTTTTAAAGTATAAACCTGTTAATTGTTTTAAACTAATTTTTGTAATTAGTTTCTTGTGTTTTTTTTGTAATGAAATTGTTTTTGTAATCAGTATTGAATTTGAATGTTTTTAGTGCACACAGGGAAAACAATTTTCACTTTTTACTTGTAAACTGTGATGAAATAAATAAAATTGAATTGAATTGAATTGAATTGAATTGAATTGAATTGAATTGATTCCCAATTTGTAAAAGAAATTCGCTATAAAGATAACGTTATAATCAGTGCTGCGGGCGTAGTAGTTGCCACGCAAAAAGGGTATTTTCAATTCTAGCCCAATAGATCGATCCACCAAGCCCCGCCTCCTTACGAGTCGACCAATCACAGCCGCGAAACCCGATCACCATTAGTGCAAAGATCACCAAACGGCTCAAATTATACCATGCCCGATATGGGGCAGAGGGAGGCCCCCCCAAACTAACCCTAACCCTAACACACTCTTCCCTCTTGTATACAGAAGCACCCCCCCTAAAATTCTCAAAAGAATTCCTGAGATTCCCAGAACACAATGAAGACACAATAGAGGGGGGGCCTCCCTCTGCCCCATATCGAGCAGCAATTGGCTCAAATGGTGATCAGATTTCGCGGCTGTGATTGGTCAATGAGAAATGGGCGTGGCTTAATGGATCGGTGTATTGAGGTTAAATGTCCAGTTTTATGAGTTTAGAAATATTTATACCTAGGCTCAGGCTTATGGTTTTAAGTTACAAAAAGCGTACAAGATAATGCAAAAATCTGTAATTTTCTTTTTGAAAGCTAGTATAGAAATTAGCAATATTTTGCTGAAGCCCAGATAAAGTCTTTTCAGTCCATCAACCAATCACCATGGTGATTTATATGCGCTTTTAAGACTCGCCTATGACAATCGAGCGACATTGGAGTAACTCCCGTCTTCTTAATGATGGTTTTCGTGATTTATTAACTCTGTATATCGCATTACAGTATGGAGCTCAATCAGGTGGCTTAAAGGTGCACTCGCGTGGCGTTTCCCAAAGAAAAAAAAATCTGATTGAATGATTTATTTCACTACAAGAATAATTAATACTTGTGTATTGAATTTATGCTGCGCTCTCTCAGCCTGTTCGAGGGCGCATAACAATAAAAACACCAGTAAGAAAATTAAACTATACAATTTTGAGCAAAAACACCCTGGTAGAAAAAGTAAAAAATTGAAATCAAGATAAAAAGACCACCACAATCTGTCTAGAATCACCAACAACAATAAAGGGAATGTTGATCTTTACATCAAGTTGTTATTCCGTCCGGAGACAAATAAATTCAGTTATAATGTCATTATAAAGTCTGTCTTGAAACATCCAACTTATAATCTCTTTAATAAAACTTTCCGTGACAGAAATAGCATCAGATTAATTGATCACACTAGTAGGCTTAAAAGATAAATACAACTGTGTGTCATCTGCATAACAAAAAGTATTTAGGCGAATGATGTTGGATGACAGTTCAAGAATGATACAGTTAAATAATATATAATTTTGATGCAGCAACAATGCAAAATAACTACAAATGGTCATGAATATAATTATATTATTATGGATAGCGGGGTACCGGAGAGTATTTGAACAATACTACTGAAGGCGGTGCTAATTCGTGTCAAGCGAAATGGTAACTACTAATTGCTTAAATAAACGTGCGTGGGACAGAAAGGACATCAAGCAAATGATGAAACTAAAGTGAAAAATAATGAGAAAAAAAGAAGGTTCAGACATGAGCCAAAGTATGGCAAAAAAATAAATAAATATGAAGATAGAAAGATAAATACTATGGTCAAATAATTACATTTGACGCGTCAAACAATTACCTCATTACAAGCGATCGCGCATTCCCGATTCACAGGCAGGGTATACGTCCTGTCCCATCTTTTTCATGAGTTCATTTTAACCAAAGGCGTGACAAAGATTGACGATTTATGCCCTAATAATTTAAGTTTTGCTTTTTCCCCGGAAAAAAAAGAGAATAATACCTTTAAAGAGACGGTATACGCTAATCGTTTTCGGGGAAAGATATCCTTTTCCTATACTAAATGACTAATTTTTTTCTCAAGAAACTGTTTATGCTTTCTAGTTAATCGGATGGTCAATTTGGGGGAGTTTTGGTATACATGTACGTTTATATTTTAGTAGGCCTTCTGTTGGTGGACGAAAATGCGTGTATTTGTACATGTATTGTGGTTGACCATTAGCGTTCCAGCGGTGTTCATGCTGTGTTAGTTCACGTATGTTATTTCAGCACTCGATCTCCACTGTAATCTTCTGAATACCACTGTACCCCGTCACCCTCTGATGTACATTTACACCCCCAGGTACTGCCTTTCTTAAGTCAGTCTTAGGTGTAATGCTTTGTGGCAACATTATACAACAAACCCCATTACAAACTAATTAACACAGGTGACGAAGGAAACGCCGTAACCTGGTGCTTGTTTTCCCACCATCCTACAATCTAGAATGTTTAAAGGGGAAAATCAATTCCTACCTTCAGCTACCCGGAGTTATTTTAATCTTAATGCAAAGCATGGCAATCACCACATCAAAAAATAGGAGAATATTCAAAACTTTTTCATGAAGGCGAGATTTTATAGTTCTGAGACTTCTTTTATCGGCTTCCCTGTGATATACCTTTAAGATTAACGGTAAGCTTATGAACAGGGCCCAAATTAATGGAGCTGCTTCAGCCCCAAAATCAGCTAAGCACCAACATTTAAGCTAACTTGAATAAGAAACCGGCCAAACTACTATTTTACATGTACCATCTGAGACTGTTTTATATCTCCTGCATTTTTAAGCAACATTTTCTGCTTAAGCAGCTCTTTAATGGAATTTCGCCAGAATGTGTTGTTCCGATAATCGCTACTTGATTAAGCGGTTAACTGGGCATACAACAAGTACACATGAGTCAATCTTATCATTAGCTGGAAAAGGCACTAATTACATAAGAACATTAACCAGAGGAAGAAAGGTAGAAAAATGATGGCACCGTTCAATTCAGTGACATTTTATGACTGCTGATTTGAGATAGGCCTACATAAAAATGTAAAGTAATTTACATGTTTTGGGGGAAGGGTCCGTGTCTGTTGATAACTCGCAATTTTGTAATTTTGACTCGGGTACGTTTGGGCGAATACTATAACGGGTGACCAAAGATCCATTCTGGCCCTTGCGTCAATGTAGGTACATATGACAGTTCAAGACCGTGTGGATTTTCTTCTTCTTCTCAGATCCTCTTCTTTAGCAAGATGTTTATGAAGCGCCTTCTCAACCCAAGTAGCCCCCCCCCCCCCCCCCCCCCAACCAAGCGCCTTTATTACCCACATGATCATCGGGAACAGACAATACTTGAAACCATCTCAACTCCTTATAGGCAGAACCGGCAGCCAAGTGATTACACTAAATCATTCACATGAACAATCTGTACCCTATCCTGTACCCAATTATCCCCCAATGACGAGAAGCAATAGTGTCATAAGCGGGACTCGAACCCAAACTCCAATTACTAAAACCTGGTGCCCCAGTTTTACAATTAATAAGTGATATTCACTACACAGCAGACACGGGATTAGACAAAGATGACTTCAACACAAACCGTTCCGTCATCGTCAGTGAGATCGATGAGAGTAATTAGCGACACTAACAGCGTGAAGTGTAGGGTTGTGTGCCATATGATCTCCCCGTTCGCACTGTGGAGATTGCTCCGATTGACAGGACAAGCCACACGAGAAGTGAGTAAATTACACGAGAAGTGAGTCAAGTGTTTTGACATGTCACTCCCGTCCAAAGGCACACTTCAATCTCGAGATGCAGCCGTGGTGTGTGTTAACCAACCTCCCCCCAAACACACATTAGCATTGATGCTAATATGCCATCTTGCAGTCAAATGGGGGATCAGAGTGGGGGGTGACAGACTGCCGTCCAACATTCACATTCTGGAGTAATCAGAACAGTGATTATTGCCGTACATTTAACACAAGGCTTTGTCGGTAGAGATCCAGCCGTCAAGGTTAGCAGGGATCCGGAGAGTATTGTTTTACGGAAGGTGTTTTGTTTTAACCCTCAAATGAGCGCTGGTAACATGAAGTCATGGCACATTTTATTTAGTTCACTGTTTTCTCCAAAGTGCAGTGCTCTGTGGAAATTGAAGCCGAGTGTCCACGCAATGAAAAGAAACCCTATAATTAGTGTGCTCTAATATGAAAAACCAGGTGAAATTGAAGGGCTGATTACGAATGATTAGACACATTCAGAAACTCTAACTAACCAAAGTACAGCATGCTGACAAATTAATTGGTAATTGACAAGTATCCAAACTTTATGTGATCCAACATAATTATACAACACATAAAATAACAAACCTGTGAAAGTTTAAGCTCAATCGGTCATCGCAGTCAAGAGAAAATAATGAAAGACCCCCTTATGTTTTCACCGTCTTCAAAATTCGTGGTTTTTGCACGCGTCAGATCAAAACTAATTGATTTACCCATTTCTCCAAAGCTATCATTTCAAGCAAAATAATATTTCAAGGGAAAGTTTTACCGCCATGACCATTTTTATACTGCGTAAGTTTTTCTTGAAATCTGTGAACATTTATATATTCAAGTAATACACCACAAAGGAACCTGTTTGGGTAAATATTTAAATAGTTTTGGGTTGAAAGAAGACAAATTGACTAGTGCGGGTTTTGAAACTGCGACCTCCAGATTAACTGCTAAAGTCCCTTTTGTCAATGTTTTGTTGTTCAACCCCAAAATGTTTATGCATTCAATCCAACCAATTGTGTGCACACCCTTTCATGAATTTTAAAAATAGTTTGTGCTTTACCATTTAATAAATGAAGGAGAATAACAAAAATAAACCTAGTGGTTGTTACGGTGAATAAGTCAAGTATGAAAAAAAACTCAGAGGATGAGATGCTTGTAATACGCTCAGATGAATGTGTATAATAATAGCGAATCATACACAGCATATCAAGTATTCAAAGTACACTAGGTATATCAAACCAAAGTATGAACAAAAATACTGCAGCGTTTCCAACTTCAAAACTTCAATATTAAGTTACACCTTTGTAATCCACGGTACTTGACCGCCATACAGAACTAAAGGTTCTAAGATTTGAGATGAAGGGGATAGCGGAGGTCCCACAGCCGTTGGGATTCAGCGAGACGAGTTTGGGTTACACAATCATCATCATTCTCTATCCACACACAGGGGTATTTTGTTTTCCGTACCGAGTCAAGTGTTTAGAGGAGGCACACTAGAAGATCATATGATCTCCCAAAGTGTGCCTTATTATTTGAGTCTTTTGTTTTGGTAAGTGAGCATCGGTTAAAGGGGTGCTGTGATTGATTTTGGGATATGGACCTACATTTAGTTCAAATCCTCTAGTTTTCATGGCACATAATGTCGTGACGAGACAGTGTATCAGTATGGTTTGAGGAGACTACATTCATACCAACCCTCTAGTTTTCGATTCGGAATTCTGGAAAGCTGCCTTCATTCTGACAGCGAGAAGATGAACATGGTTTTGTGGAAACAGTAAGCTTTACACATACGATCGGATTCAAGCATACAGATGAGAACATTTCAGAAGGGAACATTCCTCGAAAAATTTCGTTTGCGAATATTGGTAAAGCGTTGCATGATTGAGGGATATTTCTATAATATTTCTATAGTCTTTCTGTCTGTGCGGCCTTAAATGCAGCCAGATACCAAAATGCAGCTTGGACCTAAAATCTAGCCCCCTCTTGCACCGTAATATAGCCTGGGCCTCTATCGGTCTAAATGTATTATGTCTTTCTGGTTAAAAACAAGGAACCTTCAAGGTTCCTTGCACTGATGACCCGTTCTGTGAAGAGAACGTGTTGAAGAAATCTCAGTTATAGATGTGGGAAGAAAAACCCACGGAAACCTATGGGATCAGGTAGAGACTGAAAACCCAATCCAGATGCAAGTTCTAGTTCGGGTGGGGTTCCAGCAGGGGCACGCAGAGGTGGAAGACGGGGAAAAACCACCCAGTCATCCCGGTGCCCCAAATAATAGGTTCGGACCATTAAGTGGGCACAAGGTTTAGGGCTACGTTTGGGGGCCTTAAACATTTATTTAGCGCGCGAGCTACATTTAGGGGTTGCACAGATTCGCCTGATTATGTGGTCATGTTTTCGAGAAGACATTTCAACATTGATCAGAGGTTTTACAAAGCAGCTCATGTACATTTTGCAGCTCATTAAAAATCGAAATGGGCTGAAAACTATGAATTATTATTATTATTTATTCGACCTCAACAGTACAAGTACAGAAAATACAATACAAGGCAATAACGGAGGGGAAAAAACCCCAAAACAGAAACGACAAAGCAACAAAACATTATGAGAAAAAAATAAATAAATAAATAAATGAAAAATGCTTCGAGTCTAATTGTGAAACTTCTGGTGGCAGAGATGTGCACCCTCGGCCGTGTACCTCTTGTGGGAGAACGCCGTCAACGTCTGTACATGCAGGAACTTGAAGCTGAATTTAAAAACCAAGTTTACCGAAGGTTGTCTTTAAAGCTGCAGTGGAAAGCCGCATGAATATAACAGCATGCCTGGTGAAATAACACTCACAGAAGGTATGAATATTATATGCACTTGTTTTCTACAACAGCTGAAGCAGTGCTTGTACACAGAACCACACTCCACTTCTGTTCAATATCAGTATAATTCAACTTGATGAAACGGAGATTGTAAATGCGGCTCCTTAGTGCTGGCTCGGCCCAGAGGAATTATAATGGGGGGGGGGGGGGAAACGCATATTTTACCGGCGAGCTAAAGGGGGGGAAATCCTGCTGCGGAGTTTACACGGAACGTGGGAGCTAGTCTCAAAAATTCATGAACTCCGACTTCAATTCTCAACTGGGAGACGAGGAGAATGATTGACCAGCCTGTTTTTTTTTTTTCGCTTTTTGCTCAGAACAAAAGTTATCCATCCAAACTGTCATAAATACATCAAGTGACCCCCCCCCCCATTGTCATCATCATTCTTTCAAATTCTTTCTTCATTTCGTCAACCATCAGATCGCACCACACCCTGATTTGTCACTAATGTTTAGCATTATTTTGTAGAATTTCAACGACGTTTCATTTCAAGTATTATTTTGTTTGAATGTTATGAAGAAAGGTTTGGAGATAGGTAACCAGAAAAGAAAAGTTAGGTAAGAAGAAGGAATATATATATTTTTCAAAAAGGGAGATTGATTGTAGATCTTTGAATTATCGCACTAATGACTACCTCCATTCAAATACACTATACGATCGGATGGGACAATTTCCATAAAACTACCACTCATCACGCTGACAGCTTGCTAAACATTTGCGGACCCTGTTTCCGGTACTTATTTCCTGACAGAACTGGTTTTTATTTGAACTCACTCCCTCCAGCGACACTAATCCAAAAAACCCAACCAAACAGTCTTTACTAATTTCCTGCACAAACCAACATCTCATATCCGAATTAGATCATGTTTCATGACAAGTAAAATCGCGAATCGTGTTCACGCAAAAATTGACTAAACATTTTACGGTTAATCTAATTTTTCAGTTAAATCAAAAAAGAGAGAAGGAACAAAAAATACGTTCGCAAATGCTTTTAATATGGGCAGAGATATGATAAAACAATAATGGGAGACAAGAATTTTCTCTAAAAAGTGGTTTATGGTCTGTCGTGGCAGACCGGTCTACTGCATCGATCTCAAGTTCGGATGGTTGAATCATCTGAGTCTGGGTTCGAATCCCGGTCTGAGCAAGGCAATTAACCATAACTGCTTCCGTTAACCCAGGTGTATATATGGGAACCTGAGAGGACTGAGCGTTGGATTATCCCATTGGCGCTAATTTAGGAAGCTTTGGGTTTTATGCTCCCCAGTGGGTCCAGAAAGTTAGAGGAATTGTCTAAAGGTATGCCTGATGAACAGGGATAACAATGTTGTAAAGTGCCTTGATCAAGCTACTAGGATTGTGCGCTATATTGTCATTGTTGTGTCCGTTAAAACCCTCAAGTGCTCAAGAGTCCATTTGGGACATTATTACAAAACCCTGCCAGTTGACAACTGGCAATGCTTATCTCAATATACTGGCCATATACTGATGGATTAAATAACTGACAGCAACTCAACAGTCTTCCAGAGGGTCTAGAGATTGTATTTTACCATTCCAGGAGCGGATCCACGAATATTTGCCAATCAAAGACTGTGAATGGGGGGGGGGGGGGGGGGGAGTTCAATTACCCCAAGACTAAGGCTTGGTTGTGTTTAGTCAATGGGGGAAATCCGCTGAGTCCAGTCGACCAGTGGAAGTTCTAAACAACGTAGCGTGTAAACAACCTTGCCCTGGCAACTCAAACTTTCAATTATGTTTCTCAAGCGTATTCTCTTAAAAGTCAGGAAAAATGGGATTACAACTAAATTCATGTGCAGAGTAATACAAAAAAACCGCTTAATACAGATCTATATTGCTAATAAAGATAATCTCTATACAGTTACCCAAAGAGATCATCTAAACTCTTAAAACAGATATATTGCTATTAAATAAATATATCTGTACTCATAGAGATATCTATATTGTTTGTAACAGATATAAGCAATGTATTGTTAAAAGAAATATCAATGTTACTCATAGAGATACCTCACTGTTAATGATGAGATCTATTGTTAAGAGGGATAATATCCACTCTCTGCTACTCATAATACCTCTACTGTAATGTTACTCATAGAGATACCTCACTGTTAATGATGAGATCTATTGTTAAGAGGGATAATATCCACTCTCTGCTACTCATAATACCTCTACTGTAAGTACAAATATCCATCATAAACACAGATGTGTCTTTTACGCACAGAGATACCACTTTTACTAATAAGGATAATAATAATATCGAAGTCTTATATAGCGCACGTATCTACCAAACAAGGTACTCAAGGCGCTGAGTATATACATACTTTCAGAAAGATAGGTTATTGCAGTGATGAAAATCTGAGACCCAATTATTTAGCACCTTATAAGGGTTTACAAGGTGCTACGGCGCATTAAGCAGCCACAACCAGGAACACCGGGGCGAACCCCTTCAAAGATATATATACCTATATTAAAACAGAAATCTCTATTAGTAAAACATCTATCTCAAATAACAATATTATACACACCTAGATTATTAATAGAGATATCTCTGTTGCTAGTTGAGATATTAAGAATGTACGCCATACGATCGTTTAAACGCCGTTTGCGTTCCACATGAGGTGACTTCACTCCGCCATAAGAAGACTTGAGGGTTTGAGTAATGCTCGTGCAAAGTCGCAGCCCGCTCAAGTGCGCAGTTACTTCCCGATAGTCATATTCTATTTTTAAAGCAATTGTTTAAAGATGGCGGACTTGAATGATGACAAGGGGTGAATGAAAAGCTTGCAGTTGTCAGTTGGAGTTCAAATTACACGTGTTTTTTTCTGGCGATGAGATCTCGATTGAATGCGAACTTGAGTTGAACATTTATTCTAATGGCCTGACTGATTTATTTGTGATTTCACCCCAAGGAAATATTTACTTAACTTATGGACACTCCACTAAGCTAAGTTGTAAACTCAGTTGTTTCCAACAAAGTGAAGATCTGCGACATTCAGTTCCTGCTCACTTCCTGCCAAGATTATTATTATGTTCTGTGCAGCTGAGCGGGGCATATGCGAAGCTCAGCTTACCCCTATAGCTAGTCATTAATTGCTCACTAAATTTCTGCATAGAAAAAATAAATAAATAAAAGCTTCATCTTTAAATTTCCGGATATCAAAAAACGAAGGGGTCTGTACTTTCCAAGGAGGACTTTTTTTGCGGCAGTCAAAAAGTCAAATTCAGTGCCATTTTGATTTAATATATATATTCAAAATACAGGACTCAACTGAAAATTCTCTGTGTAAAAAGTACAGATCAAGTATATTTGAAATGTGACGTCATTTTTGTTAAAGAAAAGGCATTTAAAGGGTAATACTAATAATAGTAATGAACCATTCTTGTATAGCGCATATCACATTCACAGAGAAGTCTCTAAGCGCTTTGAGATGAAAAAAGAGAAATTAAAGTAAGACAAAAAGACAAGTAAGTACATGAATGAAAAAACTAGTTGACACAGTAAGACATACTGGAGGCTATTGCAAAAATAAATGTGTTTTTAGCTTTGTCTTAAATGAATTCACTGTTTGCACTTGTTTTATGTTGTCGGGAAGACTATTCCATAATTCTGCTGCTGCTACTGCAAAAGCTCTGGCCCCATAAAATCTAGTGAAAGTCGAGGGACATACTAAGAGAGACTTGAATTTTGAGCGGAGATTACGAACTGGATGATATTTTTGGATGATGTCTTGGAGATAAGTAGGGCCCAAACCTTGCAAACATAAGAAAGTTAATGAAAGTATCTTATACTGAATACGGTATTTTATCGGAAGCCAATGTAAATCACGCAAAATAGGAGAAATGTGGTCAAAATGTGTGTATCAAATACAGTGGCATTTTACACAATTTTTAAGGTGAGGTTAGAGACTTGCAATTTGTATCCACTTTTAAAATGACTCTATCTCTTGGAAAATGAGTGTATCACAAAACTCAACTTGACCTGAAGAGAACTTTTCCTCCCACTTTAACCCTTTAAAGACCAAAATGGACACAAGCGGCTTTTACCAAAATGCCCATAACGGCTGCAAACTTTGACCTTTTCACATAAAGAGGCCATAGTAAAGGTCATGCCCAGATATGAACTTTTCCAAAGTAGTATGTTAACATTGTATCCCAATTTGTAAACACAAAACACAATTTAAATTTTCATGTTTTTTCTGTTGACATTTTTTTCTGACAAAATTTGATTAAAGAAATGAACAATATCAGCAATGTCTGGGCGTTTTGTGATGATTATGCAGAAATGAATGGTCTCTAAAGGGTTAAGTAGTTGCAAGGAATCTAAACCAGAATAGAAAAGAGACTTATTTCCGAACTCAAGTCAAACATTGTCGGATCCAAAGAGAAACCACCATCTTATGATATTATGAATCTGCGACAGACGAATGAGGTAGAGAGCGAGAGAGAGAGAAAGTGAGACAGAATTAGAAGTCGTATTGGTGTGATTCTCCCGGTGCCCCTAGTCGAATCAGAAGCAGCAATTGGCAAACCCCGCTAGCTCTGACGTCTCCAATCTAATTGCAAAGAAGACCCCCTCGTCGGATGTAGCCCTTCGTCTTCATGAGATACTACAGTCGTGTCTGTGGTTTGGCCTCTCTCATAAAAAAAATAGGAAGAAAGAAAGACGTCTGAATTGGGGAGAACGGTCTCTTGAGAAGTGTACTGATGAGAGAAGTGGAGAAAATGATGAGAGGGCTGTGGAGGGCACGCAACAAGCTCCTGGGTCTCCCCCAAGGAGGTTGTTTTTGTGTTGCCAAGATGTGGAGTGTTTTCCACTGCTACTCTGAGCTAGCTCGACCGCGTCTTGTGTGGGCATCTTATTGGTGTAATTCACACACTCTACCCGGTCGCCGACCTCTACCTGCTCGGTCATGTATATGAATTCTCGGTGGACTCATGGAGGACAGGGTATTGTGGCTGTCATTAACGAGTTCATGTTCGGAAGGAATACTGTGTCTACATGTGAAGATTAAAATTTGTCCAGGTACATTATCAACATACCTACTGAATCAGACATCTCGGAGTACATTTCTTCTGTGAAGGCATTATGATGCCGTTTGATTAAGGTTTAAACACGGAGGACAATATCGGACGTTCTATATTATTCTGACATGTACTGGTATATCAAGCAAGCTGATTGGTTTATTTTCCACACAAATTTACGTAGCTGTGCACACATGTGCAGTTCATTGGAAGAAGAGGATTACAGCGGGACTTAAAATAGCCCCCAACCTTTTAAAAAAGTTTTTTATTTAATTCTTTTTATGAGAGATCGCCTAACATCACAAGGCCAAGGACGGCCACTTCAAGGTGAGGGCTACACTAATATAAGCTACCCAATATGAGGTGGAGCTGAATGTAGCCCGGGACATAAAATATGTATCCCAAAAACGGTTGCACCCTTCATGCAACATATCGAACACCAAACATTTGAACACGTCCAAATAAAACTGCGCATCAACACGGTATTTGTTTTGTATTGCTTTTAGGTGAACGTTTTGTCATACCACTTTATTACAAGGGAAGAGTGTGATTGCCAGTCGGCCGTGGCGAAGTCTCCGATGTATATTATTTTTAAAAGAATTCGGTGTGTTGACGAATATAAATGCTAGGGGAATTCGCGAGTGCGTCTTTGTTCGTAGCTCAATGGCACCGGGCTATAAATAATGCATTTTAGGTCAGGGGATAGATTTTTCTATCCCTTGTTCCTCAAACCTAGCCGAAAAGTGGAAGGGATAGATTTGTTTATCCTTTGCTGCTCAAACCAAGCGGAAAATGAGGAGGGGATAGATTTGTTTATCCCTTGGACCTCAAACATGACAAAATGAGCGTTATATTGCTAACAAATAACTGGAATTTATCAATTTTTAAATTGTTAGCTTTGAAAAATTAGATTGAATTCTATAATCTGGAGAATGTTTTTCACAATTTAGAGGAACAAATTGTAAAAGACAAATGTATTGCTTTAAAATCCTGTTTCGATTGCAATTTTCGGACTATAGGCCTAATGACAATTTTAAGCTGTAAAAAATTTGAAAAATAACCAAATGTGAAAAAATGCAGTTAAATTTGAACCTGTTATTTGCTTGCTGAAATGGCCCCCATGCGTATATCACGATCCAACAATAGTAATAGCTCAGAAACATATTGCGCCTTTGGCGCGCCATCATTTTTGGTGGAAATGGACAGGTCACCTAGCAAGGAGGTATGACGACAGGTGGACATGCACTACAACCAATACTAGACGACAAGAAACCAAACAAGAACAATAGAGAGAGACAGAATTAAAGGCAGGGAGATGGACTAAGAATGTTTGTAAGGGTATTGCAGCAGACGGCTTATTAAAGATAGAATGAAACGGAGCAATTTGTGAGGAGGCTTTCCTCGTGCAGCGGAGTGAAAATAATAGGATTGAAAGAAGACGGAAGAACCGAACCTCAAGTTAAAATGCTGAAATTAATATATACATAATGTCATTGGATAACAACTGGGTCGATGCATTCCAAAGAGGAACTTGTGCGTCAGTCTAAATGTCACATTAAATGACTTTTTTTATTAAGTATCATAACAATTCAGAAATAATTATAATATACAAACTCATTATTTGAAATGTGACGTCACTGGATTTTGGGGGTGTTTGTACAATTCGCACTGGAAAGGTATAAATAATAGCAAGACACATAATGGAGGGTGAGATAATAAACGAGATGAATGCATATTTCACTCTGTTAAACATCTTATTATTTTAGATGCAGTGCTACCCGATACACGTAGCGCGGAGGCTTCCGAATGTAGCCCACGTCCATTTCTACCATGGTTTTTACTAATCCGACGGCTGTTCGAGTGATCCACGGACACGGGTCAGTACCCCCTTTAGGCGTGAAACCTCGCGGTCGCTCAGTACGTGAACATCATGCGAACGTCTGGGGACGAGACATTTACATTTTGTGGGGCTAGCTATAGTTATTGTGGAGCAGATAAGTAATATATATAGACCTTATGCATATGACGTCATTTGGGTAGGGCGCCCTCGCCTAGAGGTCAAAAGGAAGATGTTCATTGGTCAGTCCTGTGCGCTGCGCGTACAAATCAGCGCGTTTCCATTGTTTCGTCATCAGTTTACCTCTAAGATGGCGGCTTGGTGACGTCAATGCATAAGGTCTATTTGGGGGAAAGTATGCCCTTCAAATGATACAGCTTGGAAATTGGCACACAGTCAGATAATGTCATGGGAAAAATGTTTACCTGTATAGGGCCTATGGGCCAACACATGTTTGTTTTTTGAGAAAATATAGGCTGAATGAATGACAAGCAATTATCAACATTTTCAAAATGGCTGCCATTGCTTGTTAGTCTACCTATATACATATATATGTATCATAATTTTATTTTATTTTTTTATATATTTATATTTTTTCCAACCATTTTTTAACTGTTTACAGACGTAGTAGTTAATGTGTGTTTTTATCATTCCATTTTGCCAGTACTATTGCCTTTAACTGTTCCACTTAACCTTTGTGCTTTGCATCGCCACATTTTGTTTGTTCTTTCTTGTCTTGTTTTTGGTTTGTTTTTTCTCCATTGAGCGGGTGCAGTGGGAAAGCCTCTATAGATAAGCTTTTAGCTTTTTAGGCAATCACTCAGGCCTGAATCTCTGTTTCAGTGGTGCGTCTGTGTTTAGCTTTTTTCTTCTTCCTGTTTCTTCCCCCCATTGTTTCTTTGTATTTTGATGTTTTTACTGTATTGCCCGATATATTTTCCAATAAATAATAAACAAATAAATATATTTTTTCGAATAACTCTGTGGTGGTCCTATAGCCTATATCTTTCACACGACACATACTCTGAGTGTGTGCAAATTCCGTGTATTCACCTATATCATCAACGGCAGAATCCCATCACCTACATGCCTCACTTCTACTGGGCATCTACAGGCAGAAGTCATCCAAATAGTTTGAAATAATCACACAAAGATATACTAAGTCAAATTACTCATGAAAACAAGGCATGACGTGTCGATGTTACGCGTCATTTTTTCTTGTAACTAATGGCATTATTAACAAAAATTCAACCACTTCAAGAGCTTGATTTTGTTGAATGGTATATCCCTCCAAAGTCACAATTTAAGAAGAACAATACTTAAAGAACAAATCTTTTCAGAACTAAGTAGTATCGCGAATTCCAAAGTCTACTCAGTGGCAGTAAAATAATTAGCAAAACAAATTCTCAACGAACAAAAAATCTACACAGCAAAGTAGATATAAACATGGTGTTACGGCAAACCGAATATACATTGATACCTCACCATACAATGCCTCAAAACCCACTTACTTAAAGGGGTCGATTAATTTTACTGACTTCTTAGCCAGACTGAAGTAATTTGATTGGTGGTTATTATGGTTTAGCGATCATACAGTTCTATTATTTAAACAAAGTCTAACTGAGCACAGAAGACTCAGGTTATTTCCACAAAAAGTAGACATTACAATAGAGATAGTGAAGAAATATTGATGGAGTTTAACTAATTTCCAGAGTTTTACACAGACCCTACTTGTCTTGGCTTCACTTTAGTGGCAGGTAAGTTGACTATAGTGCGAGTCGTGATAGACTTGATCACACTGACAGGGTCGTCATTATGATAATTCGGTAACTTAAATTCATCAGGCACAATTTGTTGAGTGCATCTTCCCAAGGACCCCCATGCGTGTCATGAGAACAGCGACGGGGGAAAAAACAAAACAGAAAAATGAATGAATTGGAACGTGGACAGATTTTTAAGTATACGTGCTGTGTGCTGAGGAATTCCGCTGCCGTGGAACTGAAATCGGTGAAGGTTCAAGGAGCTGATTAATAGACCAGCAAAATAGCTGTACCTTATCTTAACTCAAATACAGTTTAGCACATAATAAGTAGCCGTTTTCAAACATTACAACTGCCATACCTGACTATGTAAAGCGAACGGAAGAAGTTTTCTCTGATATTACAATTGTTCGCTTGATTCAAATCGAGAGCGAGTATAAAACAATAGTGGCCAGTTTTGACAAAACACGACAGTTTTGCCGTGAATCGTGATAAAAAAACACATTAGAAAATATTATTGTGCAACTGTTCAAATTTTAAAGACTATCTTCATTCAAAGAAAGTTAGCATTCATGAATCAAGTTTTTAAATTTCATTTACTTATCTTATCAAACAATTACATTTTCGTTCCTTTTCCTAGCTTCCATAATATTAGAAATGATGTACCTATTTTGGCTCAAGATGAGTAACCAATGCCAGTGAAGCACCTTATATTGATTCAACGAGAGTATGGATAATAAATGAAACATGTTTTGTCGTTTTTACTAATATTGTATATTACCCTCATTCATTTTGCTGTTATAACTCAATCTGAACATTATCTTGATTCATTTTGATTACAATTAAATTCAATTTGTTCTCAAATTTACCAATGATGTGTCTCATTTTGATTCAATGAGATATTACAAGATATTATTAAGCCAATTTTCCGTTATTACTTATATTTTGTGTTTTACCTTACCTTGGGTCCAATAGAGAAAGGCATAGGCCTACTGTCATTTGCAGAGGTCACTGCAGTTTATCTTTTAAACAAATTCGATTTGTTCTCAAAATTACTACCTCATTTCGATTCAACGCGATTATCAATGGATGATAAATAAACAAGTTTGCCGTTATTACTTATTTACCTTACCTTGAGTCGAAAAGAGAAAAGCACATCATAGGCAGAATTCACTGCAGCATAACTTTAAAATAAATTGAATTTGTACTCCTTTTCAATTAGAGCGTATGAGATAACTGAATTGGATAGATTCAGAAGCGGCTTCGCAGACGATACAATCCAATCAACTTCGATAACCCCCCTGAAAACCCATCCACTACAAAACAACAAAATTCCCACAGAACCATAGCCTTCCTTTTCGTTGTGATCATTTGATTAAATGAATTAGGGTAACAAAGAGACGCTCTTGCAAGCAGACAGAAAATCTGTTCGTGTGGTTTGTTAGGGTCTCCCGTATACACTGGCTCGGGTTTATTACCGTAGATCAATTTTGTAAACGAAAATGAGAGAGCAACTATAAAATTGATTAACTGGCTTGCGTGCAGACCAGAACGTTACAGTAACGCGATTTCAGTTTGTATTTCCGTATGTTCAAACAAAAATTGCACAAAATGTACCGGTGATTATTCTAACTGTAGTTTTACGTGATAACTGTGATGAACAAGTTCAAGTCATAATTATGACGTAACAGCTTTAGTGGATGTTACAACGAGCTCTTGGACAATTCACTACATTTTTATATTTATTGTAATGATGAAAAAGGGATAGTACAATGTGCTTTTGGGGGGACATAACGTTCATTCAATTCAACATGATATTGCATTAACAATTATTGTCATTGTGATGCACAAAAGTAATACACAACGTTTTGTAAAACGTGAGTATCTTGAGCAGGTGTCGACCTGGTACCGAAGGACATTGAGAAAAACAAAAACTGAATTATAAGTCATAAATTCGACTTATACCTCACAGCTAAGAATAAACATGAGTCATATACCTATGACTTCTAATATTAAACTATGAATACTGATATTGAAAATGGTTATTAGCAAAATTATTGTCCTCTCTCTAAACAGACGCTGTATAAATATATATTCAGTTTGCGATAACGCCATGTATGTATATCTACTTTGCTGTGTTGATTTGTTCTTTGTTCTGTGTAGATTTGTCTTGCTATATTTTATTCTACTGCCGCGCAGTAGATTTCGGAATTCGGGTTCGAGGCAGTAGAATAAATAGCAAGACAAGTTCGCGAAGAGCAAATCTACAGAGCAAAGTATGCATAGGCCTTACTCAAGGTGTACCACAAACTGAATACATTGATACCTCACCATGAAATACCTCAAATCCCATCTAGAAACTGTATACATTTCCTGGTGAAAATTCGCACGGAAATTGTACTTGATAATAGGCCTACACGGCAATGACCTATAGTGACCGACAATAAACCTTGATTTAATTTACTCATTTTGTTTTGTCTTCTCCTTGTCAGAAAACTACAGTCTGGAGAGTAGGAATGATCCTTTGCACTTCCTGACCTTTTCAAATCCACTCACCAATTTTGTCATCGGATGTGGTCACTTGAAATTGGTAAAATTTCAAAATTTTAGAGATTTCTCAAACGGAAAAGCTGCCATTAACGCAGCAGCTGCAGTCGACCGGTGAAGATGATCTTCTATCGGGTGAACATTGCAGCGGCAATGGAATTCATTGCATCCTTACAAACGCAACATTGTTTGACATAATCTTGTTTGAAGAGAAAAAACCAAAAAACTAAAAACTAATAAGCTTGTTCTGTGTTGCGTCAGTACAAGCAACGATCAATCTTTGTTTTCTGTGACTTATTAAATATAGAAATAAATAAATAAATAAATACATTCAATTTAATTAATAAAAGAAAAAGAAAAAAATATATAAATACATATATAAATAAATCACCTACAGAAGCACACACTGAACACGGGGGTGGGGGAGGGGGGGGGGGGTAACACATGTCCCCGATATCGAGTACCAAATGTGTGGCATAGCAACTATTTCTATCGACTGATGAGTATTCATAACTAAGTTATTGGATGGTAATGAATACTCATATAGCTGCAACAGGTGGGTGTGTATTCAGCCAAACAGCCTGGAAAAAAAACACCTGACAAAATGCGGTTCTGTTATGGAAAATCATCAAAACCCAAGTTAATCCTAACCCTCTAGGGATAATGTGCTTTATGGGTAGAGCTTCCATGAGCAGATTCAATTATCACCTTTTTGTTTAGCCGTGTAAGGTATTTTGTTCTCAAATGGCAAAGATTTGTAATACTGCATTTTGCAGGGGCAGCCACGCTTTCAGAAATAGCATTGATCTCAGTTGATTGATGTTATCGGATTTAATATTCTTTACCCACGTGTGGTCGTCAGAGCGACACTTGCGACAAAATACCCCTCATCAGGCAATGAAGGTAGCAGTTCATCAACACAGTCATTGAATCCTTGTAACATTACTGTCTCCATGAACATTCCCATCTAATATTATTTTATTCATTTCTTGTTTACCCTTGGGAGACCTCTCAGCAAAACACCCGCGTTTTTCAGAGGTGCCCAGCAGCAACAACAACAAATATATAAAGAAAATAAATCAGAACATTAAACAGATATACAATATAAAAACAGCCAAATTAAGGTGAATTCCAAGTATATAAAGTTTAATAAAGAAGTAGTATTGTCTAGGATATCAAGAAAATTCAACTCGCCCTAGGCATGCCACTGTGAAATACAACAGAACAATACAGAAAAACAATGAAATATATAACTTGTGACACCTGCATGGATTTGGGACTACTTCGAGGTGACCACCCTAGCCGGAAAGAAGATCTCTCGGATGAAATTCCACTTGATGGTTCGTCCAACACCGCCAATGGCGGATAACAACCCCCAAAACTAACCCTTGAAGCTTAACATGACAATAAACACCGATACACAACAACAACAATTAGATTACAGTGTGTTCCTTTAGGTCATTCAATCAACGATGTCTTGTCTTCCAAGATTTGATTAAATTTACCTCACGGGACCAAGTGACCGAAGAAGAAGAACGATGTGATGGCGATCGGCCTATGTCAACACACTGCCTGACGTGGTGATTAACATCACTACCGTCCTCAAGGATTCACTTTACTTAGTCACGTCGTGTCTTTCACTTCGCACGATGTACGGTGGGGATGGGGGTCATTTCGTCGTATTGTGACGTGCACGTTCTGGTCATCCATAATGAAGACAATCATTTTGATAATAATAGTAAACACGGTGTCGAATTAGCTTGTCACACTTCTTCGAGGCTCGTGAATAACCACAGATACCAGCCTGACCGGATGTTACCAGTTGTACCTTTGACCTTGTATTCATTTCATACGGAGATTTACACTCAATTAACACGTACATGTTGCACACATATTTTTTCAAACATGTACAGACATTATGCACACGCTGCATGCAGACGACCAAAAGTGCAAGCTGACAAATTACATCATCTTGGACCAATCATAACACATATATGGAAAGCTTACGTCACAGCACGTTTATCCAATGAAATCATTGTATGCAATGAAATCATTGGGTCTGTAAGACCAGTGCCTGTCTTTGGGAACCAGTCTAGCTTGTTATGAATGTTTATAGCAGTTGGTCATTATAAGATAAATGCACTAGGAAGGGGCACTCAACCCATGCGCGTTGCTATATCACTCTGGTATTCCTGTTCCGGTTTTGTTCACTCCATTGACATGTAAATTGTAACCTGTAAATGACAGTTGTCTTTACAGCCCAATTAAGCAAAGCGAGTGAAGAGCAATTAAGCTCGACAATTCATTTCAATGACAACCAATCAAAAATCGAATCCTAAAGAGGTTGGTTAAACACTCGTTAGTGTTATTATAGGGAAGCTTTGGGAGTTTGCAACAACGAATGAGATAATTAAACAAATAGAACACTATTTAAAGAGAATATGCGATGTTTGTTTTGGACAAAAATATAAGTTACATGTACAAGCCTTCAATTTTCACATATATCTAGTTGTTGTAGTACAACCCTTCCATCCCACTGCCTAAAAAGCAATTTATGTTGTTCTATCGCACTTTCAGCTAAAAGGTAGTCAATACATTGATGCAGACAACAATTCTGCTCATATGTAGCCCCAAAACCTAACCCTAACCTAAATATACACCCACATCCCTAAACTTAAATATAGCACAAACCCAACCTCAACCGTGCACCAAAATCATGGCCTAAATAAAGACCAAAATAAAGCCCGGAAATCTCATGGTAATAACTTCCTACTTATAAGCTTGTCAAGCAGGAAATGAATATTGCTGTTACCGCCCCTTGCAATAAAAACCAAATATAACCAAAGAAGGTGGCTGAAACCAAGAATTATGCGGTATTAATGTCGACTGCCAACGGTAAAAGTCGATGACTGTGCCCACACACACAAAGCCTATCCGTACCTCTTTACCAAGCCCACGTTGTCCGTTTTAGTACACGTTACCTCAAACTGTATGCAATTCGGTCAAGAGCGTATAAATAAGGACCATACACACCGTCAAAACTACAGCAAATCCCACCTTAGGGAGAACAGACCAACCCTGCCAATATCTGAAACTTACATGAGGGGAGAACAGGCAACGTGGAAAGCAAACAGACAGACTTTATTATAATTATAAAGCAGTCCAACATCTTTAGTGAAGCCTAGGCCGAGTGTTTTATAGGGGTGTCATGCGGGGACTGGATTTTATTTCAGAGTGGGTGATATTTGGTTGGTGTTTTTGTTTGTCTCCTTGTAATTGTGCCAGTCCAGTTGGTCTTATTGTCTTTCCTCGGTGAAACCTGTTTACCGGGTGTATGAATTTGATTACGGTTATGTCGTGGGAGGTTTCGCGTGAAAGAAAAATAGAGTTTGGTTTTATTTCTGTCCTCTATTTGTTGTTGCTAGGTTCAAAATTTGTGGATTTTGGAGCACTTTTTGCATGCTGTGTGTGTCGTTTTAGGTACATACTACCATGGTATCCTTCTAATCTTTGTAACATTTTAAAAAGCAAACTTGGAAAAAATGTTTTGTGCTAACCATGACTTGTTTATTTGTTTCTGTGTTAATTTGTTTCTTTGTTTATTTATTTATTTATTTATTTGGTAAACGTATTCATTTATTTGTATTTATGTATTTATTTGTATATAAACATACTTTTTATAATTAATTGATAAATGTAATGATTGATTTAATAACATATTTTTCAATTTTGCGTGTCGATACACTGGTAGCACGCGTTAGCATCGATACCGTTTATGCGTATAAAAAGTAATAATTGTTTTTTTACTTGAAAGGTCGAGAAAACAATAACATCTGAAAAGTAAAGTCAGAGACAGTGAAGAGGTCAAACTATTGTAGACTTACCCAAACTTGCTGTGGTTTCCCATCAGTTTCTGATTGTTCTTTTCTTCTACATATCATGAAGTGAATTCGTCATATAAGTCACCTCACGAATCCAAACATCCTCCCATCGGTCTAGCGAAAGATTATCATGTTTGTGGTCAATGCAAGGCAAACTGTCACTATGATCAAAATCAAGGTGTATTGCCGGGACCTTTAGATCCAGGAGTGGGTAGTCAGCTCATAGAGGTTCATGGAGGTTCGAACTCCTTCCGTGGTCCTTTCTCTATGGTCAGACCAACAGAAAATGTTCTTGAATGTCCGGCAATGGCTCTTTCTCCAACGTGATACAATGTAGGTTCCTATGTTCCTTGCTTTATGCTTTGGGCGAACCTTTCCAGACACCCATACCCGATAATGCCTTGATAGGAACTGCTAGAATGTGTTGCTAATTTTGAACAACAATGCATTCCGAGACAGTTATTCCACGCACTTCAGGAATGAATGTTCATTGGACCGTGAATTACATTTCGGTTGCTTAACTTTTACAGATGACTGAATCGGGTGTTTGAAGTGGGAGGTACCAACGATTGTAATACAATACCATTGTGTCTACTTCATTCTCTTTACAACATTTATTTGGACCCAAGCTGTAATGTTTTCAGAGTGTGGGTTGGGGTTCCGGTCACGTGTCCTTATGCAAGACACTTGGGCACATTACTTCGTCCTTCGGATGGGACGTTATGTCAAATTCGGATTCGTGGTACACTCATTTTTCAATAGAAAGAGTGTTTTTGTGAAAATCGGGAACATTTTAGAAGTCTCTTACACCCGTTCTGGGACAAAAGAAAATGTGAACTTTCGTTTGCATGCTGTGAAAACATTGAAATAATAATAATGCGCACTTTGAGAAACCCGTCGCGTGTGATAAAGAGCTAAACATTAAGAACAGCGTATTGTTATTGTCATTGATTATACCCCCTTGTCTTCTCTGAATGCTTTCTGCTTTTCTCCCTCCACTCTCTCTATTCATGTATTTCCACTTGACTACTCTTGCAACTCTTGTATGTGTGTTGTGTGTTGTCATTTAGCCTTCGAGAAAGACTCTGCTAGGGTCGAAACGTCAGGCCACTAACTTATTTTTTGCATTTATACCACAGGTCCTTTTGGTTGGTAAGCAGTTTGCAATAGCTAATTCTATTTTGTCATTGATTATAGGTAAACAGAACCTCTTCATATAAGGATCAGTATAGTAATATGGTATTACTCGGGTCGCGTTTCTAATTTTTTGAACAGCATCAAAACATTAAACAAATACTTCATGCCTTGCATGCCATGCATGGCGGCTTTTATAAGCATTGTCCCAAACAACAACAACAAGAACAACATCAAAAAGAATATAACAGACAAAAAGACTGATCAGGAGTAGCTGGTAAGCCGTCTAAAAACCAAACATATTTTTGAATGCGAAATTTCCAAAGGTCACATTATTTTCAGATTTTCCTCGAAAACTAGAAATCAATTGGACTGATTTTCTTTGTCGAAATCAATAACATTGTGGAACCACTTTAAGGGTGAACGTGCCATCATCAAGGACCTTTTATGATCTCATTAAAGTAAGCTGTTGAAACAGTGTTATTGAATGAAACGAATTGGGACGTCTCTGTACAAACATTGCATTCCCCTTCGTTTGTTTCAACGACCCTAGGATCAAGGTGTTCATACGATCTCTTGGCATGATACAGTGAATTGGCAGCACGTATCCCAGGGTTATTTAGTAGATGATGAAAAATATGTTATCATAGCAAACACAGTTAAACGTCGTTCTTAATACTAGCTTTTTATTTCTGTCTGGAGGTTGGTTTGTTGCCCTTTGGGTTAACAAGGTGCACTTATTGCTGGTGCTGCTGATTTTTTTGATTTTTTTTTTGGGGGGGGGGGTCTCGTAATTGCTATATTGCTGTTGAAGCTGTTGTTGTTGTTGTTGTTGTTGTTGCTGTTATTGTTGCTCTTGTTGTTGTCGTTGTTGATGTTATTGTTGATGCTGCTGCTGTTGTTGTTGTTGGTGTTGTTGTTGTTTTCGTTGTTGTTTCTGCTGGTGCTGCTGCTGCTGTTGTTGTTGATGTTTGTCCTGTTATTGCATGCGGTTGCCGATGTTGTTGTTGTTTTCGTTGTTGTTTCTGCTGGTGCTGCTGCTGCTGTCGTTGATGTTTGTACTGTTATTGCATGCTGTTGCTGATGTTGTTGCTGTTGCTGCTGTTGTAGTTGCAGCTGCTGCTGTTTGTTGTTGTTGCTGCTGCTGCTGTTGTGGATGATGTTATTGTTGTTATTGTTTTTAGCTTCTGCTGTTGTTGCAGCTGTTGATGTCCGTTGTTGTCGCTGCTGTTGCTGTATGTTGTTGTTACACTTGTATACATGTTTATTGGTGTTGTGGTGTCAGTTAGCCTTTGAAAAAGACTCTGCTATGGTCAAAACGTCAGGCCATTAACAATTTTCTGCGGCCCTGTAGAGTAAACGAAGATTTTCTAAAACTTTTAATCGTAATGAAAAACGAGTAGACATAGAGCCTCATTCGAGTTCTGTTTACGGTTGACCTGAACACGTCTGAATAATTTCTTCGCATGACGTGACTCAATAGGCAGAAGCTTTAACCTGAAAACCTCCATACAAACTACGTGCTCTTCAGCCAGGTTTTCAGCAGACACACACACAAAAAAGAGAAGAAATATCACAAACTTATCTTTTGTTCTAACACAAATCTGCTGGACAGTATTGTATGCACGGACACGTATTGTGGTACCCTTGAGTCAGCGTAAGTGGCGAATTCCCGTTAGTCATTATCACGCGGCTTCTCGTTTAAACAACCCCCGATTTGGAATTTTCTTCGAATAGATTCAGAGGTAAAAATGGCACAGTTTGCCAGGGGGGTTGAAATACTTCCTGACCGAACAGTTAAAGGTAGGTTCATAGAATGAAATGAAATATACAATAAAATTCACATGGAAAAGTTGCAGTTGAATACAGTGTCTACTTGCTGAGAAAACAGCAAAAGACTGAACGCTATGTTTTCGTGCAGGAACGTCGAATGCATCTACGTTAAGCGAGGTGACAGCGGGTACCAGCCGCATCTCCAGCTGCGGCATTCGCGAACGGACACCGACCCTCAGAAGTATGAGAAAAAGATTCATGCAAGAATCGTTTCTCGGATTCAAATGTTTTGGGGTAAACATTTATCCAACCTAGATTACTTCGAAGGGAACCCTTTCCCAAAATATTCCATACTATCAGTGTCAACAACTGCAGTGCATCTCACCAAGTATACAGTTTTGGTCATTAATTTGTGGAGTATTTTACCAATCTGTGCCCCCCCTACCTATATAATTCGGTATCTAGCTCGTAGCGGGAGCAATCGTTCCGAGAAAGAGACATGATTCCGACCGAGTTGTAGTAATTTTGTTCCCGAGGCAAAATGACATTTGAATCCAATCTCTTTCGTTCATGGCCGTACTCAAAGTGGAAGTCTGCATTCACAGATCTTCCTGGTTGGACCCTGAAGGGGGGGGGGGGGGGGGGGGGGGGGAGGGGGGTAGCTTATTTCTTTAGATCGTGATTGAAGACCTTCTTAGACAATAATGACTCCAACCCACAGGACACACACATGCCATTGGGCATTGTCTCTAGATTAAACATGTATTCTCGATTGCATACCCGTTGCTATATTTAGAAGGTTACGTAGTCCAACTAGATATATCAATCTAGTTCACTAAAAAAAACACCGTGAAGATGATGAAAAATGGGGTCAATTATAAACTGGACATTCTTTGCCTAAAAGCATTTCAATTGCTGTTGAAGAGGGTGGTGCCAGGCTGAATATGTCCAACAAGCAAATTGAAAAAGAAAATAAGGTGGAAATGATGATGGGCAAAAGACTGAACCTTGTAAGAACAAAGGACTGAACAGTAATTTCACTGAGTCTACGAAAGAGAATTGCATTGATAAAATATTCCTATACACGGTTTTTTTTCCATAAACAAATAATAACAAACAGCAAGCGTTCGATAATTTTGAGAGCTTTGTTGTCTCGTCATCGACAAAGACACTTCGATATTGTTTAAAACAGCACAAAGCAAATACTTATTAAATACAAACACATAATATGTGTACGAGCTTATTTCATTGAAACAATTTAGCTACTATTTCTTAAACCATAACGGTGGGGCCAATATTAAAAACAAATAAACTACAAAAACATGGATTTTGATGGAAAAGAAACAAATTCCGTTTTAGATTTGTATTTTCTATTAGTGTTTCTTTCCCGCCTGCATGCAGCTTAAAACAAGAGTTATTGGTTTACCGATGTTCCGGTATTTGTCCACCTCTATATGTCTGCGTATAAAAATGAACAAGTGAAAACGTAAATAACATTTAAAAAAGAAGACGAAAAAATACCTCCTTAATTAACACATAAAAATTAATCAAATGAACCAAATAATAACATACATGAAAAATAATAAAACAAACACAATACAAAAACAACAAACAAACAAAAAACAAAAACACTCCGACAAAACAAATGAACAAACAAACAAACACCCAAATATTAAACAAAACAAACACCCCAAACAAACAGAAAACAACACAAAAACAAACACAAATTGCTGGTTAAAAAACCCCAACCTCAAAGCATAAAAACAAGGTCAAAAGCGAGACTTTGACAGTCTATGAAGCAATCATGTTTGCTGCATGTTATGAAGACTCGTCCATGTGCACGAAGATCAAAATCCCCCTAAAACAGGAAAAGCCTGAAAGATCAACGCTCGGCTAGGCCTAGACAGTCGTGGTTAAGTTACTATAAAAAAATTCCGTCAGTACGAAAAAATACTGAAAGTATAATATCCTAAAAACCAGCGGAGCGGATTATGGTGTTACGATTACTGGGGACTTGAAATTAATCGTTTTTATTCCCTTCAATTCAATAATACCAAATAAATCGGGGATTTGATATATCCGAGGCCAATGTTCATTCAATTGTCGTCGACATTTTAATATACCCTTTTTGTTCTTGTTTGAAGACGGATTACGTTGTATTAAATGCAATTACGAATCGCACAGGAAGGAAATGCACTCAGAGATTTCTTTTCTTTCTTTCCTTCTTTGAATATTAAAATACTTTGGTAAAAGATAACCAATGGAGTATGACAATGATCATGTACAGATGTAGGCACAGGAGGACTATAAGTGAAGTTTCCGTCGACCAATCAGCCAAGGAGCAGCCCGAGTCATCTTCTCCCTTCCTATAGACTTATCTCCACTGCTTCAGCAACTTCATTGGCTGCAGGTTAAGCAAAGCATCATAAACAAGGCAGCCTTCAAAACAATGTACAAAGAAACCACTAAATCATGTTCAGAATACATTTCAAGCTCACTGGATCGCACAACACCAACACGAAGAAACTTATGCTCCCAGGACAACCTACGGATTCCCAGCACTGCACAGAAAGCAGTTGAGATATAAAAGCTCTCTGTAGCAAATCCAAGAATGCGGAACTCCATCCCACAATCAGTCTTCTCCACTTCAGTACACATGTTGAAATCCTCTCTTACGACCTACTTGTTCAATTAATTCATTCATATGTTCATTCTTGTTTTTGTTTTCTGACTATCAGAGTAAAGTCTAAGTGCGCTTTGTAGCCATTGGAAAAGTCGCGCTATCAATGTTATTATAATTATTTATTTTACTTAAAGGCCCTGTACACTATTAGTAAGATCGAAAAACACAAATGTTCACAGATTCACACATAACTTACATGATTTAAAGTAAGTAATGGTAGAAAGGGTTCCTTAAAATATTTCTGCCTAAAATGCTATCGTTTCTGAGAAATTAGTAAAACAATAGTTTTTATCGCGCGCGATAATAAACTCGATGTTTGAAAAACAGAAAACACATAAGGTCTATTTTCACTATTTTCTCCTGACCTCGATGACCAATTGAGCTCAAACTTTCACAGGTTTGTTATTTCATGTATACGGTTGATCACACAAAACATGAACACTGTGTGCGACTATAATGTCAGCTCTACCAATCCTGTATAATTTATTTATTTTTTATTTATTTATGTCATCTTTAATGAGGGTAAACTCCAATCAGTGCACAGCACTGCTTTCCATAATACCTTTAAGGAGCTGCCTCCACATCAATGCGAGGACAGAAGATGTTAACCCAACCTACTTTTGAAGGAGGGGCCGCCATTGCCTTTGCCATTTGCAACGCTGTGTGCATTCAAATATTTCTTCCAACATAAACGAAGTTCATCTTAAATTTGATCTTAAAGTTCGGTAAAATTTAGCCATAAACACACAGTTCTTGCAATAAAATTCTGACGAAACAGAAACCCCAAATACTTTAGATGCAGTTGTTACGCAGTTTTTATTAAAGAATATTTACAATAGAATACTAAATTACTTTACATTGAATAATTATGCTATTAAGGAAAAGATAAAGATTGGGCGAGGCAATTTTTTTTTTTTTTACAATATAATATACTAAGACGAGTCATTGTATCAACACACACAAACAACCGAACCGTCTGCTGAACGCCTCTACGGCTCAAATGGCATTCAATTTATACCAAAATCTCTGCCCATTGCAAAATTCTGTCACGCAGATAAACAGCAAATGAACCGAAAATGTTCTGACAATTTAGTTTCAATGCAAAAACTTGAGAGTAACCATTCACAAATAGTTTACACAATGGGCTCAATGGTTGGATGGACCGACGAAAACATAATCATGATCTCACGAAAGCCATGCAAATGGTATCGTATACCGTTTAAAACCTGAAATTTAGGCCGTGCCCGGAAAGGATACTACGGGGGGAAGAACCACTTTAGCAACACCCATAAGCTCTTTTTACACTACTCTATTCCCCGTGGGCAACCCCGTGGAATAACGGTCGGCCTTTTCACACTATGATCGCTTTATCCTCTGTCTACCCCGGCAAGTGGGAATACCTCGGGGAATAGCCACCCCTGCTCTGGAGTAGGGGTAAGCGGTAAGACCCCGGGGTATTCTTGAAACATGCAACAGGAACCCTGTGGAATAGGGACCTAGGCGGGGATAGTGTGAAAGTGCGCCGGGGTAACCGTAGGGTAAACAAAAACCCGGGGCCTCCCCGGGGCTGAATTCCACGGGGTAAGAGACGCAGTGTGAAAATGGCTTATTACTGCAAAACACCGGGGTGTTAATTTGACACCCTGAATGTTGTCATAAATAGATACACAAAAACAATGACAATTCACACCACAGGGTGTTAAAAATAACACCAATTACTGCATAACCAATTACATTGGTGTTATTCTAACACCATGGTTGGTGTTAATTTTGATTTTCTCTTCGGTGTCTATATGTGAAAACACTCATGGTGTCAATTTTAACACCCCAGTTTATTCAGTGTTGCAGTAGTCGAAGCCTTAGCCGTAGCCAACAATTCGGAAACAAACTTGTCATCGTTACACTGTACTGGCAAATTGGTTCAATCTATGCTGATGTGTAGTTCAGTATCTATTCCAACAGCAAGTCGCAACTTGGCCACGGCACTTTGATTGCACTCGTTTTTAATAAATCGACTGACGAGTTTCGAAGGCTGACAATAAGAAAAAGGTCAATATTCCAGCAAAAGGTGCATTGAAGAAATTAATTAGGCCGTGTTTAAATTGAGACTACGGGTACGGATGCAGAGTCCGCTGGAGACTACAGCAAATGTAATCTTTTTCTTCTCGCCGATGTCGTTTGCGCACCGACTGGCAACAACAGTAGTTGCTTATAGACTCGAGTTTATCGATCTTGAAGGTTTGCAGTGTATTTGATTTGTTGCCAACCTGTTGCAGGAAAACTTGGGCTGCCAAATATTCCATTTATACTCCCCCAAAAGAATGGAAAAAAAGAATAAAACATTGTACAACAGTAACTGATACACATGCATTCATATCACACTAAGTTCTATCAACCAAAATGAAAAGAGAACAAACGAAATTTCCAATGGGTGAGGAAATAATAAGTACACGAGTTACAGTTTAATTTTTTTTTAAAGACAAAACTTAGGGCTAATAATACACACAAGTGAATTTCCACATATAAAGAACACATACGTTGTCTACCCATTATGTTTGAAGAACAATTAATACTGGGTTCTCGTTTCGAAGCAGGAGAACAATCTCAAGCATGAGAAAACTATCAGGCAATCCTTGTTTTTAGCTGTCACGATAAGGAGTTAACCCAAATTAACATTATTTAAACTATTTGTATAGCATCATCCTAATATTCAGGAGTCACATGGAATAATAATATTAATAACATGGTATAAATAACCTGTCTCACCAATTCATCTTTAAATTAATACTTTTAATCAATACTTGATATCTTAATTACTGTTGGAAATCACCACCCCGCATATGGGGGCGGGGCAACTCTAGTAGGTGGTTTATCAGGTAAACTTAGAAAAACAAATAAACATAACTGAGGTATGAAAACATTAAAAATAATAACCGACTGAACTGCAGTTAATACACCGATCCATTAAGCCCCGCCCATTTCTCATTGACCAATCACAGCCGCGAAATCTGACCACCATTTGAGCCGTTTGGTGATCTTTGCTGTAATGGTGATCAGGTTTCGTGGCTGTGATTGGTCAACTCGTAAGGAGGCGCCGGTAAAGCAAGGACCGAGCGTGCAAGAGCAGCGAGGCTGTGCCCGGGTCCAGAGCCGCTGGGCCACCCCTGCCTGGGTGCAGAGAGCACACTCCGAGAAATAAGCTGGATTGGTCTATTTAGAGCTGTTCCATTTAGGAAGTTGATATTATAATGCAATTCACTGCTGCATGGCTTATTTACATGAAAGAGTGGGTTTGAGATAGCACGATATACGGAGTATGCGTCCCAAGTTATGCAAGGTGTTGCTTATTTTACACCTATAATTGTTTTAGTTAGTAGTTCCTACATGAACACAAGTCACTCTAATACGCTCTAGGGTTTGAAACCAAATTTGTTCAGAGCGCAGTCATACAATAAAGCATGAACGGCAAGTTGACAAATTTAATTTCTTGTAGGCTATGCGTCACAGCTATGTAGAAGGAGCATGGATGTATTAACAAGCACGTAGCTCGCACAAACATGTAGGAGTTTCGCTTTGCAGGTGTTTTCATGCTAAGGGGTAATTGGTATTATTGATGGGTAATACGGTTACTTTCGGGGTAGTCATGTATACCTCATTGGGAGTGTTTGGGTGATAACAACCGGGAACCACACTAACAGGCGGGTTATTCCTTTCGTGGATCTCCCAATTGGGAATACCATTGATACCCTGATTGAAAGAATAAGGTTCTGATTGGGATAGGAGTTTACCCAAATAGGAATATATTGCGTGATAACAAACCTGTGAATCATGCAAGCAAACTAGGTTACTCTGATCCAGTGGTCTCTCAAATTGATACTATTGATACCCCTATCAGAAGAACAAAGTGTCAATCGGGGTAAAGGTATACCCAACTCGGGATAGTTTGAGTGATGACAACCCTGTAAGTCACACTCTGGCAGATTGGGTTACTCTCGACCAAGCATCCCTCGAATGAGTACCAATGATGTCCCTATCAGAAGAACAAAGTGTCAATCGGGGTAAGGTATACCCAACTCGGGATAGTTTGAGTGATGACAACCCTGTAAGTCACACTCTGGCAGATTGGGTTACTCTCGACCAAGCATCCCTCGAATGAGTACAAATGATGTCCCTATCAGAAGAACAAAGTGTCAATCGGGGTAAGGTATACCCAATTCGGGATAGTTTGGGTGATGACAACCCTGTAAGTCACACTCTGGCAGATTGGGTTACTCTCGACCAAGCATCCCTCGAATGGGTACCAATGATATCCCTATCAGAAGAACAAAGTGTCAATCGGGGTAAAGGTATACCCAATTCGGGATAGTTTGGGTGATGACAACCCTGTAAGTCACACTCTGGCAGATTGGGTTACTCTCGACCAAGCATCCCTCGAATGGGTACCAATGATATCCCTATCAGAAGAACAAAGTGTCAATCGGGGTAAAGGTATACCCAATGGTATCCTTCATTGGAAGATTAAGGTTCCACACGGGGTTTACGTATACCCCAGTTGGAATTGTTTGGTTTATAACAATCTGATGCGCCAAAAGGGTAAGCCATTTAATAATATAATAAAATCTAGTCAACATTTTATCAATTAACTTTCAAAGATTATACAATATCAGTTCTATAATCATGCATAGATTTACCTCCACACTTACTAAACTTACACTTTACAATATTTACATCCAAGTATTTACACTAATATAGCAATCATTTTTATATACTTTAATATGTTTTTAAATACAAATTATTCAGCATTATTTTGATGTCAAGAAGAAATGGTCCAACGCCAAAAAGAGGAGCTCATATAACAGACATTTTATAACAGACTGTAGGTAAAGAAATTTCAAAAAATGTGATAACATTAAAACGAAATTTGCGTTATACAACCAATGTTCCGACATTCCTATGTTCCGAAACTCCGGTGTTTGGTCACCAATATGTTCCGACACCCCTAGGTTGACACCCCTATGTTTTGACACAATATTCCGACACCCCTATGAACCGACATCTCTGTGTGTGTTTGTAATTCTAATTCCTAACCCTAACCCTCAATCTAACTCTGAGTGTAGACTACGAAGGGTTGTTTGATCACAGGATTGTCGGAACATAGGGTTGTCGGAGCAAAGAGCAGTCACCCCCACACGAATGAGTAACTGCTTTGATAGTCATTGTTCGGTACTGAACAAGATGTATATGTACCACACACCTTCCTCCCCTTATACACTAATTATATGAAAACCAAGTCCAAATGAATGTCGGTTGATGGATGGACATGGAGCAATGCAAAATGGTTTTGCTTACATTGTACAAAAAAGAGCACCAGCCTTGTCAAGTGCAGTCTACATAGTTAACGTTGTTCTTCAATGATCTAAGGTACATGTATACCCAACACTACTGTGAGGTATGACCTTAGAGCTAAACCAATCCAATATGGCAAGTGCTAAGTGTATGACCTTGTTATACATAACTGACCTACGACCTTGAACTGAGGTACCAACATCCGGGCTATAACCTATGACACAGAGTCTGGCATCCATCATACATTGACTGTACATAAATGAGAAGAAACACAATTTACCCGACGAAGAAAAATAATGCTGTACAATATTGCGATCAAACATCATCCAATTCGCGAGGATGATTTATTTTATTTCCCCAGCACTCTGCCAGTCCCACTTATCACTTCGAATATAAAAAATAATCCTAGCATAATACTGACAACGGTTCCGTATGTAACAGGTGCATCAAACCTTGCACTAATAATCTAGAAAGATTATGTGTGCGTAGAATGCATTACTGGGGGAAAAAACACACACAAAAACAAAAACTCTAGGATCGGACTTTGCTCAGTGACGAGATAACATGATTAAGGCACGATGTAAGTGCTTATTATAATCGTCACAACTATTGAAACCCGGAGAGTGTTTTGCCAATAACTCCACACCAACAAAAAATTATCAGACGGTGGTCTGGAGGAAAAAAAAAAGGGGGGGGGGAAGCAAAGAGCATGTGATGAATATTATTGTAGAGACAGGAGGGCTCCAGTGTTAATAGCAATCAAGCTAATAAGCTTCTTGTTTTGACAGGCAATTGAAGGGGATTTCTAGCGAACTCACTTTTATGATAATTGTGAAGGACTGTGAGAGAACATGACTCTATTAAGATTGACGTCACCCTCAATGAGCTGATATCACTGAGTACCCACGAACATAATATAACCTTTTTATTCTGCCACTATTGTGGTCGTGTTACCAGAATGCAATTTTATTAATGCATACTGATTGTAATTATATCAATGTCGATACCAGACTATTTAACCCTTCCACCCTCGATTTGGTTACGTTGGTGTGAATGAAAGAATAAATAAAAATGGCCGGACCAAGATATGTCTTAACCCCATAAAGTGTGGGTATCTTCTTATTTCATTTAGCCCTAAAGTAACTTTCCAACCCAAGGGCACCCCGGTGTTCCAGCGATGAGACTTAAAGAATGTGAACAATCCTGACGAATTTCTGATGGGTTTGGGTTCACCTCCAAGATGCAACAATTCAAATGGTTTACAGACTCTGTGCTTCACTAGAAATACAAAACTGAAGGTTTGCACACAATATGCAATATCTATTTCTCCATTTGGTGACTGCTTTACTGTTTTCAAGACAAAATTATGGGCCAGGGAGATTTTGAGAAATACATGAGTTCAGGAACACCCTGAGAAATCACATGCCTGGTATTTCGCATTTATTAATTTTATCCCCAACATGTCTCGGAAAAATACTGAGTTCTTTTGGATTGATTTATTTCATGAAAATATAATTATTTGATAGGCCTGCCTCCCCCATGATCTTATGGTTTTTAATCAGATATTCAAATCAAAGGTCATCAGACTTTTTGTAATAACATAGTTACACTGTTTGACAAGTTGTTGCCGTACATGTAATAAAGTATATGTCAAGGTTTCATTTCCAAAATCTCGATTGAAATTTTCATCAAAAAAAAATAATAATTAAAATAATTAACAACTCCAACCTTGCGAATGATTGCATCAATCAAACACACAAAATCTACACAGTTTCAAGATATCAAATAATAAATAAATAATCAAGATTTAAGATAATCAGACAAAGAAGTTGTTATTGATACATCTTTTGAAGACATGGTGCAGTGAGTTCAGCCAAACACTTGTAATAAATGACGGTATGGTCGAGTGCGGAAGCGGCGTAAAATGAAGGCCCTTGATTGATCTATATGCGACGGTAGTCAGTGAACTTCCTGTAGTTCTACACCTTTGGCTCAATCAGACCAGGCAAGACCATCCGTCTTAATGTAATTAGCCAAGAAGTAATTATAAACGCTTGGTATTAAAAGTGGCTGTGCATTGTGCAACAGTGAACGGCAAAAGAGAATTCTTGAGAATACACTTCACACACTGCAAAAACTGGGGTGTTAAATGGATTCTTTCCGGTATCCATATGTGACAACACCGCCATGGTGTTAGCTATCCCCATTACTACATCGTTGATAAAATCAACACCGTGGCGGTGTTGTCACATATAGATACCAAGAGAATCAATTTAACACCCCGGTTTGTGCAGTGCGCAGAGAGTTTCATCAAAATTGTAGCCTATAAAAAAAAACATGGTTTAAAACCATTCCCACGCAAAAAAAATCATTTTTCCCAGCATGTTTGACTAACTATTTGAAACTGCTCAACTGTACACCTGGCCAAAGTATGGAGATGTAGACAATAGGGCTTTACAATCGCTTTCTGCTACGTGAAAATAGGTAGGATACCAGTCCCAAAATGATGGTTAGACACCGATGTTCCGACCACCTGAGTGTATTTTCCTAACCCTAACCATAGCGAATATAAATCACATGGAGTTTTCGGATCACAGGACTGATAGAAGATAGATAGTTGTTTCGGATTTATAGAGCAGTCACCAAAATAGTACTTGTCACATAATAATAATAATAATAATAGTGGCTTCTTATATAGCGCTCAGGTCCGTCACTCAGTGACGCTTCAACATTATTACCCCTGGTCACAGGGCCATTTTATTTCATTCCTTAAACCATCTCAGTTCCCTTGGGAGTATACAGCCTGTGCTGCCAAATATGTAGCGCATCAAGCTAAATCAATCACAAGAACCATCTCCGCCCTCACATGTATCCATTTACCCCTGGGTGATGAGAAGCAATTATAGTTAAGTGTCTTGCTCAAGGACACAAGTGTCACGACCGGGACTCGAACCCACACTCTGCTGATCAGGAACACCAGAGCTTGGATCCGGTGCTCTTATCCGCTCGGCCACGACACGCTTGTTTTGGTAAGCATAATTGTTTTATTCTAAGTTACTTTTTGTTCCTAAAAATCTTCATGAAACCGGGCCCTGACCGTTTGTAGTGAGTGGCTCGACTATGCACAAGACTGTGTTATATTATTTAGACGCATACAGATTATGATATACTACAGGCTGACAAAGTTTGTCATCCAAAACCACAGTGGATGTTATTGAGCGGTCAGACAGTAGGAGGGTTGACTGTGTACTGTGTAGATACATAGGCCTACACCTTATGCTATACTACATGCTGGCATAGTTTGTCATCAAAACCAGTGTATTATATTGAATGGTCAGACGGTTGGAAGGTTGACTATGTACTGTGTAGATGTAAATATCACAATGTATCATATTGCAATGCATTTGGCTATCTGGTCTAATATCAAAAGTTATATTTTAAGTGTTTCTAAACATTTGGAAAATTTGCTATCCGTCTTGTTTTCACCCGTCAGGGTCAAATCAATGTACCGGAACTAGGGGGTGGAAGGTGATATAGTCTGGTACCTTTGTCTTTGTATGTTTTATAAATTAACTTCGCACGCAGGGCACACGACAAAGAAGGTTAGAGCGTGGAAGAAAAGAGCACAGCCAGTTCACTGCACTTGGCGATCTGGTCTAAAATCTGGATACTCAAACAGATGCCGGATTGCTTGAACATGACAGCTGAATCCGATCTTGCTGGAAATTTCCCCCCACCCTCCTCAACAAAATATAAAATCTACAAATAAATATAAAAAAAATCTAGGATTAGACTTTAATCTCAGTTAATCTATAATTGGAAGTCTCCTCAAACTATTGAGTGTAATGTACTCAGCGATTTTTCCCCTTCGTCGAGGAATATGCCTGCGTAGATAACGGCCAGACTCTGGGTGCAACAGACAGGGTTGGCTGGATGAGTTAAACAGGCCAAGCACGCATTGAGATGTATCACGTAAAAAGGTTGGCTGGTATGCGTCCACGAACTTAAATCATGCACAGTTACACACCCATTGCCATCAGAGTTTAAAGGGACAGGCAGAAAGAACATTCGGAAAATGTCGGCTGAAAGGATTTCTTGAATGTGATGTCTTAAACATTCCATATGTTTAGAAATACGTGCCCGTTGGCCTAAATCGGCTTATTTTTTAGAATGCCATTCTTCTCATGTATGCGATCATTAAATAAACCCAGTTTTGCCAGGAATTGCCGAATTTTCTAAAAAATAAGCCGATTTAGGCCAACGGGCACGTATTTCTAAACATATGGAATGTTTAAGACATCACATCACAGTGATATCAAAGCTGATGTTTCAGCTGTTTCACTTTTAATGTCAGTTTTAAGTTATTCCAAGAAGTACCTTAGTTTGCATTGGGCGCCACATATATCCCTTCTGTCACGTTACGTCTTATGGGAATCCCACACTTGAAGAACCTTCAATACTAAAGCATACTGTAGCTGTTTGTGACTGTCCAGCTGAGAGGTTCTTAATGTGATGGCAAATTTTGAATAGCCGGAAGGGACATCTTCAACCTCATTATATATAGTGCAACCCATACCTTGAACTTAGAGTGAATAAAAGGTACGTAAAACCCACCAACTATAACATATGAAAAATACATTCTTTGTAAATAAAGCAGCCATATATATAAATACATATAAATTGCTTTGAATATTTGATATTTAACATAGAGAGCTTGTTATTTCTTCTCACAAGTAGTCCGGATTGACGACAAAGCCTTTCTTCTTGGTTCCGGTGCTGGTAGTAAGTGTTGAGTCTTTTTCCTCCCCGGCAGGTGAGGAGCAAGCGAGGAGGTCCCCGGAGTCTTTGCTCCCCTTGCTGTCCTCACTGTACATGCTGCTGGGGCGAGACGTACTCTTCGGCTCAAAATCCTCCTCATCCGAACTTGCATGATTGACTGTGTACTTGGCTTTCCTGTTGGGGGATTGATGACAAGGTGTTTGATTAATGTGGGTTGATTGGCTGAGCGATGGCCATGCATGGTTGGTCAAGTGCTTGGTAGGCTGAATAATTTATACATTCCGGATTGATTGATATTCATAGGTGATAGTTTTAATTTGGTTGATCACAAATCCATGTAGGGATTGATCTAATGACAATCGATTAGGTGTATCTTAATTGGGTAAATTTTGATTTCACTTTTTGTTCAATTAAATGCCAATTTACAGCCAATAAATAGTTTTCATTTGCCGCCACAGAGTGTGAAGTCAGGAATGTTTACGGGCATATTATATATCATTGATAATATCATTGTTTAAATGCACATTTATGCGTTATGGGTTCACCGAGTGTGGCACGCAGGAGTTTATATCAAGCTTCCTTTCATTATTGGTCGGCGAGCCACTTGCCTGCGCACATATTAAGAACGCTTGACGCGGCTCGAAACCAAAATCAAAATTGTCCCGTAAAAATTTCGTCGATCTTTACATCTAAATGTTTAAATGATGACTAGTGTTTACTAAAACGAACTCCAGTTCACAGAATCTCTTCTTAATATCGTTTGTCAAACGGTTTTATAATCGGTCATGCAAATCAACCTCAGCCGTGCTTTTCTTACAGCCAGACATACCAATCCTTGAGAAAGCTGAACGATTCGGTGTTGGAGCTACCGAAAACTAAAACGATTGGGATGAGGAATACACAACACGTCTAGGGGTCGGGTTAATTTAGAACGAGTGATTAAATACATGTAGCTTAAAACTCCCTGTGGCTGCATTAAAACAAAAATTATTGACGATGATCAAACAGCCGCTGCACACTGCACACCAACTAAAATGCTCACATCAACACGTGCTTATCTTAAACTTGCCATTTTAGTGATGGAAACCGCATTCGGGCTATGAAACTTAGAAACATTCACATTACACACTTGACTTGCAATACATAGCATGTAAACGTCATGTAGGTATGAAATGAGGGGCTGCATGGTCAGTAAGGAATAGGTTTGCGGTGACACCATGTGTGATCTTGGAGTGTACGATTGGTTCCAATAAGAACTGATACTCAATGTTTTGATCAGTGTGCGTTACATTCAGTGTCTTTGCTTCGCAGAGCCAGGCGTGTTCAAAAGAGATATTTCACAAGGTGTCTTTGCAAAGCTGTTCCTCAAGACTTAAATAATTTGGATACCATAACACGAAAGAGAAATGATGTAAAATTGCTTGTGCCCATCAAACATTGGCGACGAGTATGGGTGATATCACCTTCTCTTAGGAACATTAATCCAACCCGACAACAAACTAAGTAAGCCGACATCCTTGTTCCAATGCGCCATGACCATAAATGATAAGCGCGCAAAGGATTCCGCGTGAAATTTGGCAACATTGCCAGCCACCACGCCGAGCTATTTTCAAAGAAATGCTACAGACCAGTGAAATCTGGTACAGTATACTCGTAAACTACTTTGCTGCGTTCACCTTGCGCAACGTGACACGTGCCAAGTTCGCGCAAGGCCCATTTGTTGACCAGTGATTGGTCAACAACTGATATCAACGGGTACCAGGTATAAAGTATCGACCACAAGGCGACAAATAGTCTTTCTGCGAACTTTGCTGAAGTTAGCTCCACTCAGTCTCCAAAGAAGCATTGCGGTGTGATATTTTTAAGATGGCGCTTGTGCAAATGGCGCTTTCTGTCATTAATACGACTAATGTAACATTTAAGCCAATTTAAAATCAACCATCTCTGCTGAAAACCTCAGAAGGATAGTTCACTTTCCCTCATCCTATACCCTCTCCCTCCTAGCAATCCATGCCCCTGGCAATCTAAAAATACTACGCTAATGATACTATTAATAATTATAGTATCACCACCAAATGCGAGTCTTGTGTACACCCAAGGTTTGATTAAGATCACACCAAGAACGAGCGAAAGGCCCATAATGCCAACTCTCTCGGTGCTCGCCGAAGCAAAACAAACTTCAGAAGTAGACACTGGATGACGAGCAAGAGGCAGTCAAGCGTGCCGAACGATAGAAGACACAGACAGACTCCCCAAGGAAATCAGACTGCGTCATAGACATTAACAGATTAACCACCACCCACCCCCTACACGTTCAAACGAAACAAGAGTTGGTTGATAGGTCTGCCATCCAAGACGATTAATTATTCAGACCACATCCTTTTAAAATAGCCTTCTAATTATAAAGAAATGTGTAATTTCTGAGAATTTTAATGATTAACGAACTAAATAGACAGAATTGATTTATGTGTTGACTATTTTTGCCGTGTCATTAATTCTTGCCGAAGTTCCGAAGTTACACAGAGTTGCCACCGGTGGAGTTGCGAGGGATCACCGAGCAGAACGTTTCAGCACCGTGTTTTGACACTTTATCAATTTTGGTGTCGCCTTTCAGTTTGAAAATACTATACCGACCTGATAGGGGAAGAGTACATCAGTTGGTTTTTGAAAGACCCAATTCCTGATCATCTTCTTGTTGTTTTAAAAATAGTGGTTAGTGGCCTGACGTTTCGACCCTAGCAGAGTCTTTCTCGAAGGCTAAATGACCTTGTTTTTCATTTTAAGAATGATTACCAAACGTATACCTAACCTTTAATAATCTTCAACCCAAAACACTCTCTTAAACACGAACAATACTATCACCCAACGAAAAGCATGCACTTAAAATACGAAATAATATCAATATCTGAGAGTGTTCTCTGAGATTGTAGCAGTGTCAATAGACCTCTATGCTTTATCTGAGAGTGTCCTCTGAGATTGTAGCAGTGTCAATAGACCTCTATGCTTTCAGTTATAGTAGTCTCATTGTTCTAAGTCAGGACAATAGTGCCAAGTGTGTATGGGTCTTCACATTCCACTGTGATGACAGAGAGTGCCAGGCACTGGTCAAACGTACCCAAATATGGGGCAACCTCTTCCAACTCATTTGTTTAGTACAACCCCTTTCTTTAAACCATCCAAACATATTCTTTTATTGTATAATTATTCAAATGTATTCTCAATGAGGTGTAAAACAAGTCCTAATACGGTTATACTTGCTGCAACAAGTAGTCTTGGGTTTTACAATAAATACCGGGTGAAAGTCAGAGAGTAGGCAGTGAGAGCCTCCACCAGCATCGAGTAAATAAACGTTTCAACTATCAACAACCGTGTGTTACTTTGTGTTCTTCTGTAGCGTATAATCAAGCTGGTTATAATACTGTTTGGAATCCCAAATGTGCCGTGGTTGTAATTCTTCCGTGGTTGGCAAATTTTCAGCGGTGCAAAAGAAAATGCATACGATCAAGTTTGTATCAACTGTCCAGAAAACATAACTCGAATAAACTAATAATACCCAAGCTCATCACTGACACATTCTAATCAATTCTATTCAAGTCAGCATTTCATAAAAATCCCACACAACAACACATAAAATTAAAGGCCTCTCCGCACGGTATCGCTTTTTCTCCTAATAAGTATTCAGGACCCGTTTGTCAAGAGTACCACCGACCAGCCACAAAGATTAAGACTGTTAATTCCTGTACAACCAGAACCAAAAATCTCAATTGGGTTATATGATTGAATTGGCGCCGTGGAACTCAGATCCTTAATAAAACCTTGGTACCAGGAGATTCATAAACGCAGTTATTAGGGTAAATGTGTCGCCCCGTTGTTGTTAACGATGACGAGACATGTATTTGGGAATTCCGATGTTCTGGGAAGCTTCACAAGAAAGCGGGTCACAAACCTATTGCTGCAGCACTTAAAACATGCACTTTTAATAAATGTATTTCCCACGGCGAGAATTTGTACGGAAGCAATCTGAATCAATTGACAGCAAACGGCGTTTGAGCAGGTTAGCATGTTAAAAGGTAATACAATTAGAATGGTAAAATCAGTCCTAGAGTGAGAAAAAAAGAAGAGAAAAAAAAGGGGGGGGGAAAACAAATAAATAAAAAAAATTACACTCGGTTTTTATATAGGCCTAGTGTTTTATCTACGCTTTATTAAGATGTTTTGCAGACATGTTTGCCTGGTTTTTTAAATATATGGGCCATTATGGCACATTGTGCGGGTTTTGCGGAGTGGAGATGTGCCACAATCTGCAGCCAACCATGCCAGAAAACACCGGGCAAACCCCTTCTTTTATCGAGGAGCTCCATTACACAACACGGGACCTACGGCTTTACGTCCCATCCGAAGGACAAATCGATAATGGTGAGGTGTCTTGCTTAAGGAGGCAAGTGTCAAGACCGGGACTCGAACCCACACTCTGCTGAACAGAAACGCCAGAGCACAAGTCCGGTGCGCTTAACCGCTCGACCACAACACGCCACAAGGGACAGCCTGTCTGTTGCCTCAGGTCTGTACCTTGGTGCCCCTTCAGAATAGCCCCTTTAAGAATTTATAATGTAGGTACCCTTTCCAATAATTATAATAGCCTTGTCATTTCAAAGATGAAATTCAAGGCTTGTTAAATATCCATCTCGACCATGCAATGCCTCAAATCCTCTATTAAAATTTAACACATTTTGTCCTGATGCCTGCTACTGCCGACAGCAGGTGTAAAACTTATTTCAGTCAAATCAATCTTTCCCGCACGGAAACCACGAAACCATGTAATTTGAAATGCCTTTTAGAGTCTTGGTGGCGTAAAAAGCTTTCAGCCGAAATCGCAATATATTCCACAAATTGCTTCAAGATGATGGTGCATTGACAGGTAGATCTTGAGACATGAAGTATATGAAATGGATGATTAAACTAAAGGGACAATTTGTTTCAAGAAGGAGCAGCGTTTTACCTTATTTTAATTTTGTATCCCTTTTGTATGGAACACAAAATAATTGGCAATGTCTGCAATTTCGTATGTGAACCATCATCTGTATTATGGCTGCTACACATTTGAGCTTAGAGTCTAGGATCCCTTTTAAGGCAAAGTATACCTTCGGTCTTTGAAACCGGTCGATTGTTTTAATCCTGTATAAATGTAGATGTATACAATAAAACTAACCTGTGAAAATTGTATTTCAAAAGGTGGTAGCGTTTTTAAGATATCACCGAATATCCGGAGCAAATAGGTCCACATAAGGAAGAAAAAACCCAAATAGGAATACACAATCTGAGAAACGTATCTGACAGTAACCTTTCCAAGATTCAATTTTTGAATTTGGGGGGAACCACGTTACTCCGAAGTGAAATGTTTCTCAACATGCTTTATACATTGAAAGCTGCTGTACTTCTAACCAGTAAGTTTTTACTGCCATTAATGTTATATCTTCCCTTTAATGTCCATTTGGTATGCAAGGAAAGTGATCAAACCACGCCATTCTTTATTGAATTCTATTATTGATTCTGTTTGTCCAGATCCACGTTGTACTGATGCACGTTGTACTGATGCGATCGTAAGAAAAACCAATAACAATTTGCAGACATTAGAACTCATTTGAGAGACTTCCCTTAACACAATTTAAAACTTGAAGCAAAGAAAAAAAATATATATCTAATAAATAAAAATCAGTGGGCGTCCCCAATTAAATTAGACGACTCCGGAGTTTAAACACGACAAGCAGCAGGGTATCAGTACCAAACGAGACACAATGGATCGTCTCAAGGAACCTGGAAAAGACTTTCAAAGGGAAAAGACTTGAAGTCTGTCGATTAAAATAATTTTATCTGGAGAGAACAGGAATCAAATTACGCCCTAAGTCGCTTGCAAATTGGAGATACAATTTTTGAAAAGAAAAAAACCCCCGAAGAATCATTACTGTGGCGACACATGGGAATTCAAGTCGCACTGTGGGGAAAATAACATACAAGTCTCAGTAATAACGACTTATCTATTTGAACATTTCTAAAGTCCCCCCCCCCCCCCAAATTTGGCGTGTTTTTTGGGGTCCCCGCCGAAAACACATCTGGAATTTGAGACACAAACACGGCCAGCTAAAGCTACAATTACACGTTTTCTCTTCCTGAAAATACAGAATTGGCTGATAATGTTAAAGGTAGCTTTTATCGCTGGAATCTTTTATATGAGCCGAGAACAGGTGGGCTATCGGCACCTGTCGCTGTGCAGTGTTTGAGTTTCCTACCGGATAGCTTCAACAGGATGTCGCAATTGATCGAGATGCAGACCGAGGAGCTAATTAGAGTGACAGGTTACCCGAGACGGTTGGCAAGCTGGGTTGTGTTTATGACCTAATGATAGAGTTTCACGAGAGTATCAATACAAGTTTGTCATGAAAAAATCAAAAATAAAAATTAAAAAGTAGACGAGTTTGTTGGCAGAAAGTTGTACAGTATATTGTTGTTTGTTTTCCTAAACATTAAAATGACTGAACAAAGAATCTAAACAACAATAAACTTGACCTTTGTTTCTCAAATTAAAAGCACTTATATCACCATTGATTAGAACTTAGGTATCAATTTGAAAGATTCTTTTGCTTCTGTTTTGTTTAGCTTTTAGCAACAGCCAATCTCTCTCTCTCTCTCACAAACTATTGGTTTAACGTATAATGAGTAGGAGTTGCACAAACTAATAGAATTGTGATTCAGTAACTAGCCGACAACACTATTCTAGTCATTGTGAAATCAGCTGTTAGCTTGGCCGAATTCGAACCCACATTCTGTGATTGCAAGTCCTGCCGTTTAACCACTTGACCATGGTGACACATCTAAGTGGATTTTTGTATATATAAATATTTTTTTAAACTGACCAACCAGAGGACCAGTGGTCCGGCTGGCTAACTCAGTGTTGAAAAGCATCCCTATTCAAGTCCCTATATGAGTTATGGGCAATGGCAAAAGCTGACGGACCAGTGAAATGAAAATGAAAAAACTAACTGGTTCTGTTGGCTAGTGACTGAAAAAAGTTCCTGTACTCAGCAAATAATGAGACGGCTGCATGGATTAAACAAATTCGTTCTGTTACCTTTAAAATATTATTTATTGCTTGAGTTGTAAATATATAGTTAGTGAGTTCTTCGTCTTATATTCTGATGCCTTGTTATTCTAGTATATTTTGTTATTGTTCGAAGTCGATTGATCTTAAGTTATTTGTGTATCAAATATGCTGCGCCCCTGTGGATGCCTGGCCCAAATGGAACCAGTTTTAACTGTTAAAGGAACAAAGTGCAATCCAAAAATAAACGATATAAGTAAACAATATTTTGTGCGCAAATCTGACAAATTGTTGAGAAACTTATTCCATGTCCCTGTTGATACAAGGTATTAATAACTCCGCAAGTTTTCTACCTTAACTTCCAGAGCTTTGACTTCAAATGATCCCGGATTTACCCAGATTATTATTCTACTCCATTTCAATCAATGCACCGTGAACGGCAATCCAACAACGCTGTCTGTTTATTTTGTTTTGTCCTAAAAACCCTTGTCGCTGTTATGACAAGATTTCATATTACATGTATCATCGCTTCTGCTATGCCACTTTTGACTTCATATCCGTTTTTCCACGTACGAGACTCCCGAGTTACTGTGGATTAATGAATTCCGTCGCATAAACAAATACGAAGCTATGATATGTCATTGGATTTTGCAAGTCAATCCTCAACACCTTTCGAAAAACATGCCACACAAGCTACCTTTGAAAATCAGGATGATTTCAAGAGAGCGCTTGGTTTATGTTTTTTCTTTCTTTGGGGGTTTATGTTTTTTCTTTCTTTTTGGGATTTTTTGACGTGGTTGTTCGGTCTAATGCGCCAGACTCAAGGTCTGGCGTTTTTCGAAGTGTGGGTCAAGTCACTCGTGTCCTTGAGCAAGACACTAATTAATTTGACCTTCGGATGGGACGTTGAAGTTGCTGGGCCCGTGTATTGTGCAACGGTAGTACCCCAATACACTTATCATTAAAGGCCCTGTCACACCTTGACGTTTTAGACAGCGTATGCAAACGTATACAAAATTTGGCGAATACGTCGAATAAGTTATGGATAAGTTTTGTATAAGTTAAAAGCACGCTGGTATACGTCGTAGTACGGCGAGGTCGTCGAAAAATTGCACAAAATGTTTCGACTTATGATACGTCCCGCATACGCGGGCCATAAGTTTAGGTAAGTTATGCGATCGTTGACACACGTTGACACACGTTCACACACGTTACTTGTAAGTTACTCATAAGTCGACATACGTCGAGATAAATGTCTAGCATATACCCAAAACCTATTTCTAACCTATGAGTAACGTGATTTGAACTTATCTCCAACGAATATTGACGTATGTAAAGACGTGTTGACGTGTTCCGGACGACCACAGAACTTACTGAACGTGTTTCTAACTTACAGCTACCACAGAACTTACTGAACGTGTTTCTAACTGACAGCTACCGTATAATGAAGTATCAGCAGCGTTTAGGGGAATTGGTATACAAAAATGGGGTTCGCAGTGAGGATACTGCGATGTATAGTGCGGTTATGATTTGAATCGACGAGCGGCAGCCTTTTTATAGGCTACGACACGTGATCGTTGGCGATACGCTGCCGCGCGCTATGCATAAGTTAGGCTATCGTTGGGCATAAGTTGTGAACGCCGGCAACACGCTAAGCATTCGTTGGTATAAGTTATCTATAAGTTATCGAAACGTTCTATATAAGTTACTATTACGTTATGTATACGTCTAACTCGTTATGAATACGCTATGTATACGCCCTAAATTGGAAAAAAAACATCGATAGTTCAGCGTATGCCGGCGTTTTAGGGAAATTTTGATACGTCGGCATACGCTGGCTAAAACGTCAAGGTGTGACAGGGCAAGAGACGGGGGTTCAACGCGGTGTTTCTGACAATATTCTTGGCTGCAGATTAATAATAATAATAATAATAAAGACATTTGTAAAGCACCTAATGCAAAAGCCTCTAAGCGCATAAAGAGAACAATGAAATATACAAAGAGTGAAAGATACATTACAAGTAAGCAGATAAGCAACTTCAAACAAATGAGTTTTTAACAGAGACTTAAAACAGTGTAAAGAACTAGCCTGGCGAATATGCACAGGAAGACTATTCCAAAGATATGGAGCAGCGTAAGAAAATGATCTTTGACCATAAAAAATGGAAGAAGCTCTTGTAGTTGTGGTAAGCAATGACTGTTGAGATGAACGTAAAGTCCGAGTAAGGGAATAATGGTGAACAAGTTCAGATAAATAAGATTGCGCTGAGTCACCTTGTAACCCCCCTTACAAGGTGCTACATAAATGGTTTTCATATAATTCAAACAGAGCTCTGCATGTAGGCCCTACCTGTCTTGAAAGTAATGAGCGCTTTGAGACACCTGTCGGGTGTGATAAAGTGCTGTATAAGAATATAGATTGATATGTGCTTAGCTCGAGTGGGAAAATCAAATTAAGAAATTGAAGGGTTTGTGGCACAGTTTTATCACACCAGTGCAACTATTTCCCCAGAGCAATTTGTAGAACAAGGTTATCAAAATATATATAATATATATATAAAAAACCAAATAATAAAAAGATAAAACAAATCAAAGAGATAAACTTTAAAACATGCTAGAACTGCATCAGTGGTGTGTGATGCTGGTTTGATCCCGGCACTTTTTTCAGGCTGACTCGAAAACTGGTTTTAAAAACAAATTCGAGAGAGATTTAAACTCAGATTCTGCGTCATTTTGACCCATTTCTGGGTCACATATTCCGGTTTAAACTGACCTAGAAATGGGTAAGGTCCCAGCCCCACTGAACCCCGAATCGTGGGCCCAATTTCATAAAGCATGTAAGCACAGAAAATTGCTTAGCACCGGAAAACATTGCTTAGCAAAAACTGGTTACCAGCCAAAATTCCATAAAGTTAACACTGTTTTTGACTGGTGCCCCACTCATTTTTTGCTTAGCATAGACATTTCCTAAGCAGTATTTTTTGCTTAACAGTTCTATGAAATTGGGCTCTGGGCCCAATTTCATAGAGCTGCTTAAGCACAAAAAATAGCTAAGCACATTAAAAATATGCTTACCAGAATAAGGTTACCAGCCAAACTGCCATGTCACATGTACAATTTGTGACTGGTATCCTGCTCATTTCTGCTTAGCAGACAATTGTTAAGCAATATTTTCTGCTTAAGCAGCTCTATGACATTGGGCCCTGGTCAATTCTGATCCAGGACTTTGTAGTAGTACACTGATGTGTAATAGGCAATGTACGTCAAACAGGTTCATATTTAACTGCATTTTTTCATATTTTGGTAATTTTTTCAAATTTACAGCTTAAAATTGTCATTATATTCCGAAAATTGCAACCGAAACAGGATTTTAAAGCAACATATTTTTTTTTAACAGTTTTTTCCCTCCAAATTGTAAAAAAAATGCTCCAGATTTTACTGATCAATCAATTTTTTCTAGGCTAACAATTTTAAAATGGATAAATTACCATTATTTTTTTCGCAATATAACGCACATTTTGTCATGTTTAAGATCCAAGGGATAAACAAATCTATCCCCTCCTCTTTTTCGCTTGGTTTGAGCAGCAAAGGATAAACAAATCTATCCCTTCCACTTTTCGGCTGGGTTTGAGGAACAAGGGATTAAACAAATCTATCCCCTTACGTAAATTATAACAATTCGAACCACAAATAAACTTTTATTTTTGTCAGCTTTCCCAATAATGAAGCATATATTGTAAATAAAAAAGGTTTTTTCTTTGATGTTATGATGCAATAATAGTTTTGAGTACAAAATTTGCCAAATTGCTAACAAAAAGGAATCAATCAAAAGACTGTTCAAAATATCTTTTATAGAGCACCAGATTCTTACTTTGTTCGTCCAGCAATATTTTATGAAGAAAAACAGCATGATTTTAACATGATGCTATATATTACAAAACAATGTGAAAAATGAAAAATTGTAGTTAAAAATGAACCTGTTAGTCAGTCCTTTCTGAGTTCTGCAGTGGGGGAGGGGGGGGGGGCACATCAACAGGCATAGTACTCGGATGGGATTCGAGTCCACTTTCCCGCCATTCTAGAGCAGACGTCTGAACAACTAGAACACTGAGAGTGTCAGGTGACAACAGGACAGTCTAAATCTTGCAATTAGAAGCGGGTGCCGCAACAATTAAACAAATACCATAATGCAACGTGGACGAAGACTAAAGATCATAAACGAAATTTTGCCCATTGCCAATATTACCATTCATTACAGATGCTAGATCCGGTTTCTGATGGCCGAATTGACCCCCAAATTTAAATCTGTTTTAAATAGCAATTGTTTCATAGATTCTAAAAAGTTATTTTATTACGGATCCCATAGTCATTTTGCAAACAATGTTGCATGATGTTTTTGTGCCTTGTCCGTTGCATAGGCTGTGCGAATCTTTTTTGATTGCCTATGTTTTTTGGTTTTTTAGCAGCATCTTCTGTCACAATTCGTTCAACAACAATAAAAAAGAGAGGTAGAGAAAAATGTATAATAACCGGGCCATGCCCCTTTAAAGGCACTGGACACCTTTGGTAATTATCAAAGACCAGTATTGTCACTTGGTGTATCCCAACATATGCATAAATTGGTCATCGAAGTTGCAAGAAAATAATGAAAGAAAAAACACCCTTGTTGCACAAATTTGTGTGCCTGAAGTCCTTTAATATTTTAGTGAGAAATACTTCTTCCTCAAAAACTACATTACTTCAGAGGGAGTGGTTTCTCACAATGTTTTATACTATCAACAGCTCTCCATTGCTCGTTACCAAGTAAGTTTTTATGCTAATATATATTTTGTGTAATTACCAAACGTGTCCGGTGCCTTTAAGTTATAAGTATGTAAATAAAAATGTAACAAATTATTTCATCTTTAGTTCAGAGCCCGAGTCCGTGCGTTTCCAACTTCCAATTTAAAGACTATAATTGCAGTCGAAATGCCCTTCATTCTCACAATAAGCTGAATAAGAGTAAATCAGGTGTAGAATATGGCCTTACACAAAATATAACCAGAATAATGTAAGATATATTCACGGTGAGAAGATAAAGTGAAAAAAAAAAAAAAAAAAAGGAAAGAAGAAGAAGAAGAAAAACATGGTGAGAGGAAACCAATACACAAATGATTAAAAAGAAGGACAAAATCATATTGAAGTTACATGTATATGTTTGTCCTTGGAGACGTTTTAGAGTGTCTGATTCGACTTCCAGACAGTCCTTCAGAACCAGTTGTATTCAGAAATTCCCCTTCAATCTTGAAGGAATAATTGTGGGCTTCAATCACATTATACTACAGGTATTTTTTCCTCCCCCATTCACATTCGAAGTCATCTTCCGGAACCACGGATGAATGACACAAAAAGTAATCTTTCCCGTTTCTGCATTACCGGCATCAGACAGGGACAATAACAAACGACAACGGTACAATGTGATTATAGGTGACGGGATTCTGCCACACAGTCAGCGTATGCCTATAGATTTATCCTTTGAAAAAATACGAGCAGAATTTTTGCTTGTTTTTACAACATATTGTCTCTTTCTCGTGACATACTCTGACTGAATGACAAATTCCATGCCTCAATTCTCAGGCACAATCCTCCCAAATATTGTCCCCATCTGCCCTACAATAAGAGAACCTCCGTACTGCTAAATAGCTTCACAACACACCTATGTCTCCACCCAGCCGCCGCCACGCTTACCGTTTAAATATACACACAATATTGGTTATTGTCAAATAAACAATGATATAAACCCCATGAAGGTATAAGACCAATAGGTCAACGGAGTCAGTGAAATCCCCCTTAACGATATATCTTCAATGTATTAGAACATCAAGATTTGGTCTTGCGAGATCAGTACTTGCTTAACTTATTTCCCCAAAACAATTTGAAGGGAAATGTTCGACCATGACCACCTTTAAACCATTTAAGTTTTGTGCAAATCCGTTATTTCCTTTTCAATCTTACCAGTGTTGTGCACACCTTTTAAGACCAACCTGCTCAAAGATTAAATTCCAATAATTACAACCTCAACACAAGATCCCAACATTTCTTAACCTCAACGGAATGTCCAATATTGCAAAACAACAAAATGGCACAGCAGAGGGATTTAATGGCCAAGTGCTAAAAAGACTGGACTCTCGCCAGTGGTCCAGCGGGCATTTCCAGTCCCTAATGCTCTGTTTAATTCAGTTAATACTTTCAAATAGAATGGGATTAAATTTTGATCACACTTAAACTGTAACTACCACTTAATATTCATTGCCTATGAGAGGTCAGACATCGTCCCACTTCTCTCAGCGAATTCATTTATTTCCTCCAGAGGACAGTTAAAGAATGATGATCGAAACTTCAGGTTGTTAGACTAACGGTTCACTTCAGAACCCTCACAGCTCAATGAGAGAGATTTCTTCACATGATGTCACCGGAAAAATTAGTTAAATTTTATCTTCACTTTATTTTATTGTAGTAATTTGCCTATCATTTTGTATCAACATTGTCGGTGGTATTTCAACAAACTGGCTGAATCTAGGACGACAATATTTGTCACAATGATAATGTAATAAAACAAAGATATTACTGCCGACAAAAATGTCTCACTCAAGAAAACGTTTCTTGAAACTAGAATGTTTTTTTTAAATAGATAATTAGCAAGAAAAAAATAAAAATTGGCAAGGGATTTTGGGGGGTAATAGGTAACTTAGAAAACATAAGTTTTTTCTTGATACAATAAAATACAAATTAAGAATGATAATTTTGTGCTCTCAGATATGGTTTATATAAGGAAGGTTAAGTTAATAATATATATTTGGTTTGAGGCAACACCATGTGTATATCTACTTGCTAGGTAGATTTTGTTCTTTGAGAACTTGTCTTGCTATTTATTCTACTGCCGCGGAGTAGATTATTCGGAACTCGGGAGACTTCTCAGTTCTGAAAACAACTGTCCTGCTTATTAACTACTACCTGGGCGGGAGGTAGGAAATCGGCCGGGACTACTACTTTCGCTATGTGGATCGAGGGGACTTCTCGTTATTAACTACACTGCCGCGGTGTGAGTTCTTAATAGGTCCCAACGTTTCGACTAGCTTGCTCTAGTCATCGTCAAGTTAATAGTTCTTACTTTTGCTTTCTTGAATCAAGCACATTATTAAAAAGATCATCCAAACAGTGTTTCTTAAAACAAGAATAGGTCTGTTAAAAACAATTTGTGTCTTCCCCGTTAAAACAAAAAAGGATTCCAGATCAGATATCATCATAGCCGATGTTTTATTAAATATTTTATTTATTTTATAAATACATGTTTATGTTAATATAAATACATGTTTAATTTTATATATTTCTTTTTCAAAGATTGTTTCCAACTTCAAGAATTTGCTATTTTTTGTTTGTCTGCTTGTTTTTTATAGTTTTTTTTATCTATACTTTCTGCTTTTAATGAACGTGTTTCTCTACATGTTTCTTTAACTTGGTATTTTTGTTATTCTCGGGGCCCCGTTGGAGACCAAATTGTTTGTGAACAGGTTGCCCTGATTAAAGATAACAAAGGCATTCAATTGAACCATCAAACCATAAATCTCAATGACAGAATGAAGCCACTAACTATTAAAAAACTGACAGCGAAGATGAAAAGAGCCGATGAAACTCGTTCCTTTATTTAATAGAGCGTTCACCTTCAAATCCAAAGGTCACGCAGTTATCAGCCGTCGGGTTTTCTGTCTTCTTTCTTAGAATCACTGACAATGAACGTCACCATCCGTCAGACTGCGCTTAACGAAGGCGTAATTACACTTCAATCAGTTGATTATACACGCGATTCTGGTCCATTACACACAAATGAATAATCCCTATTTCCATGTCATGAAAGCGATACTCTAATCGGAGAGTTCATCCCCACCAGAATGGACTGGAGGAGAGCCGCAACAGACTCGATGAGTGCCCCCCAATACTTTCAGCTTTGGGTGGATCGATTTTCATAACTGTTTGTCTTGACGTTTTAGCCACGGTCAGCTCTCAAATGTGTGCTCTACTTTTCGGTCAGAATCGACCCTGACCGGGTCTCGTAGGGCATGACCACCTTCTGGGTCAGTATTACCCGGAATCTTTATCAATGCCCTTGAAAACATTACCATCCCTGTTCATCAGGCATACTTAGACTGTTCCTCAAATATTCTCAACTCCCTGGGGAGCATACAACCCCAAGCTGCTTAAATTGGCACTAATGGGTTAATCAAACACATTACCGTCTCAGCACTACCATTTATACACCTGGGACAAGAGAAGCAACTATGGTCACAGTGCCTTGCTCGGAAACACAAGTGTCATGAATCAAGCCCCACACTCCTACGAAATAGCCTTCAGTACTTGAGCCCGATGCACCAAGATCCTTGTTTTCACCACCCATGAGTAAATGGGTATCGAAAAGGGTATAGAGATGTATATGTATATTGTAAACTTACTTGCGTTTGGATTTGGAAATAAAGTTCAGTGAATAACAAGACAGGCCACTTTTGGTATAGGCCTAATACGGTGCAGGCAGGTGGATTGTGCCGACGCCAGGGTTTCGGCAATTGCGATGCGGTTTCTTTGTATACTAAAACAGGACCCCCTAACTTGCTGAAAAGTTCAGATGAATGCAATAAGCATTTTCTACTTACTGTTGCTTTCAAGACCTCAAACCGGGAAACGAATGACATTTTCGCACATCAGCTCCTTGTTATTTTGTGTTTATTTAGAGGTTTGAAATAAGTATTTTCCCAAAACCAAATGAAAAAGAAAAAAGTTTTACCCCTTTAAGACCTTAATCTGCGCACTATGAACAGCATATAAATCGCACTGTTGCTAGACATTTAGTGTTTATTTAGAGCCTAGGCAAGTGTAGACTATGCGGGCTGCAGTTGGTGACACACAAGCATTCTATCAATCACGGCAGCTTCAAACCAAACTGAACGCGTCATTCTACGATTAGTCAGCACCCAGTAACAGATATCACCAAATTGGCTCCCTCGTATATGCACCATTTCACAAAACAAAACAAATAATAATGCAACAACTGAGAGTAGATAACAGAATTTCCTTCAACCTGTTATAAATAATGTAGATGCTGTGTAATTAAGCCACTGGAATATATTGTTAATGAAACAATGTCGTGGGATAAATAATTTACATCAGTATCCAGGAGCATGATGGATGAGGAGACATAAGAACATAATAGGTCTCCTCGGATGGTCGAGTCTCTCGCTTTGAAAGGATACTCAGGTATTTTTGTTTTTCAAATTAATGTCCAAGACCTTTTAAAATTAGGGTGGTCGTGGTCGAGCGGTCTCGAGCATCGAACTCAAGATCTGACGGCCTAGTCATCAGAGTGTGGGTTCGTATCTGGTCCTGGTATGGCAGTTGGGTTCTCGGGCAAGACAACTAGCCATAGTTGTTTCTCACCACCCAGGAGTAAATGTATACCTAAAAGGGTATAGAGATGTGAATGTGAACCTGTCCAAATGTGCACCTGTTTTTGGATGCCGGTGCTGCATACTACAAAGGAGTTTGATTTGCAGTTTTGCTTCAGGCTTAATGAATAGTGGTAGTGGTAGCGTACGGTGCTTTGATTAGAATTTTTAAAGACTCACTTCAAACAATGTTACAAACAATGCACCTGTTTGCAATTAATTAATTAAAGCTAATTTTGTTGCTTAATTAATTAGGCTTTATAATTTGGTTTTAACTATACCATTGACAACTGATAGAATGATCCTCCTCTTTTTACCACATCACCAACACCTGTTGATTGACACCCCTATATGAAGTTTGGTATGGTCCAGCTTAGGATATCATGGCAGTATGAGCTGACCAGTGTGTACGATGTGGTTACAAAAATAATGTGCTGACAACGGCCCTCACTGCAGGGTTTTAAGAAATAAATGCTGAAGTGCTTTGTTCAAGATGACAGATTCAGATTTTGGTGCTGGGATTTGTTTAGGGGGTGTGGCAATCGTTTGCCAAGAGGACTGGGCAACAACTATCCGTACCATAGTAAACAGGTGTTGAATTAAACTTACGGAGGGGGAGGGGGGGGGGGAGGATTGCTTCTCACCCTATTCCACGCCCCAAGCACCTGCTCTGCCACTGTGCTCTAATGTTTTGTCGTCGTTGTAATGTTGTTGTTGCTGTTGTTGTTTTGTTTTGTCGCCTTTCTTTTCAAGAAAGAGTTTATGGATTGTAATTAGAGAATACGTTCCCCGGCTAAATTAATTGGATCACACTTAACAATGAACAGACACACTCCTGCCACCCGATTCGACTACCCACCGCTGTTAATAAGCAATGCTTGAGGGGGGTGGGAGATGCCATACTATAAGCGTGCCCGAAATATATTATCGCATTATATAATACGCCAGGCACACTTAGAAGCGAGGCCGGCGTCGCGCGGTAGAGAATCAGTCACACCATTAACTTACCAATAATCATTGATCGGCAGAATCTCTACCTAAGCACCTGAATACAAAGTGGATGTGTTCAATGTGATTCATCCATTGATGATTCGGAGACATTTTGGGGCGAAAACTTCCGCAACCAGAACTTTGCAGAAGAAGTCATTATTTCATGAGGCGGCCATGATGGAAAGCGCCACCAACCGATCCACGGAGAGAACGTAAACATTGCATATTATGACATGCCTCGCTAACAATCGTGGCGGGTGATATTATGTAAGATGATAATATATTTCGGGCACGCTTATAGTATGGCATCTCCCCCCTCAAGCCTTGCTTATTAACAGCGGTGGGTAGTCGAATCGGGTGCTCCTGCGTACCCCACCCCCACCCCACAATGCTGCTACCAAGGGAACAGACCGCCCAACGGAATCTGACATTGACCGGGTAGGTGAGCCAGCGAGTTTTGGCCATTATTACAGAAAGACACAGATAGTTGGGTCGTCTGCTGAAAACCAGCCTGTGACATCAGGTTGATCTTAACAATTACAACTCTCCGGCAAAGCTAGGCTTTAAAACCATGATGTCTAGACGACAGAACCCAGAGAAAGGGGGAAAAAAATCAGGTAAGAGAAAAAAAGGCAATCGAAGCTTGGTTGGAATTGAAAGGGAGAGCACTTGGGTAACTTGAGATGTGCATCTTGTAATAATATTTGCGAACTGACATTTAAATTAAGAAAAACAAGAAGACAATTGAGACAGAAACACAAATTGCCACAGATGGGAGCTCGAGTACAGGATGTTTGGAGCGGAAGGGTGAAACAAGGGCATTGACAAGGTAGATACGTGGTATAAGTTTACTGTCTGAGCACAAAGGGGTATCCTCTGAAAATACCTATAAAATACATGAATGGAATCAACAGGCATGATATTTGGTCGTTAGAAAAAAGTAGGCAAATCTTTACTGATTACGAAAGCTGACCTATATGGAGTAGAATTTAAAATACTTTTTAGGCTATTTTAGTCACAGTTTTCCTGATTTTTCCAAGGGTATAAAAAACAACCTGAAAATCAGACTAAATTAGGAAGAACATCATGCCTGAATCACAGACGAAGATACCGGGACTTAGCTCACTACCCATGGCTTTAGAATCGGTCCATCAGAGACAGATCATCCTAATTGCTTATTAATGGCTTTCCATGTACAACAGAAAGTGTAGGAGTCCAGCATAAGGCACATGATTCCCTTCTCGCGGCAACGCTGTACTCTGATGGGCAGTGATGGGGGAGAGAGAGAGAGGTGGGTTTGCTGTTTTGTGAGATGAGATTCAATCATAATGACTTCATAGATAATGTTCTGAGCATAAATGAATAATTAGAGTACGACTGGATGATAACAAAAAAAAAAAAAAGGATTTTACATGAAGCAATTCAGGTCGGCAGGACGTTGACTCAGCCAGACGTAGTTAATATATTGATGAATTCTTGCACCCGTGAAGATATTCTCAGAAAAAGATTTAAAGAGTCCTTGTGCATGAGAATTATGAATTATGTATTGGATTCCGTAATCCTCCCATTGGTACAATTATTACCTCTTCACAAAAGAAATGTTCAATAAATATATAAATCACTTTCAGATCTTCAAACATTTAGATTTTTTTCATTTTTATTTTATATTTTATATTATAATTATAGCAACTATTTTATATATATTATTGTTTATTACTTTTATCTACGTGTATCTCAAGGCGCTTATTATATATCTTTGTGAGATTTGTTAAAGTTTTAATTATGAGACTGATTCATGTAGCACCTGATAATGGTTTACAATGTGCTGCGGTGCATTCAGCATTCACTGGTTGAGGTTATTGAGACTTGTAACTGGTTGAGGTTATTGAGACTTGTAACTGGTTGAGGTTATTGAGACTTGTAACTGGTTGAGGTTATTGAGACTTGTAACTGGTTGAGGTTATTGAGACTTGTAACTGGTTGAGGTTATTGAGACTTGTAACTGGTTGAAGGTTATTGAGACTTGTAACTGGTTGAGGTTATTGAGACTTGTAACTGGTTGAGGTTATTGAGACTTAGAATACCCCCAAACTTTCATAAGGACCCCCATCTACTGGAAAATGGGCCATCACAAAACTGAATTTGACCTCGGAACCCCTAGTTTAACAGTGAAGGTGCCGAGGTGTTCTGCAGGACGAAGCAATAATGGTCTGTGCCTATAGCTCACGGACGAGTGTGCAACGACCTAAACCTTGGCCAGGACCTGGACCCGGACGTGGACCCGGACCTGGACCCGGACGAAGCAATAATGGTCTGTGCCTATAGCTCACGGACGAGTGTGCAACGACCTAAACCTTGGCCAGGACCTGGACCCAGACACCAGAGCTTGAGCACGGTGCACTAGACCGCTCGAACACGACACTCCAAGATGAGACTCAGAAGAAAACAACATACATTTCATTCAACAATTATCATACAGCCTCCAACTTGAAGCAAAGTTAGTGAATCAGAATATACTTTTTAAAAAAAGAGAGAAAAAAACAAACTTCAAAAAGTGAAATATTATCAACACAAAACTGCCTCCGTGTGTTTACATTCTTATGTATCTTATTTGTTGGGGAGGATAACGGGGGAAAATCCTCATCAAATCAGCTCCTTATAAGGTACCTATAAAAGCGTTAACAAGTGCACCGTGAGGAAAAAAAGGGCAAAATTGAGTTGAAACTTCAGTCGCTGAGTGATGGCGACGGATGACATGGATTGATATCGATTGATCCTGACCACACATTCATTAACACAAAAAGTGCAAACGAACTCCTTGACACTTTGAGTAGCATAATGACACTCGATACTTGATTCTGAAAGCTAGCTAGTTAAGAGTTTTCTACCTTTTCCCGTTTAGCAGAGACACTATACTTCTCTCACTTCGTCGTGGATGAGACAGTAATCCGTCCCGGGGTTTGATTTCATACAGGAATTCTGATGACAGTGTCAAAACTGACCTGGGAAAAGTTTTGTTCAAAAGGTCTCGACGTAAGGAAAACAAGCAAATAAAGGTCACTTTTGAAGCGTGGAGACCTACTATTGAAAAACAACCCATAAGCGAAAAAGCTAAGTTTAATTGCACTACTTTTCTGGCGACATAACTGAGATTGTTTTAACAATTTAAAACCGTGCAATACAGCGAAGCTGCCAAGCTATTAAAAACAAAACAAAAAACATGCATTGATGTTAAAGGGAAGGTATGTCTTTGGTAATCACTCTCAAAATTAATGACAATTACACTTACTTGGTTAGAAGTGCATCAGCTTTCGATAGAATAAAGCATTTTGAGAATCATTCACTTTGAAGTAATGTGGTTTTAAAAAAAGATATCAGGTTTTATGCCCAGAAATTTGAAATCAGAAACATTTCTGCAAGAAACGTTTCTCAGATTGTGCATTCCTATAGGGATTATTCTTCCTGCGTGGACATATTCGCTCCGGTTTTTCGGTGATATCTAAAAAACGTGAGCACCTTTTAAAGTGAAATTTTCACAGGTTAGTTTTAATGTTTATATCTACATTTATATAGGATTAAAACAATCGAACGGTTGTAAACTTGTTTAAATAAAAGGAAGTATTGTAAAATATAACATTTGAACTGCTTCTAGCTAACGGGATAGCCTGGTTTTTCCCCCAGGCATAACATGGACGGGATTCGGGAAAGGACTGAGTATACAGTGCTTGACACAAATCGGTTTAAATGTAAACAAAATAAAATAGATAATTAAATAAAATATTATTATCCCCGATGCAAATTTTACTACAATTTTAAAAGTTGTCATACGTGTAAAGGTATATATTTGAAGTTTCACAGTATGTGAAATGTTTACATATCAATACATTATATATCAAACATGGAAATTTTACCTGCGGTAAGCAAAGACATGAAATTGGGCTCTGTGCTGCAGTAAGTAAAATAGTTAGAGGATTTGATTTTTGCTCAGGCTAGACCATAAACCTCCTATTCTACAACACTAACTCTAGAAGCCGATCAGCCATTTTAGCCTCAGCCAGAGCCAAATAGTCACTGCACCTCATCTCTCCTACACCCCCAGCACAACAATCCAAAAACTGGGGGTAAACATCATCAGCGAACGAAACACCAAGATAGTTGCCTTGCTGGATATATCGACCGCATGCACACAAAGCAAAATACATCATCCCAACGGGAAGACGACTGGGAAATATCATCGACGAAGAGCGTTTGAAAACGTCACCATCAAAACAAATGTAACTAGAAAACACGTGAGCTGTATTTGAGCAAATACGGGTATCTCTGCCCAGCGGGGGTAGAAGAGTTTTGTGTGAGCTGCGACTTGCATTATGTTAAAGGCAATGAACTTCACGTTTGGTAATTACTCAAAATATATATTAGCATAAAACTTACTTGGTAACCAGCAACGGAGAGCTGTTGATAGTATAAAACATTGTGAGAAACCACTCCCTCTGAAGTATCGTAGTTTTTGAGAAAGAGGTAACTTCTCACTAAAATAATAAAAGACTTCATGCATGAAGCCTTTTATTAGCATCTGAAAGCACACAAAATTGTGCAACAAGGGTGTTTTTTCTTTCTTTATTTTCTTGCAACTTCGATGACCGATTCAGCCCAAATTTTCACAGGTTTGTTATTTTATGCATATGTTGGGACACACCGAGTGACAATACTGGTCTTTGATAACTACCAAACATGTTCAGTGCCTTTAAACAAGTTGTCAGTTGTTGTCGCCAGTTGTCGGTTGTTTTAAGTACGGCCCGACATCTGGGTACCATTTTTTGTTCCAATTGTGGCCGTTTACAAAACCACGACTTGAGCTTGCTATCCCACTTGGGCTCCGGCTTGGGCTCTGTCTGCCTGTTTGAAAGCACGCGTATAAGTGACGGAGCCTAAGCCCAAGCCCATGGCCCAGGCCGTGGTTTCGCAAACGGCCTGACTGAAGAAGAAGAAGAATATCCAGCACAAGGACAATATCTCTGCCGTTGCACGGGCAGAGATAACAACACAAAGGGACATCAAGATGACTAATAATTGACAACATGGAGAGAATAAAGACTGCCATTTTCAGACAACTTGCACCAGGGGAGTTAGATATGAGCCACAAGATTGAGAGAAACTTATGAAAAAATATTTTGAAACAATCGCTCGAGAAAGTATGGTTTTTACGCAAAGTTCCCAAGGGTTTGAATGGTCGACACAAATGAGAAATCAACAATTAAAATGGTTATTTGCAAACCATTTCCTTCTAAATACAACTCTTTTATTTCTAGCTCATGGTAAACAGTATCAAGAGAGATAGACTTTGGATGGTGGAGGGAAACAACAGAAAGTTAGGAAACCCAAGGGTAGGTAATCTACTTTTTCCAGCATTCGCTGGAAGTGTAGGCCCCCTAAATGTCAAATGCGAGCAAAACAGACAAGCACATTTCAAAATTAAAGACGTACATTGTAGGTCCGATTTTGGGCCGATTTGATCCAAAACAAAAATCGCCAATGATGAAGTGTTACTATTTAAAAAAATAAAATAAAAAATATTTTCGGGATACCGACATTATCCCACGTCCATTAGACATGAACAGCCAACAATTGTGCATGTTGCATATGTATTTTGAAATGTTCGTGGCGTTATGCGAAAGTTTGTGTAAGATTTTCGTTTTGAAACGTCATTATCTCTCAAAATCGTTCACAGAAGAACTTCTGTCAAAACAACGTGGTTTTTTTTCACGGAGAAAATCAGGTCAAGCAGCTTTAAGCAAGTAAAATGTGAAAATCAATAATTGGCACTTCCAGACAATTTACAGTGAGCTGTAAAAGTTTCACTGAAAACAAACAAATAAACAAGAAACAAATTGCTTTTATTTTCAACGGTGGAGCCCCTCATAATCAGACTGTTCAGGAACCTAAACTCATTGAAAACAATTGGTATTAAGCAATTCTAGGAACAACGTTTTTCACAGCAAGCCGTGAATGATTTTCACAGCTCAGTGAAAAACAATACTTAAAAATACGAAACAAGGCAATTTCTTTTTCATTGGTAGCACACCTCATCATCAGACAGGGGTGAGGATTATGAACAAATTGAAAACAATATCAAATCACAGGATTTTTCAAGGTAAGCCGTGAAAAAGTTTCACAGCTTAGCGAAAACCAAAACCAAAACCAACCAAAAGTAAACAAGACACTTTCTTGCTCATCGTTGAAGCAACTCCTAAATAGATCGGTGAGGAAATGCAACTTATTGAGAACGGGATGTGCAGTTGTGAAGTGTGTGTCCCACACCAATCAGGTAAGTATGCCCGTCTCGCCCTCACCACTCATCCCGTGTTCAATAAGAATGTCCTCATCACGTCTTGAAGACTACAGGGGATGCATTCCACTGACCTCCGGCAATCCCTGGTGTGACACCTCTAGAAGGCACTACGCATCCCACACATGATGAGGAGCAAGGTAAAAGATCAGCGTCACTGTGCTTGAGGCGCTCCCCGTCTACCGCCTTAAGGGGGTAGAGGTCTTCATTAATGCTGCCTCCTTCACTGAGGTGTCTTTTTCTCGAGGTTGGACGGACGAGATTCCAACATCCACTTCAAATATATCATTACCATGAATGTACTTTACATCGAACAGATGGCTTTATTGCCCCCCCCCCTGTTTTTTTACAAGTCCTTTTCCCCCATCAGTAATAAATCAAGAACCTTTTTTCTTTTTTCTTCATACAACTCCGCACTAAGCTTTATAAACTTCCGGCTGTGGTATCCACGGTTTGAATCCTTCCTCGATCCTCCATGGTGAGATTATTTCACTGATTAACAAAGATTTATCTAAGATTAAGCGTCTTCCATTGTACGTCATTTCCGCATAACTCCCGTCCTATACAGGTGTTCTTTAGACAGCATTAAAATTACCAATGAGCAATTACAACAACAAAGTACTTTATACGGACCTTTTTACATTGACGTCATCCCGCCGCCATATTAGAGCTAAAACAACGATAGCGTCCGAATACGCGCGGTGCACAGAATGGGCCAATGAGCAATCTTCTTTTGACCTCCAGCCGAGGGCGCCCTACTCAAATGACGTCATGGGCACAAGGACACACAGTTTTATAAAAATTACTTCTCCCAATGTTCAAAATTCTAAACAATTTATCAACAATGTTTACTTATTTCAAGTCTAGAGAAAACAAAAAGAAAGTATTTTTTTCAAATCCCCACAGAAGTGTTCACGACGTAACATGACGATGCATGCATATTTACCTTTAGATGCATTACTATAGCTTCAAAATGTACGATGTCCTAAACGTAATCAGAGCAAAAATGAAATTCTAAACATCCAAGGGGAGTTGAGTTTCACTTCACTCAACAGACCTCTCGCACACGCCACCACCATCGCCGAGGACAAAGTGGCCACCGCACGTGTGTTCGCGCCGTGCCCAACTACCGGTCAATGATGCGTCTTCCATTGACCTTGGTTGGGCAGGTGACGACATTCGCAATTGGGCCCACACCTGAACACTGCGTTCTTACTTTCGTCAATTCGATATGGCATTACAACTTGCTTAGCAAAAAAATAATTATATCCGTTCACATCACCAGTCTCATCACCTTATGCATTATATTGCATAACATTTACAAACACATTTAGGTTTTTGGTTTTTTTTTTATTTATAAAAAAGCACTACTTTCAAATAGATTCAAGAAGTATCTATGCTAGAAAGAAGAAATCAGATCAACGATTCCGCTGAAGAATCATTGAGTCATCAGTGAGTGACAGAACCTTGAACAAGACTGTCTACATGTAAATGCTGGAAGATTACTAAAATAGGTAAACTACAAATGACAAATCAACTAATCACTCAGTTCATAAGTCTACTTATCCATCTTTTAGACAAGAGCTACAAAGAGTGGCCTATAACTCAATAGTACTGAAAAATTACAAAAAACAAACTCTCAGGCAAACTCAAATGAACATTTTGTTATCCACGAACTGTGACATGTTGATTAGAGGGATTAAAGTTACACAGACGACCATTAAAGTAAGGTATAGAGGTATTTATGCAACGTTTAATAAAGGGAAGGAAAGCTCTTCATATCAACAAAAAAGGAAAAGAAGAGAAACTCACAGTTAACAAATTCATTTCAAGTCAGCACCAAATGCATGCAGGACTTTCAACAAACTGTTTTTTTGTTCTGACAAGGAGAACATCAACATTGCACTTAAATTGTACAGGAAGATGCAATAGAAGAATGTAGGAATCGAGACATTGTGCATCAGTCGTCACTAGATTACCCGAAATGCAATTGTTTAGTGTGCTGACTCACTGCGTGCACAGTTGAGCTGCGTGTCATCAGTCCACAATCTGAGTCGCAGTGCTGAGCCGCACTGTGCAAGCGGGAAGTGGAAGGAAGTATATTTTGCGTAGGACTAAATTTTGCCAGAACAAGCTTAGGGTTGTCACATCATGGAGGCAGCTAAGGCAATTGCTTTGCTCCCCCTTGAAATGTTTCAAGAAAAATGTTAACCCTTTGCCGTGGATAGAGTGTTGTAATACACTCAAAATCCCGGGTCAAAATTGTGCATAAAAATGACCCAGAAATAGGTCAAACTAAGGCAGAATCCGAGTTAAAATCCCATTCTCTTTTAATAGTTTCCGGGTCATAGGTCAGGCCCCCTGGGACCCGGATTCTGACGTGGGAGTTTTTAGAGGGGACAACAGTGAAGCATTGAAGCATTGAAGCATGAAAGCATTTTCTGAGGGGCATAAAATAGTTCATATAAAAAGATAAGTTCCCCAAGCACAAAGCATTTTTTGTATACCAGATTAAGGTCCACGGCCAAAGTACCATGTCCAGTCCCCTGTTTTTATTGACTGGCTCCCTGCTTATAGTCTCTTAGCATAAACCTGTCATGCTACGAGGTGATCCCTCCCCATCCCCCCACCCCCCCCCCCCCCAAAAAAGAAGAAAACAAAGAAAAGGGCACCACTCATGGTTGCAATCATGTGACGCCGTTGCACAATGTCAAGAGAGGGCAGTGCAGATTTGAAGAAAACAGAGAAAACTTGGGAAGCTACGGCCAAGGGAATCTGCTTTGGGGTGTCTCAGGTGTGGATTAGTCTGCCTTACAAACTCACCGTGTCCGATTCATCAAAATCAATACCGCTCACTTTTCCCTTCACGAAAGATAATGACAAAGTTCAAAATACACAAGGTTGATAAATCTCACTTTGCTTTTAACCTCTCCAGACGAACAAGTGCGTTGGGGTAATATATCAAACACGAATGGAAATCGAGTGGGTTCAGATATCCCCCTTTTACAGAGTGGTGTTCGTCTTTTCAAAACATCTTCGGATGCTTATTACAATCAGTTTTTATTAATTTTATTTCTTTTAATGTTTTTTTTCTTTTCTTCTTCCAACCAGAAGTGATTACCAGACAGAATGAATATTGTGCACACGGGAAAATAGGTAAAAATTTCAGTTTGTTGAACTGTGAACACGAATAAAACAATTAATCAAAGTTCTTGACAGGTCCAAGCTTCATAAATTCTTCATTCACAGACACTGAAATGGAATAAGAGCATTTTTTTCCCCACCCCAATTCCCCCTATATGTATATAAATAAATAGATGCAAATACAAATGAAACAATGAACAAAAAGTCGTTTTCCGTCAGGAATCAATTAATCATCCACCTCCTTTTAAACTCGAGGGCCCTTTTCTTTCTCGAAAAACATGGCAAGGTTTGAGAGTGCACCTCAACAGTGCACGAATTCCACGTCTTAATTAAACATACTTTTGAAGGTCAGCATTCTCAGGGGTCCCTTGAATTGATACTGAATCTCAAGTATCTTCCTTTTCTGTCACCGAGGTGCTATGAGCTTTGTCGCTCAAAGTGCTTTACTTCCCCAAATGGGGACATTTTAGAAACGGTGGGGTCTTCTTGAGCGTACTTGATGAGTTTAAAGGGGAAACAAATTGCACACGGGCGAATGTAAAAACAATAACAGTAATAATATAATATAAATAAACAAAGTTGTTAGGTGTAGCTTTGCTGAACTCATTTACCTGAGAAATTGTAGATAGTTAATCATTTTTCCATAATAAATCAAGCTGATACTTGGGTCAAAATATTGTTGTTGCTCAGAAACAACATGTTTTGGATATTATTTTTAATTAAAAATATTGTTAAATGGTATAGTTTTGGTAACGCTGTTTTCCTTTCCCTTTGATCTAAGCCTTACATACTTGTTTGTGAGACAACAAAAATTGTCAAATTATTATTAATGATATTAAGTTGTAAATGTAAAGATGTTTTAATTTAAGCTTATTTCAATAGACTAAATTCTACCCCCATTGTACTTGCTATGTATGCACTGCAGAGCTTTTGTCGTTTTTAAAGGAGACTAAATTTTGATTAAAGCAAAGAGTGGTTTTCAGACTTTTCTAATAGAATTGACTACAAAGCGAAAACAGAAGAGTTTTGCAGTGCCTAGCTTGCACCGATACCATTTGCTAAACTTTATGCATAGACCTTTCCCAAGAGCAGCCATATTGCTTTTGTTCAAAACTATTTAGGCCCTTTTCCAAACCACGTTTTCGGCTATTGGCTCAGGCTTGGGCTCCGGTTGCCTGTTTGAAGCCCCGTACAAGAAGTGCACATTTTTCAAAAGGACTGAAAGAGCCTAAGCCACAAGTGATACCAAAAACCGTGGTTTGGAAAAGAGCCTTGGTGCGAACAAGCCAAGGCTATATATTGTGTAAGTCTCGCGCGTGTCAAAAATTGAGACCCGATTGAAGCACGTGAGTTTGTTTCCTTCACACGTTTAAGCAATGTACGTCGGACCAATGTGGTCTCGAAAATGTTTGAAAACACGCGAGACTTGCACGGCTATAGCACCACATTTAGTCAGATCCTTTTCTGTCATAGGGAACCAGACAATCATGGCAAACAGTGAAAAAGGCCTTTTAGTTTGTATTTACTGCGCCTGCTCACACATTTCTATACCTAAGGTGCAAAATTCAAAAAGCTAACATACATTTTCTGCAATTTTTTTTTCCGCTTCGCCTTTTTAGAAGTTGAAGGATTTTTTGAGTGCTGATCGCTGAAGCTTGACCTTAAAGAACTTAGATAAACAGTAAAAAATAGGAGCTGTCAGAGCATTTGATCCTGGAAACCTGGGAATCCCAAGGAAGCCTCGGAAAATCAGGGAAAACCTGAGAAATCCCACATAACCTCAGAAATCCTGGATCAGCTCGGAAATCCTAGGAAAACTTGTAGAATCATGGAAGATTTGGGTAATCCTAGGAAATCTTGTAAAATCCCACAAAACCTGGAAAATCTGTGCGGTTCCTGCGGTGATCCTGGAAACCTGGACAATCCTTGAAAACCCATTGAAAACCTTGGGTAGGCCTATATATCAGAAAGTCTATATAGGGAAATCCTAAGAAACCTGGGATTATACAAGATACCTTTGCAGGTACCATGTTACCACATTTGAGCTTTCATTTGATATTCAGGAACAAGCATCTAGTTGGCACAAACAAATCAAATGTCTCATTGACTCTTGCTACGATCTTTGACCATTAGTTCTCAGGATACAATAACATCCGCGATAGGATCTCTTTCGTCAACCATTTACATGGAGGATAACTGTTAAAGATCTTGTAATTTTGAGAGCAAACATTCTGAAATTGTTATTCTGAACTTTGGATAGGAATGATTGATTACCTTGTGACCGATTCGTCGGATGCCGATGATAACACCCGGCGTCGACCCAAACGAGGCGTGGAGTCCACGCTGCTCGTGCTGCCACGGTAACTACGAGAAGAGTACCGACGACTGTAGCGCGGATCGTAACTAGGAATGCCATCCTCACTATCAGAATCACTGAAATCACATCAAATCAAATTAGATATCAGTTGAGTTACAAAGCATTTTTATTTATGTTTTCCTTTCAAGAGTGCATTGGTTATTGATCCACTCATCTTGCTTACCAAATAAGTATCTACATGTATGCACGCTGATGGGGATTATTTATTGCTAAAGCTTGGAGTTTAACAGATACAGATTAGTTAGCAAGTTGAACATGTAGGCTAGTTTGGACTCATTTTGACCATGTACAAGTACATCAGTAGACAATTTACCTTCCTAGATATCACTGCCGTCATCTTCTGAAGCATTATCATTCTGCAGAAAATGCTGCAGATCAGATATTTTCTGGAAAGCTCTAATCCCTCTCCTTCACATCACACCCCATGAGTGTGTATATGGACTCGAATGACCGCATAAATAAAGAGACATTTACTTTCCTAGATCACTATCACTACTATCATCATTCTGCAGAACATACTGCAGATCAATCTCATCCCTATTGTGTGCCATGGATAATTTAACAATTACCTTCCTAGACTACTATCACTAACATCATCATCCTGCAGTAGTGCAGGCTGCAGATCAGATATTCTCTTGAAACAAAGCTTTGTACTAACCCCCAATCCCATCTCGTAGGTGTGCCATGGACTAGAATGACTCAAACACATGTACATAAGTAAACATTTACCTTCCTAGATCACTATCACTGTCATCATCATTCTGTAGTGCATGCTGCAGATCAGATATTCTCTTGAAAGCCAATTTCAGATCAGACTGCAGCTTTTCATTGCTCTCTTCCAGACCTTCAATGGTGGACTCCTAAAGACACAAAAAAGTAAGAGTGAAATGTAAGGTCCAACACAAATCAAACAACAACAACAACAACAGACGTTAGAGTTGGCAAAACAAAACTATGTATGAAGGCCAATTGTAGTTAATACAGTTTTCTTTTATGACACAATTGCTTTAGTGCAACATTTTGAAGTTTGTTTTTTGCCTTTTTAAATCAATAACTGATTGTACACAAACACATCATTTAGACTGGTCTCTTCTCACCAAACCAGCTTGGTTTCCTATACTAATAAATAATAATAACCAGTTCTTATAAAGCGCATTTTACAATAACGTCTCAATGCGCTTTACATTTAGTGTCCTGGTCATTGGGCCAATAACATTCCTTTAATCTTTCTCAGCTCCCTGGGGAGTATACAGCCCGAGCTGCCGTGGCGCTCAGACGGCTTTTTCAAACACAATATCAACCTCGCATGTACCCGTTTATACCCCTGGGTGAAGAGAAGCAATTATAGAGAAGTGTCTTGCTCAAGGACACAAGCGTCACGACCGGGACTCGAACCCACACCCCGATGACTAAACCACCAGAACTTGAATCCGATGATCTAAACCACTCGGCCATGACACCCTACAATCCTATAGCAAGAAGGTTTCCCTAGAATGTGACTGGTTGCGGGTCAAGTATCAGCCACGGTGCATATGGACATTCCCCACTCCCATCTCCGAAGCCAGAGTACACAAACATGCCTTAAAGGCGATGGACACGTTGGTAATTGTCAAAGACCAGTATTCTCACTTGGTGTATTCCAACATATGAATAAAATAACAAACCTGTGAAACTTTGGGCTCAATTGGTCATCGAAGTTGCAAGAAAATAATGAAAGAAAAAACACCCTTGTTGCACAAATTTGTGTGCTTTCAGATGCCTGAAAAAGGCTTCAGGCCTGAAGTCTTTTTCAGATTCAAATATTTTAGTGAGAAATTACCTCTTTCTCAAAAACTACGTTACTTCAGAGGGAGTGGTTTCTCACAATGTTTTATACTATCAACAGCTCTCCGTTGCTCGTTACCAAGTAAGTTTTTATGCTAGTATATATTTTGAATAATTACCAAACGTGTCCAGTGCCTTTAAACAAGTAAGTCAGTAGGGGGGGGGGGACGACGAGAAAAAATCCACCAAAAACCAAACCCATACATAAAATAAAGTACCCATAAAATTATGTTTGTATTTGTTTCCCTGAGAACATGAAAAAAGAGAGAATAATATTCTAAGTTGAAAACAAGAACAAATCCATGGCCCACATATCTTGGTAGACCATGAACATCAATATTTCTCACATTTAAAGGCATGTCCACACAAGGAACACTCTTGAAATAAAACACTACCCCTCTTTTTGCCAGAATTAGGAGGAAAGAATTGTTGGGTGTGGGTTCAAGTCCCAGTCGTGACGCTTGTGTCCTCGAGCAAGACACTTCTCTATAATGGCTTCTCTTCACCCAGGGGTATAAATGGGTACCTGCGAGAGCAGAGGTTGATATTGTGTTTGAAAAAGCCTTCGGAGCGCCACGGCAGCCCGGGCTGTATACTCCCCAGAGAGCTGAGAAAGATTAAAGGAATGTTATTGGCCCAATGACCAGGGCACTAATGTAAAGCGCATTGAGACGTTATTGTGAAATGCGCTATATAAGAACTATTTATTATTATTATTATTATTAAAGCATGTTATATAAAAAAAAAATCCCGTGAAGTATCATCAATTTGTTGAGGTTGAAACCTCCTAGTATAGTTTCCCGCGGAAAATAACCCCCCACCACCGCAAAACATAATTCTAAGAAAAGCACTCTGTGCAGTTTAAGAATTGCCTGAGTGTGACTTTCCCTCGATACAACCGGATTTCAAGGGAAACAAATCCTTTCGATTCAAGCTTCTCTTCACAGGAAACTTCATCTCGATTGACGGTCAGCCGTCTTACATGAAATTGCAAAATGTGAAATGTGCTGTAACGACAGACTGCAGGCGGTGATCTGCGGACACGGGAGATATCGCAGTAAAAACAGAACGAGAGAGAGAGAGAGAGAGAGGGGGGGGGGGGGGGAGTTGGCAGCGATGAATTATTCAGAACTCTTAGAAGTCTGTCTCCGAACGATACGCATCATTGCAGTCTTAGTGCATCCTCGAGAAGAATGAGAGAAAGAGTGGACTTCGCTTGATGACAACTATGTCTTATTTAACTTATCGAGTACACAGCTGGGAAGTTGGAGTAGGCCTATATATGGAACGTAAAGTCATCTGTTTTACAATGATGAGGTCTTTTTACCCTTTGGGAACCAAACCCGCCTGGGATTCAAAGCAACAAACCTGTGCCCCGATAGGCCACTGAATGAGTGTGCCCGTTGAAGAGAGGCTGATTAAAATTCTCATATAGGCAGCTGGCAAACAATTATAAACAATGCCGTTATTGTATCGCTATAAAGAATACCCTTTTGGTTTTTACCCTTACACTAATGTGTTATAAGCACTGTACACTCAGTGCTTTCCCCGAATCCTGCCGGAAAAAGATCCACGAGCTACTTGGGAGGGATTCGAACCCATTACCACTGCATTCTAAAGCTTGTTGTTAATACATGTCTACTTTATGAAACATAAAATTACACAAGTATGTTTCTGTAAGATTGAAGAGAGTACATAGGGAACATGGAAATATTGGCAACTCCAGACCTTCACTGAGACCTTATTGATTGAATGTTATTTGTTTATTTATTTATTTTTAATTCTTTGAACAATACAATATACGAGCAGAGGCCGTCAAGGTAAAGAAAAAAGTTCAAAAAAACACTCTCATCAAGAAACATGTGTCCTCCCAGACCTTGCTCATTTAAAAGAATACAAATTTATATTATATAATACACAGAAATCTATAATTGTAATGAAAAGTAAAACAAAAGATGGCAAGTAAACGAAGTATTACTATTAGAATGTATATTCATTTTGCATCCATTTGCGGCTGCTTTACATGTAGGTGGTTTGGTACAAGTTGCGTGTGACTGCTATGGTACTATATAAACTACAATTTGATAACTGAAGATGCATCTAAACAACATCATATACTTCTAGGTACTTTAAGTATTGTTTATTTTTCTTTAGAATGTGCCCATTATAAATGCTCTGTCCGTCTATTAAGCTCGGAGACTGGCCACCAGACATGGGCCCAACTTTCATTATAGAACTGCTCAACAGACAAATTTTGCTTAATACATTTGTCTGCTGAGCAAACATTTGCAGGGAGCCAGTTAAAAAACAGCATACATAACACTATGCTTTGGCAGGGTAACCTGTTTGTTGAAACCAGCATTTCTCTTAACTTAGTAAGATTGTATGAGACTGCCACCAAGTCATAGGTGTTTTCCCGGGGCTTACTGAATTTGACCTGAAACCAATTTCATTCTCTATCCGCACAAGATTTAATAACCACATCCAATCCAATAGACGTTACACTGTGCTGACCCTAACTCACCACTAAATTGCAAGAAGGAATCAATTATACAGTCCCCTCAGACGACCCTCCCCTATAGATGTACTTCTTCATGAACTTGACTGAAGACTTAACTCTATTTTGGCAGACGGTTAATATCTGCATTTGATGGCATTACTAGCCCCTTCTGGACACAGCGGTGATTTCGGCAACAGCTCAATGCTGACGGTCCAACAAGTCAAAGATGCGCTATGAGGACTTTTTCAGAGCAAAATTTGAAAGATGACATCATTGGATTTCAGCAACTTATGGATCTTTACATTCCAAGGAGGAATGTTTCCGTCAACCACAGGCCGTCAAACTCGAGGCTGTTTTGATTGAATATCGTCGAAAGTAAGAAATAAACCGAATTATCCCCGCACATAAATTGCACAGACCCATTTTTTCTAAGAATGATGTCATCGGATGTTTCGACAGTTGACAAATTTTGCACTGGCAAGGTATTGAATAAAATAGCAATTTACACCATTTTAACATGACGTTAGAGACTTTTAATTTCCCCCCATTCACATGAGGAATCTTTCTATTGGAAAATGAGTACAAAACGAAATTAAATATGACATTTTCCTTGCTCTTTAAGTTTACCATTTCCCCCCTCCCCTCCACCCCCCCCCCCCAAAAAAAATATATATATAATGATATAAAATTAGTAGGGTAGATGGCCTTAGCTTTCGATCCAAACTGGACCTTCTTCAGAGGCATTAACAAGTACAAACAAAAACATATCCATTTATAGCAAAAAGAGGAGCAAAGGATTAGGGGAAGGTATCCAGAAAAAAGCGGGAAGATTATAGCCAATCAAAGTTAATAATTTACAGACAATGGGTTGGCTAAGAACCAATCAGAGTAAAGTAGTGAGGACAAAGGATGGTCAGTGTGAAAAGGGTGGATTACTGGACCATAAAGGTGGTAACTGCATTCTGGGTATAACAATACGGGAAGCATGAAAGGGTAGGATTTGAGGGCAAGTTGCATCAAGATAATGCAACTAACAATAGGGGGCAAGACAAAAATAACTAGTGAAGAAAGTTGAGTAAGCAACAAGAAAATTATGTGAATAGGAATGTAATTCTAGAAGATTATAACCAGTGTAAAATAATAAGATGAAATGTAAGAAATTAAAAGTAGGCAAGAGGAACCTGCGGAGAGAGCGGGTTATTAAATACTCTGCAAAAGGAATAGGTTATTAGCGGGTTGATTTTAAACAACTTGTTGAGAGAAAGAAGAGTAAAAATAAACCAGTAGAGAGAACAGGTTAATTACAGTGAACGTATTTATATTACATCAACAAAATAAGCAAGAAAAATAAGTGATGGGAAGTTATTTAACACCAGTGTTTATGTTAAGTCCAAAGGGTTGGACTGTCTTAATTTGGTGAATCCAGTGTGATTCTCTGAGCTTGCGGTGTGTGTCATCACCATTGCAAGCCTCAATCACCAGAAGTTCAACATCCTTGACGCTGTGGTCAGGGCTGTTGAAGTGGATGGAGACGGGGTACGGTTTTTTGGTCTTTATGGAAGAGACATGGTTAGCAAAGTGAAGGCTGAGTTTGGTAGTCCACATCTCTTACAGGATATAACATAGACTACATTTGGTGTGCTACATAGGGAGTCAGTCTTGATATTGTAAGAAGAGCCTGTGCTATGACTCTTCACTCGTAGTGCGGGTTTGATGTAGAGACAAGTTTTGGTTTAATATATATATATATATATAAATATATATATATTAAACCAAAACTTGTCACCAACCCTCCGTCATCTGTGGAAACTGGGAGACATTGTAACCTTGAACGATTCTAACAAGTTGTACAACATTCAACCTTAGTTTCTTCTGTTATTTTCTCAGGAAGAGTTATTGAATAAAGAGTAAATAAAACAACTCATCCATATGACGTCATTAAGCCTGCAACGTCCTTCCACGGAGGTTCAAAAGGGTTGCAAAAATGTTGCTCATTAGTCAAGTCTTGGCATTCAACCTTAGTTTTTCTGTTATTCTTCTCTGGAGGGGTTATTGAATAAAGAGTAAATAAAATAACACATCCATAATGACGTCAATGGCCAAGCCTTGGCACTGACTGAGCCTTCACAGCGAGTACTTGCCATTATTGTTTAACCTCTAAAGATGGCGATGAGATGAAATCAATGCTGGGTCTGTTTATAAATTAGAAGCTTTAGAGCTGGCCTTTTTCAAAACTGATTTTCACATTTAAAAAGCGTGCACAACATTGGTAAAGTTGAAAGAATGCATGTTCACAGATTCGTACATTAAGTATAATAAGATGGTCATGGTGGAAAACTTCCCTTAAATTCCTTATTTTTCCCCCTCATATGTATGCTATTGTGTATGAAAACAGTTTAACACATTCTTGTGACTTAATAACTGTCTTCAAACCAGGAACATGATCACCAATTTTCCTCTTACTCAAACTTCTGTTCTACTCATTCTGTTATTCCTACGTTTCTCAAAATATTTCTGCGAAGCCCAGACATGTCACTTTCTACAAACATCATTGACGCTTGTTATTTCAAATGCCACGTATATTTACGCCAAGTGCACAATACAACACTTCAATAAGGGAAACCCGACAAATCAATTAATCAGAAGTGAAATTTAATCTGCAGCGATCTTTTGATGGTGCTATTTTTCCAATCCCTCATTTCCCACGACTCGTCCGCACGGACACAAGACGACAACACGTTCTCGGCAACACTCTCTCCCCGGTGGAATAACCAAACTCACTTGTTGTTCTTGCATCATTAGGGGGCCTACCAAAAGCTCTTCCCCAACTCTCTCCACATATCACATTCTCCCCGAGACTTTGTTGTGGACAATTTCTCCCGCGATCTGTGTCCACAGGGGTTTAGGACACAGGTAGTCCAGCCTCTATCCTCCCCAGCCAGGGGAACAGTGGACAGTCTTCACGGTACAACAACTACCAGTACATTCAGCTCCTTCCCCCTGTAGGCACTGGGTTAGTTGAACCATTATTAAATCCTCTTTCTTGTTATTAGATTCTCCGGACATCTTTTCCAAGATTCCAACCGACTCAAAATAAAAGTCTCGTCTTCAGATTAAATCAATTTGGATACAGACGTGTGTGGCGATCTTGAAATCCATCTGAGTGTATCGATCGAAATCTTCTAATGTCACGCAAACAACACAAAGGAAAAGCAATATAGAAGTCTAGCTCGGATGCTATAATCACATTTTCAGCAGTTTCTTTGTTGTTTCTTTGTTGTTTCTTTGTCAAAGCATTCAACTATGTTGACTGACTTTCTTTGAGTAATTTGATAAGTTTCGTCCCATGCAAACTGGCAGCTGTTTCCGAATTTGCTACAATTTGTTCACTAATGCAAATACAATAACAATATGAAAGAGAAACATTCCCTTAAAGATTAAAGGAGTGTGTAGTGAAGAAAGTGTTTCTTCGATTTTAAAAATAATTTCCCGTTACCTAAAATGCTTTAAATCTGCTGAAGACATGGAAATGAAATCAAACATATTACTTATTGACAATATTTCGAGAATTGTGATGTATATTGATAACAAATATATAATCAAGCTATAAATGAAAGATAGGCCTATGTTTTACAAGTACCAATTTTGTTGAGGGAAATATTATTATAACTTTTGTAATAATTTGTTTTAAATGTCCATACATTCTGTCACGTTTGTGTTTATAAACAACTAAACATAAGTATCCGTTCACCTGAATATTCATATTGTGAAGCTAAATTTGAATAAGTCAGGAGAAGCAAGTTTCGTGATTAGGTTGAATGCACTCTACATATAATTGCGGCTGTAATTAAGTCTTAAGGTTCGTTTCTTAAAATCTGGAGGCATTGAAAAAAAAAACAAAAAAAAAAACAGCTTTGAAGAACTAGAGACCTTCCTTACAATGCTTCTGAGCAAGTCTCGCGAGTATTCAAACATTGCGACGTTATAGTGCGCGAGTTTGTTTCCTTCACACGTTAAAGAAAAACACGTCAAACTGTTTGAATGTTTGCAGAGTCTCAGGCAACGGAGGCAATTGCCTCCATGCCTCCTGGTCATCGCCTTGTTGCCCCTCGAAATATTCCAGTAGAAATGTACATAAAGGTGTCTTTATTTCAGGGGCAAAATAATGCCCTGCCCCTACAAGAACGATGTTACAGGTCTCCCTAACCTTTCATTTATCATAATATTCCCGGTCTGTATCCGACCCCGGGGGACCCTCAGCTCGTTCCTTGGCCCCGTTCGCCAAACCTCGACACCGGAGTAGCCAGGTAGATTAATTACATCTATTGCTCCCTGACACTTTTGCGAACATCACTTGTTTGCCATGTCAATTTCCTTGAGAAAAAAAAACCACAACAACATAAAAACCCTGAACGTGGTCTTATTAGAAGGTGCTGAGATGATATTGGTGTTGATCCGTGGTTGCTGTGATTGTTTGTCAGCGGTTTGCAGGCTTCGCATCATACAAAACGATCACGGCTCTAAAAAATAGCCTCCTAATGACTGAACGTCCAGGCTGGTGAATAGTGATGTTGATTAATATTAGGTAGGGTTCATCAAATACGACTTCTATTCCTCGTGACGATCGTGCACGCTTTAGTAGTGTGGACAAGATCAAGTCTCTATGGTCGCGCCGAGGTAAACCTACCCATTATCATTTGGTTTTGGGTTTTTAATTAGTATTTATCAATAGACCTTATGCATATGACGTCATTTGTGTAGGGCGCCCTCACCTAGAGGTCAAAAGGAAGATGTTCATTGGCCAGTCCTGTGCGCCGCGCGTACAAATCAGCGCGTTTCCATTGTTTCATCATCAGTTTACCTCTAAGATGGCGGCTTGGTGACGTCAATGCATAAGGTCTATTGTTTGGTGGGATAAGAAACCAAGCTTCACTCAACTTTTACACTTCAGCAACGGTTTAGAAAATCTGAAAACAGACTCATATTATTATGTAAGAGTGGGACCTGGCAGAGCGGAAGTCCAACAACCAATCTTGATCAATGAACTAATCACAAGTAATTTCCATCTTACTTTTCTCCAAATCGAGATTATTTCATTAAGTATTCCCCCCCCCAAAAAAAATAAATAAATAAATAAAATACAAAATTGTTATACCATTCCTTTAATGGAGTGATATCTGGGCTCGATTTCACAAAGAGTTAAGATTGATCGTAACTGCAAATCCATGGCAGTTGCTTAGCAAAGAGTGATGTCACAATACAAATCACTATGGTAATAGTGACAACTCATCTTAAGATGAATCTTCGTGCTTTGTGAAATCGACCCCAGGACATCCAATCGATTGGAAACACAGCAAAGGGCAACAAAGGCGAAAAGCCTCTCGGACATCAATCGCCTTTAGCACAACTTCCATTGAAACCATTTGAAAAGAGAGAAGGGGGGGGGGGGACAAAAGTGTAAGATGAAACTGAATATTTCCCTTCATTCCAAAATTCTCCACAAATCAAGCCGTTTTGAGTTACAATCTAAACCTCTCAATTTGAGGAGTTCTGACAAACACAGGATCTCAAAAGTCGACTACGTAAATTTGTCTGACAGGGTGTGAGCAGCCATCCTTTTGTTCGGCGTTTGACGGCGTTCCGTGTTTTCTAAGATTAATGGCAGCAACCAGAGTCAGATTCAGAGATGAGGTGATAGACTTTGCCTTTCCCTCCAGCGAACCACCTGTACGCACTAGCAGCACGCTCAAGCAGGTGCTGCGTCAGATACTATATCACACACCCCGGTAGTGCAGACAGAGCAATCAGACCGACTTCAATCTTTAAGACCTCTTCTGACATTTTATCGCCTCTTCGGTCACCCGAGCCCATTCTCCGGGCTTCGCTCATTCCACATCCTCTTCAGTCTTGTTCTTTAGGATTAAACTTGTCCATCTACAGGAGGCTGCATGTCTCTAAATCGAAGACAATTTAGGTTTCAATTGCCCTTTGATGTCCTCTATGCGCTATCCGAGTATTCGTCTTAATAACCATCTATTTTTAGTGTCTTATGTCGCACTCTCAATAAGTGTGAAATATAAAAAGATGATGACCTAGTTGTCTGAACGGACTAATGATGCTTAGCCCCAAAGGATACCGCCAAAAGTGTGAACAATTTTGGGCACACTTAATTAAAAAAACCTAACATGTTCTTTGTAGAGTGTGCAACAGCGATAAGTGATTACCATTAACATTATATTGATTTACAAAATCCAAGGTCCCCAACACAAATTAAAGCCATAATTATTGCATTTCTTGTACTATCTTGCATTATTTCTTGCTTATTTCTTGCCTGATTATCTGTGTACTCTACAGAATGTAATTCTGTCGTAGGCTTTTTTTAAATTCTGTGTTCATTTTTTATTCTGTTTCATTTTAGTCATTCTGTTTTTTTAAAAATCTTTAAACAAAATCTTTCCATACAACTATTTTCACACAATCAATACGTAAATTGTAATTAATATAACAATGTCAATATGTATCAACACAGGCCTGTCATTTCATCTTTAACAGGGCAAGGTTGTTTCCATTGTGCAAAGGGTTCTGCCATTGCTCAATCATGAAGTCTAAAACGGGCAACTTCTGAAGGGACACTGACACCAAGGCCAAGAAAAGGGGCAACAGAGGTAATGGCCTCCGTGTTAAGTAAAAGCAATGTTTATTCGTTTAGTCTTCAAATAATATTTTCTCGACATTTACAGTATTCTTCAAACAGATGTTTCCCCAGATGTTTGGTACTTGTATGAACTTTACAATCAGTGAACTGTTCAATTGAAACTAATAACACCCCCCCCCCCCCCCTCCTCATGGATAATTAGCAAACGTTTTTCCCTCTCTGTCCTCAAGGTCTTGGTCTTTGATTTCAAATTTCAAAGTCCAAACTAAATACGGTCAAGGTTGGTGCAATATAAACGTACAATTACACCTTCACACAGCGCCTGTTCGAGCACGCTCTGTATATTTTGATCCAATTAATACTGGATCGCCAAATTAATTGATGTCTCTGCCCTGGTTTCATTTTTCTTCCACGGCTTCAGTCGCTTCTCTCATCGTGCTGTGAATCAACGTCATCCCATCCCAAAATATTCATCCACGCACATCTTACAACCGATGACAGGAAAGCTCTATATACGGACCAAGAAACTCCAAACTGCGCCAGCCCTATATAGAGTGACTGCAATTGCTTTATCTTAGGTAGTTCTGTAATACCCCCCCCCCCCCCCCGCTCCCCGGGGAAGGGGGCTTGGTTTGGCTTATCAGTACTTAACCTAGATTTTCGAAATCATGGTTTTAAAATGTAATAACAAACTGGAATTCAGTAGTTGTTGGCGGAAAAAATATGTCGTATCAACTTGGATCGTGGTGAAATTATAATACTTCCAATGGTTGAAGAACAAAAAATTGAGTAAATTGATTTTAGGGTTGATGAAAGAGCTAAATGTATGAAAATCAACACATTCCATGAGAGGAGAAGTGCAAGGGCTTGAGTTGTCTAAAGTACATGTGATAAACACATTCTTTGACTGACACATCAACTAATACCACTCAACATTCAATGTACCTGCATCACTTCCACCCAACGGTCAAAGTGAAAATATCACGCACCAAGCACAACGACAACAGGAATAGGTAGACATGTTTGTATACGCTAATGTAAAAGCCCCCCTTTAAATGTTGCGTTTTCAGAACAACCGACGAACATTTCTTGAATATCAGAATTGAGGTAAATGGTCATGGTGGTCTTTGTCAACACAAAGCTAATGTATAGGCAATATTATAAAGAAAGATTACATGTGGAAGTTTCAATTGAATACAGAAAAACAGCACGAAATTGTCACAGTATTTTCATCAGAACATCGGATACGTCCACATTCAGCGAGGTAACGTTGACTACCAGCCGCATCTCTGGCCTTCACATAAAACAGGTATACTTGAGCGATTTTTTAGACGGGAATATGCCTACTATTTAAACTTGTTTATAGGCCTAATGTGTTTGTCTAGCATTTCGATGTTATATATTTGTACACCTCTAAATTGTTCGCAATTATCGATCAAAATGTTTTGCTCCAACCTCAAGGTTTTGAAAAACTTGAAACACTTCTGCCGTTGACGGCGTGCGTCAAAATGATTGACTTTGACGTCATGTGTGGGATGTTGTTTTGTTAGACCTCCATGCTGCAACAAAGCAGCTATACAAAACGGAGCTCCCACGTATGACGTAACATGAGTGATGACGTAAAAGGTTTTTTTCGCGAATCTTTCTGAAAAGCACCGGAGACGGGTACTCAAATTGATTGTTTTTTACACATCTATTTAATCTCATGTGAATTTAATTTCCTAATTGGTTGAAAACATTTTAAATGAATTCCAGCAGAGATCACTTGTTGCCGTCTTTGTTCAAATAGGTCTTTAACTGTGGATACTGGTCCTTGACAATTACCAATGGGACACATACATGGGCATTATCGTAGCGACACTTCTAAACATTTTACACTCTTTGAAAACACCTCATTTGCAAGTACAATATAAACATGCATTCAAACGAATGAAAACTTGCAGGGGGCAATATATAAAATATATAATAATAACAAGAATAAAATAAACCCAAACCACACAAAATTAAAATAATGTTTATGTTTGGCCCAATGCATGTACTGTTATGTATTTTATGTGCATATTTAGTTAACTCTAAATGTTGATTTGAATAGGGAACCGTTATTTATATAATGGCTGTACGCCTGAAAGTAAGTAAGCAAACGCACACTGCACTCCCATCGCTCAAACTGAAAGAAAACACGTGCGTTTTCACTAGTTATCGTCTACAATATAAATCTACGCTGTTTTACAGTGTTTTGACAGTAAGGAGAAGGAACTGCCCAAACTCCTATTTCTATTTGTACAACTCACTGTCCTAATGCCGGAGACGTAGTGTTGAAAAACGATGCTTGCTACTGATTGTAAAGTAAATAAGGATAAAACCGGACACCGGTGAATGGTGAGTAGACGGACCAATGCTTCCTCGATGGTTATAAATAATAAAGTCAATTTAGTTCAATATTGATATATCTATTTTATATAAACAGAGCTTTCCAAAAATAGAAAATTATAAGATATATGCACACCGTATACACAATGAAGCGTGTTTAATACACTTCCACCGCCTGTCCTGTCCCACAAACTGACAGCTGAGACACAATATAAACAAAGCTTCCAGCGACTTCAACCATTACCACCCCCCCCCCCCCCAAATAAAAAATATATATAGAAAATACTAATAGTAATAGTGGGAAACGGACATTACGTGAAGCTTAACAGTCTCAATTAGTGCCTTGATAACCCGTTTTGACAGCTGCGCCTTGGGTGATGATCGAACCCAGAGAGACTGCGTTGAGAGTGAACGAGTACGCTCACGGCACCAGACTAAAAACCTACACAGAATTCAATACTAGTCATTTGTGCTTTATCGTTACCATCCCCATGGGTAGAAGGTTGGATGTTTGTTTTATCTGGGGCTGAAGTATATACACATCACCGTCACAAAGAGGGTAGTTTACGTATAAGGTGCATCGTTGGATTCCAGCTAGCCTCAAGTCACTTTTACGGACGTTGTCGATTGAGTGTGACCCCAAACAGCGTGAACATCCGTATAGACTGTGCAAGTCTCGCGCTACATTGTGCAATTCTCGCGCGTATTCGAACTTCCGGGGCCAAGTTGGTCGCAACCATAATGAGTTTTACGTATTCTAATTTGAATACTTTAGTTGAACGTTATTTATAGCTATAAAATTATACCGTATTATTGGAAAAGTAAAAATGTGCCATGAAATAAATATAATTGTAAAAATGATTGTGGTATTATCAAATCATCACAGAAAATCCGAGTTCAAGACTAGAAATCGGTTTAAGCTATACTTGTTACCGAGCTAACCCGGTGGCTATAGAGGCAGTTTGAACCCTTAGCAGCGGTACTGCAACGATTAAATAGAAGTTTAATTTTAGCACCAGGGAGAAAGAATATAAGAAAGACCCTTAAGATCTAAAGGCTACGGGATGTAAGCCTGACTCGAGGAGTTACCGGCACACATGAAAATGCAATCTTTCGGTTGTGTGTGCCGGAGTGATACAATGAAATATTAAGTTTAGATCAGTTATAGATCAGATGGTTCTAGATCATCCAAACCAAAGTTATTAATCAATAATGACGGACTTACGAACATAAAATACATTCATGACAATAACTCACTTAGGGGAGGAGTTGGGGGGGGGGGGGGGGTTGGAGGTGCGTGGACCGGAGCAGGAAGTTTCCCCTTCCCCTTTCACTTTGCCGAGTATTTTCATCAATACCCATCAGATGCTATCCCTAAACTGTGGTGATTTGACATTTACCTGAGATTTGATTACAATTTCATTTTCAGAGAGAGAGAGAGATTGTTAACATTTCCCATTAGCCGGGAAGAATAGATGTAATGCGAGTTAGAATGATCGACTGACGGACATTTTTCCTTCCACTCCAAACAGGCCCCCCTTCCACAACATCGACGGTAAGAAACACTATCTGCCGTTTTCACTTTCATGTTTGCCTTTTTTCCCCACAATGTACACATTATGAGAAGAAACCCTCTGGTCTTGAAGAACCTCCCGATGTTTTTTTAATCTCTATGGCAAAAAGGAAAAAAAATTACGTAAAAAAAACCCACCCCAAAACAAAACATAGTGAGAAATTTCACGGCAACTTTCTGACTTTGTTAGAAAGGCGATTTCGGTGCGACACCTGATACAGAAAAACATGTTTTTTTTGCATGAAATACCATATCAGGTTGCGAGAAGGAGCCGAATCAGATGACTGAAGAAATCTTAAAGATGGCACCACACAACTAGCCCGTAAACCCCCTTTCCTTCTCCCTATCATTCAAAGCATTTCAACGGTTTGTGGTTTTTTGACAGTTGGCGATTTGTGTTGCTATCATAAAGCCCGAAGGCAGATTTGACATCAAAATGGGTGAAACTCAAGACAAATTGCGAGTGAAATACGATAATGATGGCGCACGACGAGACATCTAAAGATGGATGGAGAAATTAAGTTGATAATACTTATCGTTTTTTTTTCTCAAGTTCAAGAAATACAATGCCTTTTTGGCGCGACACGGCAGAGCCAAGGGGGTTTGGATTAAGCTCCCGTAACTGCTTGTATACTGGCCACTAATCCTACAGCTACATTGATGATAGTGAGTCTAGAGCAACTCAGACACTTTCTGATCATGGAGGCTGCATATGGCTCTGCATGACCTCAATAATGATCAACTTTATCACCTATGAATTGTTTCATCTGATGAACACATTATGTCACATTATTAAGTCATTCTTTGATTTCCCTGCTATAGCATCAAGAAGAAGCTCGATAGACTGGACCACAGGCCCAAGCCCAGTAGTTCTATCATTGGTGCAATAAACTCACGACCGGACAAATCTGACAGTCAAGTCACTGTGTAATATCTATAACAAGAAAGGGGAAGAAAAAAAAGAAAAAAAGGAAGAAGAAAAAAAGGAAGAACAAAAAAAGACCCAAAAAAGGGGGGGGGGGGGACCCCAGATATACTAAAAGAAAAGGGGAAAAAATACATATATAGCCTATTATTCAATGTTCAAATGTTGAGTTTGAGTCTGTAATGAGCATCTTTCAACTCTACCGAGTATCATAGTTTACTTACACATAAGACAAAGTACAAGCGAGATCAACCTTTTCCCAGTGCTTGTTTAAATCGAAACAGTCTTTTTCTCATTTTGGTTCTGGTATTGTAAAAAATTAATATATATATATACAGTGGCGGCACCAGACCTGTTAATCTGGGGGGGCAAGAGGGGGGCAAACTTAAATTTAGGGGGGGGGGGGCGAACAAAAATCTATAGTGTAATTTTGTACTGCAGAAAAGCATTGACTTACCACTTTGACTTACACCATCTGGGACTTACACCATCTGGGACATTTACGTCAATATTAACTTCAATCCTGGGGTGTTTGTGTTTGGGTTCAGGATTCTCATCGCTAGATTCAGAATCAGATCTGTGCCTATCATCATGGGATGGAGGTTGTTTGGATTTCTTGCAAAACTTTCTAATATCCATTTTAACTAACTGTTTTACCAACGTGTTTAAGTGCAACAACTAGCAGTAGGCATAATACAGCACTCCACGTGAACATCAAGTTTATGTCGTGTGTACTGTATAAGCCTACAATTCACTCCAGAAATAAGATTTTGCACTGTGTGAATTTGACGTGTTGTGCGAACTGCGTTTACAATGGCTGCTTGCGGTTTTGGGCAGACAATGCATTTCTATTTGTAGCAAGTTTCCAAGCTTGTACAGATAAATAAATCCACATTTTATTAACATTGCCGGAGATGGAAAGTGTATTGGGCTTTTTTGATGGTGCCAGCTAATTATGATAGATGACATTGAGTTTATTATTTACAGCGCAAACAACATTGTAACAAATTGGGTGCAATGGTTTGGGATTAAACTCAATTTCCGCCATCGGGGAAAAAACTGGGGGGCAAACTGGGGGGCAAACTGGGGGGGCAAAAACTTTTGCATTCCCCCCCCCTTGCCCCCCGTAGCGCCGCCGCTGTATATATATATAAATTCTGGTCCAGTAAAGTGTTTCAGCAACAATCTCTGCCGTCTTGTGGATCCCCCAATTTGTTTTTTTTAATAAAAATAAATAAATAAACAGGAAGAAGAAGAATACAAAAAGAAGAGGAAGACACAAAATAGTTACGCCTAAAGAGCAAGTCACCAAGGTTTGTGCCAGAAACTCCTTCGCTGTATCTTTGCCAAGCCTTGCATTTGGAAATAAAAATAAGCGGGACAACCTTGACTTTCTCTTGCACTCTCACTTTTCCGGCGACGCGAAACAAGATTATTTACAGCCATTCCCATCAGATGCTATTATTAATCTGCAAATCAAATATAGAGTTTCCGTATCGCTCAAACCACGACTTCTCCGGAGTGTCAGTGTAAAAAAAAAAAGTCCGTTCGAAAGAAATGTATTGTCAGCTTTAGGAGCTAATTGAATAACCGCCGAGAAGGCAAACCTGCAAATGAGAGCAAAGTGGTAGATTGGAGGAATTGATGAATTGATGTGGAACTGATGCCACTAACCACGGTAGGTGATCGCCAGCCAAAGACCCCTGCCCACCAACAAAACAGGAAGGAACGGTTCCTGGAGCAACCATCAGGCCATAGGACGCACTCGCTCTCCCCTCTTTCTCTATCTCAACCCGGTCATTTTAACAGCGGAGACAGGGGGGTAATCTAATCCTCGCTGCCTTCTGTAACTTTCTTAAAAGCATTCTGACAAGAGAGATTGTTAAGATCGAGACGGGAGGACATGATGCAGGACAATGATGCTGGGTAGAAATGTTCCTAATGCTGATTGAAATGCTGAGGAATACTAAGTGGTCAGGAAACTGGGGTAAATGGTGAGCTAAATAGAGGTGGAGGATCCTGATAGAACGAAGAGGAGATCTAAGTTTGACGTCCAATATCGTGAATTAACACATTATTGTTGTTCTGCAACAACCATTGGGGGGGGGGGGGGGGGGGGGGGTCATCAAATCAACGAAATTGGAGCGTGGAAAGAGATGTGTCAAGAGAGCTGAACCAAAGTAGCACGCCAGAGAAAAAATTACCTGTAATTTCTTGGTGGACAGCAACATCACTTAGATTTTGTTGTGACTAAATGTTGTGGGAGTCCACTTGAATCTAAATGTGTGACATTCGATTTTCAAAGTTGAATTGTGCAATTACAGCCAGAAAGTTTTCCCACAAATTAATGATCGTAAACAGATATGATTGCACTGCAACATTAAGTTTACATCGTTTGAATTGTTCACATTTTAATACTGCTACTTAGGTAAAATTTTCCAGTGAATTGAAAAACCATTTGAAACCATTCAAATACAAGAGTTGTGTATAATATGATGGCACATAATATGATGTGCGCAAAACTGTGTAAATGTAAGGGGTACATGTGTGTGTAAATGTACATTCACCACATGATATCATAAATTGCCGGCTGATATAGTTTATATATCATACATAACTAGATTGGATTATATTGAAAGGTCAGACAGTATGAGGGTTGACTGTGTACGGTGTGCGTTTACCACATAATATTATATTGCAGGCTGGGATGGTTGATCTATCATTCATAACCGTAGTGGATAATATTGAATGGTCAGACAGTAGGAGGGTTGACTATGTACGGTGTATATGCATTCGCCACATAATGTCATATTGCAAGCTGGCACAGTTTATTTATAATTCATAACCACAGTGGTTGGTAATGAACGGTCAGACAGTAGGAGGGTTAACCGTGTGCTGTGTACATTCACCACGGGATATCATATTGCAGGCTGGTATGGTTTGTCTATCATTCATTATCATAGTGGATGATATTGAATGGTCAGACAGTAGGAGGGTTGACTGTGTATTTAACGACCAGAGTCGAAAAGGTTGACTGTGTGCTGCTTAGATGCATTTACCACAGGATATCATATTGGAGGGCGTCATAATTTGTAAGCCATTCACAGCCACAGTGGATGATTAGAGAGTAAGAAGATCCAATACATGAAATCGCCATCAAAACAACCAGGGGCTAAATTCTAAGGGCATGTACGCATCAAATAAAACTAGGAGGTTTTATAATACCTTGAAAGGGATAGAAGGTGAAGTGCTACCAGACCATGCCATAAGAATGTGCTTTTAAGAATGTTTTTCTTCACTTATGGTATTATGACCCATCAAAAGGACAAAGCAATTTATAACTAAGTGACTTGCTCCAGGACACAAGACAGTGTCATGAACTGAATGCCGAACGAACACTCTGCCGATACGAGAACTTGAGTCTGGTGCAATAAACTGATAGATCGGCCGCCACATCCACATGCCATTGTCCGCTCTGGTAAGTATGAAGGTTTGCGGTCTCAGAGTTGATTGTCATTTCAGACTGGTTCTGTAGACTAGCTATATCTAGTTTTGACTAGCCTCCTCTAGTCTCCGTCATTAAACGAACAATTTCGTCGAAGAAAGAAGTTGTCTTGGGAGCTGACATGAAAGGCATGTAGGCCAGCCATCATGTTAACCAAATAATCACAAAATATTGTTCAGTCATGCCTCTCGTCTCAGGTGCTACAAACAACAGGAATATAACGAAGTGTTATTTTCTACATGCAGATGGCGTATGTCTGCCTGTGTGTGTCGACTTTTTCCAGACACAAACTCTCTGGGTGGCTTGCCCAAACATCGCTGTATTGACAGGTGGCAGACGGGTAGACATCTGAACATAGATTTGTTATCAACATGACCCTAGATTCATATACTCGGATTTACACGGAGCCCTAGATCTCAAAGGGATGTTTCTGTGTGTTTGCATTTCTGCTAGTGGCTTTCACACTGGAATTGGGGAGAACGGGAACGTCACACAAACACACACGTTTGTGAATCACGTAAATCGAGGACCTCTCTTTGTTCTTCCATTGTTTGGACTTAGTTTTTTTTAGCAACGTCCCCGTTTTGTACACGAAAGCGAAGCGAGGTTGCCTCACTCTGTCGACAAACGGATCCCTTTTGTTAAGTCCTCGGTTTAAACGGGTAGACACGCTCGCTCACTCACACAAGTGTGTAACAGCCTGCAATCGTGGACCCTCCTTTGTTCAACTCTTTGTGATAGCAACCGTGGACCACAATGCTTTCCTTTGTGATAGCAACCGTGAACCTATTGTCCTCTTTTGTTATAGGTACCCGGTTTGAATGTGGTTACCTACTCACTCACACACACACAGACGGAAAAATGCATCCTTGTGGAGCACTCTTTTGTTCTTTCCTTTGTCCCTGCACTTAACAGTTTCCCATAGACTTTGTACACAAATTTCCTTGTGGAGCACCCCGGTCTTTAGAAATTCCATGTGGAGTCCTTTTGTTTTCCCTTTTTTGTTTTGTCCTTGGTCTCCAGAAGGTACCGAAAGTGAGAGCACACACACACACACACAAGTGTGTAACAGCCTGCAATCGTGGACCCTCCTTTGTTCAACTCTTTGTGATAGCAACCGTGGACCACAATGCTTTCCTTTGTGATAGCAACCGTGGACCTATTGTCCTCTTTTGTTATAGGTCCCCGGTTTGAATGTGGTTACCTACTCACACACACACAAGTGTGTAACAGCCTGCAATCGTGGACCCTCCTTTAAAGGGGTCCTTTCTCTATGGTGATAGCAACCGTGGACCACAAAGCTTTCCTTTGTGATAGCAACCGTGGACCTATTGTCCTCTTTTGTTATAGGTACCCGGTTTGAATGTGGTTACCTACTCACACACACACACAACATTACGGGTTCGGTTTGTGGGGACCTGCTATTGTTGTTTAATATATTGTTCCAATTTCTAAAGAATTCTCCTCTGGGGTCCAGGTAGAACCAATAATTCCCTTGAGGGGTCCATTGTTCCATTGTGTAAAAGACAACTCAAGGGCACTCCAGTAAGCCCACATCTCTGTGGTGAAGTCACGCTGCAGACATTCCTTTGTTCTGAACACTATGGGGAAAAAAAAAACTATGCGTGGACGAGTGTAAGTCGACATAATAGTGTTTCAAGTCCGTACACCATACGGACCCCTTTTGTTCTAAAATCTCAGGCCCACACCTCGTATATACCATTAAAACACACTTTCAGAAAATTATCTGTGCTCACCCACTTGCCCCCTAAAATGAGAAAAACAATTTTTTTAAAAGCACAAATGCCCCCTCCAAATTATGTCTTTGGCACCGCTTGCCCCCCCCCCCCCCCCCCCACCCCCCTCTTCCCTCTACTAGAAGACATAATATCATGATGCTGTAAATGACGACGCGCAATCCGGAGACAGTCCTGTTGGCAGAAACCTAAGACCTCGTGGAAGCATGCCATGCCATCCAGGTCAATGGTCCTAGTCTTTTACATGTAGGTCATCCCGCTGAACTACAAGATTGCAATCACTTTACATGTGCATCGAAATTCTCCAGTATCGCTATTCATTTTGTGTCGTGTCCGAGCGAATAACAACACCGGACCCAAGCGCTGGTGCTTCCGATCAGCAAAGTGTGGGTTCGAGTCCTGGTTTTGACACTTGACCATGATTGCTTCGTCCTTCGGCTGGGACGTAAAGCCGTAGGTCCCGTGTGTTGTAATGCACGCAAAAGAACCCAGCGCACTTATCGTATAATGAGAAAAGGGTGTCCCTGTGTTCCTGGTTTGATTGGCTGCATATTGCACAACAGCACCTTGTAAATCATAAGATGGTATAAAAAATGGGAGAAAGGTCTCATACTTCAAAACGTATAGCTCCACATTCATTGCAGGAATTTTGTAGCGAAAATACTCGGACCACATAACCAGAGATGTTTTGCCGGTAAATGATAACGGCCAGTAATTTATTGCCGCGGAAATTATTTCCTTCCGCATGTTTTCAAGAAAGGGTCGGGGAGGAATACCGGCATTCATCAGAGATGAGATTGCCAGTGATGGGACGAGGGGTATCCATGTTATAGAGATGAGAAGATAACTGGATATCAGAGGGACGACCGGGGGAGGTATCGGGACTATTAGTATTAAGATTGAGTGGAGGTAATACGCTTGATTGCAGAGCGGAAGTCGGCATCGTTGTATACGGGGTAGATGCTCATACAAGAAAAACATCCAAGTGGGAGCGTGGGGCTCTCTTTCTCTATGGTCGGACCGTGGAGGAAGGGAAGAGGTCGGACTGACGGGGAAAGGAGTATTCAGACAGTGGTTGAATGCATACAAAATAAACACAACAAGATGAATACAAAAGAGTAATCTGAGAGGTTTGCTGGCAGGGGATAGGCCGGGCTTGAAGGTAGCATCAAGTTTATGTATGAAATGGTATAGTATGTGTTTCAGTGTTCTTTTGTGTGTAATATAGCACAGCTTGGGGCTATTTTCAAGGAAAACATGCAAAACAAAAGATAAAGGAAATTATTGAATGGATAGCTTACAAGTTATCTGAAATGATGTCATTATCACAAAGAATTGTGCATACAAGTACAATCATTACATTGTACGCGTTGTACGACATGAAGAGTGTATAACAGTATTTTTGTTTTACTACTGGGGCATCTTTAGGTCCAAGTACATCAGCTGGCCTGCGGATCCCTGATTTTTACCCAGAGGAGTCGCGGTGATTATGGGCTACGGTACGCAACAAACCTCTAATTTAAGGGTATTCCGGTTAATTGGCTCAGTGGTTTCTTTCATGCCTTCACCTCTGTGGACCCCGGTTCGAATCCCGGGCGGGAGCCTTGCATGTGGATATAGTTTATTTGTTTTTTCAGTCTCTGCGTTATTGTGTTTTCCCCAAATGGGATTTTCCTCCACCAACGTCTAAAACATGTTCTTCATCATCTTCTTTATACACAGGTATCTTCTAGTGGGTCACAGTGCTAGTCCCCTATCTGGGGTTTTCCTCCCATTTTTCCTGACATTTCTTCACCATATTCTCTTCAAAGGCATCTTCAGGCCTAGGGGTCACAGTGCTCGTCGCTTTTGAGGGTCCTTCGGTTTCATTTCCCCCCCCCAAAAAATACATATTAATATACATGTATAACAACAATTATGATAATAGCACTTAACATAGATCAAACTCAGATTTGGTTCAGAAGTCTAAAGATCAGATGCAGTGAATGTTCGCATTGGGAATTTAAGTGCTATTTACGGGGCCGAAACCCTACTGTGAAAAAACATATTTCATATTTTTTAATTACCGGTATTCAAGTGATCAATCCATAACTAAAAACTGAACGCCGACAGTTCATTTAGTGTTTAAACCTATACGGCTTGTGTCCATCCCTGCCCACATCGTATTCATAAACGCCAATATTTCATTCAGAGTTTGAAAACATAACAGCTTGTGCCAGCCTCGCCTTACTAAACACACAGCGTATCTCTGATTAATAACCGACTCTCTGCCGCGTGGGAATAAAGCAAATTTGTAATTTTATACGAGCCATCGGTTAATTGACCTATTTCTAAGGTCTTTAATTCCCCACTGTTTTCATAATCAATGTTTGTGCGAAAACGTGATATATGTGAAGGAGGTAATACGTGACCTGTCCGTCAACCATGAACTAATTAGCTACGGAAGCACTTTTGTTTAGCCAGATAGGTTTCAACTTTCAATGTGCACATAATTTCAGCGGGCTCCACTAAAAACCAGTTCAAGAGAACACTAAAGACTCATTTATTTACCATTAATTAATCAGACAATTACCCTGGCTTCATCATGCAATCAATTTATTACTGGTTCTTTGTGCATTACCACTGTTAAAATTTTAAAAAAAATTTAAATAATTGTTTATGGCCAGATGCTGAGTGTGCATGTGCTGGAAACCCCTCCCCCTTTTTAGCGCTTCTTTTTAATACCTTGTGTTGTATTTTTAAGTAGTATATTTTTCGGTTTGTTTATTAGCTTGTTTTATCTTTATATATTATGTAAAAGGCCTTGAGCGTCTTTTTAGGCGGATTGTGGCGCTATATAAATGCTTTTTATTATTATTTTTTTTATTATCATTTTGATTGTCCCAGTTTGAATTTTTACACCTTTCTTTCTACGATTCACCGACATGTATTGTTAATCCATAGCAATTGTGGAGAGACTGCAATAAATGGCAAACAGTAGCACCATAGGAGCCAGGTCTACAATTATATATCTATTTCATCGATAGGTCAAATATTATTCATGTAATATTTGAGTTTTGATAAATTAAATTGATAAATATGGGGAAGTTTCACAACTGAATAACCACGGTAACCGAACACACCAACGACAACAAAATATGCCCTGGGAACTTGAGAGGTGTGACAGGGGCAATAAGTTAAGCAAGTCAGCAACTTCATTGACTGGGAGGTGAATTTCTGAACAAGCTGGAACCTAGAGAGAACATTGACTTTGAACTATTCAGAAAGTTAGCACCCAAGTGCTAGGATCATGGTAGGTCAATGCTACGAGGAGAAATTAGTTCAGCAAGTCAGCAACTTCATTGAGGTGAATTTATGAACAAGCTGGAACCAAGAGAGAGAGAACATTGATACTTGTTTTGAACCACTCAAAAAGTTAGCACCCAAATGCTAGGGTCCATGGTTTCAAAACCGCATCACCAAAGAAGATCTAAGATAAATCAAAACCTTGGGTTTCCAAAAGGAAGTGTGCCACAAACCAGAACGCTACTTTAACACTAGACTGAGTTCATTTAACCTGAGTTTTGACTTTATTGGATGCATCGTCATGTCTGAAGATTCAATGACGTCTAACATTAGACACGTTCTGCTGTAAAATGGCACATCAACCATCTTGGAGGGGCACCACTCGAGGGTAATCTCTTCAGCAAAGAATAAAAATGATCAAGAGTTGACATTCAATATTTAAGTTATCAGAATGAAATGTCAAATTAAGATGTGAAAGCCCCCTGAAAACACATTTGTACTGGGGATGTGATAAGTAGTATTTTGTTCACAGGAAAACTGACTGATGGGTAAATTTGAAATAATTTGGGGTTGAACAAAGACAAAAATTACTACTGCGGGATTTGAACCAATGACCTCCGGATTGACGTGCCGGCGCTCTATACTCAGTTTAATTTGCTAAATAAAAATGAACCTTTTTGCATAAAACCTTTGACAAAATGAAAACTTTGATTCAGTATTTCATAACGTGTTTGTATAAAATACCTTTGGTTTGCGGTAACAACAAGTGAATATGGTGACTAATCTATGTTCCGACGCCCCTGTGTTCCTATAACTTCGCGTGATCTATACGCTTGGACTAGGGTTAGGGTTAGGATTAGGAAAATGCATTAGGGGTTTTATAAGGTGTTGGAACATAATATGAGTGTTGGAACTGATATGGGTGTCGGAACGTTGCATTGTCGGAACACAGTGGTGTCGGAACAATAGGAGTGTCGGAACATAGGTGTGTAACCGATGGGGATATTTACCCATTCAAACCGAGGACGTTAACAAAGGGATCCGGGTGTTCTGACAGAGTGAGGGCGACCTCGCTTCGGTACTGTGTATACAAAAACAGTGGGGACGTCTCTTACAAAAAACCAAGTCCAAACAATGGGAGAACAATGATAAGTCCTCCATTTACTGGAATAAGAAACATAATGTGTACTTTGCTGTGTAGATTGTTCTGATAAGAGCTTGTCCTGCTGTTTATCTACTACCATGGAGTAGATTGGGAATCGGGAGACTCCATGCTGAGTTCAAATAAGAACTTTGTATTGCTGTGTTTTTTACTGCCGCGGAGTAGATTCTGAAAACCGGGAGACTACGTTCCAATGATTCCAATAAGAATTTGCCCTGCTGTTTATCTACATGTACTACAATATCTGTGTAGATAGGAAATAAGAAAAACAGTGGGTCGTCTGATTTTGCTTATAGTGGATCCAGGGTACTTCTCATATTATTTGTTAGCATTTGATTGCTAACAGATCCATCTTATTCAGGAAAATATGAATATTCATAGGCTGATTGTGAGATGTGCTCGTGGAAAATTACCAGACTGCTTCGTATCAACCCTTTCAATAAGGTATGAATATAAAAAAAGGAAAGGAGGAATACAAACAGTCTAAAGCCCAGCAAACAAGACTTTATTTTCTCCTGTCCAAAAAGTGTTGAGAATTACACTAGTACGTGAACATAAACAACCATTTATGGCCAGCAATGCCATTTTCATCACGACAAATGTGATACTACAATGCACACGCACAAACCTAATGCCTAAAAAACATGCCCGCCACAAAAGAATCGAAAACAAACAAACAAAAAAACTCCCGGTCGCAGTTTTAAGCATGTTTTTACTTCGCTCTTCTTAATTTGTGACTTAGAATAATATTTGTCTTGGCTGTAGCGCCTGCCTTCCAGAAAGAAAGCCCTGCGTTTAGATTCTCCATAGGGTTAGAATAATAACGTTTGGAATGACGTCCGCACCGTAGACGTGGATTATACACAATCAAAATAAGTTGTGATGGACCAGGAGGGACGTTTTTAAGACAGGTCCATTTCCGACGGACCTTGTGGAGATATCAACGCGTCACAGCACGGGGATTGGCAACAATCAATTAATAATAAAACAAATATCAAAAACATTCTTATGTTGGTTCAAAACATACCTTTTAATTGATAACATAAATGCAGTTAGGACATCATAATATGCTGGGGGTTGGGGTGGAGGAGGGGGGCAATGGAATCGAATTGGAAACGAGCTTTTCCACCAGACTTTTCCCACCGATCGAGCCTTTTCAACCGGACTTTTCCCACTGATAGAGCTTTTTCAACCGGACTTTTCCCATCGATCGAGATTTTTCTACAGGACTTTTCTCACCAAACTCTGAATCTGAAAGTACTGAGCTTGTCACACATCAGTGTGAAGGTAAAAATTGTGTGTGAGTGTACAAAAACGACCTTAGTCATGTAGTGTTTTGTTGCCCAAGGGGATTAAGTAGTTCAATGGGATTAATGGAATTGGATAAGTGCACATTAGTGTGTTGTTGTCAGATTTAATTTAAAGCACAATTCGGCCTTGGCTAATTAGAGTACTTCGCCTATTTTTTCACCGGTTTACTTAATACAGTAGCTTATCGATTTATGAACTTTAGTCTCATTATACTATTTGAAGTTCACGGATTGATTGATTAATTAATTGTTTAATTGATTGATCGATTGATTGATTAATTGGTTGGTTGAGTTTTGGTACAGTAATGAAATAAGTATACAGGTCTGCTACATCACGGAGGCAATGGAGGTAATTGCCTTCATTGCCCCCTGGTCATTTGCCTTGGTGTCCCTTGAAATGTCCCCGTCAAAATTGTCAATTTCTCTCATTTAGGTGCCCTTTATAAGGAAGGCCTGCCTCGCCCCTACTAGAGTTAAGAACCATGCATGATGTACAAGTGTGTATTGATTGAAAAGTGAATGCATGAATAAACATGTAACATGAAGGATTACTGAAGTATTGAATGACATTTGATAAGATTATCAGCATGTAGTTCATGACTGGATTCGCCATAACATTAATGTATTGAGTGATATTGATCGCTGGATTGACAACTGAAGATTGCTCTAACGATCTATGAACTGAACCACCTTGTAGTCTTTGACGTAATCCGAGATGTACCACACCATGCCAATAGCTGCCATGGGCAGTAAAATCTCCTGTACAGTCATCAATGTCACTTTGATATCGTTGCCACCTTATCATAACATGCCCATGGTACAACAGCATTATACACCATCGAAGCAACAAGAAAGACTACTATCCCAACCCACCCACCCCTCTTCCCCCGCCCCCGGTCAATATTATCTTCTTTCTCCATGATATCACACGTCATCATCTCTTGCAGTTTTGGGCAGTATAATTTGTTTAACCAATTTCCAATCCCAAAACCCTCTACTCCTTCCTTTACAACCGTGATACATACACCAATTTTCCCCAATAAATATTTCCATCTACATATACATACGGCTACATGTATCAACAAAAAACATGGGCGAGAATCATTGCTGACACAAGAAATCTGAAACTATAGCATTCAAATTTCAGAAAGTATGGTGAAATTTTAGCATTTCCACCTTTTAGTAACCCCTGGAATTTTCTGGGAACAGTATCCTGGCACTAGAGAAGCAGATCAAAGAGCATTTTTAATTTTTATTTTTTTTAAATACATGAAGCGAACAACAGCTATGACCCTACTTTTGTCACCGGACAGTCTGAACTCTTAACTCACATAAAAGTGATAACAATGAATAAAGCCCCACTGAGATATTTGCCATCTCAAACCAACCACACAAAGGACAAACACAGCTCAGGTTGAAGGCACCATTGGTTAGACCCAATATTTTAATAGAAGAAAAAAAAAATCCTCCCCAAAACACTTTTTAAAGAGCCTTTAAGATCTTTGAAGAATGCTACAGCGTCCTGTCCCAAGGGGTTGGCAAAGAGCAAACAAGCCAGCACCCAACGTTTAGCGCTATACAAACAATCCCCCGCCAGTTTCAATGATGAGCAACAGACCTATAATTAATTATGAAAAATGGCCTAATAGGTAAATATAGAATACATAAACTGTCTGGTTTGCACACGGCATGATGAATTGGGGTTTTGTTTTAAAGGCACTGAACACGTTTGGTAATTACTCAAAATATATATTAGCATAAAAACTTACTTGGTAACCAGCAACGGAGAGCTGTTGATAGTATAAAACATTGTGAGAAACCACTCCCTCTGAAGTAACGTAGTTTTTGAGAAAGAGGTAACTTCTCACTAAAATATTAAAAGACTTCTTGCATGAAGGCTTTTGTTAGCATCTGAAAGCACACAAAATTGTGCAACATGGGTGTTTTTCTTTATTTATTTTCTTGCAACTTCGATGACCGATTCAGCCCAAATTTTCACAGGTTTGTTATTTTATGCATATGTTGGAATACACCGAGTGACAATACTGGTCTTTGATAATTACCAAACATGTTCAGTGCCTTTAAGTGTTTGAGGGTGAGGTGCAACAGTGGCTCACAAGCCTAATTTTCCATCTCAAGCCCCCCCCCCCCCCCCCCCCCAATCTTTCCCACCCAACCCAGCGGGGGTGACGTCATTCATGTCAAACCTACGTGCCCAACGGATCTTGACAATTGAAAAGAGTATATCAATGTCTATTTATTTGCCTTCGGGAGACAGACCTACAAAAATATCTTAACATCAATTACAGAACCATCAAGTTCTTGGGTACAACTGCATGTACACGTGTATACAAAGTCTTTTTAAAGGTGAAGTTCATTGCCGATTTTTGTTCTTCTTTTCATTTTCATTTCTTTTAAATTCATTTCATTTCGGAGTTATTAAATTACGTCACCAAACAAAAAAGTCCAAGGACTGAAACTGTTTGGTTTGTATAAGAATAAATAAAATGGGAAATTGAAGGCTGAAATAAATCCAACTCAAAAGCGCGCACTACACGGCAAGGTCAAGGTCACTAACAATATTACATTAACAATTAAGCAGGGTAGATACAATAATATGAAAGATACAGTAGAGATTTTTTTAAAGAGAATAACTTGAGGGAAGAAAAATAAAAATCCATAAAACAACCCAAAACAACGACGACGACACCAACCGCGACTGCGGCGACGACGATGACGACAACGACAACGACGACAACAACAACAAGAACAATATCATCATTCAAAACAACAACAGCAGGTGTGGTCTTTAACATAATACAATGAACAATAGTAAAAGATTATTATTATAATCAAATGTGTATTTTAGTGTTAACAGTGCTATGCTAATCATTTTAAATTAAGTTTCTTTATAATATTCTTTAAGAAGTGATAATGTTGTAAGCGCCTCATGGTGGATCAATGTGAAGCGCATTTAGTGTTGGTATTATTCTTATTACTCGTGTTACCATTAGAACCTGCGTGTGTCTCCTTAGAGGTGAGTATGGGTTTTTCAGCCATTTTTGTTATTAGCTTGGTATGAATCGAGTCGTGTCGTGGCTGAACAACCGAACTCAAGCTCTGGTGTTTCTGATCAGCAGAGTGTGGGTTCAAGTCCCGGTCTTGACACTGTGTGTCCTTTAAGCAAGACACTTTACCATAATCATGATCGTAAAGTGTGGCGTCTTTCCGCTTAACGGGTCCAACCATTGGAATACGCGCGAGACTTGCACAGTTGACTCTGCTTTCGGGTTAATCAACACTCCTAACCGCAAGGGATTGTGCTATTGTTTATACTATAAAAAACAAAAGGGCAAAAAGGTATTTACATCGCAATGCTGATGTTTACATAGTATTTAGGTAGTCGGTATACATTTGTCAAATTCAGTCATCCCTTTAAAGGGTGTTTGTAACATTGGTAAGAGTAAAAATATAAATGTTCACAGATTCACACATAACTTACATGGTATAAAGATGGTCATGATGGGAAACTCCCTCTGAAATATTTTTGTTTTAAATGCTATAGTTTTTGAGAAATGAGTAAAAAAGAGTAAAAAAGTTGTGAAAACTGTAAAAAACATTTAAGGATTTTCCCACCTTCTTTCTGGTGATTGCAATGACCGATTGAGCTTAAACTTTCACAGGTTTGTTGTTTCATGTATATGTTGGGATACACCAAGTGAGGATACTGGTCTTTGACATTTACCAAAAGTATAAACTGCCTTTAAAGATGAAGAAGAAGAAGAAGAAGAACAAGAACAAGAAAATAGATCACTTTGAGTGAATCTATTTCTGGATGATGGAACCTACAACCCCCTTCAAAAAGGGCTGTTCATATTAAAAACATTTTCTATTTGTTTTTTATTTATTTAATTTGTCAAATCTTTCAACAGAGCCAACCCTCTTTCGAAATGATTTTATTTAATGGAAACAATCTTTCCCACAGTTCGTAAATTTGCACTTCTGTTTGCGAGTTCGCCTTAAGAATCACATTGAATACGTGCTCGACTCAGAGTAAGACTTCATTATCTTCGAAGCGGTTTTCAAAATGGTGCTCCTCCCTCGTGACAGAAACAAATTGTTTTGATCTGTAGAGACTCTTTATTGAAAATATCGGAAATTTCTTTGACAGCGAGGACACATTTTTTCCGAGAGCATTTTTTTGACTGATTTGAGCAGAATGGGGAATCACTGGGTTGAGTAACGCAGAAGCGTGAATGTTGGTACATGACGGATCCATATTTTATTTATATATTTATTTTTTTTGCGGAGAAATTACGTGATGGGGATACACGTTCTGGCTGATCTGATGCAATTGGGTGTCCGTCTTTCAACACATCTCTACTTTATAACTCTGATATCATAGTAGTTTTCATCTTTGCTTAAATGTGTAAGCTTTGTACATTTTTCAAAATTAATGCAGGAGCACGAATGATGGTACACGATTGATTCATTTTTATGTTAGCGGAGAAATTACGTTCCAGAGACACAAGTTTTGACTGATCTGATGCAATCGGGTAAAAGTCTTTCAACACATTTCTAATTTATAACTCTGATATCATATATATTGGTTCCAAAAATCAAATGTATACTTTGCCTCAAAATAAACACAAGAAAATCATCAAGTTGAAGTAAGGGAAACATATGACGGGGCAGCAAGGCCCACGACCAGGACAAAAGACTCCATGACCCCCGTAGCTTCCAGGTGATTCCAGGCTTGTGATTATCCATCCTATATAAATTACCTTCAAGAATAAAGCTATAGACGTTAATTTACGTCTGTTAAATTGTTGCAGTGCCCGCTGCTAACGATTGAAAACAAAATAAAACTGCCCCTATGTCTCTGGGCTAGCTCGGTGGTCTAGTGGTAAGACATCTGCTCTAGCAATACAAAGGTCGTGGGTTAGAATCCCACCCGAGTGATTTGCCTGTGTTTCTTCCACAGAACTCGGGTAAGTACTGAGTATACAGTAGGTGTAAGGGTAAAAACAAAATTCTAATAAAACTATAACTGCCGATTCATGTCAACTCCACCACATAATAAATATTTAAAAAAACATGTACACGTAATAGTCCGACTCACTAATGGGACATGACTTCGTCTACTTGAATGATCCACTTCATGTTAGTGCATGACAGCACACAATTTTAACATAACATAGATTTGTTGTTATGTCATGCGTACAGAGTGTTCTCCCACAAGACACCAAAGCAACATCTGTGCCGAGACGGAACGCAGGTACAAGGTTTTATGATTGCCAATCCTGCCACGCTTGCCTTGCAGGCAACATCTCTCATATAAACAGTGGTTTAATTTCTATGTTTTTTGAAATGCACATGATAATCTAATTGTGTTCCATTAGCATAAGTAGTGTGTCGTGGCCAAGCACACCAGACTCAAGCTCTGGTGTTTTCTGGTCAGCAGAGTGTGGGTTCGAGTCCCGGTCTTGACACTTGTGTCCTTTAAGCAAGACACTTAACAATTATTGCTTCGTCCTTCGGATGAGATGTATAGCCAAAGGTCATGTGTGTTATGTAATAAACATAAAAAGGAAGCCAGTGCAGTTGTCGTTAAGAGACAGTGCACTTGTCGTTAAGAGAAGGGGTTTGCCCCTGGCGTTTTCTGGTATAGTCGGATGCAGAATCAGCCACATCACCTTATTAACCGTTACACGGTGCTATATGTAAATAAATCCCTATACCTGATGGACTAAATCCACAGGTATACTCAGGTGGGATTCGAGCCCACATCAACCGTCATGCTAGTGCAGGAGTTCTAACTGTCAAAGCACTGAGCATACAGGCCGGTGACAAGAGGCCTATTCGAATCCTGTAACTAGCAGCAGTTGCACAACAATTTTTGTTGGGGCCCTGGCCTCGGCCTTGGATTGGAGCCTTTAGAATATTTTCCCAGACTGACACACTCTAATTTCTTGACGGAAGTGCTTTTTCCGGAGGGGCGAGGTGGCCTTGCCCCAAAATGAATCCAGGCCTTCCAAGTCACACATTTCGTCTTACACTATCCACACATCGCCATATCTTGGTCTTTAAAAATCCATCAGATCTGATTGATGGATACATATTCATGTAACCGAAAACGCATGATTATGAAAGAGCCTCCCAAAAGAGCCTTGTCTGGCCACCATCCATCATTGTTTTGGTAACTTTCCCTTCTCTTACACGAAAAATGGAGACTGCAACTGGAAGATAATAATGGCGGGCTGTGGGTGTGATATATTTATTGCTTCATGAATTATTTGATTTGTAGTGATTATTCCGTTTCCGCCTTGCAAAGTTAGAGTCGATTTTCCCGCTCCGTTTGATCATCACATCTACATCGACGCTTCACGCTTGAAGGTGTGTCTGTGTTTATAACCTCGTTATCAAACGTATCAGTATCGCGAAACTCGCAGGTTCTTCGCTATGGTCCGAAACCTTTGAATAATAATATGATGATTGATGTCATGAGAGACCTCGTTTTGTATCCCTCGGTTATTTACTGATTTATTCATTCTGATGAATTCATGGTTCAACTGGAATTTAGTCTTCACTACTTGTCTATCTGTTTCTTCCACTCATACAATTACCAAAGTGAGGATACAATTACCAAAGTGAGGCTGGAAGCCACTATCATCTGACCTTTTGTATGAACACAACAGTATTGGGCAAGTTCAATATTTCTTGCAGTTACGCACGCGATAGCCACAAAGTTTAACCCTCTGAAATGCATTTAATTTTAATAGTCACTGTTTCCAGTGACTTTTACTATAATGTTGGTCATATGCAAGGAGACTACCCACAATATATTTTTGTTTTAGCTTTGTGATGAATATGCAATATAATAAAACATGATAGGACAATAAGGGTACCTTTTCTTTGACTCGTACGACTGTTAATGCATAATGGGATACATACAAATGCATATGGGATATCTACAAATGCATATGGGATACATACAGTACAAATGCATATATGGGATACATACAAATGCATATGGGATATCTACAAATGCATATGGGATACATACAAATGCATATGGGATACATACAAATGCATATGGGATACATACAAATGCATATGGGATACATACAAATGCATATGGGATACATACAAATCCATATTGGATATTTACAAATGCATGCATATGAAATATCAAAATGCATGTGGGATATCTACACATGCATATTGGATACCTAAAATGTACAAATGCACATGAAATATCTGCAACTGAGCTTTAAACAAATTTAACCACCTTGATGAAATCGTCTGAGAGAGGATTTTTCACTAGCTTAAAATTACATCTAAGAAAATCTGCAGCATGTAGAATTTAAGTTCTTCACGAGAGCTCAACGGCTTTATTTAATGTGCAAGCTTTTTCGAGGTTGGTCATTTTTGAGATGAGTGTATATTTTTTAGTTGTAACCATTCGTTTATCTCTCTAAAGCCAATTTACCTTGAACTACAAGGCTAAGAAATACACCTGGTACTAAACAGGGCAACAGAAATACACCTGGTACTAAACAGGGCAACACAAATACACCAGGTACTAAACAGGGCAACAGAAATACACCTGGTACTAAACAGGGCAACACAAATACACCAGGTACTAAACAGGGCAACAGAAATACACCAGGTACTAAACAGGGCAACAGAAATACACCAGGTACTAAACAGGGCAACAGAAATACACCAGGTACTAAACAGGGCAACAGAAATACACCAGGTACAAAACAGGGCAACAGAAATACACCAGGTACTAAACAGGGCAACAGATATACACCAGGTTCTAAACAGGGCAACTTACACCAGGTACTAAACAGGGCAACAACGAAAGGAAAACAAAAAGAGGACATTCGGTAAACCTGAAGGTAGGAATTCCCATTCCAATTGAAACAGACATGCACCAGAGAGAAATACAAAAACCCTTTCCACATCAAATAGCTAATTCCCCGGGGAATAAACCCCCGGTGATAAAAGCCAGGTGATAAAACCCTGGGGAATAAAACCCCGGGGAATAAAAATAGCCATGACATTCTCCCCCATGTCCTCCCCACTTGATGCAGTTTTCTTGGGAACTATGTATATACTAACTAATCATAAGAGTTATCTCGCTTATCCCTACCCCCAAGCAGAGACGGCAGTTTCAATGAATATTTCCCGGGAGTAGGCCAGTGTTATAGTTTACAGAAGGGCGAGGTTAACCAAACTTTCCCACCAAATTCCTGGGAAATCTGTCCTGTGTAAAGGAGGGGGCTGAAAAGATGCAGCAAATGAGGAAAACAAATGAGGGAGTACACCCTCCTGCGTGTATAGGTATTGTTAGGGAATACGGGTTGGAACATAGAGAATAAGTTTCATGCTCTAACACTTTAATAGGTTGAACCAAGTCGGGTAGCCTCCTGGTGGAACATTTACTGTGAAATGATCCGATTGCTGATGGATCGTGTTGCGTTAAGATGATGCAGATTTAGCGTACTTTTCCCTCTTACTGATTACATCGCATTACCCGGAATTAAACTGTCTAGGAGGTTGAGCGGAGGAATTGCGAGAGGTAAAAGAGGGAGAATAAGTATGTCGAAATATTATCTTGAAATTACTCTTCAAAAAAGTGCCATGGGGGTACGACTGCCCCCTCTTTTTGGCCTACATACAATATTTACAACTACACTGTTGTTATTAGGGAATGATACAAAATGAAAGCTTTACAACGCTGAAGTCAGGAGACCATCAGTTGGAAACCTCATTCCTCGAACCCTGGGGAATGTCAAAATCTCATCATGTTGATGAAAGAGCAAGTAATCCGGGAAAGGGGCACCTCAGGGTTGAAGAGCTTGAGCAGGTACAAACCAACAGTTTTAGAGACAGAGCGGAAGACTGCAGGCTACTAGTTCCGCTGAATTGAACGATAAATTGTTTTGTAAGGATTTTTGTGTCTTGCAACGAAACTATGTCAAACATGTAAGCACAGAGTGAAGACAATTTGATGGCGTTTTAAAACATTTTCATTGTGCATTCAATCTTGAGTAGACACCTGTGGCCTCAGGCAACAAACCTAGGTTAGCCGATGAAATAGGCATCATGGAGCTAGTTTATAACTTCTTGTCGTTGTACTGCCGCCAATTTTTGCCTCTAAATGTCAACTCTTTCACTAGGTAAAGCACATGGACGACATTGGTAAGTGTCACAGACCGCTACCCGCACTTTGGATGTTACCCAACATATACATAAAAAATCAAGCCAGGGCAAGTTTAAAGTCAGTCTTTGGAGTCACGAGAAAATATTGAAGAAGAAGAAGAAAAAGAAAGAAGCGGGGGAAAACAAAAATACAAATAAAACCTATATGATTTTACTTTTTGAACATAGTTGTTTTACTAATTTCTCAAAAACTTTTCAAGCAGTAATGTTTACAGAAAGAGTCTCCAAATGACCATTTTCATAACATATAAGTTATGCACAAATCTGTGAACATTATGATTTTTTTAATAATCTTACCAACGTTGTGCTGGAGACCAAGTCTTCGATTAGTAATTGACAAACAAATCGAAATGGAAAGGAGATAAGGAAAAAACAATTGTGTCTCTGCTCAACTGCCAAACATGCAGTTACAACATAATTAAGCAATGCGGTAAACAAACCGTGACGTCATCAGTACGGGGGTCTATTGTAATATTAAGAGCCTTGTGAAAAAATGCCTTACCTCATGTTATCTGTTCATCATTATCTAAGTCAATAAGATTTGTTCGTTTTACATACATGATTTACGGGCGCTTGATTTGTTCTGTTTAAAACCATTGTTGTCATATTTTGTATTGTTTATCTTTTTTCTTTTTTTAAAAGTCAATTTCTTAATTTCTCCTGTTTTATGGAGTTGTTTGACTCAATATAGTTGTTTGTTTATTATATTGTATTGGTTGTGGCATAAGTCCTTGATATACGCTATCTACAAAAACAACATAATTCAGGAGGCCCATACTCTACAAACAGTGCTTTTTATGGACCCCTCCACTTCCGAGCATTGTTGTATTTATCTTTTCACCTGCATTATGTATTTTCTTCTCCATTCTTTCAATATAATATTTTTCATTCTTGTGTTAGGATTTGATAATAAAAGATCAGTTCAGTTCCGAATGAACACTAACTCACTTACAAAACCGGTTTTCGTTGGCGTCAAACCTGGCCACTGGAATATTTACGTGTTGGTTGTATTATGTGGACATCATTTTGATCTTCCAAAACCCATGCTGTGCATTTGTAAATGAATTCCCCTTTCAACACATCACTCGATGGCAATGTACTCTTCCTCGTTTAGAGGGGCAAAGTGTGAGAAGAATGCATCAGATTTGTTCAATTTAAAAATACAATTAAAACACCTTCAAATTAACATCTCCTGTTACTCAAGCAATCCTTGGGGGGAAAAAAACAGCAGATAAAGACAGTATAACTGAAAAAAACCCCAAACTAACACATAACAGAATACAAGGAAACTCCAATGAATTTAATGAGTTGCAATACTTTGACACTTGAGGGCAGTATTACATATGAAAGTGGAAACTAAATCAGAGTGTATTAGATGTCTAACTGAAGGGGTTTAACCAACGTTTTGTCATCTTAAGCTAGTATAAAGTTCCTTACAAAGATATATGTATATGGGGGGGGGGGGGGGGGTCTCCACTCCACAAGCTTGCTTTTAGCAGACCTCGACCACTTAGCTTTTTTCAATATAAACTGAATGAGTGGAAGTAAACATAAATGAACTTAACTTAAATGAATGATAAATAAGCACATTAACATTGTATTAACATACAATAAACAACAAACGTCTCTGTGTATAATGTTCGTTTTCCTTCATCGTACAGCATGTTCCCCAACACCTCCCAATAAAGCAGAAAGACCTTCATCGTGGTTCCATCATTTTACAATTTCCCCCAATTCCAACCAATGTCACCAAAACTGGGGCTTAAAGTAAAACAGTCGGGTCCCTTGTTTGCACAGCAAGTAACCTGTACTCATGATTACTGCATGCAGGGATTCAGACAAATGGCTGCAGCACCATGAAGGTTCAATCCATTTAGGGCTGACAAGAGGCGATGGAAATATGGCCCTGGGATATTTTTTTAAGAAAAGGAGGTCTGTCAGGTTCCATAAAAAAAAAAATGCAAATAAAAAGCAGCACTGACCATATTTCAAGGTGGCTGTAGGTCTTTCACCCCCCCCCCCCCCCCCACTCCCTCACACCTAACCCAAGGAGACAAACTGCCTCATTCCAAATTAAAACACCACTCTTACTTGACCCTGGCCATCGGGAATTATGTCACTTTCTTATCAAAATATGCGAGTCGGCTTTTTGTTGGGTTGAGCTATTATTGAGAAAATAGGTCTGTTTTTAACTTTAAGGAAAGCAGACAAAAGAAACATTTGGGCCACAAATAAGGGGGAGAAGAATAGACTAATTGATAACCTTGATTTTCTGAAATGAATTAAAAGTTTTAGGTCAGTCTGAAAAGGTGGCATGTACACGTATGGCCTAATGGATGCCGAAGCATTTTCATGCGAGTCAGCTATTGCTCTTTATGAGTGAGGTTGGTTCATGTACAATACTATGACATCTGCTTTATAATCAATCTAAAAAATAAAAATACAAGAGATAAGTGTGCATAAAACACACAGCGAACAATGGCGTCGTGGCTGAGCAGTCTGGTGCACTGGACTCAAGCTATGGTGTTTCTGATCAGCAGAGTGCGGGTTTGAGTCCCGGTTGTGACACTTGTGTCCTTGAGCAAGATACTTAACAATAAATAATACGATCAGGAAGAAGTTACAGATTGTTCATTTTCAAGAAGCTTGCCAGCAAAGTTTAAAGAACTGGGCCTCCTTAAAGGCCCTGTACACTATTGGTAAGATCGAAAAACACAAATGTTCACAGATTCACACATAACTTACATGATTGAAAGTAAGTAATGGTAGAAAGGGTTCCTTAAAATATTTCTGCCTAAAATGCTATCGTTTCTGAGAAATGAGTAAAACAATAGTTTTTATCGCGCGTGATAATAAACTCGATGTTTGAAAAACAGAAAACACATAAGGTCTCTTTTCACTATTTTATCGTGACCTCGATGACCAATTGAGCTCAAATTTTCACAGGTTTGTTATTTCATGTATGTGGTTGATTACACAAAACATGAACACGGTCTGCAACTATTTTGTCAGCTCTACCAATCCTGTATAATACCTTTAATGACTGTGTCTCCAATGGATGTCTGTGCTTCACTGTCACCATTCCCAACTTACAGGATTATATCTGTGCCTAGCTGTGTAAGCGAAGATTGCTTGGTAGCGTAAAGTGCACAAGCAAAAATACCCTGCTCAACCAATGCTAAAAGCATGGAGTTTTCTGTTACTGTAAGCGCCAATTTCTCACTTCAGTGTGCAGGGCCATGAAAATGCACCCTGCAGCAGTTCTCACTAGACAGTGTAGACTAGTGTTGAAGATGAGATCTGAATACCAATCAAAATGAGAGGTGTTTCTGCACTAAGTGCTCCCACCTTGGCCAGAATAATTACAGTTCATCCTGAATCTAAAAGAAGTTAGCCAGAAGGCAACCACTTCACACAATGTATTGGCACTTACATGTAGAGGCAAACTTAAAGAAGCCTTGTACACACACAAAGTCTTTTTTTTCTTTTTTTTGATTTTTTTTCTGGTGTTGTCCGGATCTGATTGGTGGTAGGGGTGAAATGTTTATGATTTGAAACAAAGGGTGCACTATTTTTTTAAAACCTGTATCACCAGGAAAGATTACCTCAAATAGGGATGAGATTTTACAAATGATAATCCTGAAATCATGAAAAACCCTGGGAACCCACAGGCCTGTTTAAAGTTTGCTCCTAAAAAAACATAAATATATAAAACAGTTAAGAGAGAACCAGTCAAAATCCTATATTTGTGGATGGCAGTCTTTTACGAACAGCAATTCCACAATGCTCAAATTTCTAGAAAAAGTCTCAACTAAACCACAGGTTTTATGCGGCTCAGGAGTTACACTGGAACAGAAATATTTTGTACAAGACCTAAAATACTTTGCGGCGTGTCGTGGCCTCAAGCTCTGATCAGCGGAGTGTGGGTTCGATTCCCGGTCTTGACAGTTGTGGCCTTAGGCAAGACACTTAACCATTATTGCCTCGTCCTTCGGATGGGGTGTAAAGCCAAAGATTCCGCGTGTTATGTAGTAAAATGCAAGTAAGAGAACCCAGTATACATGTACTGTTAAGAGACGGGGTTCATCCCGGTGTTTCTGTTACATGATGCTACATGTATATATTTATATTATATACATGTAAAATTAGTATTAAAATTCATAGTGAGCACTTTGGGATGGCCTTTGGGTGTAAAAAGTGTTACAAAAGAACTTAAAACTTTTATTATTCATTATTACTTTCTTTTTGTCCATGCTGAACTTTCAGGAGGAGGTTCTAGTTGAAAGTATACAACTAGTAAATGTTCAAAAGTTTGAATTTTGAAAAAAAAACTAGACTGCAGGACTTGCTTAGTTGTTGGGGTACTGGCCAAGTGCCAAGTGGTACTGGTCCAGCGGGTGTTTCAAGCTCTAATCTCAGTTCTCAGTAGAATCAGAATGCATTCATGATATTGGCCCCATGCCACAGACCGATAACAAATTCTGGTCCCGTACAAAGCACCAACCTCAAAAGAACATAAAAAGAGACTCCTGACTAGCGTAGCCTCTGTCACAAATAGTTTAGAGGGAATAGAAAACGTATTTGAACTGCCACAATTTCAAATACGTTTAAGGGGGAATGGCACCTTCTTGAGTCTACCTGTACATGCTCTTGTAAAAGTACAAAACGGCAGGTAAACTCTCAACAAACACCGAGTCATGCCTGGATTGTTAAACAGTTGGGTAAACCTGTACCTGGCACAATCCTAACAGCCACTTGTGAAGCAAATTCTTTGGTAGAAATCCGTGGTCCAAATCTGAACCCGACCGTTACATATTTGTAGATGACACAAACCTGAGGGACATTCACCTCCACAAAGTACAAAATTGCTGAAGAACACGATGGAAAATGTCAGAACTTACCAATTCAAACTTCTTCTTGGTGACGTCGGTTTCCTTACGTTGTAGATCATTTTGCTCTTCCCTTACTTCCCGTAGCTCCCTCTGCAGCCTGCGCACATTGTCCTGCATCTTTGTGTCTCGCAGACCTTTGCTGTCCTGCTCCGAGTTCAGTTTATCAATGGTCTCCTTAAGTTTCTCCACTTGGTTCTATAGAAATGTAGAGGGAGGAAAGAGGAAGGATGGACAAAAGAGAGGAAAATAGTTGTCATGTTGAGAACACAATTCAACAGACTATGCAAGTCTTGTGCGAATTTGAACAATAAAGAGTGTGTTTTTGATTCATCTACACGAACTTTAAAACTAAAGGTTCCCGAAAGTGTTCCAATAGCATGAAACTGTCTACAGACTAGGCCTGGGCGACTAGTGCGAATAATGTCGAAGTCCTGACTAATGATTGCTACATGTATGTCCAGTTGCGACTGCCGCTTTTCAACTATCCGGTTAACCGCACTGCCACGACCACTGAACAAATAGTTGCGATTATTTGCCTCATGAACGAAATGAGTCATTCATGACGACATACATGAAACGTGCTTACGAAACAAAACCACCATTATACATAATGCTATTTTTGCCGTTTACCAAGGGCCCATCGGTATCCACACACAGGGTAAATACACGACTGCCGCATATGCAACTGTCTACTATGCATGCGCTTAACTTCAAAGCAATCATTGAGCTGTTGCATTGGTGTACACATGTGTAAACACCCAAATCTTATGGATCCAGGTTGTGGGGTCCTGCTATTGTTGTTTTATTATTCACTTTTCTAACAAATTCCCTTGTGGGGGTCAAGAATGAACAAAGCATTCCCTTGTGGAGTCCATTGTTCCATTGTGTAAAAGACCCCCACAGGGGACTCCTGTAAGCACATCATCACCCTACCTAACTAAACACATGTAAAGATGGCGGCACACATTAATGTCAATTCGCGTTTTCCCAAACCTAATGATACTGAACTAGTGAAGTATGAGGTAAAGTAAAACAAATACAACATGGTTTATTTCGGGTGGACAGTCAATGTTAGCTCCCCTCGGTATTGGAAGTTGACAAACTAGTTCCCTCAGCTTTGCCTCAAGAACTACATGTAGTTTGTCAACTTCCAATACCTCAGGGATATCATATTGACTGTCCACTCTCAAAAGATGTTACACATAAGTTTGTATATTAGCTCCTCTTGATGTTGGAAGTTGACAAACTAGCACCCTCGGCTTCGCCTCGGGAACTAGTTTGTCAACTTCCGATACAGAGGGAAGCTAATATCAACTGTCCACCCTCAAATCATGTTATATTTGTTTACTGTCTGTCCTGAAACTTCTGTCTACATGTACATGATGTGAGGACAGACAACAGGGTGGGAGGGTAACATTGAGGACAATGCTCATTAAAGCTCTGTATAAGAAAGGAGAAGCATTTCTCTGTACACAAGGTGAAGATAGACAGTTCGCCCTTTGCACGGATCCACCATGTGTGTGTAGAGCCTCGACTTCACGCAGCATTTGTATTGTATTTATGCATCAGTTTGGATGAAAGTGTCATTACATTACCGTGACAAAACAGAGTTATATAATGCTTCTATTTACCGCTGTCCTCAGTTCGAGGCTCTACATGCAAATAGCTGACCGAGCAAAGGGCGAATGGGGTGGGGATTGGTAGCAGTGGGGACAAATGTTTTTTTCTGTATTACCACCAGATCGTCAGTAAGATGAAAGGACCGCCTTTTGGTCGATCACATGATAGCACATCATCCTAGCTGGCAGGCAGGTTGTATCCGGTATCTCCATTGAGGGATGGTTCCCCACAGAGATACCGAATACAGCCTGCCTGCCATTTTACGATGACCTACTATCATGTGATCACCCAAGAGGTGGTCACATGACCGGGGGTTTAAGTCACTATGCTGAATGAAAATGTTGAAATAACAGCGAAAGTTACATCGCCACACTACCATTGATTCGCTACACTACCATCGTTTCGCTGCACTACCATCGATTCGCTGCTAATGTGTTAGGAATTAGAAATTGGGTGTACGTCTACATTACCTCAAACTTCTGTCTTGTTGTTTGTTCCAGGGCTAGTCTTGACTCCAAGTCACGGGCCTTGCCTTCTAATCTCATCATCTGAGATTTGTCAATCATCGTTGTGTTAGTGAACTCCAACTTGTTTTGAAGCTCGGAAATCTGAAAATATAAGAACCATAGCTAAGATGTTAAAATCTTGATCAATGCCGTGTGATTTTGACCTACACTTTTCAAGTCAAAATGTCTGAACAAATATGAAATATAGTTTTCTTATTGTTTGAGAAATAAGACCTCAACTTTGGAAACAATAAGATTAATACAAATTTTGATACAGCTCTTTATGTATTGGGATCTCAAAGTGCTTGTTACACAATAGATATACAGAGCTACATGGATTCTCGTCCCCATATGTCTGAGAAATGTAAAACAGAATTTCGCTTTTGTTTTCAATAAATTAGTTCCCTTAGCTTTGCCTTCGGAACTAGTTTGTCAACGTCCATGAGATTCACACTATGTAGCACCTTTTAAGGGTTTTCAAGATGCTGTGGTGCGATCAGCAGCCAACCATGCTAGAGACATTGAGCACAGTGCATAAACCAGTCAGTTCCTGCCTTAGCCCATGTTGCACTTATTGCTTCATTACAACAAACATTCATCATTTACTGCCTAGCAACTATGTAGTGAATTCTTCCTTTTCTTTTGATGAATGGCCCAAAGATGTGGCCAGGTGTACATCAACAAAGATCCCCATATACCTTTAGAAGACTCTCCTATTCATTATAACTATTGCTGCGGAACGCGGTAACAAAAAGCTACAGAGCGGGCTTCGTCACCCCACTCTTCATTCTACCTTCAACAAGTGAAGTTCACCACAGCACTTCCAATCTTATCTGCATCGTCTTCATAATTAACGTGTACGCTGAGGCTACGTGGACCCTGAACTTGGCTCGGTGGTGTTTGCCCCTTACAACGAAGGGGTCCAGGTAACCAAGGCTTACGTGAGTTTACTTAAATAAGTCCCAGAAGTCTACGGGCATTTCTTGTATATAAATATAGTTATTCATTTAAGCCTCAGAATTCATAGGCAAACTTATTCTTTACTGTTCGGCAGATGCGAACATTTTCTTTCTTTTTGATAAGCATTAGCGTTTAAATAACATACTGCTTATCCACTAAAACTAAACCTACCCAAACAAACTGTAAATGTTTGGAAAGAGCACGGAATCCTCTTTAATTTGACATATATTGTGCCATGTATCTCGTCTCTGTTCACTAGCAATGAAAACATAAAGAAAGACTCAAACTTTTTGTTTATCTATGGGTTTTCCTGGAGTTAAACGCTAACAGCATTTGTGTGTTCTACAGGATATCCCAGAGTTAGGCAGATATGGGTTAACGACAATGGGTTAAAGCCTATGTACAACATTGGTAATTGTCAAAGACCAGTATCCACACTTGATGTGACCCAACTTTTACATGAAATAACAAACCTGTGAAAGTTCAAGCTAAATCAGTTTTCGAGTCATGAGAAAACAGTGACAAACCCCATTATATATTTTCACTGTTTTCAAAGTTCGGATTTTATCATGTGTGATTAAGACTTATTGTTTTACTCATTTCCAAAAAAATATAGCATTTCAAGCAAAAATATTTCAAAGGGAGGTTTTCCACCATGACCATCTTTATACCATGAAAATTATGTGCGAATCTGTGAACATTTGTATTTTTCAACCTTACCAATGTTGTACACACCCTTTAAAGTGAGACTAACGGCTTGCATGATGTCCCATTCAATGAACAAAGCAATATGGTTAAGTGTCTTGCTCAAGGATCCAAGTGCAGCGGCTGACCAGAACCGGTGCACACTTTAACAATACCAGAGCTTGAGACATCTTGGCCACATCACTCCACTTTATTACAGGTCAACAACAATAAGTCTTTACAACTTATACAGACGCAATGTCGCGATCAATACTACCGATCATTCTTATTTTTTATGCCATCAGCTTTAAATCAAAAACAAGTCAAAACTTGATATCATTTAATTCATCACATTGAGAATACCCTTAGGATGGCAATCTTCATCAGTAACTTCTTAAACTCAGGAACTAAATATTTCCTTCTATCAAGATACGTGCATGTTTGGCAGACAAACCCACTTCAATTAACTTCGCAATTTCCTAAACATTGTGTTATTAAGTAGAATCAGACAATATTTATCGACTGAAGTTTTGGGACGTCTCCTTTTGCGCTTTTAAATGTTATCTTGAAATCTGCCGCACAATTTCTTCACGGACCAATTTCCAAATGGAAGACCTGGCAGTTGCGGTGATCATCTGAGAATTACATTAAATTTTAGTTCATCGTGAAACATAGGTGTGTCGCTCCATGCCAAAGTTTAAGCTCAATAGATCATCAGAGTCATGAGAAAATAGTTTTATAAAATAATAATAATAATCATTTGTTTTCACTGTTTTCTAACATTGAGTTTTGGACTTTTGAAATCAAATCAGAACTACCTAATTGTTTTAATCATTTTTCAAAAACTACAACATTTCAAGCATATTAGTTCCTTTATATAAAGCTCAGTCTTGCTGTACATCTAGCCAGACAGTGTAGACAAATCCATCTGAAGACGTCTTGCTCTAGTGTTTTCCCACCCCACCATTACGTGGCTATCTTTGCACCACAAAAGTTTTGTGCAAATCTGTGAATATTTTTTAAATCTGTACTTTACCAGAAATAGCATTTCAAGCAGAAGAAATGATCCCGTGCCAGAAGTTCATACAAGTAGGCCTACCAGCAAAGAGTTTCCTTCATTATTTTCTTGTTTGTTACCAGATCCCCTGCGCTCTGAAACTGTAACACATTCCCACGGCGTATGAAAGGCTGGGCATATTTGCCTTGGTTATATCGAGATCATGTGAACTCATGCTCGTACTCTGTACAATACGCAGTCTGTTGACACGGACAAACGGGTATAACACGTGCCGATACACACCAAGATCGACTCTCAAGTCGTGGGTCAACATCCAAACAGGATGACTTGTGTCTTCCAGTACCCTTCCCTGAGTGTCCCTTGATACATGGGGCGACAGCGATGAATGCGAACTGGACACGAGGGAGATAAAGCGCTGAGCGATGGCGACGTATTGATTGCATTGATATTGATTTATTTCGTCTTGTACATTGATGATCTGGTAAAGTGCAACCGAACCTAGATGGAACCAGAGTCAACTAGATTCCAATTGGTTGACTAGACTGTGCCGATCTCACTTGCATTAAAACAATCTTTAGAAGTATTACTTGTAATGTTTACCCATACACCAATGTGTGTTTAGCACTGTATACTCAGTACTTTCTAGAGTCTTGTAAAAAAAACACTTAAAAAACCCACACACATGGACATATTACTTGGCTGGGATTCAACCTTTGCCACGACCTTTGCCACGACCTTTGCCACGACCTTTGCCAATTAAGAGTAGATATCTTAACATTAATCTACCGATCTTGCCCAGTAGTTACATGTAGAGGCAGTTCTTGCTTAACATGAAATTAATCAGCAATATTCTCTACTTAAAGGCACTGGACACGTTTGATAATTGTGAAAAGACCAGTATCCTCACTTGGTGTATTCCAACATATGCATAAAATAACAAATCTGTGAAAAGTTGGGCTCAACTGGTCATCAAAGTTGCAAGAAAATAATGAAAGAAAAAACACCATTATTGCACAAAATTGTGTGCTTTCAGATGCCTGGGAAAGGCTTCATACCTGAAGTCTTTTTCAGATTCAAATAACCTCTTTCTCAAAAACTACGTTACTTCAGAGGGAGTGGTTTCTCACAATGTTTTATACTATCAACAGCTCTCCGTTGCTTGTTACCAAGTATGCTAATATATATTTTGAGTAAATTACCAAACGTGTCCAGTGCCTTTATCAAATTAGGTCCAGATTGTATGACAAATACAGTTGTATGACTTCAAACTTGCTCCTCCTGAACAAACATATTGAAAACATTACCAGCACGTGAAGGTGGCAGGTTTAAATCCCTTTGTTTACCCCCAAATTTTACTCACAAACACCAAGTCAGTTTCTCTTTTGGTTTGTTACTTGATACAAACAAAATAATAATATTATTCATTTTTGTGTGGAAAACCTTACCGTGTGGAAGTTCATAAATTGATTTTTTTTTTTTAAAGCATCAATGATAAAAAAGCATCAATAATCTAACAAAATCTGTAAAACTTATTTGTTTTGTAAACTTTTAATTTCTGTCACGTCATAAGGCTCCATTTCACGAGGGGTAAATTGTATGCGATGGTCAACGGTGGTTCATACTAAGAGATTTTACATTGAGTACAGGTTTGTATTGATTGCTTTACGCATAATAATAATAATAATAATAATAATAATAATACTCAGTTCTTATATAGCGCTTTATCACACCCCTAGGGGCGTATCAAAGCGCTCAGTATTTTTTCCTGCAAGGTATGTGGAGCTACGTTTTGAAGTATGAGACCTATTCCTTTACATAGCACCATGTAATGGTTTACAAGGTGCTGTGGTGCAATATGCAGCCAATCAAACCAGGAACACCGGGGCGAACCCCTTCTCTTTACGATAAGTGCACTGGGTTCTTTTACGTGCATTACACAACACACTGGCCTAACGGCTTTACGTCCCATCCGAAGGACGAAGCAATAATGGTTAAGTGTCTTGCTTCAGGACACAAGTGTCACGACCGGGACTCGAACCCACACTCTGCTGAACAGAAACACCAGTGCTCGAGTCCGGTGCTCTTATCCACTCGGCCACGACACGCCACACTTACTTCTAAAATGCTTTATACTATCGATAATTTAGCATCCAGGTAAACTTTCGCACAAACATGCCCTTGTGATATTCTCTCGACCAATCAGAATGGATAAACTGTTTGTATTTATGAATGATAACTTAACGGGAAGGTCATCACTCTTAAAATTAATGGCAATACAAACTTAGTGGTTAGAAGTACAGCAGCTTTCGATAGTATATAAAGCATTTTGAGAAACATTTAGAAGTAATTTGAATCTGAGAAACGTTTCAGTCAGATACGTTTCTCAGATTGTGTTTTCCAATTCGAGATTATTCTTCCTGCGTTGATATATTCGCTCCAGATTTTTGGTGATATCTCAAAATTGCGACCACCTTTTGAAATGAAATTTTTACGGGTTAGTTTTATTGTATATATCTACATTTTATGTAGGATTAAAACAATCGAACGGTTAAACAAACCAAAGGTATACTTTGGCTTTAAAGCATTTATGGGGTGTCGTGGCCTAGCAGATAAGAACACCGAACTCAAGCTCTGGAGTTTCTGTTCAGCAGAGTGTGGATTCGAGTCCTGGTCATGACACTTGTGTCCCTGAGCAAGACACTTAACTATAATTGCTTCTCTCCACCCAGGGGTAAAATGGGTACCTGTGAGGGCAGAGATGGTTCTTGTGATTGATTTAGCCTAGTAGGGCATATTTGTTGCACAGGCTGTATACTCTCCAGGGAGCTGAGATGGTTTAAGGAATGAAATAAAAATGGCCCAGTGACCAGGGGTAATAATGTGTGAAGCGCTTTGAGACGCCCTTCGGGTGTGTAAAGCGCTATATAAAAACCGAATATTATTATTATTAAAAAATGTATAATGCACCTATTATCTAGTTCACTATTCTGAGGTGCAGTTTTTTAAGACAGGTATACTAACTTTTTGAATTACATGTACATGTAATGAGATCTATTTATTTTAAGGGTTTACAATGTGATACAGAGCAATCTGCTGCTCAATAGGTCAGAAACACTGAGGCAAACCCCTCCATTTTACGATGAGTGCGCTGGGTTCTTTTACATGCATTACACAACACACCCCATCCCAACTGAAGGACGAAGCAATAATGGTTAAGTGTCTTGCTTAAGGACATAATTGTGTCAAGACCGGGACTCAAACCTACACTTTGCTGATCAGAACAACAGAGAGTACAAATGGGTATTGGTGGGGGCAGAGCTTGGGAGTAACTTAAGATGGACTGGCATCCCGTCCAGGGGGAAAAGAAATATTCTCAGTCATTTAATGCCAATGAAACCAGATATAAACATCAGCCTGATGAGCCATATTGGCTCGAGACAGACTTTACTTTTTAGTCTGCTTTACAAAAACATTGTGTGTCTCTGACCAATGACGTTGACTAAGAGTTACAACACTCATACGAGTGACATGAGTAAAGACTGCACATTACCAGTACACAAAACCCTTGTACAAGATACATCAAATTGATCTTATGTAATAAGTAACTATTAGTTCTCTGTTGGCGGGACAGACGTGTCCCCATACTTTGTTTGGGCACTGGCCTGGTGACCAGTCTTTTTTCTTTGTCTTTTTCTTCCATTCTGTGCTTTTTAACATGTGTTCTGCGCCTTTGATCATTTTGTATGTAAGGGGCGCAATATAAATTTTAAATATTATTATTATTATTTTAAACGGATTGATGCAAGGGGACCTACCTTTTCTTCTTGTTCGTGCTTGGTTAGAGTCATCTCACTGATTTGACTCAAATTTTCATTCATCTGGATCTGATCGTTGGAACACTGTCAACAACAAAACACAAAAAACAAACAATTACAGGATGAACTATTAACAAATAAACACATCCAAATGCATCGTTTGTAGACAACACATCAGGGAATCAGACTCCTTTACCAGCCATACTGGTGGTACCACCCATAAGACAGGGGTCATGTCACCTGCACCACCACTAATCTAATCTATCTAATATCTTGCAGAGTCTGTGGTGTTCAATATATAGGTGAAACAAGAACTACACTCAAGAGGCGTTTCTATGGCCACAGATCCACAGTCAACACCCAAAAGCTGGATACACCTGTAGGACACCACTTCAACCTTCCTAACCACTCCATTTCTGACATGAATTTACAGGGCATTGAGGCACTAGGTAACTGCAGAGAGACTGTCCGTCTGAGTAGGGAAAAACTTTGGATAAGGCGCATAAAGACCACTCAGCCCCATGGTTTGAACATCCAAGAAGGAAATGACTAATAACCTTTTGTTTTTGCCTTCTCCTTTTCCCACACAGTTATCCACTCTATTAGTCTGCCCTTCATTGTATTAACTAATTATTTATCTCTCTTCTAACCTTCCATTTTGTCCTTTGTGTTCCCAACTTCTTGTGGTCAAGCTATCCCCTTCCCTTCATAACCCCCCCCCCCCTTAGTCTTCATAATCCCTGCCTACCCCCTGCCTTCTCTGAATGCTTTCTGCTTTTCTCCCTCCACTCTCTCTATTCATGTATTTCCACTTGACTACTCTTGCAACTCTTGTCTGCTTGTATGTGTGTTGTGTGTTGTCATTTAGCCTTCGAGAAAGACGTCAGGCCACTAACTTATTTTTTGCATTTATACCACAGGTCCTTTTGGTTGGTAAGCAGTTTGCAACAGCTAATTCTATTTTCTCAAATAAACAAGAATAAACAAAATGATTCACATACAAATATTCTGTAACAATTGTAATCCTAACGATTATTTGTTTTGTTAATCAAAATTCAACACCTTTACAAACACACCAATACATACACATTTTTATAATGCACGTACATTATTGGGTTCAATTTGTTATGTTGAGGAAGTCTCTCTTGAACTCTTTAATAATTATATTTCTTCAAGTATTAAGAAAAAGTATTTTGTGGTGTACCTATTCATTCATCCATTAAGTAAGTAAGGATAAAAAAGTACAATGATAAAAAACAATAAATAAAACATAAACAAACCAACATTAAAAAAGGTAGCATCCCTGAAGGATTAAACAAATAATAGAAAAAAACCCCACTTAATTATTATCAGGTTGATCTCCTAATGCTACAATTTGAGAAACAAACGTTAAAGGACATGAAATATATAGTTAACATGGCCTTGAGAATAAAAACATGTACATTTATACAGCAAGACAAGGGTCATTAGAGACAATGACCTCTCTGACCTCTGTGTAATAGATCGATCCATTAAGCCCCGCCTCCTTACGAGTTGACCAATCACAGCCGCGAAACCCGATCACCATTAGTGCAAAGATCACCAAACGGCTCAAATGGTGATCAGATTTCGCGGTTGTGATTGGTCAATGAGAAATGGGCGTGGCTTAATGGATCGGTGTATTCCAGGCTTGGTACAGAGTAAACATTAAATAATTCCGATAATAAAAAGCACAAAACTCACATTGAAAATGTGTATGCTATTATAAAATATATGAACACTGAAAGCGATGTGAATTATTGGGAGTAATAACAGTATGGTAATTTGCAGGGAAATGATGTAAAACAGTTTGGGTCACTGGATTGACCATGCCAGTCTGCTCAAAATATATAAACACTAAAAGCGCTGTGAATTACTGGGAGTAACAACAGTATGGTAATTTGCAGGGAAATTATGCAAAACAGTTTGGGTCACTGGATTGACCATGCCAGTCTGCTTGCAAAAAAAATGCAACAACACATGCATCCTAGAGACACAACCATTGTAAGCAACCATTACCAGCTCCACTTTGAGATGGTGGAAGAGATATCGAATGTGGGAGACAAAAACTGTTATCAATTGCTCAGTACAACACTCAAGAATTGAAAGTGAAGCAATAGTTACCTGCAGCACTAGAGATTTGTGTTTCTTAAGCAGATCATTGAAATCTTCCTCTTGGTCTTCTTGTCTTGTCTGGAGGTCGTTCATCTCACGGCTTTGCTGAGATAACTTCTCTTCCACCTAGGCAAAACAAATCAGTCAAAGTCAATAATGATAACGACAATAATACATGTAATAGAAGCAATAATAATACAAACAATAATAATAATAATTTTGGGAGGCTGATCATCCTTAGGGACCATGGATAAATTAAGAATGCATTCCCATGTGTGGCTGCAAGGAGTCGTTCCAAAATTGTCATGGCCCCGTGCAATGATGGGATTTGCGCTCCAGTGATTGTAAGGTTCCCTCATTTACGAACTCTATTGTTGGTACCTTTTGATGGTCGGATTACACAGACAAGGCAGCACGAAAGTAGCTCTCAAAGGAGTGAAGGATTAGTGTTTGCTGTCTAGCTCAGGTATACTAGGGTTTATCTAAGCCGATTATAACTACACAGTGGTGTTCGTATAACACCATTGTTCCTTTGTTATATAGTGAGTCTCCCTCAAGAACAGGCGATTGCAGAAGAACACATGACAGTGCGTGACACTGTGTGGGTTTTCTTTTGTTTGAGCTTGCACGCATAGGAACACATCGGATTGCGGCCGTGCCCGCGACATAATTTAGCCATGCTCCCTTAGTTGCAACTGGGAAGCTGAAATGCGAAGGACGTGTCTACAATGTGTTTGGACTGCAGGCATTTAAGGGTGCCTCTGGCAGCCTTCCACATCAACCCACATATGACCACGGAGCACAGCCAGCAATTGAAAGTGTTTGATTTTTCCAGAGGGGGGAAAACCGGAGGGCCTGGAGACAAACCATTGTGGCATAGAAGAAAACCAACGCACAACTCTACTCTCATATGTGCCTTCCAATTCATTGCACCTGAACTATGGAACAATCTGCCACACCACATCAAAAACTGCCCCACCCTGGAACAATTTAAGTTAAAACCTGTTTACCCACTCAAGCGCGTAGAGACTTCATTGTAATATGCGCTTTATAAGAACTGTTTATTATTATTATTATTATTATTATTAGCCGGGATTCGAACCTGGGCCACAACGCACCAGCAACCCATGAAATATATGCGTATAACAAATGTGTATTTATTATGCATTTGTTTCAAGCCAAGTAGGGCCATCAAAGTGCCTTAGAGTATTATTACCCCTGCTCAACGGGATCTAAGTAGTCCTAACTCCTTAGGAGTATGCAGCACCAGCAACTAAATTAGCACACAGATTGCTGACCATTCACATCAATAATCTTGACCCTCGCAGGTACCCATTTACTCCTGGTTGATGAGAAGCAATTATGCATGTAGTAAAGTGTCTTGCTCAAGGACACAAGTGTCCTGACCAAGATTCAATCCCACACTCTCATAACACAATTCCACCAGAACTCGATTCAGGTGTACTAGATAGCTCGGCCATGACACCTCACATGACATCAAAAGGGAACATCTGGAGACTATACATATCCTGGGCTCGATTTCACAAAGAGTTAAGATTGATCGTAACTGCAAATCCATCGCAGTTGCTTAGCAAAGAGTGATGTCACAATACAAATCACTATGGTAATTCTGATAACTCATCTCAGTTAAGATGAATCTTAGTGCTTTGTGAAATCGACCCCTGCATATACATGTAGACCTTTCTATTGCAACGTCACAGCCCAAGTTTTTGCCAACCAAAGTTGGAAAACTATGGAAAGCCATAAATGCACAGCAAAAACAGACAGCCACAGTTTGTAACAATGTTACACAAATATTTAAAGATAGTGTTGAATTTGTTGAAAACATAGCAACCAATCATGGCAGGTCTTTAATTTAATTGAAAGTTTGCAGAAAAATGTTGAACTTGGTCACAACATCTGTTAACACGATTGAGTGTTTTGCTAACAATCGGCCGTCCATGCCAACCGGCGCACTTTGTTTATCAACAATGGAAAGGTCTATATGGACAGTTTATTAAAGTCATTTAACCTTTGACCTACCTCTGTCTTGGCTCTACTGACATCATCTAGCTGATTCTGGAGCTCTGATAACTCATTCTCCATACTCTGTCTGGACTTGACTGCAGCCAGTGCAGTGTATTGTGAATCCTCCAGCTAATAAAGATACACACAAATTCAAATATGCTAAAAATATTCAAATATGTAAATATATTAAATTTATGTAAATATATTTAAATTAATGCGAATCACACTGATAAAGTCTGAAACTGCACCCTCAAGCTGAACATAAATAGAAATTGAAATGCGCATGAAAATTTATGATAGTATGATTCATTTCATTAATTAAAAATCACATAGCAACCAAAATGGCTGAATTGAGTGATTAAAAAGGAACATAATAAATACATCGCAAGAAAAGTACAAAATTATTAAAAGATTACATTCAAGAAATAATTAAATAGGTAAATGCGCAAAAATAAATATACCAGACATCAAACATCAGTTATCAATAGTTTACGTATATAAAAACTATATCTGAGGGCAAACAAATTTAAGTGTTACAACCGCTACAAAAAGCATACAATTTACGCAGCAGCTTAAACAGCGCCCTCAACCTAATATGATAATTTTCTATTGTCTTAACTGGACTTCTTTTTCTTAAATAAGAAGTGCTTATCTTCTGTTTTGGGTAATCACACACCATAGTTGCCTGGTGGACTAGTCTGTACCAAACCCCTTTCTGGCCTAATGCACCATCGGACCAGGGCACCCTTCTAGGAGAGGTACATTGTACATGGAATAAAGATAGTTGAATATTAGCCTATCCTATGTGATGCACCGACCATGATTGTGTTATCGTTGTTTTACGCCTAAGATGGCGGCATACAACATCAATGCATAAAGCCCAGTTCATACTTCCTGCAAATGCAAATGCGATACAAATTTTGACGTCACAAATTCACAACGAATAATTCGGAACAGTTGACTTGTGCTCAACTCCTGCGAAACATTCACAGCAAAAACAGCCCTGTGGCATCAAAATTTGCTTCTCAGTCACTTTAGGCCGTGTTTGAACTACTGGCTTCAGCAATGGCTATGGCCAGAACCCTCAAACGATCTATTGTTCAATATAGTCATTGCAGCCAATGGCCATAGATATGGCCCTACCTGAAGAGGCTTAATTTGGACAAAGTCTAAGGTCTGTGCCCTCCACTGAATAGGATCTTTCAGGCCTCAAATTAACCCACGGCACCCACAGAAATTGATGTGATGCCCTGTGCTTTTACTGTGGTGCCCTTTGCAAAGATCCAATAAAATTTTACCTTTTCCTCAAAGAGGTGCCCCTTACTAGAGGAAGATTTCTGTGCCCCTTCAAGAGCGAAATTCAAGGCATGCCCTTTTCATAACCAAGGCTTCAGCCTCAGCTCCAGTTAAGGCTCCGCCAGTTATTTTGAAAATGTGCACTTCAATTGCGGGGCTTCAAACAGCCAAACGGAGTCTCAGCCAAATTTTTTTTTTAAATGGGCCTGATTCTCTCTACTACACACCCCTCCCCATTTCTCAAAAACAGACAAAACTCTTACGTCATTCTTCAACTGTTTAATCTTGGTGCTGCTCGGTGCAGACGCCTTCTGCTTATCAAGCATTATCTGGGCGTCGTTCAACAACGCCTTCGTCCTCTTCAGATCTTTCCTGAGACGTCTCTCGACATCCCGGTCTGAGGAGCGAGGATGCTCTTGCAGTTCGGAGAGTTTGTGCTCAAAGTCCCGTTTGTCTCTCATCAGAGATTGCCGCTCCTTGTAATCTTCCTCCATCTGGTTCTCAAGTTGCTTCAGCTGAAATTTAGAGGACGGAAAATAAAGTTCTCAATTTTTTAATAGACGTAGTTTTTTTGTGTTTTTTATTGAGATATCGCCTAACATCACAAGGCCGGACAGCAACTTCAAGATGAGGGCTACACTTAACTGATTTGAGCTATCGACCCAAATCAACTGCCACCAGGGGCAAGTTGCCACCTACTCCTGGAGCTGAAACACGATTACCTCCTTCACAATCTGAAAAGATGTAGGCATGGGTATCATCCACTCAGAGCCTGGCTGGTAGAGCAGAATGTACTACCTTCCAAAATCATTTTTGAATTCCCAGAGGTAAGCTGGTAAGTGGTTAAAAGTAAAGATGATCTAGTCGAATTGTAGATGGAATCCTAGTTCTGGAAAGTTACACAATCTCAGCAGATCGGATATATTTTTTCATTGTTCACAAGTTGAAACCTCTGCCAACTCACCCTGCTCTGGAAAGTGCTCCTTGCAGCTTCGGACTCCTCCTCCTTAACCTCTAACTCCTTCTGAGCTGCTTGCTTCTGTCTCTCCAACTGCATCTCCAATCTCAGCTTCGTCTGCTCCAGCTGGAGTATCTTCCCGGCCTGATCGTCAAGCTCTTCTTCTTGGTCTTCAATCTTGGCTTCCAGCTCCCTCTTCTGGCGCTTGACGGAGGCGATCTCCATCACCTCCTTGGTGCCGTGAGAGGACAAGTCTGTCATCTCAAACTGAAGTTCCTCGATGCGAGATTCTTTGACCGTCATGTCCGTTCGGAAGTCCTTTAAAAGGTAATTGTGAAGTTTAAGGATTACCCAATAAGTTGCTGATTATTGGGTTTTTTAAACACCTCAAACGATGACTACACAGTTGAATAAGGGAGAAATGTAGATTTAAACAAGCAGTAAATTGAGGTAGCTTGAGGTTGAACCCCAAATGACTCCTGAAAACCTTTTAAAAAACTTGAGGGTAACCTCAAGTTACCGCCTGTTTAACTTTGCATTCCTCAATAACTAAGACCAATACCCTTAACAACATTTGCCAGTGAGTTGAACAACCATTTGAAACCATTCAACTGCACATGTTGTGTATGGTGGCATAACTTTGCACCAAACTAACTGTGCACATTTATGTTCTGTGAAGATGCATTCACCGCATGATATCATATTACATGCTTGATACCATGCCTTACACTTTGACTCTGTTTTAAGTCCTGCACTGACAGTGTAGATTTTCAAAATTGCTGACAAAAAGGGCTGTAGTTGATCTATCATTAATTTTAAAACCAATGTAGATGGTACTGATAGCAGGGGGGGTCCTGAGGATGGTTCCAAGTGGTCGACCACAATAGTCCAACAATGGTCGGCCAGCCTGGGTTTGAATCAAAAAAGTTAATGGTGCATAGTCGAACTTGCTCAGATTTGTAGACAATGTGAACAGTGATTTTTGAAATAAAAATTGTGAATGTCGTTTGACAGCCTGTAAATTGCAAGACATGGCCCTTTTGGTTTCCATACCTCGAGTTCTTGTTTCAGGACGTAGTTTTCACTTTCAGAAGCTTCTTTATCCCGATGCAATCGCTCCTTGGCTAAGTGCTCCGTGTGGAGATCTTGTTGAGCTTTGTGTAACTCAGCGTCAAACCTGTAAGAAAAAACCCCCCCAGATAATTAATATCAGAACTTGGTTTGACTCAAATCTAAGCTGTGTTGTCATAGGCCTTTATCAGGCTTCTACTGGCCTTGTCAGGTTCCCTATGTGCAACAGCAACAAATGAACCTGGATTCACAATGGGGACCAGGCTATTTTGGCCTACCAGCCTCAGTTTGGTGTACATTGATTTCAATGAAAGACAAACAAGATGGCTGCCACATTGATAATGAATCCCACTTGTGAATCTGTATGAAAGTCTACACAAAGATTGCAGTAACATCACATGGATGTGAGCAAACAGGCAAACATGTGGAATAAGGTAGGCCCTATATTTTTTCAAAAACATCAACAATCTAGCAGACAACATTAATCAACAACAATCAAAATGAATACAGAGTAGCATTTCAATAGTCATTGAAATTGTCAACAACTATTGATCCCTTTTCGTATAATAATAGTGGCCTCTTATATAGCGGTCAAATCTGCACGCAGTAATGCTCAACAATTATTACCCCTGAACACTGGGCCATGTATTTAATCCCTTCAACCATCTCAGCGCCCTTGGGAGTATACAGCCTGTGTTGCCAAATATGTAGCGCACCAAGCTAAATCAATCACAAGAACCATCTCTGCCCTCACAGGTACCCATTTTACCCCTGGGTGAAGAGAAGCAATTGTAGTTAAGTGTCTTGCTCAAGGACACAAGTGTCACGACAGGAATTCAAACCCACATCCTGATAACTTAGCCACCAGAACTTGAGTCTGTTGCACTAAACTGCTTGGACATGAAGCTTATAAAAATAGAGAATTTACTTTTTCTGTGGATGTAAAAATTTAACAATTACTCACTTTCTCTGTTTCTTTTCTAGTTCAGCATTCCTGGATTGTTGTGACTCCAGATGAAGTCTGGTATCCTGTGCCTCTCCTATGAGTTTCTGTACTTTGCGTTTCAGCATGCCGACCTGTTTCCTCTCCTCCTCAACTTCCTCCAAAGACTCCGCCATCTTGGAAACAGAAACAATGAAATTATCAAACGTCACATTGGCTTGCAGACCACTGTTGGTTAATCACGCAATAAAGCACAAAAATTGCTAACCAGAGAAATACATTGCTTAGCAGAAAGTGGTTCACTGTCAACATTCCATGTGGAAACACATTGCGAGCAACTGGTTCCCAAAACTATGTAACTTTTCAAAGACCATTTTCTGCCTTATCCTTTGATGACAAATAGATCCAAGTATGACATAGGTATGGACAAACTTGCTTTTAATTTCACAAACTTGTTCAAGAATTAGTAGGAAATATTCTTGACGCAAAAAATATTTTTTTTTAAATTGGACCACTTACCAGCAGAATATCATAAAATTGTACATTGTTTTACATTGAACTGGTACCTGGTTTCTGCTTAACAAGATTTGACCGTATGTCAAAACAGCAACACTTCACAGACGGCTGTATTGAGTTGCGTCTTGGACGAACCAGTGATTCAGAAAAGAAACGGTCAGGACATTTGCTTCCTGCAACGCACTCACATTTCATCGGTACCACTTTTTATTCGTGAGTCCACTTCCTAAGAATAGAGCCGATCCTTAAAGGCAATCATAGTTTAGTTCCTAAGCCCCCCCCCCCCCAATCATGCCAAGCAAGTGTTACAGATCAAACATTATCTGAAGTGAAATCAAACTGTCCCGACGGTTAATACTCAGCGTTGATGACAAACTACAATCAATTTTTGGGTTGAGTTTTTCTTGTGTCTGGAAGTTACCAGTTCAGGTCACCTGAACCCCGGACCATAGATTCCAGGTGGTTGCTATGGTAACCATATCAAAGGGAAACGCAACTCCACACAAGAAGTTGGATGAGTCAATGAATACGGCTAATTCACTCAGTCAGTTTCTCTATCAGTCAAGATAAGAAACTGTCATTGACGGGGCCATCTGGCCGTCTGGACATCTTACAACCATCAGTTTTCTCTCTGACAAATCTTGACCATGCTTTGAGATAAACTACTTGTACACGACAAAATCTACAAACGGATCCCCACAGCTTTCTTTTCTCTGTCCAGTTTGTAAATGTGACATAGAGGAAAAAAAAGGAAGAAAAAAAAAAAAAACGTCTTACCCGTCTCTCAATGGCTTTCTTAGCAGCTTTCATGCTTTCTAGTTCCTCCTCGTGCTCTTGGTTCAATCTCTTCTTAGTCAGCTCAATCTCTCGTCTTGCTTGCTCGTACTTGGTCCGATATATGGAATCTATAATCAATCATTTTATCAACAGGAATCAGAACCTTGTTTGGAGGTCATTATTACTAAACTGCTTAGCTCACAAATTCAAATTAATTATATCAAAAATATATAAAAATACAAAAATAAACAGGTTTCCATTAGTTATAGACCATGTGACCTGTGACATCACATGTTTACAAAAGAGCCACAGAGCCTGGACTTCCTGCAGGCACATTTGTACGCAGCTCAATGGAAGAATACAACAAATCTTATGTTTTATGGAGATTGCACTATCTGATTTTACTCAACTTTTGATATGAAGAAAGGGGGGACATCTTAAAAGCTGTACAGCTGTTGCTTTTGTAAATTTTGAATTTATATGAAAATTCTGACACAAAATGTAAATTGTCCCATATAGCCTGTGTAGTATCCTGCCCGTCAGGAAATGCATTATAATGTACAAGGTCACCACTTTGTAAACAAAGGTAACATGGTCTATATATGATGAAATATACTGTTTTTGACTGGTTCTCCTATAATTTTTGCTGAACTACATGTACTTCATTTGTTAATAAAGGCAAAGTATACCGTTGGTTTTTAGAACCGTTTGAATGTTCAATCCTGTATAAATGTAGACATACATGTATATACAACAAAACTAACCTGTGTGGTGGTAGCGTTTTTGATAAAATGCCAAATATCTGGAGCGGTTATGTCCACACAGAAAGAATAATCCATAATAGACTGTGCAAGTCTCGCGCGTATCCGAACCAGAAAACACGTCAAACGAAGAACATTTTTATTTCTGAAATTAAATCTTTGTTTTAAATTATATCTCATGACAAAATCTGAACAACAAAAATAAATCATTACAATTTTATGAAAAGTTTTAGCTTTTGAAAAAAAAATTACAATAGTGTGTATATTATTATTGGAAAAAAAATTAAAACTCTGGGACAAGGATGCCTATTTGATGTTAACTTTTTAGAAACCCCTTACGCGGATTCGTGAAGGTCAAACGGGTCTTAAATGGACCCGTATCGCAGTTTAAAGAGGATGCTGACGCCTCAACAACCATAGACTGCAATGAAAAGTGTTTGCTTTGCAATTACAGCATCTGGCGATTATAATTGCGTATCCAAAACAAGCGTTTACGTAAGTTTTATGATCGGAGGCGAGCACAAAATTCTTAATTTTTTGCAATAACCGGAAGCTGAGGTCAAGTTTAATTCTTGGGTTTTCTTCGTTATATTGTTGAATTGGTTTTACTTTCATATGTTGTTATCACTTAGTATTACATTCCCAACAACATGTATACTTTTCTAGGTCATAACCTACGTTAAACTAAAATAGTTGACGAAACAAAATCTCGCCCACGTAAAACTCCATATGGTTGGGACCACTATGGTCCCGGAAGTTCGAATGCGCGCGAGACTTGCACAGTCTATTGGAATACACAGTCGGAGAAACGTTTCATGCAAAACTGTTTCTCAGATCAAAATATATTCGAATCCCTCTCTCTAAAACCACGTTCCTGTGAAGGAAACTGTTTCTCAAAATGATGAACATTACCAACAGCTGCAGTGCTTCTTATCGAGTAAATTTGTACGGCCAGTAATTTTTGGAGTAATTACGAAAGGTATACTCTCCTTTTAAGACGTAGTCTTTGCTTGATTGTGATAGTGATAGTGAGTGACCAATCCTGCATGTACATGTGTAAGATGCATTAGGCAGGTGCTACAATGTATTCATTCGAACTTAAACTCTGCCACCTGCGGTGATTGATCAGTAGTGTTGCTGGGGATTACAGTAGTTTAATGAGATTAAGTTTGAAGGGATTAATTTACAAGCTCTTAATCTACACAATATGAGCCTCATTTTAAGTTGCTGCTAACTGCAACATTCTTATCTTAACACTAACAGTGTTCCCAGTCCAATTGAATTGGTACAGTGTTCAGACTGTGATTATGCTGCACTTGCATAGACCCCTTGCATATTGATGTCACACTCTAGAAAAGCGCCCTCACTGAGGGCAAAAAGCGCCCTGACTTAGGCCAAAGGAAGCAGATCATTGTACGATAGCTGTTCTTTGTGTGTAAAAACGTGCGCGTGACCTCAGCATCCCTGTAGCGTTTCGCATTAGGCAAGGGGTCTATTGGTTACAGCACATCACATGACCTTAAAATGACCGTAGTGAAGTTACCAAAAAATAAAGTTTGAGAAATCAGCCTTCAATGTTCTCTGCTTACAGGGATAATGCCAATATTTTATGCAAATCTGTAGTTTGTCAACAAAATTAATAAAAAAGAGAAGACACTTTGTATGGCAAGAATATGTCCTTTTCTCAAGCTTTAATGGCTGAGCTATGAAACCCCAAGAGAAGGAAATCAACTGATCAGCTTAGAGGTTGCATTCCTGTCATTGTGCTTACTGTTATAACATGCCCAATATGTTGCGAACACCTTTTCAAATGAAGTTTTCACAGGTTAGTTTTAATGTATATATATCTACATTTATAAAGGATTAAAACAATCGAACAGCTCCAAAAACCAAAAGTATACTTTGCCTTTAAATGAAACAAATAAATCAAAATAATGGAGATGTAAATATTCCCTGTTTCCCTACCTTCTTCCTCATCACTGCTTCCCATGTCTCCATCCATATAAGATGATCGCATCATCCTGGATTCCATCACTTCCATCTCAAGACGTTCCGTCTTACGCTGTACAGCCACATGAGAAGCCTGACAAACCAAATCAATGAAACATCAATAACAAGAAAGAGATACCAGTTCTTCTCTGAACCACCACTGCTCATTTTTTATTCATTTTTTATTTATTTTTTTATGAGAGATCGCCTAACATCACAAGGTCACTTCAAGGTGAAGGCTACACTTATATAATTTGAGCTACATGTATCGACCCAAATCAACTGTCACCAGGGACACGTTGCCACCTACTCCTGGGGTTGAAACCTACTCCATCCGTAAGGATGTAGGCATAGGTATCATCCACAAGGAGCCTGGCTCGTAGAGTAGAATGCACTACCTTTCCAACTTTTTACAAAGCAATTATGGTTAAGTGCCTTGCTCAAGGGCACAAGTGTCATGACCAGGATTCGAACCCACACTCTGCTGCTGACAACACCAGAGATCCGATGAACTATATCGCTCGGCCAAGACACGCCACAAAAGAGATGTGTACATGGTGTCACCTCAAACCTCACTTGATGGAAGTAAGAGACATCTGAGGATTTGCATGGTGCTGCATTGATACAGTTTCCAAACCTGAGGCATTGGTGCCAGCTCCTAGGACTGTTTGAAACACATGGCAAAATGTACACTGCAAAGCCCAAGCCAGAATCGGAGCCCAAGCTGAGGTTTGAAAAAGGCCCCATGTTTCTTTACGTATAGCAATCTGACTGAGAGATCTCTACAGCGATTTTGCACACTACGAAGCCAATTCTCAGAAGAAAAAAACCCCACAGAAATTCCTCAGGAAATTTGAAACCAACCTTGACCTCAGTTTATAACCCTGAGGGAACTTGCTTAAAGTTTACTCCAAAGGAGGGGTAGCTATTTCCTGGGAAGTGACTATTTCCTCGGGAATTTCCTGAGACATTGTCAAGTGTGCAAGGAGCTAGTCCAGCTATCATCAGCTATTTACTTAATAGCCCTGCTAGTTTAGTTAGACATATTTTTCTCATTGCAGCCACGTCTGTTTTTTTTATATTTTGATATTACCTGTTCGTCTTGTCTCCATGTTTGTAGTTTGTCTGTCTAGGCTGTCTCCTACAAGCCTTGGCTTAATCTATCAGCCTTATACTTGCTTTATTTTGGTCTACATAGATCATTTTCCACTCCATCTTCTGTGCTTATTATTTTACTTAGTATCTATATAATATTCTGTATTTATGTAATACTTTGAGAAGAGTATTATGAAATAAATGTTGACTTGAATTGAATTGAAGATGTGATTTATATAATGGTTCTTTACAGGAACCGTTCATACCGGATATGGTTCTTACAAGAACCCTACTGATCGTCTCAATGACTGGCCAGCCCTACATGTAGTTCTTCTAGACCAGAGCATTCAACTGCTAACATTGCACTTTTACAGAGAAACAGCATCTTCAAACGCACTGACAAGGATAGCTTCTGATTAAGGTTTTCTAGGCAAGGTCCCTAGAGATGATTTCAGGGTGGCAGGATGACTGGAGGAAGTCTATCTTGAGATGAGAATGTTCCACTCTGTGCCATGTGTTTTTCTTGATGTGTGAAAACATTCTTGGCAGTGTATCTATAGGGACTGGCTTTGATTCACACAGTGCTGGTAATAGCCTTCTACTGATAAATAGACTGCACAAGTCCCTTGAGTATTCAAATGTCAAACGGTTTTTGGGACCCTTTGGTTTCCACATAGAATTGTGGGAGACAGAAAACAAAAAGTGCACTTATACCGGGCCCACTCTGACTGGCTTTGATTCACGCAGCACCAGTAATAGCCTTGTACTGATAAATAGACTGCACAAGTCCCTTGCGTGCTCAATCAAACATTTTTGGGGGACCCTTTGGTTTCCAAATAGAATTGCGAGAGACAGAAACAAAAACAGTGCACATATGCCGGGCCCACTCTGACTGGCTTTGATTCACGCAGCACCAGTAATACAATAGCCTTGTAATGATAAATAGACTGCACAAGTCCCTTGAGTATTCAAATGTCAAACATTTATTGGGACCCTTTGGTTTCCAAATAGAATTGCGAGAGACAGAAACAAAAACAGTGCACTTACATTGTATACCAGGCCCACTCTGAATGGCTTTGATTTGCACAGTGCTGGTAAAAACCTTGTACTAATAAATAGACTGCACAAGTCCCTTGAGTATTCAAATGTCAAACTTTTTGGGGACCCTTTGGTTCCCACACAGAATTGCGGGAGACAGAAACAAAAAAGTGCACTTACATGAGGCTACTCTCACTTCCTTCAAATAAGTGTATAAATTGCCCAGTCTACATATTGCAGATTGGTTTTCCATAATTTCAAATGGTACATGTACTTACATGTATACCGAACCCATTGCACTTTACCAATGTATTTAAAGGTATTACACAGGATTGGTAGAGCTGACAAAATAATCACAGACAGTGTTCATGTTTTGTGTAATCAACCACATACATGAAATAACAAACCTGTGAAAATTTGAGCTCAATTGGTCATCGGGGTCACGAGAAAATAGTGAAAAGAGACCTTATGTGTTTTCTGTTTTTCAAACATCGAGTTTATTATCACGCGCGATAACAACTATTGTTTTACTCATTTCTCAGAAACGATAGCATTTTAGGCAGAAATATTTTAAGGAACCCTTTCTACCATTACTTACTTTAAATCATGTAAGTTATGTGTGAATCTGTGAACATTTGTGTTTTTCGATCTTACCAATAGTGTACAGGCCTTTAAACTCCTTAATTTTAAGTTATGTCAAACACAAAGGCACATAGTTTTGCTTATAACTTGTTTGAAATGTACCATGACAATGAAAAATCTTTAAACTGCTGATGTCAAACGTAAAAGTGGGGTACAGGATGTATGTATGTGGCTTCTGATGATTAAATTGAAAGCAATATCAATGGCTACATTTCGGCCACTGACTCATGCAAGGCCTAGTCTCATAGAACTGCTTGAAAGCACAAGTAGCTGAGCACAATAAACTATGCTTACCAGAATAAGGTTACCAGCTATTTAAACAAGCATTCCACATGTCCAACCTGTGACTGGTATCAAGCTTATTTTTGCTTAGCAGAAAACCGTTAAGCAATATTTGCTGTTTAAGCAGCTCTTTGAAATTGGGCCAGGGATGATGTTTATATTGAAATATGAATTAATAAACCAATGTGCAACAGCAGTTGATTTCAAGGTATATTATGTCATTTGCTGATATGGAAATGTACAATCTGTGACTGGCAATAGTTTTTTTTTGTTTCTTTTGGTCAGCAGAGATTGATTAATCAACAGTTTCTGCTTGAAACACAGAGCTCTGTATGCAATTGGCAACTTTACCACTGAAGCCAGCAGTCCAAGCCACAGCCAAAGACATAGCCTTTTGTCAAGGCCTTCGTGGCTTGAACAGCTTTGTAGAGCCGTGATCCCAAGCGACTGAAATGGGAGACCACGCACACGAGTGGCGAAGCCACGAGGGCCTTTTCCAACTTGTTTGCGGTTTCTTATGTGTTTCTTTATAATCTTGACTTTTGCTACCCGAAACGGTAGCAAAAGTCCAAACCAATCAGAAGTTCATAACGCATGTTTCATACTTCATGAATAATTCATTAAAAAAAAACGCAAACACTCGGCTCGCGCGCGTGGTCTCTCGTTCCAGTCGCTCCACTGTTTACAAAGCTGTCCAAGCCACGATGGCCTTGACAAAAGGCTACCAAAGACACTGAACAGCGCCCTCACCTTCATATCCTTCAGTTCTTTCTCCAGTCTCAGCCGTTCGGACGTTTCTCCTTCTAACATCTCCGATGCGTGGTTAGCTGTTGTGTGCTCCTCGGCTAGATCTGCGCTCATTTCAGCCATCTGCAACAATCAATTTTTTTTATATTTATTTTTATATTTTTTATATGAGATATCGCCTAACTCACAAGGCCACGGACGGCCACTCAAGGTGAGGGCTACACATAACTGATTTGGGCTATCGACCCAAATCAATTGACACCAGGGGCACGTTGCCTCCTACTCCTGGGGCTGAAACAGGATTACCCCCTTCACAGTCCTTAAGGATGTAGGCATGGGTATCATCCACTAGGAGCCTGTCTGGTAGAGCAGAATGCACTACCTTCCCAACTTTTTCGAAGCAATTATGGTTAAGTGCCTTGCTCAAGGGCACAAGTGTCATGACCGGGATTCGAACCCACACTCTGCTGCTGAAAACACCAGAGCTTAGGTCCGGTGACCTAGACTGCTCGGCCACGACACGCCACAACCAAAGTTTGGAGATTAAGATTTGTCTGGATTATTCTAACAAGATTTCTTCTTTTTTTCAAAACAAGATTTCAGTGTGTGTAATAATACAAAAACAAGTAACAAACAACAAGGGAAACTGACTCGGTAATTGTAAAAACCTAACTTTGGGGTGAACAAAGAAAAATTTACCAGAGTGGGAATTGAACCTGTGACTTCCTGGTTTAGCGCTAACTAGCTTGCCTCGCACTCCCTTTTGATTTGAGCCAGTGTTCTACCAACTGAGATAACTAGTGCTAACTAACCAGGTGTCAACAAACAAAGATATTGACAAAATAGGGAGATCACCAACATGTAGGGCTCAAGCTGGCTTAGTTGGAAAGGCACTGTCACGTAAACCTGACGGTCGCAGGTTCAAATCCCACTCAATAACAAATTGTGTTGGCAGTAGGAGGGTTAAAATTATTAACAAAACTGATAATAACAAAAGCAATACATTCTCACTGGGGTGTACAAGAGAATAAAAAGTTATGATCTACTTTTACAAATCTGCTCTGTACATGTACATGCTGTACAATAATATAGTGTATATTTAGTGTACAATGTGGTAGTACTGAATCTGTGATTACTGGGATGACAGCTACAACCGGACATATTCTGGAGGCTTTCAAAGACGTTAGGGCCTAATAATACAAATCACAGTCTTCCAGCACCACACAAACATGACAAATGAAAATGTTGTCTTTCCCAATCCATGAACCTGAAGTGAAAGTTTTAATTTCCTGTCTATCAAATCTCTCACTGTACCTTCACAAATGCATCAGAAGTTTGAATCTACATGTACCAACAATGTTCCAACCAGACTCAAGAGCGTAGCGTCAGACTCTTAATCATTATAATCCATGAAGGTTTTCACAACCAAACCACAACATTGTACAGGTTTGGCGGCAACATGAGGACAGACTGTTTGACTATACTGACAGTACATGAATGTTTCTATCCCCAGGACGTATGAGTAGGAAGAGGGTAGGGGGGGGGGGGGGGTGGAAGGAGGGGGGAAGGAAGGAGGAGGAGGAATACTAAGAAGGGTATATATATAGAAGTATAGTGAGACACAAGTGTATCCTGTATTCTTTATCAACACCACAGGGTTTACACTGAACTTTTTCAATGACTAGCCAGCAGGCCAGTATTAGCTTGTCACTTCACTGGACTAACAGCTTTTTAACAAGACCAAATTTCAAATAGTAAATACTAATAGTAAGTATTTATAAAGCGCTTTTATACAGGGAGATCAAAGCGCTGAACAAGAATAGGAAATAACTATGGTGTTGTGAATAAGAGGTGTTTAACACGCTTCCTGAAAATAGTGAGAGACGGGGAGTTCCTGATGCTGATGGGAATGGTTGGTGTTCCAAAGTTTGGGGCCAGCTATTGAGAAAGACCTATCGCCGAGGGATTTGGATTTGGGATTTGGAATTGTAAGAAGAAGTTTGTCTGTAGAAGATCAGGGAAGATCTGTAAATGAAACAGGGAAGCCTTACAGCACTGAACTAGCCAGCCGGACCATTTGGAGTGCATTTTGACTGGTACTCAGGTGTTGAACTGGCCTTTGGCCAGAGGACCACTGTTGCGGGAACAATGGCTAACTGTAAGGAACACTAGGGGGATCAAATTCAGGGCATTTTGCAGTATATCCAACCCCCCCCCCCCCCCCCATTTCCCTCATCACCTGTGTGACACCTGGCTACAGCCTGCTCATGGTCTGCCATTTTAAGAGTCAAATCACATAGAGACTTCCCTGTGAATGTGATATGCGCTATACAAGAATGGTTCATTGTTATTATTATTATTATTATTACATGTGAAGATACATGTATGCTGTACATCTAGCATTTAGCATTTAGGCAATGATGCTAACCCTTTAAAGTGCCGGGTGTGTACAACATTGGTAATTGTCAGAGACCTGTATCCAAACTTGATGTGACCCAACATATACATGAAATAACAAACCTGTGAAGTTTAAGCTCAATCGGTCTTTGGAGTCATAAGAAAACAGTGAAAAACCCCATTATATGTTTTAACTTGTTGTCAAACATCGGAATTTATCCTGCAGGATAAAGACTATTATTTTACTCATTTCCTAAAAACAATGGCATTTCAAGCAAAACTATTTCAAGGGAAGTTTTCCACCATGACCATCTTTATACCACGTAAGTTATGTGCAAATCTGTGAACATTTATATTTTCAATCTTACCAATGTTGTACACACCCTTTAATAGTTATTCAGTAACCACTAGAGTAGGGCATTATTAAACTCATTCCAATTTTACTCAACATTGGAGTTGATCATTAACTAACACAACATGTCAATTTCTCCAGTAAGGTCCAGGATACTGAATCAAATTGAACTTATGATGTGTGTGTGCATGGAAGAGTTCAGCCACAGTTCAGGGCTCGAATTTGGGGAGAAAATCCACAAGACTACAGGGCATGTAGCTCAAAATCTTTACTGGACCAGACATTTTTTTACAAGACCAGATTCAAAATGTGAAGAAGAAAAAAAACTTGCTGCCACAGTTTAACATGCACTTGACTGCTTTTATATGAACCCGAACTGAGACAAGTAAGGGAAGAGTATACTTGATTACTCCATGGAGGAAGAAATACATATGTGTTTCTTCCTCCATGATTACTCATAGAATTGAAAGATTTTATTAGACCCAAAGTCAACACTTGAACATAATGTGTTTCTGTTATTCAATTGAAAAACACAAGACCATCGGACTTGTTAGGTCATAAGTTTACTGGCCCAACACTAAAATTACTGGCCTCGGGCCTGTGGTCCAGTGTAAAATTCGAGCCCTGCAGTTGTTGATACCTTTTTTAAGATACTGCAAATGTCACCAGCCTTGGCTGGCCTTTCATGTTTACACAACTTTTAAAATGTTGTTGTCTTGTCTTCTAAAAAAACATGGTCCCTTTGATCATGAAAGTGTAACTTAGTTTGTTGTGATTTACAGTGTAATTCTAGACAATAATAACACACAAACACTTCTACAGAGCCAGGGTTCTGCCCAGGATTTGTTTAGTGCCGGAATTTTTTTTTCCCTAGTACAGTCAAGTCAATTTCCTTTCGATCGTGCACGGAGTGGTTACACACGTGCGCCCTGCAGCTGTGCCTTGAATGTAGGCCCTCAGTGCGCGCACGCCTTTACCGCCATGGGAAAACAATTTACAGCATCTATAGCATGGTGCTTACTCTGCAGTTCATTTCTGTTGTATTAAACGCTGTAGAATAGGGTTCGCAACATGATGAAACTGGTATCATGTTATTCCAAGCGTAAAGCTATAATCAGCGTGACTGGAAACCATTGCAAAATCAATGCGGGTTTCGTGCGTTGGATATATACATCGTACAGGCGGGAGGAATGCTCGATCCTGGATCATTAAAATAGACTCAAACCAAAGAAGTAGGCTACTCGAAACTTTGGATAAAACTGTTTACTGGTAAATAATTTGTTTTACACGTTGTTCAAAATATTTTGAAGGAAATGGGCATAAAAAAGGGAAAATGTGTGGTGGTCGGAAAAAGAAAAAATTCTGCGAGTGCCGGTCGGGGAATCATGAGTGCCGGTCGGGTTTTCCGGCACCGACCACCGTGGGCAGAACCCTGCAGAGCTGGTTTAACTTCTGATGTTTTTAAAATTTGTTTTCTAAAATCCTTCTGGTTACTGGCAGGCCCATAATATTAGTCTTATGTGGATAAATATACCTCCAATTTGGCCCCATTTGGAGTTTATTTACTATTTTAGTTATGTTCGGCGTGTCGTGGCCGAGCGGTTTAGCGCATTGGACTCAAGTTCTAGTGGCTGAGTCAACAGGGTGTGGGTTCGAGTCCCGATCATGACACTTGTGTCCTTGAGCAAGACACTTAACTATAATTGCTTCTCTTCACCCAGGGATAAAATGGGTACCTGTGAGGGCAGAGATGGTTTTTGTGAATGATTTAGCTTAGTGAGCTTTGGCAACACAGGCTGTATACTCCCCAGGGAGCTGAGATGGTTTTAGGAATGAAATAAAAGGCCCAGTGACCAGGGGTAATAAAGTGTGAAGCGCAATGATCATCCTTTGGAATTGCGCTATATAAGAGCCGATATTATTATTATTATTATTATGTTTTTATGAATGAATGTTTTGTTTTTGCTGGGTACTTTTGGAAAACAGTGTTTCACTGAAAGGTTTCTTTCTAATAAGTAAAAAATAAATACATAAATAAAAAACTTTATCTAGATATTTGAAACACATTGCCACTTACCCTGGATTCCATCTTGTCACAGTTGTGTTTTAAAATATTCCGTTCTTTCTCCAACTTCTCATTGCGGGTCCTCAACTCAGTCAGTTCATGCTAAGGAAGGACAAAGTACAATTATTTCATTTCATTTCATTTATTCTGGCTGTGAAGCAATCGCTAAACTAGCCAAGAACCTCATGGAGAGAAGACAATGAATCAATTTTCAGTTTTTAGATGTGGGAGGAAAACCCCCAGAGAATTATTCCAGGGAAAAACCCATGCTGCAATCAGGCAGGGACTGAACATCCAATCCCCATAGCGCCGCCAGTGAGATTCAAAGGTAGAAGGCGGGGAAATAATTATACCATCTATGCCAACCCAACCGCCCTTTAAATAACAACAAAAGAAGGACAAAGTTCATTACAAAAAAATCTGTTGTCGTTTTATGGGAAAGGGATTAGTGTGTGAGACAAAGAAAATGAATTTTGGTTGAAATTTGAATACAGAGTGTCTAAATTTGAATACAGTGTTTGTAAGTAAATGGTTAGTTCTTACATCACAAGTATTAACAATCTTCGTTTTTGGCATTTACCGTTGCAAAATAATAAAACAATATCTGGGAGGGGAAAGATCCACAAGTACACCGGATGTGGGATTTCAACCAATAACAATTCTAAAACAGACATCATAAACACTTAATTGGTGATGACATGTCAGCTCATAGCACTCCAAACTAATGACATAAATTTTGCTCAAAAATACCTGGATGTCAGACAAAGTTTCCACCACTCACGCAATCACCGCATCAGCGTGCCAGACCGCAGTCCAGTCGCTGTCAGTACACACAAGTAAAGTTAATATAAAGCTTGGACATGAGCGTGCTCGTATATCAGTGAAATTTGACACTTGTCCGAGATCCAGGTACTAAGCTTCTACTTTTTTTAGCATTAGTGCAGAGTGCTATTGCAGCACATGTTTGGTTTTTTATATCATTATTATTATTGGCTTGTACTAACTACATGTTTCAAAATTAAAGTATTTTAACATGGCAACAATGTCACACCCTCCAACTAGATTCGACTTACATCCTTCATTTTGAGTTCCTCTTCCGTTCTATGAACATCCAACAATGGCATCACCTTGGTTACCAGACGCCACCATGGCCAGTTCTTAACAGCCAGGAACTTACGCACATTGCGCTGAATAGCTGTGATGGCTAGATGCTGGATCTGTACAGGTGAGAATAGAAATAAATCCAGAATGAAGATGAACAGATCACATGAAAATGAACAATAACATAATGCGGTGTAGAAGATATGATACACTGAGTTGAAATATTTAACCCATTTTTAGGCAGCGTATACTTTGGGCAGCTTTTAAAGACCAGTATCCTCACTTGGTTTATCCCAAATAACAAACCTGTGAAAATTTGGGCTCAGTTAATCATCGAAGTTAGCAGATGAAAGAAAAACACCCTTGTTGCATACATGTAGAATTCTGTGCGTTCAGATGCCTGAGAAAGGCTGTATGAAGCCTTTCTCAGATCCAAATTTGTGTGTGAAAAACTACCTCTTTCTCTAAAACTACATTACTTCAATGTTTTATAATATTAACAGCTCTTCCAGTGCTCTTTACCATGTTTACCAAGTGAGTTTTTATCGTCATTAATTTGTTGAGTAATTACCAAAGGTATGCCCTCCCTTTAACATCTCTAAGAAAGGTGGTAAGGTTCAACAGAACCTTGCCTGGTGGAAGTGGAGTACAGCAACACTGAAGATCGATGAAGATTCAATTCAAAACCACGCTTAAACTTACCTTTTAACTCGCAGCAAACAAAATGCAATCTATGTTCTCAATAGGATGAGTTCCATTCACATCCTATCGCATTCATTCCCAACAGAAAATATCTTGAGAAGAGGACAGAGTGTCAACGCAAAGACTTCAAAGCAAAGTGATTTTGCAGAAACCAGCTGGCGTTACTCAATGCTTTGCTCCATCAAGAATGAGCAACTACCAAGTCCAAATGGAGTTATGAAATGAAAACTGATCACTTCTGGTCAACAGCAAGAGATGTAATAGCACACCAGCAATGGCATGCACAACCACTCTGTAATGAACTACCATTTAAAGGTTAACTGAGCCGGAAACTACAACAGAAAGTCCACGGTTGTTCAGGAGTATAAGAGTTAATCAGTAATGGAGTGCGTTTCATAAACATCAGGCTGGTTTGGCTCATGGCGCTGTAGCATCGCTCAAACAAGGAAATTGATCTCCAATCGTTTATTCAATATTCACGGTGGATTAAATGCCTAATGGAATTACACGAAGTCCAAGCTCTGCCTTGTAGAAAAAGAGAGTCAAGGTTGCGTCAGATATCTCCTGAAGATTATCCAAGACCAGGCGTCCTAATCCTACAGTAAATGTTCTTTTAGTGTCTTTGCTATCTTGACAATTCTTAAGCAGCATGCAGCTCTCGAGAGTACAGCTCTTCTCTTGAAGATGTTTATTCCCTTGCAGTGTACATGTATGTGCAGAAAATGCGCTTTTTATGAACATACAAGCATGAGATTTGGCACACAGCTACAGCGTGGAAAAAAATTACGTTCCATAAAATATAAAATAGAAGATGTTTGCTATACCAAAATTTTGTGTCAATTCTGAAGTCAGAAATGTAAAAAGTGACACTGTTTTGTTTTTTTTAGATATAGACACACTTTTATGGAGGCATGTAATTTTGACCGAAATCTAAAAATATTAGATCTGAAAAGGACAATAAGAGCACGCTACACACTGGAAATAAAAGAAATTTAAATGACACTGAGAGAGAGAGAGAGAGAGTTGTCCATCATTGAAGACTGCTCAGACTGCTCAGATCACGCCTTGATAAACCAAAAGGCAGAGCTTTGATAGAAGACAAATCATGTATACATTTATCTCCCCTTGCAACACAGCCCTTGTACCAGTCATAAGATACAAACAGGTGTTGTGTGGTTACTAATCAGTTTATGATCCGTGACACAACATCTTGAGCGGGCATCTAATCCTTACATTGAACATTCATTCAATAGTAACAACTGGGTGTCTTTCAAATCCAGGGTATCAGAACCAAAACTGGAAAAGATTGACAGTATCTCTTCATAATCTTCAGTTTCTCTCAGAAAGGCCTCTATTTGTAGTAATTGTTTTCAAGCGATTACAAGGGTGTCCTTATCAGATGTGGCCATCAACAAAATCATCTGACAACATTCCCAATAGAACATTCCCAATAGAACAACTGGGGCAGAATCCTAATAATGGCCAAAAGACACCATACACCATTGGTTGCCGTTGACGTTATTACATTAGCTGACTGCGGCCGAGTCCCTGGGTACTAATTTGATTTCAGGCTCTTAGATGGATGTGATTTATCATAGTGACATCATAAATTAAAGTTATGAGTAATGATGTCATTTGAATAGGAGGTCTTTCCCCCTTACCCGAATGCATAATGCTATACCTATGAGGCAGATACATGTACCAGAGGATGCTAGGCTGGTGTGCCAAGACGCCATTTGAATATTATTATTTTAATATTATTATTTTAAACAAAAAGTGCAAAGTCTCTCGCCTATTCAACGTGGAGACCTTTACAGTGTGTGATTCTGTTAAAATAATGGCAAAGTATACTTTTGGTTTTTGGTACCATTCAATTTAATCCTATATAAAAGTAGAGATATACCCAATAAAACTAACCTGTGGAAATTTCATTTCAAAAGGTGGTCGCATTTTTGAGATAATAAGAGCCATAAAATTCCGGAGCGGTTATGTCCACGCAGCAAGAAAAATCCGTAATTGGAATTCACAATCTGAGAAACGTATCCGACAGAAACGCTTCTCAGATTCAAATTTCAAAGATTCATCTTTTTCTATAACCACAAAACTTTGAAATGAAATGATTCTCAAAACGCTTTTTACTATCAAAAGGTGCTGTGGACATATTTCTAACCTAGGAAGTTTTTATCGCCATTAATTTTAAGAGTGATTACCAAACGTATACATTGTACATTCCATTTAAAGGCAAAGTATACATTTGGTTTTTGAAACCGTTTAATAAAACTATATATATCAAATAATAAACCACAAGGGAAACTGACTGGGTAAATTTTAAATGATTTTGGGTTGAACAAGGAAAAATTGACTAGAGCGGGATTTGAACCAAGGACCTCCGGATTGACGTGCCGGCGCTCTACCAACTGAGCTATCTAGCCCTATGATGGCGGTCTCCCTATTTTGTCAATATCCTTGTTCGGTGGGTGCCAGTCAGAAGCCATTCAACCGTAAACTGCCGTGTAGCCAAGGATCACACCCAAGTATACGATACAACCTGGGAAGCGGCAGCCAGGGGATCACCATAAGGGGATGCGACTTTTTATATCAGTTATCAAATAATAAACCACAAGGGAAACTGACTGGGTAAATTTTAAATGATTTTGGGTTGAACAAGGAAAAATTTACAAGAGCGGGATTTGAACCAACGACCTCCGGATTGACGTGCCGGCGCTCTACCAACTGAGCTATAGCCCTATGATGGTGGATACCCAAAATCAAAACTATATATATATACAACAAAACTAACCTGTGAAAATTTCACTACAAAAGGTGGTCGCGTTTTTGTAAAGGTGGAGCGAATACGTCCACACAGGAAGAATATTCCCTAATTCCCTAGGAATACACAAATACACAATCTGAGAAACCTTTCGAGAGAAACCTTTCCCAGATTCAAATTTTGGGGCATAAAAACCTGATATCTTTTTCCATAACCACATTACTTCAAAGTGAAATGATTTTCAAAATGCATTATACTATCCAAAGCTGCTGTACTTCTTACCAAGTAGGTTTTTATTGCCATTAATTTTCAAAGTCATAACCAAACATACATGTACCTTCCATTTAATTCTAGTCTCGACTAATTCCAGGGAGTTTGCCAGGGTTAGCACTTAGCAACTCAAGTGTGAAATGGTCAACCAAACTTTTAGAGTGAAACGGGCTTTAGTCCGATAATAGTCAGTGGAACATTGACTCACCTTGAATTGTTTGAGTTTCCGTCTCTGTACGTATCCTCGGCAGTAAGCCTGGAACTCCGTTATCGTCTTAGCTAGCTGCTCATCTCGACGATCTTCAAGCTTCACCAAAGCGCCCGGTTTGAAGAAAATCTGGAGAAGACAACAATGTAAAAAAAACCACCGTGAGTAGGGAAACTAAAAACCAGTGACCCCGTGTTGGTACATCATTAGTAAGATGTAGGAATGCGGTAGCAAAACACAGACCTTGAAGGAAAGAGTACAATTTCAAGGTTATTGACCCAATTCACCTGACGTCATCATTCTCAGTTGCGCCATTTTGGGAGTCGACGTCCCTGTCTGTTATTACTTTTGATATTTTGATATGTTATTGACACAATGACAAATCGTAGCACGCAGGCCAAATTTGATGCATTCTTACAAATATTTTACAAAGTGAAAGAAGTAATTAAAACATTAATAAAACATAAATAATAATAGTAATAACAATAATAACAAAAAATCTATTTTTATAAAAATAATTATTATAAAACAATAAGCAAAACAGACATTGAGAAAAAGATACATTTTAAAGTACCAGTGCCCAAAGCACCAGAATAATTTGTTTAAAATTCTATTAAAAATGGGATAGGGCTATTATAAAAACATTTAGCTCTGGTAGGAAGCAAAGAGCAATGGTGACCGTAGTGATGTAGGTTTTTCCATGAGTCTATTGCCTAGTTGGTGGAATAAGGGATTGTGTACAAACTATGGGTCAAGTCTAGGGCCAATTTAACACAGTGATCACTCCTCCGCACAGGACACTTGCACATTTTAGGTGATGTGGCGTTTACATTGATGAGTTGACTCCCATGGTGAGCACAGCAGTAGTAGCCATGTGTGTGATGTTGGTGAAAGGGATCAATTTGGAGAAAAAATCAAGAGAAACTCTACAACAATAACAAACACTGGAATGCGAAGACTTATTAAAATGCATCATGGATTAATCATTTCAGGGAATCAATGTGTGGTGAAGAGGTTTTAAACTAGTGGTTTAAACCCGCCGAGGCCTGGTTCTTGACAATTTTACCGAGACGAGTCGAGGTAAAATTATCAAGAACCAGGGCCCAATTTCATGGCTCTGCTTAAGCACAAAATTTGCTTAAGCACCAAAAAACCTTGCTTAGTAAAACCAGATTACCGGCCAATACTCCACTCGATTGTTATGCTAACTAAACAACAGCTAAATACAAGTCACGAGCAATGTACATCGCATGGAGTTTGGGCCAATAACACGAGTATAATAAGCAAGCTTTTTTCGTGCTTAAGCAGCTCTATGAAATTGGCCCCAGGCCTCGGCGGGTTTAAACCACTAGTTTAAAACCGATTCAACACACTTTGATTCCCATTCATAAATATCTTCCCCTTGAAAATAGACAAAAACCTGTAAAAGGTTAAGAACAAATTGGACAGTTTTGCCCCTTCGGTCGTCCGCAGCTCACTTCGATTCTGCGTTAAATTTCTAGACCCATTGCACAACTCGGAATGCACGTTTGAACAAGATGCGTGCCCTTCCATTTTGGGAGTCAACTCTATAATTTTTGTATACAGTTTGACACCCAAAATGGAAGGGCGCACATCATGCCCGAACGTGCGTTCCGCGTTGTGCAGACTGTGTTTAAACACTTCTAGCCGTGTTTATATCACACGTTTAAACATGGCCACGTGATGTCCTCTAGACCAATCAGAATGGATTAACTGTCCAAGGTATTTATGAACAACGTATCAATGCGCTTTACATTATTTCCCTGGTCAATGAGCAAATAACATTCCTGTAATCTTTCTCAGCTCCCTGGGGAGTATGACAGCCCGGAGCTGACATGGCACTCCCAAGGCTTTTTCAAAGAAAATATCAACCTCTACCCTCGCAGGTACCCATTTATAACCCTGGGGTATCTTTACTTCAAACCCATCTTAAAAATTCTACACAAAATATCAACTTTGTTCGACTAGCCTGCCAGACTACATTTTCTAAGAAATAAAAATAACTAGATCAAAAAGTACTATTAACTTTCAGAGCATTTGCACGAGGCAGGAAAGGAAGGTGCCCACTGTCAAAGTCAAAAACAGCTTTTTGCAGACCCCCCAAATCACTGTCGCTAAATCCGAATGCGCAATCAAAAAATTAATCTGCAGAGCATCTGCAACATAAACTTACATGAACATCAAACATGACTACACATTTGTAACAAAATAAAGAATACCCAAAACAAATCTGAAAACACTTTACCATGCGATATGACCACTTCACTCACACCGACTTCCGTTGACCCTCTCTCAACCCACTAATATGGCTACATATATCACCAGCGTTAAACACCAGGGTAATCAACCCATCACAGTAGCCAAGGCTCTCTTAAGTGTCGACTCAATCAGGTATAAGCCTAGATCCTCATGGCTTGTCCCCCCAATACAATCATGAACGCTCCATCTAATATTTACACATAATGCTTTGTTATGTAAATTGGCTTGAGTGCCTGTCTTCAGTGATATTGACTGCACTGGATGCTTTGTCAAGGGTTGGTTTCCAACAGTAGTGTTCAGGGAGAAGAGCTTTCATCTAAATCCTATATGTTTTTATCTATCAGAATGTGAAAATAACCAGTGGAAATTTTCAGTGAAATGTGCACATATTTTATGAGGAAAGAGCGGGCAAAAGCTAGATACTTATTAGCTTATTAATAATGCCTGATTTTTTGTCAAATGGATGGTAAGACATTACATTCTTTCAGTACAAAAAAACAAAATAAAACAAAATAGAAGTGCAAATTTCATTTTAAAAAAAACCTCACAATTTGTGAGGAAACAGCCAGAAAAAAGTTACACTCTTGCTAAATTCAAAGTACTTTAAATGTTGGCTCAAAGGGATGGTACGACAATACATCTTTTCAGTATATTCTTTGAAACCAGACAGCTTTTTAACAAGCAGTTCTTAAAAAACAAAAAACAAACAAACAAAGAAACGGTGACAATTTCATTTAAATAGTTGTTGATATTTTGGTGAGGAAACAACAGGTAAAAGTTACATCTGCTTAAAGACGGGTCTTTTATGAGCTCAAATTGATGGAATGACAGTTTTCAAATATACACATTTTTCACTAGCATTCATTGAAAACAATCAGTGAAAAAACATTTACATTAATTTGCAAGGAAATAACATTTAAATGTTACACAGTTTAATCTAGCATTTCATGATTGGCGTAAACAAAAAATTTGCAGCTCACAGTTTAATCAACAAAACCAGAAATCAGCTTTAACAAGAACAATCTCCGGTTGGAGTTGCCATTAAACTAGTTCTCATTTCTTAACAACTACAGTTAAAGGTAGTGTATAACTTTGATAATTACTCCAACAATTAATGACTATGAAAACCTACTTGATAAAGAGCACTGGAGAGTTGCTGATATTATAAAACATTGTTAGAAACGACACCATTTTGAATGTAGTTTAAGAGAGAGATGTCTTTGTCCACACACAAAACTTAAATCTGAGAAAGGCTTGGGCATGAAGCCTTTCTCAGGCATCTGAAAACACATATCTATGCAGCAAGGGTGTTTTTTTTCCCATTATTTTCTTACAACTTCGATTAACAATTAAGCCTAAATTTGTTGTTTCATGCATATGTTGGGATACACCAAGTGAGGATACTGGTCTTTGACAATTACAAAACGTGTACCCTGTATTAAAAGTAGTAACTATGAACAAAACGCAGGGCTCGAATTTGGGGAGAAAATCCACAAGACTACAGGGCTTGTAGCTCAAAATTTTTACTGGACCAGACATTTTTTTACAAGACCAGATTCAAAATGTGAAAATAAAAAACTTGCTGACACAGTTTAACATACACTTGACTGCTTTTATATGAACCTGAACTGAGACAAGTAAGAGAAGAGTATACTTGATTACTCATAGAATTGAAAGATAATTTATCAGACCCAAAGTCAACACTTGAACATAATTTGTTTCTGTTATTCAATTGAAAAACACAAGACCATCGGACTTGTTAGGTCATAAGTTTACTGGCCCAACACTAAAATTACTGGCCTCGGGCTTGTGGTCCAGTGTAAAATTCGAGCCCTGTGCGGGTGCAACCATAAGTGAATCTCTTTGGGACGGAGTGTTGGAACTGTAAAGAACCGCTGTGGCGGTCTCAATATTTCAAACATTATACTCACTCATGTTTAGTACTACAGTGTACTTTTAAATTGTTTTGCAGAAACTGCATCCGTGGTCTGCTCAATACCTAGGAAGAATGTTTTGGGGTTTTTTCCCCTTTAACTCTTATCATCTGTTATGGAATTCTTTAATTGCAGGTTACGATTGACCACAGCATAGTCCCCGGAAAAATAATCAAGATATACTGTATCGTAAACCAAATAAACTATTGGGTTCACTTTGAAACCTTATCAAGCCTCTGTGGTTACCTAGCAACCAATCTCTGACATAAGCTGATCTGGTAACCAGGCCCCGATTAGTACAATCCATGGGTTACTGCGACAAAGTAGCCAGGCTACGGATGATTGCTCACTGTGGTAAGACACACTTGCGTGCATGCACTCTCAAGGCCTGCCAACATATTTATTATATTGTGCGTGTCAAGGGAAAACATTAGAATGTGAAATAGCCACCCATAATCACAGCATGCCCATATTGGCAATTTTCTTTTGCATGCAAAAAAAAAAAAAAAGATAATTATATAAAATTGTACACTGTCTAAAAACATACATACATGTATCGTGTGTACAATGAAATGTCTACAATAAAACATGTAATAAAATGAAACTGCTAACAGATTTGAACCCTTAGTATTCCACCAAAATACACCAAATATGTGTGACCACATTGACAGCTCAATTCTGCTTATGCAAATATATTCATTAAAATGCAAATGAACCAACCTGCTCCTTGCATTGCTGCTGCTGCTCATAACGTGCAACCCTCAGTTGAACATCCGCTCTGCTCAACACCACAGCAAACACTGACATCTTCTCAATTCAATTACACTCAACCCAAACAATCCAGATCACTGCTGAGACTTCCTTGGACTTAACAATGGTCCTCATGAATATTAATGAGGCATGTTTCACCCTGTCACTGGAGCTGGTGGTAGCAACTAATCAATACGGCTGTTTGTACACAGTGGCTTGACATGCTCTGCCTCTTGGACTGGAAAATGAAAATCAATATCTCACAAGCTTCATCTGGTGGTTCTCATGAATAAACATGAGTCATGATAAAACCTTGGACCTTCATGTAGTTTTTTTTTAAAGAGCCCACACAGGGACCATGTTAGCTCACATACAAATTCGGCTCCAAATTGTCTTCTTGCACTTTGTATGTTGTAGCTCTCTTGAATAAATTAAGGCTAATTAAAATATCAACATGAATATGCATAAAACACCTGCTCAAGTTCTCAAGCTGTCTTTATCACACATCATGTCATGAATATGAAATACCTATAGTTTCTTTATCCAGGTCAGACCATGTAGTCATTACTTTCTCTCAATGAATATGCAAGACGCTTCTGCTCAAATGCTATCAGACAATCTCTATCAGACAACAAGGTCATGAATATGTAAAACTTCCAGGATACTTCAGTCTGAGGTCAGCCATCCATTGAATGATTTACTGATTTATAATATCCATTCATTTCATAAGACAGATAAACAGAGAAATGTCTGCAAAAGAAGTTTATGCAGAAGTTGAAAACACCTTGAACCTATGATAACTTGAAGGGCACAGACTCACATCAATCCAATAGTTCTTATACGACAAGAGGCACTACATAAAAATTGTAGACAAAATAAACACAATCCTCAGACAGCACCCAAAGCAACTACATTTCAATTCCCTGAATCAATCATTGAGTTCATAATGATTAGATCAAAAGGGACCAGTCTATTTCACTTGCAGCCTCAGTTTCACAACACAGAGTTGTATGAGAGACAGATACATTGTAGATCTGCTGTGTGTGCACACAACTTAACACTGCATGGATTTATAGTGATGTTGAACACATGTGACAGCTAAAATCTGAGATCATCAATTCACTGAGAAAACTCCATTAAAACCACTGTCGTCTCTCAATAACATCCAATCTGCGTTGATTAACATCAATGACTTCTAACCCACACAACCTCAAGATTCTACTGAGTGAATTTTGAAGAAAAAAAACAACGAAGGAGATGTACAAAATAAGATCCCGGTGCCTCGGTCTCCCCGAGGGGAGTCTTGCGGAGTGATTGGTTGCTATGCTCGCTGAAGATGAAAAGATTCCGAGATCAAGGATGAACCTGGGTGAACTCTCACGTCTTACAAGACAGTGCGGATGCAGAGCTTATTAGCATCACTCACAGAGAGAAAGGGATGTTTTTATCTCTTTTTTTGTACGCTGTGCTTTTTAACCTGTGCATCATAACACGCGCTCTAAACATGCATCCAACTGTAAAAGCACAGAGTAGTTAATAAGCAGGACAGTTCTTTTCAGAACTGAGAAGTCTCCTGAATTTCCAAAAAGCCTACTCCGGGGTAGTAGAATATAATAGCAAGACAAGGTCTCAAAAGAACATAATCTACACAGCAAGTAGATATACACATGGTGTTACCGCAAACTAAATATACAGGCTAATTTTCATGCACATATACGATGAGTTACTTGCTGTCCTTTACAGCCAAAACAACAAATCAGTCTGCATTAGATCATTGTATTAGAATCTCTAAGGAGTTGAAAGCACACCGTAGATGAGGGAGAACTCGTCCACAAAATATTTCATCGTAGGTTGTGCACAGATGGGCTGTCTCAAAGTGTTGTCTTACATCAGCAAGTCTTACTTCTTCAATCGTTTGAAGGTGAATGATCCAAGAGCATGGTTACTTTTCAATCCCAAACTCGAAGTTCACAGTCGCATGAATGATCCGCTAAGTGACATGAATGTTCTGGTTTGATGATTCATGAAGCACATTACAAACGGATTACATCACTTCTCCGGTAATCTGTCAAACATTCCGATTGGTTATCGCAACCTTACTAGAGGACGATCAACATGTTTACAAACACATTTTGTAGATAGCAAAACTATTCAAACCACTAGGAAATCCAAATCATACGGTTATACAACAATCTGTACAGATTACTCAGAGTACCTCAAGCACGCGTTAGAATGAGTCTTGGTGAGTGTACATAACTTCTCATTAAACACCACTTTCTTGCAAAATCGGACAGCAGAGTTTCTGTCCCAGCTTGAGTCAAGTACGCGTTTTGGAGAGTACAGTTTCTCCTCAAAAAAAACTTTCAAAAAAGTCTGACAATGAAGTTTTGGGGTTAGCTTGAGTCAGGTATGTCTTCTTCAAGAAAAACAAATAAATAACAACAATCATAAATTGAAATGATCACTGAATGAATTTCAAGATGAGTTTTGCAGAGTGAAATATCTGACTGGAAAAAATTTCTTTCAAAACTCTGACAGGAGCTTCTGGGTCAGCTTGAGTCAGGTCTGTCTTCTTGAAGTAAAATATTAAAAATAAAACACTGATGTGAAATGATCACTGAATGAATTTCAAAATGACATTCGGAGAGAAACGTTTCTCGGTCTCACTGAACAATGACAGTAAATATTTTGACCCAGCTTGAGTCAGGTGAAAAACAAATGAAGGTGAATTATTCCAGATGTCTCCTTCTCTTTGAGACGAACACGAAAAACCCTTAAAAATTTGGTAAAAAAGTTCTGACTTTGTGTGGAGATAGAGCCAACAGATATTGCAAAATGATGACTTGTAGAGGTTAACAGACTCTCTACATCATTTAAGATCTGATGGTTTGGTCACAACAAGGGCCAAGTCTTTCATCTCTATGGCTGGCAATCTTGCCTCTCTATAGGAAATCGGAAGGTACATGTACAGAGAAACCAATGACAACACCTGATAAATCGCACGCCAGGCACAAAGTCTACAGATCCCTTCCAATGAACTAGCACAGATGTCTGACATAAATGTAAACAATAAACACTGTGTAGCGATAGCTACCTGCACTATCAGTGTTCAGATCTTACAGATCCATTCCAGTCAAAGAATTACATAAAATAATTCAGATAAACACTGACAGAAGCTCTAGACCTCTCAGGCGATTACTCTATCCGCTTATTGTGGTACTTCAAGGTGTTTTTTTAAAATGAATTTTGTGAAACAAACACGAGCTGCGTGTATCTTCCAACCAGTTTTGCTCCAGTCACTTTGAGTCAACCGCTTTCACCGAAGCCATCCATCTTTAACCAGTTGATACAACTCAACGTCAACAAACCAATGCCAGATTTCAATTACTCCCGAGCTGGATCCGTGCGGTTGTCAATACACTGCCAACATTCTATGTCATATCCAATCGTGCAGTACACCGACCTCAACATTTCAATTTCCGAACACAACAATCCTGCAGGATACGCTGATACGCAAACCCATCACAGGTCCATAAACAATATAAAATTAAACTTACACTGGGCCTACTGTACATCAACATCCGCAGACTGACTACTACTGAACTGTTATCACAGTTGCGATATAACAAAAGGGTTTCTTATCGGAATGAGGAGGGGAAACAGTTACCATGGCAACAGGGCATTTTAATTAAATGCCATACAAAAGCAGCTTTTGTGTGTGTCTATGTGTGTGTGTATATTATAAGTATAGCTTATAAAATGTTCGGACCCAGGCAGTGCACAATAATAAAGGCAATAAATCATAGCTATTATTGAAACGGCAAAGGTCAGATGACATGTGCTTGAAAAACCATAGGTGAAAATAATAACAACAAAATTGTAATGCTTTCCCAATGCCACAAGGCATTCAGCCTATCAATCAACATACATTTATTTCAATGGCAAAATCAAACAAATGGAAATGGAAAAAAACCAAAAAAACAAACACTCTTAAAATAATGCAAAAATAAGTTGCTTAATACATTTTTACAAATAAAATAGATGACTTTAAAAAAGTTGCATCTCCTTTGGGTAATCCCCTGGCTGCTGCTTCCCAGGTTGTGTCGTGAACTTTGGTGTGATCCCTGGTCACACGGCAGTTAACGGTTGAATGGCTTCTGACTGACACCCCCCCCCCCCCCCACCCCCCCCCCCCCCCCCCCCCCCCCCGAACAAAGATATTGACAAAATAGGGAGACCACCAATGTCTAGATAGCTCAGATGGTGGGTGGGGCTTTGGCACATTGAACCAGAGGTCGTTGGTTCAAATCCCACTCTGGTCAATTTTTCTTTGTTCAAACCCCAAATTATTTTAAATTTACCAACCTCTAGATAGCTCAGTTGGTAGAGCTTTGGCTCATTAAACCAGAGGTCGTTGGTTCAAATCCCGCTCTGGTCAATTTTTTTCTTTGTTCAAACCTCAATTATTTAAAATTTACCCAGTCGGTTTTCCTTGTTGTTTATAACTTGATACAAATTTTTACTTCAGATAGAAAAACCCATAAATAAGCACTCACTCCTAGTCCTCTCCTCTCCTACACCTCTTCACAATATAGATTGAAAGAAAAATGGCTCAGACTTCATAGGTCCTTACTACATTAAAAGGTCATTTGACTAGACTTGCATTGAGAAAAGGGGCTTTGAAAATAATGGGGCAGTCTGCACTTAATTGTATAGTCCTAGATTTAGCTCTTGAATCGTATCAACTGGTTAAAGATGGATGACTTTGGTGAAAGCGGTTGACTCAAAGTGACTGGAGCAAAACTGGTTGGAAGATACACGCAGCTCGTGTTTGTTTCACAAAATTCTTTTAAAAAAACCACCTTGAAGTACCACAATAAGCGGATAGAGTAATCGCCTGAGAGGTTTAGAGCTTCTGTCAGTGTTTATCTGAATTATTTTATGTCATTCTAACAACAATTTAAAATGTCCAAATTTCCTGACCCCATAAAAAGAAAGAAGTGGGCTTCACAACACAACAATGCTTTTTAACATCAACCTATCAAACTCAAGAAATACTGTCAACATTTATTCTGGTTTTGAAGCCAAGGATTCTCAGAAAAGGGAACTTGTACAAGCCAAGAACACGATGGAGAGATGAAAAAGAAGGAAGTTTCAGTTGTAGATGTGGGAGGCAAGCCTCAGAGAGATATTCCAAGGAAAACCCACACAATAAGCAAGGGACTGAAAACCAAGTCCACATAGTGCCCCAGACAGGATTTGAACCGGGGTCCTGGGAGGTGGAAGGCAAGGAAAGATACCACTACGGCAACCTGACAATCTACTAAAGTAGAAAAAAATTAGAGCAATATTAGAACCTGCAACCTCCGGATTAACGTACCAGTGTGGCAGGAAAGTTTGTACCCCATAACGGTGAAACAGTGTAGAAATTTTGTCTGACAACACCCTCTTCTGACTTGACTTCCTTCAGTTGATGTTAATTTACCAAATGGGGGGAAACACAAACCGGGGAAGAAAATTCCACTATTACACCAGCCCTCCACCAAACCTTGTCATGCTTGGGTTAATGGCTGAGCGGTCTAGTTCACAAAACCCAAGCTCTGGTGTTGTCATCACGAGAGTGAGGGTTCAATACCTGGTCATGACACTTGTGCCCTTGAGCAAGGCACTTAACCATAACTGCTTCAGAAACAGTTGGGACGGTAGTGCATTCTGCTCTACCTGCCAGGCTACTAGTGGATGACACCCATGCCTACATTCTTACTGACTGAAGGGGGTAACCCTATTTCAGCCCCAGGAGTGTGCCCCTGGTGGCTGTTGATTTTGGTCGATAGCCCAAATCAGTTAGGTGTAGACCTCACCTTGAAGTGGCCGTCCATGGCCTTGTGATGTTAGGTGACCTCTCATAAAATTATAATAATAATAATATTAATAATAAATAAATAAATAAACTCTCCTCTGCTTTGTGTTTTACCTCCTCACAAATAAAGAATGACCAACAAAATAGTTGATACTTCACATGTCATTGCCTTATGGTGATTTGGATGGACCAGTATATTAAAAATCCTATTAAAAGTAAAATGGGGAAGTCTGCACATATTTGTGAAATTTATCAAAGGAATCCAGACTCCGAATAAACAGCAATTAAAAGTAAAAAATGTTTGACCCCATAAAGGCAAGAAGTACAAATGGACAGGCGACTAAGCACAGCTTCTATACTTGTTTTTCAAGTGCAAATAAACAGTACTGCATTATTGAATAAACAAAGTTGTACAAACACAGCCAAGAACAGCTTTGATTCTTCCCACCCAAAGGTGCATACATGTACATGTACCTCCAACCCAACTAAAGCCTCATCATCATCATCATCAGCATTCTTCAACCTAAAATTAATTTTAAAATTAACAGTAAGTTGCCCTTGTGGTTTTTACTTGAAAAAGAAAAAAGAACGTGCGGGCCTTATGTGACATGACAAGGATAAGTACATGTAAGGTAATAAAATCAAAGGCACATTGTATGCACTTCAAATCATTTCAATGAACAAAAAAAAATTTCTGTGAAGGAGTAGAATTTAATTTTTCAAATAATGAAAAACTTAAATAAATAAATGAATAAAGAAAAAAATAAAATTAAACCTTAGGATTACCATTTAAAAAAAGAGGGGGGAAAAAAAGAACAAATACATTTCATTTTTCAAATTATCTGATAAAAAAATGGCCTGCCTGATAATATTCTTTACCATTTGAGTTGGTTACACATTTCTTATGTTTACAAAAGAGCCTGGACTTCTTGCAGGCACAATTTGTACACTGCTCAATAATAATAATAATAATAATAACTAGTTCTTATATAGCGCATTTCACAATACAATGTAACGTCTCAATGCGCTTTACATTAGTGCCCTGGTCATTGGGCCAATAACATTCCTTTAATCTTTCTCAGCTCCCTGGGGAGTATACAGCCCTGGGCTGCCGTAGCGCTCCGAAGGTTTTTTCAAACACAATATCAACCTCTACCCTTGCAGGTACCCATTTATACCCCTGGGTGAAGAGAAGCAATTATAGTAAAGTGTCTTGCTCAAGGACACAAGCGTCATGACCGGGACTCGAACCCACACCCCGATGATTAAACCACCAGAACTTGAATCCGATGCTCTTAACCACTCGGCCACGACACGCCACGCCACAATAGAAGAAAACATTACATGTAAATCTTACATTTATAGAGATTACATTGTCTGATTTGTATCAACTTTTGATATGAAGAAAAGGGGCACATCTCAAAACTTGCTCAGCTGTTACTTTTAAAACTCTTGGTTTTATTTGGTAATTATGGACAATAGATAGGTTGCAGTATGACGTAAGTCGGCCATCTTTACGGGCAATTTGGAACACACATTCATGCGTTACGCGTGAGAACGGCGTGCAGCACGCGCACATTTCACAAAACTCATTGCATGATTGGTTAGTGAATGACGCGGCTGCGTTAATAATTTGAGCGCCTGACGCGCCTGCAAGCCAAAATGCGATTTGCCCGTAAAGATGGCGGCTACTGGGAACTATCTATAGTGAAAAATGTCCACATGACCAGTGCAGTATCTTGCCTGCCAGGAAATGATCCGGAATGCACAAGGTCTGTCTTCTTGTAAATAAAGGTTACATGGACTAAAGACTACTTATTTCAAATTCCCTTTGTACTGCCTGTGGTTAATGATAACTACATACCACAGGTCATTTTATGCCAAGGAGTTTCCAACAGCTATTTTTGTAAAATTGCATATTATTATCAATATTATTATTAAATATTTTTAAAATTAAGTACAAGTTGCTTGAATTAATTGGCATCTCATAAACAATGGTCACAAGTTGATACCCAAATAACATATAAGTATTTAATTTGTAAAATTAATAATTGGAACATGGAAACATTTACTATCTCAGAAGTAACTATAAATGAAAAAAATTGTAAACTTGCGGGTACAGCCATGAGTAAATCTCTTTTGTGGGAGTGTTGGCTCTGAAAAGAGCCGGTTTGGTCTCGACGTTTCCAGCAGTATACAGCAATCCTTCACCGATCTTGAACTCTTGGTGGCAGCAGACATGCCTCCATTACTGCGGTGTACCTGGGTGGTACTGCGCATGCCTAGCGACTGGTATAAGGTTTGGGCTACACGGCGATCATTTGATCAGTCGCGGGTTATTAGACTTTTACTTTGCAAATCGCTTAAACCCGTCGCTAGGCAGCGCAGTACCACCGCAATAATGGCGGTATCTGCTGCCACCAAGAGTTCAAGATCGGTGAAGGATTGCTGTATACTCTGCTCTTCTTCATGGTTGTATCTGCAAGTTTACTATTTATTCATTTATATTTACTTCTTTTTACCACACCATGCAAAGCTTCAAACACCCCTTATTTACTATCTCAATATAAATAATTTGCCTAATGTGATGACGGAAGCTGAGCTAGAAACTCATATCTCCAAAGAACATCTCAAATTAGTATTTTTTATTATTATTTATATTTTGAATAACCCGGAAAAGACCAAGCTTGTGCGATGGGGCATATAGATCTAAGAGTTTCAACACCTCCCTTGCATCCCATAGATGCAAAGACAAGGGCTCAATTACATAGAGCTGGTTAAGCACAAGAAGTAGCTCAGCACAATTAAATTATGCTTACCAGAATAAGGTTACCAGCTAAAATACCATTCCACATGTACCATATGTCACTGGTGTCCTGCTTGTTTTTGCTTAGCAGAGCATTTGTATGCAACATTTTCTGCTCAAGCAGCTCTATGAAATTGGGCCCAGGGTAAAAGAGAGGACATCTTCATCAGCTGGGGTGGTCACTTTTATGATTTATTCGACCAAAATTTCAACTAATTTGCAACAATAGACCATGTGACCCGTGACATCACATGTTTACAAAAGAGCCACAGAGCCTGGACTTCCTGCAGGCACAGTTTGTACACAGCTCAATGGAAGAATACAATAATTCTTATGTTTTATTGCAGATTGCACTGTCTGATTTTTCTCAACTTTAGATGAAGAAAGGGGGACATCTCAAAAAACTGTACAGCTGTTGCTTTTGTAACTCTTGAATTTATGTGAAGATTATGAAACAAAATGTAAATTTTCTCATATGGCCTGTGTAGTATCTTGCCAGTCGGGAAATGCATTAGAATGTACAAGGGTCACTATTTCTGTAAACAAAGGTAACATGGTCTATACAGTGCGAGTCAAAAAAAAAATAATACACTTTTAAAATTGCCCATTGTTTTATTGTGTAGCAATATAGATAAGATATTTTCATGTGTACTTGTAAAGTCACTCTTCCTGCTTCTTTTGGTTCCAGTTTCACTGGATTGGATTTCATGCTTGACTGCACAGGAGGCATTTAAGGGGGGGCAGGTAAAATTTGCAGTCAAGCATGAAATCCAATCCAGTGAAACTGGCACCAAAAGAAGCAGGAAGAGTGACTTTACAAGTACATATGAAAATATCTTTTCTATATTGCTACACAATAAAACAACGGGCAATTTTAAAAGTGTATAGTTTTTTTTGACTCGCACTGTACAAGAAAGGTATATCTATACTATAACTAATGATGTAACACAAAGACCAGGATAAAGGAGGAAGGAAAAGGTGGCAAAATACAACCAATTCTGAGCTGAAGAACATACAGAGAATGATATCTTACCTGACTGAGACCAAGCCTGTACATCGGAGCATCCAGATCAGAGTGTTTCAACACGTTCTCCACGGCCTACAGAATCAAGTAAATAAGGGGCCATTTAGAATAATCAACGTAAACAAGAATTTGTCTTTTTTTTTAAATTGTTTTGAAACACCCACCTCCCCTAAATATTATTTTTAAATATTGACAGACTATTTAATAAACCCTTTACACTGAAGAACAAAGTGATGCCTCAAATAAAGTAGATATTTTAGATCAATGCTCTCCCGGCTTTTCCTGATTTCCAGCGTGCAACTTCGTAGTTGAAACAGAAAGGACAAGCCATACCATCTTCCCATCGGGTGCGGAGGTCGGCTATTGAAACAAGGTTGACTGTTAACAATGGAACTGCACAGACAGTTCCTCTATTATTTGAATTGAAAACTGAATTTTGTTTTTCGGTTATTTCTTTTTACCCACTCACCCCAATTAAAAAAAAGAAAGAAGACATTTTTACATACTGATTATTCTGAATGGCCCCTAACACGTGCTGCCAAACTAATTCATTTCAGAATTTAAGAGAAATGAACCTCATTTTCTTAGAGTTGAGTTTAGGACTTTTAATATGAATTTAGAATTTAATGTGTCTAGAAATGATGCCCAAAGTACTTTGAGTAAAACAGAAGAGCCTTTTTTTTCTCCTTCCAACTCTGAGCTAGAAGATACCTCACAAAGCACTGGATACATATCCTACAATCTAGACTGTTTTAATAATAACTAGTTCTTATATAGCGCATTTCACAATAACGTCTCAATGCGCTTTACATTAGTGCCCTGGTCATTGGGCCAATAACATTCCTTTAATCTTTCTCAGCTCCCTGGGGAGTATACAGCCCGGGCTGCCGTGATGGCGCTCCGAAGGCTTTTTCAAACACAATATCAACCTCTACCCTTGCAGGTACCCATTTATACCCCTGGGTGAAGAGAAGCAATTATAGCAAAGTGTCTTGCTCAAGGACACAAGCATCATGACCGGGACTCGAACCCACACCCCGATGACTAAACCACCAGAACTTGAATCCGATGCTCTTAACCACTTGGCCATGACACTCCACTTTTAAGAGGAATATCAATTCCTACCTCCAGCTCTCCTGAGTTATTTTCACATTTAAAGAGGGCACAAAATGGTCAAAAAAATTTCACCAGTTTGAGCATTACACATTTATTAGTACAAAAAACCCAAACATAGTGGTTTCATAATTTTTATTTACCCCGAAAAAAAATATTAAAAAGTGCTTCGCATGTGCCTGCGCGCAGCAGAAAATGAAACAAAAGCCGTCGGGGACACTTTCCGAGAGGCTTTCAGGATGACGTAGCTGGACGTGTGAAACAACTAAACGACTGTTTACTGCGCCGCGTCGTGTTGTGTACAAGAAAATAGCATGGGTGTAATGGGGAATGTGAAAGTCGTCACACAACCGACTTTTAGCAGCACAAAACAACAATAACTTTCCTAATTTTCATGTGAAACTTACTATACAAAAACTTACATTCAGTGAATGAAATCCTTGAGTGAATTTAACACAAGTTTCATGGTGTTCTAAAAAATTGTGTCGTTAAAATTTAATACATTTCTGTGATATGGGGGAGAGTAAGGATTCGGAAATACGCTCTGATCCTCCTCATCATCGCACCGCGGAAATTCACAAGATTCCCGGCCGTACCTATAAATCCTCAGATAACTTTAGTTGTGATTATTTTCTTGCGTTACTTGTAGGGCTTATTTGGGGGTTTTTCCCCCAAATTGATTAGATAGATGCCTTGAAGTTGAAAACAAAACAGATCAACACAAATTAAAAACCTTGTTCTGGAAGGACATGAAGGAAATGTTACGTTGCAAAAGTGATTAAAAATAATCACTACATACCTTTGGAATTGAAAAAAATGCCTCTGTTAACAACAGATGAAGTCTGTACCTAAAACTCTTGGTAAAATCCCTTCAAATTCTGATATTCCATATGTAAAAACACACACACGTTGATCGCGAAAAGCGGAACGTTGCCATTTTACTGTGTGTACATTTCACGTGTGAGAGAATGGTGGTGGTCGTCAGGTGTATACAACTCACACACGTAACACACGACGACGAGTCGTACATGCGGGCACACACAGAACGTTGATGCGTTGGTGATATAACTGTTGACCTTTCAACCTTTTGAGGTGCACAGCCACGTGGTAACCATGTGTTATTTTAAGACTAATGTAGTCTTTAGATTGCGCTCTATCTACGACTGTTTGCTGTGTTTTAATCGGATGTGTAAAACTTAAAATATAACTTGTCAAACTTCGAGCGCAGTTGCAGGCAAGTAATAGTCGTGTTACTGGCTCACACGTCCAGCTACGTCACTATTTTGATCAATATGTTTGCTGCCACCATCGGTTACAGGCGCTTATGTTTCTGGACGGCTTTTCTGTGGAATGTTAAAAATCCGGCATTAAGGTAATGTACTAATAAATACACGATGTTTAAAATGGAGAGGGGTGGTGGGGGGAATTTTGTTTGGTCTTTAATAATTTTTCTTGTTGTAGCCCCTTACCAAGAGTGGCTTTAAGCCTTGTTTGGGGCGAACTTGCATTAAAATAAAAAAATAAAAAAACATTGGTGCACTTATATGTATAGAAGGATAGAAGGAGAAGCTTGTATTGGATTCATTTACTGACTGTGCTGGTTTGCACATAAACCAATGTGTGAGCATACTTCGGAGGAGGTTTCTGCAGAGTACAGGAAGATGATGATGAAGATGAGGTAGACTTACCTTCCTCTCATCCAGCTGTGGTTCAGGCGTCCTGGCAGAGGCAGGAACCAGTAAATCAAACCTCCGACTAAACTCAGTAAATAACATACTCTCAGGAAAACCTGAAAAACAAAAATCAAGCTTGGTTGAATAAAAGATCTTGACTAAAGTCACCGATGGTAAGGAAGAGGGGGTATGAGTGCAGTCAACTAAAGTCACCTATGGTAAAAAAGAGGGGATATGAGTGCAGTCAACTAAAGTCACCTATGGTAAGGAAGAGGGGGTATGAGTGCAGTCAACTAAAGTCACCTATGGTAAGGAAGAGGGGATATGAGTGCAGTCAACTAAAGTCACCTATGGTAAGGAAGAGGGGATATGAGTGCAGTCAACTAAAGTCACCTATGGTAAGGAAGAGGGGATATGAGTGCAGTCAACTAAAGTCACCTATGGTAAGGAAGAGGGGATATGAGTGTAGTTGACTAAAGTCACCTATGGTAAGGAAGAGGGGATATGAGTGCAGTCAACTAAAGTCACCTATGGTAAGGAAGAGGGGATATGAGTGCAGTCAACTAAAGTCACCTATGGTTAGGAAGAGGGGAATTGCGTGCAGTTGACTAAGGTCACCTATGGTAAGGGGAAATGCGTGCAGTTGAATAAAGAAAAGGGTTCAATGACATAGTTTCACAAATCGTATCTTTTTAAATAAATCAGTGAAAATCAGTGAAAATCAAAGTGAAAAAGGTGCCCATAAAGTTAAAGCCAGTTTAATGTTCACCGGTATGTCATTCTAAAGTGACTTGCTAAATTAACTCAGATTTTGTTAACCATTTACCCAAAGATGACAGCAAGGACCTGAACAATGTTTAGGGTTTCAGAAACTCACCATATTTGTGTAATTTGGTTGATTCTAGAATCTCCAAGGATCGGATTTGGTTCCTGAGGAATGGGACGTTGATGAGCCCGTCTGAAGTCAGGATGGGAGATGTTGGGGACTTGGCCGTCAGGTTCTTCAGCTCGCAGAGTCCGGCGTCTACTTGAGGTAAGAGACAATGGACGAAGTGGAGATGTGTACGACGCAGCGACTCCATAATACCGTCCTGTTCAATGACAACAAATCAATTTTGTTTTGAAATAATCTGTTTTGTCTTGGCTTAATGATACCTGTGTAGCAAAGGTACGTCAAATTACTATGTGGGAGGAAAACTCTACATAGACACAGGGAAAACCAACGCAGCGAGTCTATAATACCGTCCTGTTCAATGACAACAAATCAATTTTGTTTTGAAATAATCTTGTTTTGTCTTGGCTTAATGATACCTGTGTAGCAAAGGTACATGTACGTCAAATTACTATGTGGGAGAAAAACTCTACATAGACACAGGGAAAACCAACGCAGCGAGTCTATAATACCGTCCTGTTCAATGACAACAAATCAATTTTGTTTTGAAATAATCTGTTTTGTCTTGGCTTAATGATACCTGTGTAGCAAAGGTACAGTACGTCAAATTACTATGTGGGAGAAAAACTCTACATACATTGTAGACATAGGGAAAACCAACGCAATCAGGTATTAGTGACTGAAAACTCTATCCACATGCAAGGCTCTGGTCCGGGATTCGAACCAGGATCAACAGAGGTGAAAGGCAGGGAAATAAATGAACCAAACCTGAATGAATGTTGTTGGTTTTTTTTTCACTTTTTAAAATGTCCTGAAGTGTTTGAAACTGTACTCAGTGAAAAGACAACAACGCAGGTTTAAGCATGGCGGTAGCCTGGTTGGTATAAGGTAGCATCATTTAGTAATCTTTCGAACTCAATGTGATGGCTATTTTCATCACCGGCTTTAATCTGAGCCTACACAACTCTAAAAGAAAAATTGTCTAACTTGGTTTCTCCCTGGAAATCTTGATAGGAAGTTCTTTTATTTCTATCCAACAAGTGCCTCGGATGCTCTTTTCCTTAAAAACTAAATTTACACAATGAAGGGATGTGAAAGACCCCCCACAAAGAGGAAAAGAAAGATCACCAACTTCAATAAAACTGTGGAAATTGAGGCATTGCATGGTGAGGTATCAATGTATATTTGGTTTGTGATAACACCATGTGTATATCTTCTTGCTGTGTAGATGATATTCTTTTGAGAAATTGTCTTGCTATTTATTCAACTGCGGTGGAGTAGATTTTCGGAATTCGGGAGACTTCTCAGTTCTGAAAAGAACTGATCTGTTAACCAAATATACATTCAATAAAATTAACAAGAACACATCTTTCCGTCCGACAGACACAAACTCACCACTTGGAACTTGACTTGCAGACAGACTGATTTCCTCTTGATAGCCGCCGTACCGCTGGACCACGCTCTCCTGATGCTCGATGCACGACGTAGAGACGAACTGCCCTCAATGCCAGCCACTGACCCCACCATCGTACTGGGCAATGACCCAGCCAAGCTCACAAATAAACTACTGATGTTGGTTCTGCAGGGTTAGAAAAATATCAGATGTAGAGTAGGATGCTATTGGTAAGGTTATGGTTGGGCAGTCGAGTTGGCGTAGTGATATATTTTCTCACCTTTCACCTCTAGGACCCAGGTTCGAATCCCGCCAGGAGGCACTATGTTGATTGGGTTTTCAGTTTCTACCTGACTGCATGGGTTTTCCCTGGAACATTTCTATGGGGTTTTCCTCCCACATCTAAAACTGAGACTTCCTTTCTTGTCTTTTCTCCATTGGTCTCTTGGCTAGTATAGTGATTAAGTTTGATTTTCGGAAAGCCCTTGGCTTCACAACCAGAATCAATAAATGAAATGAAATGAAATGTTGAAGTGTATTTGGTGTTTCAATACCAAAGAAGTGCAGAGCTTAGAGCATAGGAACAGAACCTCGAGAATGCCGTGTGTGTAGTAATCTGTGCCTATCTGCTTTGAGGCAATTTGGTACCACTGCCGTTTTATATGCATGCAACATGGGATTGGTACTGTAAGTCCACAGCTGACATAGAGGAAGTGGACAGAATTGCGCAAAGAATACTATTTAGGGTTTTACCATACACTGATGTACATCTAAACTATATACATGTCTTTGTGTGTTGTGTTTATAAAGACTCCGCAAGGGTCGATAAAAACTCTCCTAAAGTCGAAAAAAATCTGGTAGGGTTGATACAAACTCTGCCAGGGTCGAAAAACTCTGCTAGGTTTGATAGAGGCTCCACCAAGGTGAAATCGTGAGGCCATGAATGTTTTGGGGTTTGAGAGAGACTCTGCTTGGGTAGAGAAGGACTCCACTTGAGTCAATAGAAACTCTGCCAGGGTTGATCAAAACTCTGCCAGGGTTGATCAAAACTCTGCCAGGGTTGATCAAAACTCTGCCGGGGTCGAAAAACTCTGCTAGGCCGATAAAGACTCTGCTTGGGTAGAGAAGAACTCCACTTAGTCAATAAAAACTCGGCCAGGGTTGATACAAACTCTGCCAGGGTCGAAAAACTCTGCTAGGTTTGATAGAGGCCATGAATGTTTTGGGCGGCAAATTAGAGACTACTTACTTTTGTGATTCTTGGAGTATGACGATAGCCATTCTGACCACTGGGTGTTCCCTGGATGCCTTGAGCCAGCCGCTGGAGTTGTACTGGATTGGTGTCGTCTGCTGGAAATGATTCAAGATGAAATGGTTCTTCTCTTTGCAACCTCTTAGCAAACTATCCTCTGCAAAGGAATGAAATATCACAAGATGACTCGAATGAAGAAAAAAAAACACTGGAGTCTTATCTAGTGTACATAACTACCAATAAGATAGCAAAGGCGCTGGAACAAAGAGAAACACTGCAAAATTTATTTTAACAAGGTGCTGCGGCACACTCGGCAGCCACTGCCAGAAACAAGGGGTAACTCCTTCTCTAGCGACAAGTGTAACTGGGTTCTTTTACGTGCATTACACAACACACAAGACCTACGGCCTTACGTCCCAACCGGAGGACAAAGCAACAATGGTTAAATGTCTTTCATATACACATACATGTAAGTACCAAGACCGGGACTCAAACCCCCACTCTGCTGATCGGAAACACCAGTGCTTGAGTCCAGTGCACTCGATCGCTCGGCCACGACACGCCATAAACATTGGTTGAAAAATTAAACAATCACTCTCCCAGTATTCCAAATTCACCCTTGAAAAAGTAATAAGAATAACAATAGAAAGCAGTTACTATCAAGTGCTTTATCACATCGGACATTGTCTCAAAGTGCTCATTACATTAACGACAGGTATGCATTCCAGCCATGTTTACGTTAAGAGACCCAAGGGTTTACAAGATGGGGCGCAATCTGCAGCACACCATGCCTCAAACACTGGGGAGAGCCCCTTTTCAAAGCGTAAGTGTACTGCTTTCTTTTACGTGCACTACACAACACACAAGACCTTCGGCTTAACGTCCCATCCTAAGGACAAAGTCATTATGGTCAAGTGTCTTTCTCAAGGACACAAGTGCCTTGACCAAGGCACCAGGAGCTAAGAAAGCAAAGAAAGGCTTCATACATCAACCATCTCAGAAATAAATGCTTGATAGGAGAGCACTAGTGAGCTTGGCCCATGTCTGGAGAATCGAGGAGACTGGATGACCTGTGCAAGGGCTTGACTGAGGTCCCCATACATGTAGATAGATTATAAAACAACCTTCAACATTCAGGGTTAGAATGTGTTTATCTGGAGACAGACTTACTCTTTGTGGCCTGTTCGCCGTAGTGGACGTAAATCCTCTCCATGAAGCTATCATCATTGGCTCCGGGGAAGATGGATTCCTCATCCAGTAACCATAGCAACCCTTTCTGATCTACATCTCGGAGGTCCATGTTAGAGGACCGCATCTACAATGGCAAAATAAACAGCTGTTTAAAGGCAAAGTATACCTTTGGTTTTTGGAACCATTCAATCGTTTTAATCCTATACAAAGGTAGATCATAATAATAATAATAATAATAATAATAATAATAATAGCTTGCATTTATATAGCGCTTAATACAGGGTTTCTAAGCGCTGAAAGTGAGATGATATAGCTAATTGTATAAACATGCTTAGATTGATCTAAATAAGTGGGTTTTGAGTTCAGTCTTAAATGAGTCCAGTGTAGTGGAGGCACGGATGTGGACGGGAAGGTTGTTCCAGAGAGTAGGTGCGGCAATTGAGAAGGCGCGTTTTCCGTAGTGAGTGCGGGGGATAGGACCAGTGTTGAATTCTAGGTGGGCGGTAGACGATGATCGAGGAACACGAGACGATGGTTGCTTTTTGGGAATAAGTAATTCTGAGATATATTTAGGGGCTAGGCCATATTTAGCTTAAGAGTAAGAACTTTAAATTGGATCCTTTGAGATATAGGGAGCCAGTGTAAGGAGCGCAGGACGGGAGTGATGTGATCTGATTTCTTTGTGCGAGAAACTAGACGGGCTGCTGAGTTCTGTATTCGTTGCAGGGGAGCAGTGTGTGATTGAGGAAGGTTGATGTAAAGACTGTTGCAGGAATCAAGGTGAGAAGTAGTGAATGCATGAACCAGTCGTACACAATAAAACATACCTGTGCAGTATTTCAATTCAAAAGGAGGTCACGTTTTTGAGATATTGTCGAAAATTCAGAGTGAATATGTCCACGCAGGAAGAATAATCCCCAATAGGAATACACAATCTGAGAAACTTTTCTGACAGTAACGTTTCTCAGATTACAATTTTGGGGGATAACAACAGATATCTTTTTCCATAACCACATTACTTCGAAGTGAAATGATTCTCAAAATGCCTTATACTATCGAAAGCTGCTGCACTCCTACCCAAGTAAGTTTTTATTGCCATTAATTTAAAGGGTAATTACCAAGCGTATACATTCCCTTTAAAACACAGTCACTTTATTCTCATTCATAAATACTCTTTTGTTAAAAAAAGTTACAACAAAGGAAATTTGTGAAATAAGATCATGGGACCTCTTTTCAACCACAGGGTTGCTTTAACCCGTCCGAGGGGGATCTATCTATGAATGATATGTCGCATGCACAGTGTTTGATGGACTGTAGCAACCTCGTTCCCAGTGGTGTACGATCTCGCCACGCCATGTTTTTTTCTTTTTTCAGAATACTTCGCTCGATCGTATCCCCTCCGGGAAGCGTGACTTTGAAATATCCAAATATATGGGATATTTTAAGTAGTCCTGTGGTTGATCCATTCTGTGTGAGAGACTACGCAGAGCGCGCTGTCAAAAGACGCATCAGGTCATTAGAGCAACTGGCCCCCTCTCATTCTTTTTCGATCTTGTGATACATCTAACTGTATGCAATTTAGGGTGACCATATAAAACACAATTCATTTGAAATGTATTGCGTCAAAATACATGCATTTTTACACGCGCGGCGTACTAAGCGCCCGACAAGCACCTACGAGCGTTTGAAAGTTCTTAACAAGTGTGCACACAGAGCAGTCACTTTTGGTAAGCCAATCAGCGTTGATTATTAGTGCTTCCTTCCAGGGGATAGATTTAGCGAGCAATACGGCGCGCTGCCCATGGTAGCGAGGCTGGGACTGTAGTGACTTGGGTGAATTAGACCAAACAGCACGAAGAGAATCTTACCAGCCCTTGCTGTTTGTCCATGAGACGAACCATGCTGTCTGGTGTGGACTCCGCCTGCTCAAACTCACAATCAATGTTCTCCTGTAACGAAAAGGAATTGTTACTTCAAATCAGCAGAGGGTAATACCGAACAATCTTAATTGATAAAACATTATTTTAACAACATGATGAATCTCACGCCGCCCTTCATTTATTTCATAGTTTACTTCATAAATTAAGGAGACTTCAAAAGGATTTGAAGCTTTCCATGGGATACCAAGTAAGAACTGAGTAGGGTGATGGGCAACAACCATGTGAGGAACCAGAGAAGAACCAGAATTGAGATAGTGTTAGTTATCACACAAGCGGACTAGCACCAAACTATCTACGTGATCTCATCTGCATCAATAATAATAATAATAATTAAAGATTTGTATAGCGCACATATCTGCCTATAATGGCACCCAAGGCGCACAAAGATACACTAGAAACAGTAATTAAATGAAATAATGACAAGTATGGACATGACAGTTAATCGTTGGATTCCTTCATGAGGTAGGTCTTCAGATTCTTGTGGAACAGTTCAATTGTTTTGCTAGATTTGATGTATGAAGGGAGTGCATTCCACAAACGCGGGGCTGCTACAGAGAAAGACCTGTCACCCCAAGACCGCCTCGTTCGAGTTTCCTGGAACTGTTGGACATTTCCTGAACGCAGACCAAGTCTAGAAGATCTCTTCTCCACCAGTAGATCCGACAAGTACACTGGTGTCTGGTTGGTTCTGATTTTAAAAACCAGGGAAAGTACCTTGTACTTGAGTCTTTGCCTCACAGGCAGCCAGTGTAGATCCTCGAGAACGGGAGTGATATGATCAGATAACTTTGATCGGGTGATCAAGGAACCTTCTCGTACACTAAGATCAAACGCTGCTACCACTCTACGGCGGAGAACCACGAACTTTTCGCATACACAGCTCCCGAACTCTGGAACCAGCTTCCAACACATGTTAGGAATGCGAACTCACTAGATCTGTTCAAGAGTTCACTTAAAACCCCATCTGCTTAGCATGTGAGTTTTTAAACACTTCTCCTGCCAGTTGTTTTTCACTTCATCTTGTGAAAGTTTTGTCAAGCGTTTTTGTGTAATAATGTTTAGAGTAAGAATTGTTTATTTTCTTTAAATACGTTTCATGCCTGTACAGCGCATTGGGGTCTTGCCATGGACGGAATGCGCTTTACAAGAATGATTTATTATTATTATTATTATTAAGCGCAAGCCTCAGCCTCGTTGGATATGAAACACAATTGTGCAATATTTTTCCATATTCCACAAGCAGGTGTGTGTGAGAATAATAATAACAACAACAATAATAATAATAATAGAGACTAACATGGGTCATGTATCACCAATAGGGTACTCAAGTCGCTTGAACAAAGAGAAACACTTGTTAACAAATTGCTATGGGTATTTTTATTTTCATGAATTTTGTATTTCAATAGACCTGATAAAGAAGATTTGATTTTACAGAAAAGGGTAGTCTTCATTCAAGTTGTTTTTCTCGTTTTCCACCCGTGCGAGATTCGCAGTCTCATCTGATTTTGTAAAAAAAAAAAATTTGTTAATGATTTCACACACAAAAAATAACCTTCTTTTGATTTATTTTTTTTCTATTTGGATACGCGCGAGACTTGCAGTCTACTCTTCAACCCAACGTCATGATCTCGTACCTGTGCGTATTTATCCTGTTGGGTTGTGAACATGGAATCATGAAACAGTAGATGCATCCTCTCCTGTGCGTAGTTGATGCAGAGATCATGGAATGTTGCACCACCTTGCCGTCCGGACGCTGCAGGGTTCTGAAACCCTGGGAGGTCCACAACGATGATTGAGGACATGGTGCGGTAGGAACTTGATAAAGACCTGCAAGAAGAAATTAATAATTTTTTTTTTTTGAAAGATCACATATCATCACAAGGCCTTGGACGGCCACTTCAAGGTGAGGGCTACACTGATTTGGGCTATTGACCCAAATCAACTGTCACCAGGGGCACGTTGCCACCTACTCCTGGGCTAAAACAGGGTTACCCCCTTCACAGTCCGTAAGGATGCAGGCATGGGTATCCACTAGGAGCCTGGCTGGTAGAGTAGAACGCACTACCTTCCAAACTTTTTACGAAGCAATTATGGTTAAGTGCCTTGCTCAAGCGCACAAGTGTCATGACCGGGATTCGGACCCACACTCCGCTGAAGAGAAACACCTCATACCTGTTAATGAGAGCGACTACTGCATTGACCAGCTCTCCATACAGTCCAACCATCATCCCTTCCAGAGCCTCCTGGGTGGTACCTCCTTGATCCATCGTAGGCTCAGGAGCTACGGGCCTCAGGGCATTACGGGAGGCATTCCCCATCATACGAGGGCTGAAGGTGTTCTTAGCAAGCTCCTCCAGGGTGGAACCGAGTAGGTTAGCCGCCTTCTGGGCCTCTGCGGGTTTGCGGAACTGAGCTTTATTGCTTCCTGACCCTAAAGTCACAATAAGTAAAATAATTGTTTAAATATTGGTAAAAAGGCAATTTTAAAATGATGCAGTTTGAACTAAAAAGTTCCAGTTTGAACTAAAAAGCTAGTTAGTGGCCTGACGAGTCTTTCTCGAAGGCTAAATGTTAAAACAACACACATACAGAGGTATACTGGCGCAACATAAGCAGTCACTAAGCAAAAAGCCTACTTGGTACAGACTGCGGAATACTCACACATATTTGTATGGTGAAAGTGCCCAATTAAGTGTCACTCACACTTTAAAGCAATGAAGGTGGAAACCAAGGAACAAATAAAATATCTGAATACACAACACCACAATAATAGATCAGAGACCCTCATAATGGTGCATCCATCTTGCCACTCAACCCAATGTAACCAAACTGAGGCTGGGACGACAAATAGTCTGGTCCCTCCATATAAAATGGATATTTGAACTTTTATTACATGTATGTAAATGGGACAACAGTGGTTATACAGGACCAGAGCCTCCCTTGAAGCGGGATTTTGTTTTGTCGGTCCCTGCCTGTTTTTCTGTGATTATCCATTCGGCAATGTTTGGAGATTTTCCTCCAACTTTTAAAACTGCAGACCCCACACGTCATGGAAGGAATTGCCTCCATGCCCTTGGTCATTTCCATGGTGCTTTGTGAATGTTACAAAAGAGGAACCCTTTTCTTTAGGGGAAAAGTGCCACACCCTTACAAGAACCCTAAGCATTTCTTCTTTTGTTTTCTTCAGTTTTCTTCTGTGCCTTTGACTTGCAGTAGGATCCTCTGGTCTCGTCACAAGAAACAAGTATCAACATTGTATGTAGGATTTGAAACTTTGCATGATGGCCCGGTTCATACTTCCTGCGAATGCAAATGCGAAGCGAGTTTTGACAACGAACAACTCACAACGAACAACTTCCAAGAGTTGGGCTGTGCGAAACATTCCCAGTGAGAAACAGATCTTTGACAACAAATTCCCTTCGCATGAAGCATTCGCAGGAAGTATGAACCGTGCTAGAATCAGCTACATTTGTATATGTACGGTTAAAATGCCAGGCCAATGACAACCTTTGCATTTACACCACAGGTCACTTTTGCAAGAGCCATCTCCTTTTTTTTTTCTTTTTTTTTTTTCAAGAAAAAAATATTAAAGATACCTTTAACAGCCCCAGCTGCTCCTATATGTATAATTGCAGCCAAGACGCACCACAGCGTCTTGCAGTTATCACTTGAGAAACCCAGCACAGTGCAAGCGTGTAAGATTTTATTCCATGCAGTCACGGCAGGTTGTCTGTCTTCGGACTGTAATATGACCACATAGAAATGGGACAGTTAATGAGATAATGAAACAACAAGCACTAGAGGATTTTTTTAAAAGGTGACAAGGCTCGACAAGATGTATTTTTTCCCCTTTAGAAAATGGTGCCAACCCATCATATAACACAGGTCATGCATCACAGATCATACATGTACAACCAACGTTTTTTATGCAGAAATCTGTATGCGATTTCCCCTAAAGGAATTTCTGCCCATGGTGGATATGTTTACATGCTCGACATTGTGAGTACTCCCTCCATGCCCACGTTCATGAAGTTGTTAACCGGTTAGCAAACTTCTGTGAGTATCATAGCAGAAACAAGTTTGCTACAAAACGTTTATTATGGTATATGTACATGCCTCCAGATGCATGGTGCATGACTGTAGATTCTCAGCCGTTGAAAAATTCAACCCAGGAACAAGAATTACAAATCTGGCCTTTTTTCTAATAAAGTTTGTAGGCTAAGCAAATTAATTCATCAGTCTAACATTTGTTGCTTTAAAAAGTGGTTATCACTTGATTGCCTGTGTGGCCTCAACAAAACCCCCTTCAACAAATCCCTCCAAACCTCATTTGTTTTCACTCTGTCATGTCTGTTGGTTTTTGTAGGGATGATAATGTGGCTTGATTATGGTATTGTTTAAACTTACCCTCTCCAATGGAGTGACATAAACATTGCTAGTCGATAAATTGTTCAGGAACAGCTCTTTCCTGCAAGTACAATTGTTAGATGTTTTAAAGTTATTATACAAGATTGGAAAAGAAAACAAAATCTCATTGCTTCATTTTAGTCTGAAAGCTTGCTGATTATGAAATTCTTTCCAGAGCTATTTTTTTTCTTCTGTTAAACACTTCCCTATGAAAATAAGTCATATTCAAGAAAACTGCATCTGAAAACCTGAATAAATGCAACAGCCGATTTCAGTTGTTACAACCAAAATTAATGTGCATGGTTTTTCACTATTTTCTCCTGATTCGAACAACGAATTAAGCCCAAATTTGCACAGGTGTGCTATTTCATGTATATGGTTGACAACAAAAAGCACGAACACTGTCTGCGACTATTTTGTCAGCTCTACCAATCCTGTATAATACCTTTAAAGGTGCTGTATACGTTTGGTAATTGGAGCCTACTGATTGCGTTAATCCTATATAAATGTAGGTACATGTATATACAATAAAACTAACCTGTGAAAATTTCACTTCAATTTCACGGCCGTAACGCTTCTCAGATTCAAATTTTGGGGGATAAAAAGTGATATATTTTTCCATAACCGTAGTAATTCGAAGTGAAAAGTTTCTCAAAATGCATTATACTATCCAAAGCTGCTGTACTTCTTACCAAGTAGGTTTTTATTGCCATTAATTTTCAGAGTCATTACCAAACGTATACAGACCCTTTAATTGTGTTGGTCTCAGATGCTGATTAGGATCTAACTGTCTGTGTATTCTTGTTCTTGTTTTTTGTTCTGTATTTGTCCATCAAAGACATCTCACCACGAGCCTAGGCTTCTACATGTACAAGATGCATCCGTACCAAAAATATTTCCGGTTATATCTAATTGGTAGTTCCATTTGCTTCCTAATGTATTTTCTGTTTGACTTATCTTTTTTATTTGGCATGGAGATATATGTGAGTTTGAATTGAATAGCACTCCGCATTAACTCTGCGTTTTATGTTTATTCGCGTGTACTGTCCTACTGTGATTTGACACGTTGATGTGGTGATCGCGTGAGCGGTGGAAAGTTTGTCTGACATCCGGGTGTTTTCAGCAAAAGTGACGTCATTTGTGCGGAGTGCTTTTAAGTCGAATTGAACCTCAAAGACACTGAGAACAACTTACGCAGTAGTTTCATCGGCTCCTGCCATAAGACTGTAAAACACATTGAAGGATCTCTCATTCCCTGGTCTCCTGACCACACGGTATTTCTCAAGTAACAACAACTGAAAAATACATGAAGCAAGAATCGTGTTATTAATTGTGTTCTGTTGCTGACCAAGCCATACGCACGCATTCAGTACACTGAACAGGGCAGCCGTCAATGTGAAGAGCCTGCAGCCATTTGCGGCCCTGTGTGGTCAAAATCTACAGAGAGCATCTGCGACCATCACGTTAGAATGGTTCTTTCAATCCCAATAGCTTCCACTGGAATTGCTAACCTACATTTTATCTAACATGGATGTTATCCATCCATCAAATCTACCTATAGAGGGCCTGCAGTGATTTGCCCCTTGTGGTCAAACTCTTCAGAGAGGATTTGCGCACTTCAAGTGCCTCTGGCACTCTGGATGGTCCCGGCAGTCCCACATACACGATTGCTACTGCAAGCCTACCAAGTCATTAAATCTACCAGAATACTTGTACCCTACCGATCAAAAGCTCTTAACTGTAGTTAGCCAGCAGCAATTTGCCCCATGTGCGAGAGGATTTGAATGCGGCATGTTGTGTCGGCCCTCTGGATGGTCCTGGCACTCCCAAGTCTATCAGAATACTTTAACCCTACTGATCAAAAGCTCTTACCTGTAGAGAGCCTGCAGCGATTTGCCCCATGTGGTCAAAATCTAGCGAGAGGATTTGCGCACATCGTGTAGCGCTGGAGTTCTGGATGGTCCTGGCACTCCCAAAAGCATCCACTAAGGTTGCTACTGCTTGGATTTTATCCACTGAAAAGAAGCACATTTTATACAAAAGTGAAAACAGCGTGTATTTGTTGTTCACAACCCTAAAATTTAGTTTGCATTTGCATTTGCTTGAAGTTTGAGCTCAGCTTTTCCTTCATCGGTTTGCTGAAAATGCAAGAAGAGTATTGTCCCTTTGCAATCATGTCACATGCGGCGACTGTGCCAGCTCACCATTTTGGGAGTCAATAATGTGTAAAAGCCATCTAAACTGCGCACTACACTGTGGCAATGACTCCCAATGTGGCAACCACGATTATTCTGATGATGGCGTCCAGTGAATTGGATCGATACATACAAAGTACACAAGTTCAGAGAGGCATCCATCAAAATCTGGCATGACTAGATTGGTTCAGTGGTTTCTTCCCTGCACTATTTACTTCTGTTGACCCTGTGTCGAATCCCGATACGGATTGATCATTTGCATGTGGATTGGGTTTCAGTCCGTACCTACATGTAGTTGCTTGATTTTTCCCTAGTTGGGTTTTTCCTCCAATATCTAAAACTGACATTTCTTCAGCAATTTCTTTTCTCCGGTCATGCCGGTATCTTTCATTTCAAATTCTTTGTATTTCATTTATTAGTTTCAAAGGTAAAAGGGTAACATTTTATTACAAAAATATATATAAAATACAAAAGGCAAGAGATATAAAAACATAAACAGCCGATTACACAAAACATTCCAAAGACAGGACGATAGCACACCTGATGGTTTACCTGAACGATTTGTCAAACCTACAGGTCACAGTGCAAAGCACTTTCAAGGGTGCCTTGGTTTCATACCAGAATTGGCAATAATAATAATAAATAACAATAAAAATCATTGCAAGATTTGGAATAGTCTGGGTCAAAGGTTGAATCGTCGACGTCTGCTTAGTGCCAAGCCTACCTGTCACTGCATTATTGATGGTGCCTGCCACCTGCGTCAGATACTGCAAGGTGTGCCTTGCATTCCAGGATTTGCCACCTCCGCTCCGCCCCATGAAGAGAATGGACTGATCATGTCTGGCGGCGAGCATGTTCCGATACGCCGTCTGCGCCGTGGCGTAGATATGAGGAGGCATGTCCTCTTGTTTACATCCTTTGAACAGCTGGATGACCTGGAAAGCAAGACGGAGTAGAATCGTTACAATTATTGATTAGCATTAGTTCTAATGTGTGGACAATTTTCTGTTTGGAGTTACACAAGTGTGAAAAGGTTGGAGTAACATTAGTTGAAAACAATATCATATTGTAAATTGAATCCTTGCATGACGCGAGACGCACTTCCACACAGTACTCATCCACCATGTCCGACATTTTCGGAGTCCATTTCCTTGCATACAAGTTGAATTCCAAAATGGTGGAAGAATAAGCGGGTGGAAGAATAAACGTGTGTAAGAATGCTGCACGTATGTTGTCATGAAATGGGTCAGATGTAACACGTGCATAATATGGCACAGCGATGTGTAAGTTATTTGTTATTAATAATAATAATAATAATTTGGGAGGCTAATCCTAAGAGCTGAATTGCGAAGGACGCGGCTACAACGTGTTCGAGAAGCAGGCATGCAAGGGCGCCTTTGGCAGCCAGCCACATCAACCCATTATGACCACGGAGCACAGCCAGAGATCGAAAGTGTTTGATTTTTATTGGATGTTATTGGATTGTTATTGGATGTTTAAGTTATAATCAACATTTACACAAAAATATTCACAACTAGTTTTTCATACAATATTTAATACACATTTTAATGTTACACGACTAGTATTATTCATAAGCAGGCCTGATACTTCAGAGAGGTAATGGAGGCGACTGCCTCCATGACCCTGGTCATTGCCTTGGTTTTCTTTGAGTTTAGTTTCTCTCAAAGAGGTGATCTCGGAGAATTAAAAACCACCTTGTCCTTCAAAGAACAAAGTATCAGGCCTGGGCAACATTTTGTTAATCATGCAGAAAGGAAAAGTTTCAATTGATTATGATGTTTGAGCTGCCGGCAAGCTGACTGGTTCTGTGGGAACCAACTCATGGAGTCAGAGTGAAGGGAAGACAGAGGACCAGCTATAGGTGTGATGCTGGTGCGGAAACAACATCAGAGCTGTCTGCCTGCATTCGAAAATAAAGGGAAAAGTGGACTCATCGTAGGGTGTCCCGCCTGCGGACGACAATATATGTTTGCCAATAATCCTGCATCATGAATTGAAAATACTCAATTGAAAAGTTCGGGGCAAAACGTTTGAACGTGCTTAAATAGCCAGGGACTGGCCTGAAAGGAGACTGGAATGCACTCGCATTTCTTGTAAGAATACCGTAGATGTACTATGGCAGAGCCACCAACATTTGCATCAGGCATCCAGGGAGATATTGTACAACAATCAGGAAGATATTTAGAATTACACAATTCGGACCCAATCTTATCCTCCAACGTCCAAGTATCATCTTCTTCTATAACACAGCCATTAACTTTAAATTCAAGCTGCGCTATATTTTAGTTCCTAAGCACTTTCAGCTAATTTGGTCAAATTTTCATCATTAAAAAAATATGCCGCCCTCTACAGTCCAAAGAGTCTCGGTGTCTAGCTGGTATGCTGTGCTTAATAACGCACAACACGCGATTGTCAATCACCACAGGTAGTAAGTTAATTGGTAACACAAGGCTGATTAGTCATTCACTGTGTAATTAATAGCTTCATTATCTTCAAGGGACACCCCGACCCCCCCTGTTTTATTAAGGCTACATGTACATTAGTCACTTGTGCAGTATTAATTGATGTGATTGGTTGCAAATCAAAATTAAACACCTTTGTTTTAAACGTTTAAATTGGTTGTAACTCCAGGAATGTTTTTTTTAAAATGGTTTAAAGCTGAAAATCTCCCAACAGGAGATACATGTAGGAGACATAGTCTCCAAGTTTGAATATTAGGGTTAATTCACTTTCACCAAAACACTGTTGAAAATTGTCCCACAGCCATCACCATCTTTCTGTTAAGAGTTGCTTGAAAGCTTACTCACCACCATTTCTTCTTAGAACCAAAAGTTCTTTAGAGAATTTACAAACGCTTTAAGATTTGCATTGTGATGAGTGACCCTCACTGGTTCTTGTTCTAAGCTTGAATTATTTTACAACCTCCAAAAACACCCTTCCCTTTATTTAACTCGATGACTTGTTTTAGCTTTAGCAAGATGATCTTGAACTAAGCAATCTTGTAGCAAGATGCTCTTGAGCTTAGCACTTTTCTAACAAGGTGCTCTTAAGCTTAGCAATCTTGTACCAAAATGCTTTTGAGCTTAGCAATCTTGCAGCAAGATGCTCTTGAGCTTAGCAATTTTGTAGCAATATGCTCTTGAGCTTAACAATCTTGTAGCAAGATTGCTTAGCAATTTTGTAGCAAGAGGATATTGAGCTTGTAGCAAAATGCTCTTGAGCTTAGCAATCTTGTAGCAAGATGCTCTTGAGTTTGGCAATCATCTTGTGGCAAGATGCTCTTGAGCTTAGCAATCTTGTGGCAAGATGCTCTTGAGCTTAACAAGATGCTCAGATGCTCTTGTTTTCAGCAAAAAATTACATCTAGTTTGTTTTAAGGTTGTCTTCCCACAAGTTCTGGCCTTTCATAATATTTATACCTCAGTACATACATGTGTACATACATTTGTACATGAATATGTTTCCTCTATTGACCCCTTGCACCAGTGTCACACATGGCTACTACTGTCACGCTCGCCAGTGCGGGAGTCGTGTAAAGCGTGTAAATGTTGAGTCGCCTCAAATTCACACTACACTATACATAATACATAGGGACAGCGACTCCAAAGATGGAGCAACCACGATCATTGTGATGATGAAGTCAGGTAAACCATGGAGGAAGGAAGAGTCTCCTTCCTCCATGGGTAAACTGGGTCAGTACCAACATGCACACACATGTGTACTTTTTTCTTACTTTGTTGTAAATCTTTACATAACTAGTCATTTAATATCAATTGTAATAGTGTCACATTCCTGACTACTTTTCACAAAAGTGCAAAATGGCTCATCAAATTGAAATCAAATTTGAATTTTGATGATCAATCAATCCAAGGCAACTCAGCAGCCATGACTCCCACACCACAATGACTGTCAGAACCAGGAACCAATGTACAGCAGTTTCCATAAAACCTGGTGAAATAAAAAATAAAACACACACCCACACTGCTGTCCTCACGCTAAGGTCAAGCTGAGGTCATCCTGCTGATGTCATTACTTGATAACATTGATCCACTTCCTATGAGCATCATGCAATCCTGGTAATAGGAAGTACTATGAACTAAACACAATTTACTTTATCACAGTGATTGTGGAGTCCACTTACTGTCAACACATTGCTGTTTTTTCATCACAATGTTTTAGAATTGTTCCTAGTTCAGTAATCGGATCAGCTTGCTTTATTAAACTGATTTTGCAGTCCACTTAATGTCAACACATTGCTGTTTTTTCATCACAAGGTTTCAGAATTTTTCCTAGTTTAGGTCTTGTATAAGCTTGCTTTATTACACTGATTTTGGAGTCCACTTACTGTCAACACATTAATAATAATAATAATAACTAGTTCTTATATAGCGCATTTCACAATAACGGTCTCAATGCACTTTACATTAGTGCCCTGGTCATTGGGCCAATAACATTCCTTTTTAATCTTTCTCAGCTCCCTGGGGAGTATACAGCCCGGGCTGCCGTGATGGCGCTCCGAAGGCTTTTTCAAACACAATATCAACCTCTACCCTTGCAGGTACCCATTTATACCCCTGGGTGAAGAGAAGCAATTATAGCAAAGTGTCTTGCTCAAGGACACAAGCGTCATGACCGGGACTCGAACCCACACCCCGATGACTAAACCACCAGAACTTGAATCCGATGCTCTTAACCACTCGGCCATGACACCCTACATTGCTTTTTTTTCATCACAATATTTCAGAATTTTTCCTAGTTTAGCATTCGAATAACCTTTCTTTAAAAACTGATTGTGCAGTCCAATTACTGTCAACACTTTTTGCTGTTTTTTCATCACAATGTTTCAAAATTGTTCCTTATTTAGTATTCGAATAAGCTTGCTTTATTAAACTTATAGCGGAGTCCGCTTATTGTCAACACTGTGCTGCTTTTTCATCAAAATATTTGAGGATTGTTTGTAGTTAAGTTTTGTTTTGTTTTTGATAAGTATGCATGGTTAAACTGATTGTGAATTCGACTTTACTACAGTCAACATTTTAGTTTTGTTCTTATGTTTCGGCTGTCTCAGCCTCTGACATCATACGCAAGGGAACTAAAACAAATTTTTAACAATCTTTGCATGCAGTTACACACCAACGTTCCGACACCCGTATTTTTTTACACCTCTATGTTCCAACACCCTTAATGTATTTTCCGAATCATAACCCTTACCCCAAATTAACCCTAGTGAGAACTCACAAGGGGTTATCGAAACATACATGTAGGGTTGTCGGAACATAGGGTTGTCGGAACATAGGGGTGTCGGAACATAGGGGTGTCGGAACTAGGGGTGTCGGAACATAGGGGTGTCGGAACATAGGGGTGTCGGAACATAGGGGTGTCGGAACATAGGGGTGTCGGAACATAGGGGTGTCGGAACATACATGTAGGGGTGTCGGAACATAGGGGTGTCGGAACATAGGGGTGTCGAAACATAGGGGTGTCGGAACATAGACTGGTCACCTTGCATACAATGCTTTTTATAAAACTGTTTAATAATTTGATAGCAAAATGTGTGTGCAAGGCATGGAAATCCGGATAACCCTTACCCAAAATTAACCCTAGTGAGAACTCACAAGGGGTTATCGAAACATAGGGTTGTCGGAACATAGGGGTGTCGGAACATAGGGGTGTCGGAACATACATGTAGGGGTGTCGGAACATAGGGGTGTCGGAACATAGGGGTGTCGGAACATAGGGGTGTCGGAACATAGGGGTGTCGGAACATAGGGGTGTCGGAACATAGGGGTGTCGGAACATACATGTAGGGGTGTCGGAACATAGGGGTGTCGGAACATAGGGGTGTCGGAACATAGGGGTGTCGGAACATAGACTGGTCACCTTGCATACAATGCTTTTTATAAAACTGTTTAATAATTTGATAGCAAAATGTGTGTGCAAGGCATGGAAATCCGGATAACCCTTACCCAAAATTAACCCTAGTGAGAACTCACAAGGGGTTATCGAAACATAGGGTTGTCGGAACATAGGGGTGTCGGAACATAGGGGTGTCGGAACATAGGGGTGTCGGAACATAGGGGTGTCGGAACATACATGTAGGGGTGTCGGAACATAGGGGTGTCGGAACATAGGGGTGTCGGAACATAGGGGTGTCGGAACATAGGGGTGTCGGAAAATAGGGGTGTCGGAACATAGACTGGTCACCTTGCATACAATGCTTTTTATAAAACTGTTTAATAATTTGATAGCAAAATGTGTGTGCAAGGCATGGAAATCTGGTCCTCTATTGTAACAGGTATTTTTAGCCAGCAGACCACTGATAAGAATGATTTTCTTTTCGCTAACTAATTAAACAATATCCGCCAGATTAATTCTGAGATTAATCCCGAGAGTAATCTGCAGGCTAACACAGCGATTACATTTATTCTAATCCCCTCAGAGAGACTTTTCGGATATATGCAATTTTTCATCACAATTGAGGTTTAGTCAGATTGCATCAGCCACTCTGTGCGTTAGTCATCAGAGCTGAAATAACTCCAATTGCGGGAAAGCTGTCCCAGTGGTCCCTAAAAATAACAGACAGAGTGTGAATCAGATCCAAGACTCAGTGTGATCAAGGAATTAAAGAGTGCTCCCGATCTGGTACAAACCAGCAATATGGAACATGAATGAAAACCCGCCACACTATAACCTTGTCAGGTACAAGACTGCTGGACAAGTCAGCTTGTCATTTAAAGTTGTATGGCCCAATTTTCACCGAAAGAAATTTGTTCGGCACCCTTGCACAAAAATATTGACGAAATTGGGAGACTGCCAACAAAGGCTGGATGGCTCAGTTGGTAGAAGCGCTGGTATGTTAATCCTGATGTCGCAAGTTCAAATCCCGCTTTAGTGAATTTTTCAACATACTAGGTTGCAATGAGCAGTTTATTTTAATAAACCATAATAATAATAATAATAATAATAATAATAATAATACTAACACTTTCAACATACATAATATGCCACTGACAATGCTTAGAATACAACATGCAAAATTGTTTGTACATATGGCTGATGGACGTGAGATAATGTCATGACCCCGACAACACCTCATTTAAAGATTTTTATCATTGGTGAATTTTCCGTACGATATCTCAAACTATTATTGCGGAAATAACACCCAGAGGATGCTTCATAACATGCAAAGTGATATCATAGGAAACCTGTAAACAAAGGTGCTTACTACATGTATGTGAACCAGAAACACTGGTCTACTCTTCCACGATAAGTGCTCTGGGTTATTTTACATGCACTACCAATCCTAGTTAGATGTAGATTCATTTTGTTACAAAAATTATTTATATTGTCTCCTATACTTAATTATTTATTTGAATGCCGCCCCGTGGTGAGCCTTTCCAGCTATCTGTTGTCCTGTTTGTGTTTGTCTTGTGTCCTTATTGTGTGTTTACGTAATCATTGATGTTACATTACTTGTAGGTTTCCAACTCAGTACTTCCTCAACCCAGTTATAAAAATGTCGGGGGTCTCCACCCAACAAGCTTGCTTTTAGGAGACTCCCATCACTTAATCATACATTGTATCTAAAGTAGCGTATGTGTATTTTTGTTTAAGCAAACTGATTGAGTGGAAATAAACTGAACTGAACTGAACTGAACTGAACTAGTGCACGGGACCTACGGCTTAATGTCCCATCTGAAGGACAAAGCAATTATGGTATCTTACTCAGGGACACAAGAGCCACTATCGGGACTCGAACCCACACTCTGCTGATCATAAACACCAGAGCTTAGGTTCGGTGTTCTTATCCGCTTGGCCACGACACGTTCCCAAATATCGATGCCGGCCGGAGCTAGCTTATAAGACGTATGACAGGATCCCAAGCATTTCATGTGACCTCTGGCTTAGCATGGTACTAAACTAACACATTGTATCCGCAGACGTGCAGGTATTCTGTTTATAGCATGTTTGGTTTAGAGTGATATATTTCCTAATCTACTATTTCCCCTGCCTATTGAAATATGAGGCGATCCTTCTCACTGCATTCAAGGACTACCTCGCTGAGTATCACCACATGGCTGTAAAGAATACCATTTCAAGGCAAAGTATACTTTTGGTTCCTGGAACCAGTCAGTTGTTTTAATCCTACATGTATGGAGATATTTCCAATAAAACTAACCAGTGAAAATTTCATTTCAAAAGTCAAGATTTTGAGATATCACCGTGGCCGAGCGGATAAGAGCACCGAACTCAAGCTCTGGTGTTTTTGTTCAGCAGAGTGTGGGTTCGAGTCTCGGTCGTGACATTTGTGTCCTTATTAAGCAAGACACTTAACCATTATTGCTTCGTCCTTCGGAATGGACGTAAAGCCGTTGGTCCCGTGCGTTGTGTAATGCACGTAAAAGAACCCAGTGCACTTAAGCGAAAAGAGAAGGGGTTCGCCCTGGTGTTCCTGGTTTGATTGGCAGCATATTGCCCCACAGCACCTTGTAATCATTACATGGTGCTATGTAAAAGGAATAGGTCTCAAACTTTAATAAGTAGCTCCACATATACCTTGCAGGAAAATACTGACTGTTGAAGCGCCTTGAGCGTCACTGAGTGACGGATATGAGCGCTATATAAGAAGCCACTATTATTATTATTATTATTATTATTATATTACATTATATTATTATTATTAATGTCAACGCAGGAAGAATAATCCATAATTAAATTACACAAACTGAGACACATTTCATGCAGAAACGTTTCTCAGATTGAAATGTTTTTGAATCCCCCTCTCTAAAAGCCACATTCCTTTCTACGGAATCATGTTTCAAAATGTTACACATCATCAAGAACTGCAGTGCTTCTGCAAAAGTTTGTATGGCCATTAATTGTTGGAGAAATTACCAAAGGAACACTCCCTTTAAAGGAAACACCAAATGAAAAGTTGTCATGAATACACACATGTATGTCATTTAGGAGCTATTTCCTTGACATCTGTGAATTGAGAACTCACAATTTGGGCTGTGGAGATAAAATTGCAACTCATTTGTGTAAAAGCTGCATTCTTCTCAACTTGCAGGCTACAAAGGATTTTGCTTGAAGCATCAATTTGAACTACTTGTCCAGGGTTTGCACTTTTTCAGTGACTAGTCAGCAGGCAATATCACTAAGTTCATCAGCTTTTCAACCTTATACTTGGGGGGATCAGGTTGGCTCAGCGGTTTTTTTCTTCTGCCTTTCACCTCTGTGGACCCTGGTTCGAATCCCACCTCCGAACCAGAGCCTTGCATGTGGGTTGGGTTTTCAGCCCTTACCTGTGAAAATTAGGGCTCAATCGGTCATCGAAGTTGCAAGAAAATAATGAAAGAAAAAGCACCCTTGTTGCATAGAATTGTTTGCTTTCAGATGCCTGACAAAGGCTTCATGCCTGAAGCCTTTCTCAGACTCAAATTTTCGGGTGAAAAATTACCTCCTTCTCTAGAACTACATTAATTCAAAGGGGGTCGTTTCTAACAATGTTTTAGAATACCAACAGCTCTCCAGTACTCTTTACCAAGTAAGTTTTTATGGTCATTCAATTTCGGAGTAATTACCAAAGGTGAACCCTCCCTTTAAAATCAATGCCCTTGACACAAATTCTCAATTCCTCTTCCGCTTTTATCACAACCACTTGTCCAGGGTCACTGCGCAACAGATGTTTCCTTGTGAAGGATTCTAAATGGAGGTCTAGATGGGGCTCATACCTGAAGTAATTAATCAGCGCTAATCCGGTTTGATCATGTCGGAGGTTAATCATCCAAATGCCTGCAGCAGATTATCACAGCCATGTTGTTCATTCTAACAACATCCATGCCCTAAAGTTTTCAAAGGGCTAATGTGTGAAACGCAACAGGAATTCTGCAAATTACATTCAGACTGTTGATGATTCAATTTATTTGAATGGTTTAGAAAGTGTGAATTAAAGATTAAACCCTGAATGATGCCATCGGACTGTCATTAGTGTACAAACAATCGGTACCCACCTATTATTTTTTTCACAAAGTTCCACAACTACATGTACCCACCTAGCCATAAAGCATGACAATTATGTTGTTACCATCAGGGGCTTTTTTTTTTCAGTAAAAAAATCCATCAATGACCAGCTCTCTCCAGGATTTCCCAAAGAAATTGTACAGCATTTACTTAATATATAAAAAAGACACCAGTTTGTCCAAGTTTTTGTGTACAAAACCTTGTGCTTTCAGCGTCCCAGCAATTGCGCGTTGCACGTTGTGTAATGCAAAAGAACCCAGTGCACTTATCGAAAAGAGAAGGGGTTTGCCCTGGTGTTCCTGGTTTGATTGGCTGCATATTGCGCCACAGCACCTTGTTAACCAGTACATGTACATGTACATGGTGCTATGTAAAGGAATACATGTACAGTGTAGGTCTCACACTTCCCAAACATGGCTCCACATACAGTTGTACCTTGCAGGTAAATACTGAATGTTTAAGAACCTTCAGCGTCACTGAGTGATGGATATGAGCGCTATTTAAGAAGCCACTATTATAATTATTGGTACAGTTGTAAGTCATTGCCGTCAAACGCGTGCACATCTGCTGCACATCTGCTGCTATATGTACTTCCAGCTTAAAAGCCATGCCATTTTTCCCAAATAGCACAAATTTCATTGACAAAGGTATTTCATACGACAACAACTTATAATTTAAACAATAAATTGGACTAAAACTTGCGAAGGGCATGATGAACAGGGGTAATGCTAATCTAAGGCACTTTTACAGACCTTCTAGGCTTGAAAAAGCACATCATTAATACACATTAGCATTAGTATCATTCGCATCTGATCTCAGGGGACGAAAACCTCTCACCAGCTTAGGAATTTCCGTCATGTAAAAACATTGATAATGTCAAGACCACAATGGTTCTTCTTGAACCAACACTTCTCCCAAAAGAGTTTACACATATGGTTTAAACCGCATGTTTAATAATAGTTTTTCTTATGATTCACACCGAGCAAAGCTCAAATATCACTTGGTTGTTGGTTCTTGGTTGGTGTAACCTCCTAAATGCTCCAATTGGAGTTTTAACTAGAGGTGTGAGAGAGTGGTGCTAGCCTTGAAGCGAAGGCGTGATTTTTTTGTCATCTATTAAGTTCTGCTTGAAGGAGGCTATGGTAGGTTGGTTTATTGAAGACTGCAGTATTTTGTTCCAATCGTTGATTGTTCTTTTAAAGAAGGAGTTTGAATATTGTATCTGTTCTAGTCTGATCGATTAGAAATTGGTTGTCATGTCCTTTTACATAAAAACATATTTATTTGTAGATTTTGGAGAGAAGTGAGAATATGTAAACTTGACAATCAGTTATTTATTTTTTTTACGTTGACAGGTTTACAAAGAAAACAGTTCTAGTATGACATTTCTCACTCTACATGTTTGCCCTTGACCTGTGAACACCTCTTTGAAAATGTGCAAGAAAAACACAAAGCGCACAGCAGTTTTGGGTGATCTCTGAGTATGCCCACTTGACAGCTGTGTTGGACATTCCTCCTCATTGCTCTCTGCCTGTTCAAGTATTTGGGGCAAGTTTTCAAAAGTAAAAGTATTTATCCTTTCAGACAATCGGTTATTTCAGATTTCTCAGTTGGTGTTGGGAGTTTGAAAGTCTAGTGTGTTGCCTACACTTGACTGGAGAATTTGAAAAATGCTAGCTTTTGTAGTTAGAAGTATTCCATTGATCAAGAGTGGTACAGGTACAGGTAGGACATCCAAAGGATAACGAATTGGCAATTAGTAAAAAAACAAACAGGGCTTGAGTTTCATGAAAATCACCATTAGACTACCTGTCTTCTAACTCAGAACTATCATTCCACAGAAATAATTTTTCAAAAAGGAGATCATCATTATAGGGCTAGATAGCTCACTTGGTCATGCTGGTAGAGCACCGGCACGTCAATTCCGTGGTCGCAGGCTCAATTCCTGTTCTAGTCAATTATTCTGTGTCCACCAAAAAATTGAATTAAATTCACCCAGTCAGTTTCCCTTGTGGTGACCACTTGATGTATAGTATACATTTTTTTAATTAATTATTTTACTTTTAGCGAGGGGTTTGGAGATAAAGTATAAAGTAGGGTGTCATGGCCGAGTGGTTAAGAGCATCGGATTCAAGTTCTGGTGGTTTAGTCATCAGGGTGTGGGTTCGAGTCCCGGTCATGACGCTTGTGTCCTTGAGCAAGACACTTTGCTATAATTGCTTCTCTTCACCCAGGGGTATAAATGGGTACCTGCAAGGGTAGAGGTTGATATTGTGTTTGAAAAAGCCTTCGGAGCGCCATCACGGCAGCCCGGGCTGTATACTCCCCAGGGAGCTGAGAAAGATTAAAGGAATGTTATTGGCCCAATGACCAGGGCACTAATGTAAAGCGCATTGAGACGTTATTGTGAAATGCGATATATAAGAACTAGTTATTATTAAGTTATACAGGGACAAGATTTGAAGAACCTGAAAGTCCCTGAAAATGGCTTTCTGACCAGGGTTTCCCCTTGTTCTAGACCCAGAACCCCACCCCACCCCCCCCCCCCCTTATACAAGGAGGTTTACAGACTTTTTGCATCACCACAAATACAAAACTATAGGTTTGAACACAGTAGGCCTATAGACTCTTTTTTCTCCCTTTGGTGGGTGTTTTGCTTACTTTCAAGAAAAATTGAAGGTTCTAGGAGGTTTTCTGAAAATCCATTAATTGGGAAATAAAAAATCCTGAGAAATCAAACTCTCGAAGTAGTAATTGTGATTGGAAAACACTAGACTGCAGGATCTTCTAGTTTTAGGGTTACCATGGTTACTAGCCTAATGCTAAACTTACTGGACTATGACTTTTGGTCCAGCGGGTATTTTGAACCCCAAGTCCACTGTACATTGCACCTGTGAAAAAGCATACTGTAAAGTGTACTAAAAAAAGGTCTTGCACCCTGCATGAGGATGTACCAGCTGTCCTGCATTGTACATACATGTACGTGTACAGTATCAACATATTTTTAATATATTCTGTAAGCAATGTCTTTTTTATGTCTGCCTTCCTCCAGACTCCCTTCCCTGACTCATTGTCACTGGAGAAAATGACCCTCGGCATGTTTTTTAACTTTGAAACAAAAAACACTGTGAATATTGTCACCAACCATTGGGAAGACTGTTAGAGAAATTTAACGAGCACCATGACTCAGTCGTCACAAAAATGTCATAAATTACAATTTGAACTTGGCATACATGTACACAAGCTAGAATAAATATTGTAGACATACAATGTAGATCTGCATTGCAAATCATGTCTTGTGTAGAATATGTAAAAGTGAAGATAAAGAAGTGCATGCATTACTAAGCAAACAACACAGTTTAAATTGCCAATTGGCCGAACGTCAAAGTTCTAATACCATACACAGTATGTCATAGGAAAGAAATACACACGATTATTGAAGAAAAACTGACATGCAATCTTCCCACCGATGTACAACATGACTCACTGATATCACATCAAGCAAAACCAATTATTAGAAAATGTCATGCAGCTGAGAAATTTTTAAAAAAAATTAGGTAATACAAGGTCCCGTTCTGGTTTAACGCTTGTAGAGGTCAGGCCTTTTTTCCCTAAAGTAAAGGGCACAAATGAATGAGATGTAAGTTTGTACTGTAGAAGTTTTCAAGGGGGTGCATCAAGGAAGTTTGACCAAGGTTGGCCATACAGCCTTTTTTACCTAACAGACTTATAACGTGAAGAACATGACATAAATGTGTAGTATTCCAGCATGGGGAGCGTTAAAAAAGTGAGCCATTTTCACACTAGACTATTCCCTGTCAAACCCTGCTCTATACCTCAGGGAATAGCCACCCCTGCTCTGGCGCGGAAAAATCCCCGGGGTATTCTTGAAATGTACAACCGGAACCCCGTGGAATAGGCACCTATGCGGGGATATTGAGGTTTATTACTTGATAAATAAAAGATAATCACAGCGAAGAAGCGATTAGTTTTCCAGTCTGCAAAATTGAAATTGTGGAGAAAAAAAATGTAGGAAATCTTGAATTGGAGCATTGGCCATTATTTATTCTATTTGTACATTAGAACATCTACAGAAAAAGTGGCATTTAGCCAGTGGACCAAATGTAACGCATCATTTTTGTACGACCAGCAAACTTGCTGGGCTGTCCGGTAAGTTGGTGCAGTGGTATCTTTCCCATTTTTAAACTGAAACTTCCTTTTTTGTCTTCTCTCCATGGGGTTCTTGGCTATGTATCATATGTGTATAGTGATTAAGTTTGCTTTTCTGAGAGTCCTTGGCTTCACAACCAGAATTAATCAAATAATGAAATGAATTTTATTTTACCAGTGTTTACCTTTAAAAAAACAAGCGCTACTTAATTCACATCTCGCAAACCAAAGAGTTATTAATAATCTGCTGTGTAAACCCACAAACTGTCAATTATACAGCAGCTCACTGGATTAAAATACTTCATACACCTAACCACATCATAAATACTCCTGCACTCACAAATTAATATAGTGCACGCAGGTTTAATATAATATGTGACAAGTGCAAACATGGTTAGTCTTGTGTCAAGCCGTCTACATGTAGAGTGACTGGAAAGAACCAACTGGCCTTAATTCTTATTTCATAAGCTTTTATCATATTCAAGTTACATTTTGCAGGAGTTGGGTGACAGTGTCAACCCCCCCCCCCCTGTACTTCCCAGGTTCATCGGTAACCACGCTGGTTTTCAGATACAATTGTTAATGGTACCAATGGTACCCGTGAACAAAAACTCTTGACCAATCTAACGTTGGACCATTTTGAATACTGTACAATTAATGATTTAAATGAGCAGCCTGGAATTTAATCTTTGAAAGGGCAAGGCCGTTTTCATTTTGCAAAGGGCGCTTCAAGATCTTGAAGTCTACGGGAAACCTATGTTTGGGTTGGTTTGGTTTGGTTCATTGACACCACCCTCCACTGCATAGTTATGACTTTGTGATGCTTCCGATCAGATGAATATGAACTTGAACAGGAATTCCTTGCACAACCTTCGGCAGGTTAGGTTAATGTTTATGGCACTATACTACTCCAACACTTTTGCTGTTTACAACTATAAACTAAACTTTTATTAGTCGAAAGCAGATTGCTTATGTTAGCAAACACTTACCACAAAAAAACCCAGATTGCATAAAACAAATACTGAATGTTAAGGTTTGAATTTAGGGTGGTCGATGACTAGATATAATGTGCTTGTTAGAAAAGATATGTGCACATTAAAAACTGTAGCCAGCTTATTTTTATGCAAATTACTTCCACACAGTTTATGTCACAATTGTATCAAATAAAATGAGATGCAAAACACATTAACAAAAAGGTCAATTAAAAGTTAGTTCAATATATGCGCACATCACAGACACACGTAAGATTTTCTTAGCAATGGGCTAGGGTCTACTTACTGCCGTGGCATGCTGCATGGTTTTCCAAGAAGCGGAGTTCGAGGAAAGATGCGGAGGATAAAAGCAGGGACAAAGGTCAAGGGTCATTGAGTGGGGAGGGGGTCAAAGATTGGGTGGGGGAAGGACAGCGAGAGAGAGAGAACACATCAGTAAATTTAGTTGCGGTATTTACAGCAGGACTACCTTTTAATATGAATGCATGTATCGGGTGGATCAGTAATGGGCTAATTATTAATAGGGCTGATTATTAATTGGGCAGAATTTTTAAAAGGGCTGTCATTTCACTGGGGAGGTGAGGTCACCAATAGACCAGCCTGGGAAATGGACCACATGGACAATGGTTTCACAATATGTCAAGATTCGGGAGATGGTTATGAAGCTGTGGATCTTTGTCCAATGAAATGTTCCAAATACAAATCACCTTGCGATAGTACTGATAACAGCTTAGAGATAATTGGATGGAATTTTTGTGAAATCATGTCAGGTTTGAATTCAACAAAATTTGACTTTATACTGCTTCTAGAGGGTTATCACTATCACTAAGTGATTTGTACTGTCTTGCTACATAAGAGGATTTATAATAAATCTTCAACAGCTTTTGACCAATTTCATTAAGCTGCTTTTTAAGCAACAAAAAAAATCAGTTCGGGGTTAGAATCATCTTGAGGCTCTCCCCAACTATCTTTGGAATATAATTTATTATTATTTTATTTTATTTTTTCAGAAAAATTGAGCTTACAATGTAGCCAACTTTCCTGCTTTGAAGCAAAAAATAGCAGGAAACCGGCCACAAATAGTGTACATTACGTACAAGTACATAAAGGTGAACCTTCATAGTATAATGAAAACAAAGTCCAGTGGTTACAATAACATATTCAGGCTCATTATTCAATGTGCCATCATGTACGTGTACCAGACCAGACATTGCCAGACAATTTTTTGACCCATGTACAGATAAACAATCTTTGCATCACTTATGACATTCATGGAATGCTAAGTGTAGGACGCACGCACTGCCACTCCGTTGCCCCTTAGATGCACCGAACAATCAGCAATGCATGGAAGGGTGCACGCAAGACTATCATTATAATTGTATCGCAAGACGTAACTCTTCCAAGACATTGACTGAGCAAAGTCCGAGATGGTCCATTCTGAATAAACTCATGAATCTTTACTTTTCAATAAGTGACAGACCCACTAAGTTGAAGAGAGATCAGTTTCATTTGTGTCAAGCAGAAAATTTAGATAACAATTTCATTGCCGACCACAATCAAATTACTTAAACAGGAATCAGTAATGACCATTTAAAATTGCACTGCATTTTGGCAGTTAACACTTTTCTTTGGAGCAGATAACTTTGTATGTTTGAAAATTTGTGTGCATTTAATTTTAAGAGTTTGTTTTTCGTCCACATAATGTGCTTTGCCGAAAAGCTTGTTATCATAGATTTAGAATCCAGTATTGATGAACATGTAGCTGTCAATTAGTTATTTTTAAAAGACAAAACCAAAACAGGAACTTAAACCAGAAAATTCAAATGAATCTTTGATTTACATTTCATTCTTGACTTTATTCGTTTTGGCATACAATAGATGGTCAAATGTAATGGGCATGCCAACAAAATTATCTTGATTGTTAACATCAATTATTTGAATAAAATTATATTGATTATTCTTTTGATTCATGTTTTATTCCCTGACATACGTGAATGTGAAAAATGAGTGTACTGCTGTACAAGCCAAGAGTTAATTCCTTTCAGATATGTTCAAGTTATGTACTTGAAACTTGAAAAGTGTGTATTGGACAAACTGGAGGAAAATTCAAATTTAAATTGAATTGCTTTAAATTTAAAATACAGATTCATATTTTAGCGTCTTGAATATGTGTAGTAATTTTGAATAAAACAAAAGACAAAAAAGGAATTTCATTTATTTTCTGAGATATTTATTGGTGGTGATGTTTTACCCATAGACCCTTGCATGCGACCATCACTGTGGGTTCAGCCAATGATAGGTCTTCCTTTGACCTCAGGGAAGGCGCTGTTTCAGCTTGTGATGTTTTTCTGCAAGGGGTATATTGGCTTCTTCAACTTGAAACATGCATACATGGTACATGGCACTATGCACATGTACAAGGTAAACATGGTAAAGGTAATTGTGAGAGTACTACCCAGTTCGTGTCCCTTCGAGATCACCAGTTGAGGTGATCCCTCTGCTGCCGCTTCCCGGGTTGTATTGTAAACTTGGGTGTGATACATGTACCTGGCTATACGACAGTTACAGGTTGAATGGCTTCTGACTGGAACCCCCCCCCCCCCCCCCCCCAACAAAGATATTGACAAAATAGGGAGGCAGCCAACAAAGGGCTAGATAGCTCAATCGGTAGAGCGCTAGCAAGTTAATCGTGAAGTCGGAGGTTCAACTTCCGCTTAGTCAATTTTTCAACCCAAACTTGTGAGAATGCTACGCGTAAATGCAAGTAAAGTGCCCATATAGCGTCTCTACATGTATGTAATGCAGTGTACATTTACTTCATTTTTGTCTTTTTTAAAAGGAAAATGAGACCGAAAAAAATCTAAAATAATGTCTTTCACTATGCTTGGAGGTTCGCTCTTCTTTGAGTGCCCATGTACCTCCACGATATGAAATATTGTACATGTTTTACATTGCACTTGCACATGTATCATCATTCCATTCTTGTGGTTTATTATTTGATCATTCCATTTTCTAAGACTCTTGAAAATTTGGTAATTAACTTAACTGGGGAGGAATTTAGATAATTTGGAGACAAAGATACCAGTTATGCACAGGATGACTAAGTCCTTTCACTCAGTACAGATTCCATATCACCAGTGATACATATGTACATCAAGCCGTACTATGTATTTATACCACAGATGGTCACAGTGTCACTTACCCCAGTACAGTATGAGCTTTATTTATGACTGATACTGATATTGGCCGACTGTATATATAATGACTGTCTGTGTATTATCTTGCAACATAAGACTGTCTGGATTGAAATAAAAAACCCATATAAACAGAGTACACATAAATGTACCGACTGAATTCATTATCTGCTCCAAGGAAATAAGGGTAAAATTGCAGAACCTTTGAAGCAGGACTTACATTTACAAGGTCTGAGTTTGATGCATGAACAGATCTAGTATAGATGAGGGGCGGGGGAAGGGGGGAGGGGGGAGGAGGAGGTGATGGCATTAAAATGCCCTCCAAGATTCTAACCATTCTAATATATTGACCGTCGGTCAACAAATGAACCATCATACATGTATGAACTTAGAACACAACAGTTTGTCAACAAAATAGTACTCAAAGTGTTCTCAAAATTTCTGCTTGAGAAACTTCCACTCATTCTGGACGTCTGGGGCTTTTTTCACCTCCAGATACTCATGTGAGTTGCAAGAAGACTGACTGTGCAGTCAGTCTTCTTGCAACTAAAACATTGGGTTATTTTACACTGTACTCAACTCTGTACTCAAACTTATGAGTAGCCTTCATTTCAGTACTCACAATGTGACTCAACTCAACTCTTGTTCTTACCTTGTCGGAGTACACAGAGAGCTGGTGCATGGGATTAATGATAACCAGATTGCGGCCAGCGTAGGTGTGTATTAGACTGGCTCCGTACCGCTGACGTAGCGTGTGTAGTACCCCTGACTCGTTGAGATGGAGGAGGGATGCAATGTCTTCAGCTCGGTCGTACTGGGGAGGATTGGCCTATAGGGGGAGCAAGGAGAAGAAGAGGATTACGAGAGAACACTGGTCAAGACGATAACAAAATTCTTCACCAGAAGAAATGCGGGGAGCCTAACTAATGAGCAATTAATAATAATAATAATACGAGAAATTTATATAGCGCATAATGCAGAAGCCTCTATGCGCAACACAAAAACAAAAACATAGAAAAGAATATAATTTTAAAAAGCAAGTTACACAAATAAAGATTCAAACAAATGAGTTTTTAAAAGTCCCTTGAAAATCTGAAGAGAGCCAGCTTGGCGAATATTAAGAGGTAAGTCATTCCATAATGAAGGTGCAATGAAGTTGAAGGCTCTTTGACCATAAAATTTTGTGGAAAAAGTAGTTTGCGTGAGTAGGGATTGGCCAGCAGATCGGAGAGGACGAACAGGAATATATTTACGGAGAAGATCAGATTAGTCAGGGGATAAGCCATGAAGAGCTTTGAAAGTGAGAAGATTTAACTTATAAATGATACGCAGTTTGATTGGGAGCCAGTGGAGTTCTTGTAAGATGGGAGTAATATGTTGGGAACGAGGGGTGCGAGAGACGAGGCGAGCAGCGGTGTTCTGAACTCGTTGAATTTTAGAAAGTTCTCTATCTGACAGACCAATTAGAAGAGAATTGCAAGAGTCGAGTCTGGAAGTGACAAAGGCATGAACCAGTAAAAGAGTATATATATATATATATGGTATATTTTATTCACATTATCACATTGTGACCCGAAGGCCAAATTGCATGATAATTTACAATATTAAAATCATCAAAATCACAGCAAACTTGTATAAAACAAAATAAAAAAACACGATATGGGTTGGTTACGAATCTAGAGGAAGAAAACAATTAGTACATTGCACATACACGTGAGACTCCCGTCTGGTAGGAGGGAGAAGATCATTTGTACGTTCTGAATTGGCAAGACCTTCGGCCAAGCTGAGACAATGATTCTCCCTCCTATCAGCAAGAGACTCAAGCCCGCAAAGCTGCATAGCATCCGCATACGAAGTATAGCGCTGTGCCAAAATGGTTCTGCATGCACGTTTTTGCAGGTGCTCCAGAGTCTTCTTCTGGGCAGCAGTAATTGAGGAAGACCAAGTAACATCAGCAGGGACATTAGGTGGCAGCAGACTAGCGTTGTGAGGCAGAAGTATACGTTTGGTTTTTGGAACCATTCTTATCCAGACCTGCCAACCTCTGGAGTTCAAAAACTGTATTCTTTATTCTCAAAAGTCGTATTTTACTGACAAAAATTGTATTTTTTTTTTTTAACACACGGACTGATCTACAGATTAACTCACCAGCGACGACAATGCTGTACAATGTATAAATTAGCTCGCGCACCAGCGGTGCAATTTTGGGGGGAATAACCGGTTTGTGTAATTTCACCAATAGAGGGCGTTTAATCTCGCGCTATCGCATTGTTCCGAAACGCCCTCTAGCGCTCAATGTTTCTTGCATTTTTGTCGCACGCAAAGTGACAAAGACTACAGGCCTGAAAACGACGTCTGTGTGTGTAGTGTGTGCGTGCGTTGTGTACAGTACTGTGTGATCATGCGTTGTATTTTGTGTGGCGTGATGCGGTCAGCGTTTCGCAGCGCCTTCTGTTTTTGTTTACGTTTATATATCCGTCGGATCGTGTAACGCACATTATTCACGCACGAAAAAGAGACAAGGAAAGAAAATGACGATAACCGTTAATCAGAATTGGATAATTATCAAACGTCTTTATTATTATTATTATTATTTTTATTATAATTTGATTTTTGGAAAATCGTACTTTATAGAGAAAAATCGTACTGTCGTATTTTCATTGAAAAATCGTATTAAATACGACAAAATCGTACTGGTTGGCAGGTCTGCTTATCCTAAATAAATGACACTGTACAATGTACACTACAGTAAAACTAACCTGCACAAATTTCATTTCACAAGGTGATAGCATTTTTGAGATATCGCAAACAATCTGGAGCGCTTATGTCTACGCAGGAAGAACAATCTACAAATTGGAATACCTTGAAAAATATTTCATGCATGAAGTATTTCTCAGATTGAAACTTGTTTGAATCCCTTTCTCTAAAACCAAATTCCTTAAAAGGGAATTGTTTCACAAAATGTTATATTATTATCAACAGCTGCAGTGCTTCCCATCAAGTAAGTTTTTATGGTCAATAATTGTTGGAGTAATTACTGAAGGTCGTGATAGTCATCCACACTGTAACAACATTTCTGATTATTGTAGGTTGAGTTAATGTAAAATTGTCCCTAGGCTAAATAAGTAGAAATAGTGATTGGACATGTTTTAATGCATAGAAAAGCTATGGTAAGAAGATCTTCATATGATGTTGGTCCAGTTGGAGAGGGTTAGAGAAATTGTTACATATCAGAACATCTTATTCCCGACCTGAACATGTTGACACTAAACTACATGTATCATCAGTTGAAAGCAATTTTCAAAGTATTTTACATTGTGTTATCAAGTTAATGAAAATCCTTCAGAAAATCAATTTTTTGACTGAGAAATTGCCCCCTTGAAGAAGGTCCCCTTACCAAGGTTTTAACAGGATTTGGTAAAAGGGTGTCCAAATTTGCTGGAAATTTTAAAACTGGGTTTCCAAATTGTTCACTTACAATACATTATGACAGGTAAAACAGTTACAGAGTGTCCAAATTTAAAACAGGGTGTCCAAAAGACACCCTGAGACACCACTCTGACTAAAACTACGCCACTTACAATCACAGCCCAACACACCCCTTGAATGTCCCTCTTCCTTACGCTCTCTATCTCTCTGAATACCACATTCCCTTACCTTCTCCACATCTTCTTCATCCACTTCCAGGGCATCATCACTGTGAGCCAGATTAACCCTGATGCGCCCCTCGGCTAACGGCACGATCCCCTCGGCTTGAAGGAGCTGTGCGGCTGAGAATCCTTCCTTGTGGAGGAGCCAAACCTTCTCGGCTCCCAGCCATGCCTTCTCGGAATCCAACTGAGCATCTGACTTGGCCTGTTACAAGAAAAGAGGATGCTTGAATCATTATCCTAAATCTTTCTGGTAATGACACCAAGGGACTGTCAAAAGTCCCTAATACTGTAACCTGTAGGCCTGAAGATGTACAGAGATGATGTTGAAGAAATCTCTCTCTTTTTGTTTTGATGTGGGAGGAATTTTACCCAAACTGGGGGAAACCCACGCAATCAGTTACAGGCCTTGAACTTCGCTCTCGAAGGGTCTCTCTGGTAAGGGGCACTTCTATGAGGAAAACGTATTGGAACCTTGCAAAGGGCACCACGGCAAAAGCACAGGGCACCGCAGAAATTGCAGTGGTTGCTGTAGGTTGTTTTAAGGCCTGCAGTTACATGTAGGGACTAAAAAAACAGTCCACCATGTCCACGCAAGGCTCCAGTCTGAAGTGGGGTTAAAAACTGTAGCCTACAGAGGTGAGAAGAAACAACTCTACCATTGCCAACCTGAAACCACAGTTTCACCAAAAGAAAGTATCAATATAGTTAAAGAGTTGGAAGGAGTACATACATGTAGGAACAACAGGCTTGACATGTTGTTCTTGGAATGACAAAGTACATTAGTTTACTTTTAAAACAGGGATGAGAGAGCTTGTAGGCTGACAAAAAGGTTTGACAAATTTGACCTAAAGTTTAACAGAATATAGTGTTGCTGAAAAATACATGATATTTCCGAGTATGATATTTCCGACTTTTCCATAGTAACTCCTGGAATTAGATGATCAAAGCAAGGAGCTTTGGGGAACTACACTGTACGTATGTACTATACACTGTATGTTAACTCTCAATGCAATGTACACACACAACTGTATCTGTTGTGAACCTGATCATTCTTTCATGAGCACAATATATTTTCTTTCATGAGCACAATACATGTATATTTTCCTATAATCTTTAGGCTGCAGTATATTATTTGATGGCCACAAGATTTAAAATAAATTAATCTGCATGTCACTTTCCAGTTTTGAAAGTAGCGGAAGTAGATTACGATTACACTGTCTGTACCACGTATTTCCATTACGGTTTTAAAGTTTACTTTGATGTCTAATATTACAGAATCCGGCCCCTGGCAAAATTAGTGGAAACTGTGCACTTCAAAAAGAACCTACAGATAAAAACACACCAGACAGTAAAACAGAACACTCCAGAGAAATGGGATGAAACAAACTTTCCAAACAGCAGTCACACAGAACAATGCCTACATGTTGTTTTTGTACATTTAATGTACATGTACATGATGTAAGACAACAGTGACTTAAAAGCACATTATTAGCCTATGAACACCAAGCACATCTACAATGTAGACAAACTTGCTGAGGAAACATGGACCTCAAACATAACAACCAGTCAGACAAATCAATGTTAGATTCTGGGAGAGTAACTTAACTTTGTTGATCTGGAAGTCAGGAAAACAACAACCGAAGATCGTTTGGAGGTCATGGCAGGTTGTCCTCCTCAAGAGGCAGGTCACCGGGTGAATGAACCCAAGAAGTACTTAATATCAAAACCACACCCAAATCCAACACAAGGAAACTAAATCAAGATGATTGAATTACACTGAAATAAAGAAATGGAATCCACAATGTACTGAAAATGTAGCCTCCTCACTCAGCAGTTTTGCTGATTTCATTGACATCTGTAGCCAGTAATTTTGAGCTGATTTTGGGTTACACTAATTGAGTCAAGCCTAAATCAAAAACCCTGATAGGGTTGTATGTATCCGCATGATCCATGAAGGTCTCTCCACTGCAATGCTCCTCGTGCTTCTTCCAATGCTTCCTGTCCCAGGACATCCTTGCAGTAAAATTTTCTCACCCACTTATAAAAGGTACAACATCTCTAAATCCTTTCTGTCCATGATAAGTTTAATTAAACTCAGGAGGAATCCATCAGCCCCAGGAAACAGCTAAACTCTCCCTGAAGTCATCTTCAGTTACCTGCACACTGAATACTCTACACCTCGCTCAGTTTCCTCTTCGAAACCTCATCTTGATAAGGGAGTCCGATTCTTCTCTTGGAAGCCAGCCATGGAAGGAGGGGAGGAATTCCTCAGCTGATGACATCATGATCCATGCTGAGCAGCTGAGCGTTTAGAAACGAGCATCTGTGTTGTTGCAAGGTCTGATAGGATGAACTTTAAGACAATCTTGTTTGACCCCAGTGTGGCTGCATTTGGGTCAAGTTGGAGTTCTAAGTAATAATGATCAGGTTCCTTAAATTTTCAGGCCTTGAACTTTTCTTGAAGAGGCAAGGAGATGTTTCGCCTGCAGCACAGGGCACTTACACTGCATGGACAATGTCAACTGGAACTTCACAAAGAAGAAACAGAAGCAGGCAGAACCCTTCCAAAGTTTTCAACCTTTTCATGGTCAACCACGCAGGGGAGGGGGGTCAGAGGCTGTGAACAACTTAAAAGGGTGTATTGAAATTTTTTTTTTTTTTTCTACAGCTGAGTCAACAGAGGAAGCAAAGAAATTGAGAGAGAAAATGTCCTAAAAGTCTAGCAAGCAATCGTGTCAATTATACTGCATGACATGTTGGAAGAGGGGGGTGTTACTGTTAACATTATTTTATGCACCTTGATACTGACACGTACGTACATCAAACAAATTGTTTAATGTATGTACTTTTGGGTGGGAAGGGGAGGGTCTAAAAAGTAGTGATCTCTGTTTGACCTTAAACATGTTGAAAACTTTGGACAGCCACTCAAATTTGAGGTGTATCTGTGTGTGCTACAATGTACATATGTAATGTACAGTACATGGGTACACATTATTTGCATATTAACAATGAACCTGATTCACTTTACACACATATTTGTGGCTGAGTGATACATTTTTTTCTAACTCATCACATTTCACACAATAGAAACATGCAGGGCTATTTACTGAAGGATTCAAAGGCAAAAAACCTTGTAAAATATCCAAAGTTACAGTCAGAAATCGGCGTCTAAATTAGACCGAGTACAATTGCAAACCCAGCAGCTTGCCATGGTGAAGCCGGTGCCATCATGACATTAGGCCTTGGCACCATGGAGGCTTTCCTCACAGGCTCTGGGACCAGACAAAATGCATCAATAAATGTCAACCACAGAACCCTTTCTTTGGGATTTCAATGTTGTCTGCCTCCTGCTGTGCCTCACCATGTATCTGATAACTGTAGGCAGTTAAGGTCCTTAAATTACATGAATAATGAAGGACTCCACACCACAAATGCAGTTTGAAAAAAAAAAAATAATACATGAAGGTCTTTAAAAAAACTGTTAATTATTTCCTCACTCATATTCATAGAAGTCTTGCCATTGCAGCTTTTATCCTTAATCCATCTAGTACACCTTAACAATCTGTGACCTCCAGTAGGGGCATAAAGGTGTTGGTAATAAACCTAGACAGACTACTGGCAGTTTGGCTGGTGTGTGGCCCAAATCCACCCATTTCCTCTTCTCCTTTAACCCTAACCCCCATTAGGGTTTGGACCCTAATAAGATTGAAATGCCCTACTCAGTAATAGACCTTTCCATTGTTGATAAACAAAGTGCGCCTGGTTGGCATGGACAGCCAAATGTTTGCAAAACATTCAATCGTGTTAAAAAATGTTGTGACCAAAACCAAATTCAACATTTTCTGTAAAGATTCATGAACTGAACTACCTTCCATGATTGGTTGATTTGTTTCCAGCAAATTCAACACTACATGTATGTTTGAATATTTGTGTAACATTGCTACAAACTTTGGCTAGCTGTTTTTTTATTTGCAGTTACGGCTTTCCACTTTTTCCAACCTCAGTTGACAAAAACTCAGGCTGTGATGTTGCAATACATGTACAGTAGAAAGATCTACATGTACATAATAATAATAATAATAACAACATTTATAATGCACACATATCCACCCCAAGGGATGCTCAAGGCGCCTAACAAGGTATATTATTACCCCTGGTCACTGGGCCATTTATTTCATTCCTTAAACCATCTCAGCTCCCTGGGGAGTATACAGCCTGTGCTGCAATATATGCGCTACTAGGCTAAATCAATCACAAGAACCATCTCTGCCCTCACAGGTACCCATTTTACCCCTGGGTGGAGAGAAGCAATTATAGTTAAGTGTCTTGCTCAGGGACACAAGTGTCACGACCGGGACTCGAACCCACACTCTGCTGAACAGAAACACCAGAGCTTGAGTTCGGTGCTCTTAACCGCTCGGCCACGACACGCCACATTGTACAGATGCATGTAAGCACTTGTTGTTTGGGCCTCCCGCCCAACTCCCGCCCAAGTCCTTCTGAATCCTTCATTTTGGCAATAGGATTTTGTAGAAGGAATTAGGGAATGGAAGGGGGGGGGGGGGTCTGGGGTAACCACTGTTTTTGTTTGTCAAAAAATGTTGAACCAACACTGCCTCACTGAGGCAAATTCTAAGCAGTGGAACAGCATGTTCTTGTTATTATTGTAAGTGTAATGTACAGTACATGTAAATCACACTACAGTCATGACAGTGAATGCTGTAGTAGTTTAGTTCAAACATTGTTATTACAATGAAATTAACATTTCCAGTGTATAAAGTCTTATCCAGAGATACAGAGAGCTGTTTAAAAACTTCCCAACTCATTTGAAGTTAATGCCAATATGATGAAACATGTACATGTAGAGTATTTAATACGTCAACAGTAACATTTTACTTTTACCAAATAAATTTTTTGTTGGAAATCGACAGAGCTGGCCTCGAATTTCACAGGCTATAGCCTCAGTTGCTCCTGTTTATTCAAAACAATATTCCCATTATATGTAGGCCTACACTTTAAGATTTTCTAAAATGAAAACAGCACTTCCCCTTCAAAGGCAAAATTCCAGCCCTCCAGGCCAGCCAATCTACACAGTAAAATATTGTGCTTGATGCATGAATACATAACATGCAGGAAGTACATCATACAGTGGACATAATATGGAATATAAAACCAAACCTTAGTTGGTATCGATCCAAACCTACCCTAGATGCAGTATGTATACACCAACAAAGGAAGGAAAGAATCAGAGTTAATTCTTTCCTCAATCAAATCATTAAGCCAAATCCTTAAGCCCCCTTTCAGGCTAGATAAATTTCCCATGGAACTCCCAGGAAAATTTGGTATACATGTACAATGTGCTTACATGTTCACACTTGAATTGTTAAACCTGGGAAAACTCCTGGGCAAACAGCCATTTCCTAGGAAATGGCTACCCCTGCTTGGGAGTACGGTTAATTAAAGGAAATGGCTGCCCCTGCTTGGGAGTATGGTTAATTAAAGGTGCACCCCTCCAAATAGGGAGAAAACAGATTGTTGTCCTCATTAATATTTTGTAGGCCTTCAAAATATTCTCTATTAGACAGATTTGAGAGCCCAATAAGGATTGTGACCTTGGGGTTGTTGACTTCCAACTTGAGGCATTTCCGATGACATAGGCCCTGAAATAAATGGTTCTATTTGCCGAGAGGTGTAGGGACATTTTTCAAGATTGATGCTCGGACGTTTGGAAAATTACACCGGTGCAGGGGTGTTTTTATTTAGAGGGGGAATAACTCGACAGGCCCAGGGACTCCCCATATCAAATTCAGCAGATAATAAAAGTTCAAGAGTCATTTAATAATTGTCTCTTTACTGTGAGAAGCTGTGAGACCTCTAAGTATTTTTTGTGTATTTTTTAATATTTAGCAATTCCCACTATAACAAATGAAAGTTGATTTAGTGGGGTGCAACCTTTAGGGAGACGCCCCCCCCGCGTTTAGTCTGACTGAGTGTTCATTCTTCACAGGCAAATTGCATAGAGTATGAAATGCACAGGGGTAAGCTTGGGCGATACCACGATATTATCGAAAATCGCGATACAATTTTTTAAACGATTACGATATCGTGTCTGTTTTTTAAATCGCAATATCGGCAAATCGCGGTTTCGATGAATGATTGCGATGCATTTCCTTATCGAGATGATATGAGCTGTTTAAAAACATAAAAAGGCACCGACCGCAACCGCAAGATTCCCTACTATTGATCCCCGACTGGGATTCTTCGAAAAGACCGACATCAAACAGACGGTCTCATACAGACCAACATCAAACAAACGAAAACTGTGCGGTATTGCTCACGCACGTACATGTATAAAAACGGTCCTCCGACCACGAGGTGATTTCCCACAAAGGGAATTTCCCTTGCCTTTTCGTTCCCACAGCTACACGCCGCCATTCCTTCACCCCCTAACTATAAAGTTTACCACGTTAGGAGCATGCAAGCACATCTGCGGGATCGAGGTGATGAATACTATGGCAGTGCTGTGAGAAGCACTACGTCATAATTATTCACGCGATCGGCCAATCGGAAAGCTGCGAGAAGCACTACGTCATAATTTTTCACGCGATCGGCCAATCGGAAAGCTGTGAGAAGCACTACGTCATAATTATTCACGCGATCGGCCAATCGGAAAGCGGCCGGTCAGGAATCAGCCAATCAGCCTGTGCCAATTGCGTTCGTGGTGCTTCGGGTAACATGAAGAATAAAACCATGGCTAGAATGGAGAGCCTTACATCAATAACCAATTCGCGGCACTTCAGTTTTAACACTATTTTTAAATCTGAAGTGGGTTCCCTCATCAACGCACGTCACAAATTAACCGCGATATCATCAAATATCGCGATATATTTTTGACGATGTATCGTGAATGAAAAAAAGCAATATCGCCCAAGCTTACACAGGGGCATGATGGGTAGGCGGTGACCTACCCATCCAACCATCCAATCGTCCAATCAAATGACAAGGTTGTATTTGGATGTTATATAATTATTGTTAAAAGTTTAATTTGCATTAAATTTCAAGAAATTCTGTTTAAATTCATTTATTCTCTTTATAACAGATATATAATTTTGTTTTAGTTCACAGGCCTGATTCTCCACATAGGCAGTGGAGGAAAATTGTTGCCTGTGTCCCTGGTCATTTGCCTTGGTGCTCCTTAAAACGTTCTAAGTACAAATTGTCTTATATTGAGGTTCCCTTTACTGAGGTAAGGCCAAATAAATAAAAAAACAGTTGATCGTCCTGATTTTTCCAAAAAGAGGAGGATGAGGGCTTTTTTTTTTTTTTTTTTTTTTTCCAAGATGGCCGCCAAGTATTTCAATTCAAACAGGCCACCAATTCTTCAGTTTGAAATCACCGCTAACTTTCTTTATATCTATTTGTTGCATGAGGTAAGTTTACATCAAAAATGTTAATATATATGTCAAGGGTGGATTAAAAATACAAACATTTATTTATTTATATAATTTTTTTTTTTTGAAAAAAAAAATAATAATAATAATAAAAATAAAAAAAAGGATGCGGCCTCAAAAAAGGATGCGGGCGGGGACGATCAACTGGTATTTTTTTTCACTTGGCCTAAAACTACTTTGCCCATACAAGAATGAAGTGTTTATAACCCAAGTTCAAAGTATATGTTGATCAAGTTGGCAGGCATTTTATGTGAACTCTTAAAAGACTTCATTTGACTTTGTCAACATTTACAAAAAATTTAAGAACAAGATGAACATTTGGATAACGGTAATAAAACATTGCTAACACCAGGCCTGGATGCCACGGAGGCCATAGCCTTTTGTTTACTTGGTCTTGGCCTTGGTGTCCCTTCAAAAGTTTCCCATACTTTAAGATTTTCAAATGGAAGTACCCTTTGCAAAATGAAAATGGCCTTGCCCTACCAAGGATGAAAATCCAGACCTGTAACACCATCTTAAATTGATGCAGTTGCAGTTGCAGTTGTAATTTTAATTATTATAATTTGTTCTTGTATCCACTTGACTGCTCTTGTTACACATTGTATTTATTACATGTTTATTGTGATGTCATTTAGCCTTCGAGAAAGACTCTGCTAGGGTCAAAATGTCGGGCCATTGACCATATTTTTTGCATTTAGACCATGTCCTCTTGGTTGGTAAGCATTTTGCAACAGCTAATTCTATTTTCTCATATATGTTTTTCCCCCTGCATGTAGGCCCTATTTCACAGTCGCCAAAAGAGATCCTTGACGTAACCAACTCAATTATAATGCGGTCTGGTTTGTCAAGTGGCACAATCATTTGACTGGAAACCTATTTCTTTCCTAATGAAATAATACATAGTGCCTACCAGATTGCTGACTTCACTGCCTTTACAATGCCTTTAAAATCGCAATGGCTCAACTTGCACTAAAAGTACAAGGTTTACCGGAATAGACTTTGCAAGTCTCGCGCGTAATCGAACTTCCGGGACCATTGTGGTCCCAACCATATGGAGTTTTACGTGGGCGAGATTTTGTTTCGTCAATTATTTTAGTTTAACGTAGGTTATGACCTAGAAAAGTATACATGTTGTTGGGAATGTATAAGTGATAACAACATATGAAAGTAAAACCAATTCAACAATATAACGAAGAAAACCCAAGAATTAAACTTGACCTCAGCTTCCGGTTATTGCAAAAAATTAAGAATTTTGTGCTCGCCTCCGATCATAAAACTTACGTAAACGCTTGTTTTGGATGCGCAATTATAATCGCCAGATGCTGTAATTGCAAAGCAAACCCTTTTCATTGCAGTCTATGGTTGTTGAGGCGTCAGCATCCTCTTTAAACTGCGATACGGGTCCATTTAAGACCCATTTGACCTTCACGAATCCGCGTAAGGGGTTTCTAAAAAGTTAACATCAAATAGGCATCCTTGTCCCAGAGTTTTAATTTATTTTCAATAATAATATACACACTATTGTGATTGTTTTTTCAAAAGCTAAAACTTTTCAAATATAATTTAAAACAAAGATTTAATTTCAGAAATAAACATGTTCTTCGTTTGACGTGTTTTCTCGTTCGGATACGCGCGAGACTTGCACAGTCTATTGGAAACAAATTTGATTATTCTAATTAGATGTCTAATAATGTCATTCAACTGGAAACCTACTCTACACTTGAAAAGTGCAAACTCAATTTTAAAATGTTTATTTTTTTACTACATTCTTTCGTTAGAAAATAATTTTCTTTTCTAAATTTCCCTCATGAACAAGAAACAAGAATTAACAAGAAAAAACATCACAAACATAATGTTTTGGGTAACATTGCAATGGAATGGCGGAGCTGGTCGCCTCGCATAGTGAAAACGCCCTGGTTTTAAGGAAGAATGTGAAAGAAAAAACCTTACGTAATCATGGCACGCTCTTTGAACGAGCGTGCTGCACCTGTCATGCAATATAATAAAAAGAAAATTAAATTAGCTGTCAGGCCTGGAATTGTACAAGGAGGCCGAGGTGATGTTGCCCTGATCTTAGCCTTGGTGCCTCATCAAACATTTCCCATAGGTTTTCCCAATGGAAGTGCCTAGCTGTAAATTGAAAATGACCTTGCCCTCTCAAAAATAAAAATCCAGGAAAAAAAAAAACAAGCCTGACACTTTACAGGGTCAACTGCCTCTTTGCCCTTGATTAATGTCCTGATGCCCCTTCAAATGTTGCACTGGATATTTGCTTCTCTCATTGACATGCCCATGGAGTGTCGTGGCCGAGTGGTTAACAGCACCGAACTCAAGCTCTTGTGTTTCTGTTCAGCAGAGTGTGGGTTCGAGTCCCGGTCGTGACACTTGTGTCCCTGAGCAAGACACTTAACTATAATTGCTTCTCTCCACCCAGGGGTAAAATGGGTACCTGTGAGGGCAGAGATGGTTCTTGTGATTGATTTATCCTAGTAGCGCATACATTGTATATTGCAGCACAGGCTGTATACATGTACTCCCCAGGGAGCTGAGATGGTTTAAGGAATGAAATAAATGGCCCAGTGACCAGGGGTAATAATGTTCGAAGCGCTTTGAGACGCCCTTGGGTGTGATAAAGCATGATATAAATCCATATTATTATTCAGTGTGCCACAGTGCTCATACACAAACCACTTTCTCTATGACCCACAGATGGAGTACATTATAGGCTAAAGCCCTTTTCACACAAGAATCGGAAACTTACGTCCATCGTTTTGGGCGCCAGTTGTCTGTCCCAAAGGTTGCGTGCGATATCATGACAAACATTCACACGATGACACTTCGCGTTCCCAACGTCCCTCGTTTTCGTGAGTTCGCTACGTATTGGGTCAAAGGTCATCATTGGTTATATATTAGTTCGCTGGTTCTCTGTCGGTGTCCCGTTTAATGTTACGTAAATGCGTGTAGGGTACCATCGATCGTTTTCTCGGCGCGACATTTCTGCTTTTTTGTGCGAATTCTCAGTTTCCTGACGAACTCCGAAGATGAATGTAGCGGAAAGTGTTTTGTCAGAGATGGAAAGTGGAAATGCCAAATGCAAAAACAAAGGTAACATAATTTGCGACACGAACATTTCTTCCACCGATGCCATTTTAACGGAGGAAGGAATACTCGAACAAACAAACGACATTGCTCCCGCTGCGCATGCGTGATCGTTGTGTGATCGCATGGGACCTTGGTATCATAAACGTGCGTCGTTTCACACGACCGATCTTGGCGATTCGAAACAGGGATGCGATTTTTAGAGGTCTTGATCCCGGTTGTTTATAACGCGGGTCCCAGGTAATTTCATCACACGGATTCCTTTCACACGACGCAAATTTGCGATTTCATGACACAGATGCGATTTCATTCCCAACGACCATGGTTTAGAAAGCTCGTGTGAAACGGGCTTAAGTGTATCACACACTGTATGTATACAACGTGTATACATGTACATAACATCATTCATGATTATGGCATTATCAACTGTGCACACATCATCTTGGTTGTAAACAATGTACATTATGAGTACATACTGTAAGAGATCGCTTGTTGTCCTCTGCAAAGTGTCGAAGGGGGGGGGGTCTGACGAGCAACCGTAGACCCCGGCCGCGATCGTTGCCACCAGCTCCGCCCCTGGGAGACCGGAGGGTTAAGAGACCAAAAGGGAGAGCAGAGAAGAAGAGGGGCCCGCGCTACAGCAAAAGCCTTTAGATAAAAAATAATTAATCTGGGTTGCCAGATAATTCAATGGACTACTGCCATGATTTTATGTACAGCTCAGAATTTTAGCAAATAACCATTAAAGAAAGCAATTTCTAACCACCTTTTTCGGCACTGTAATAAGGTTCTAAGGTATAAGTCATCCATCAAATCAACTCTTTCTACCTCTTTGCACAGTACACAGTGACACCCTCCCAGTCCCACTCGCTACCCACGGCTGACATCACAAACACACAGAGCTTGTAGTTCAGAATCCCCTCACACTGGAGTTCAGCTGCTACGATCAACATCACCAAAGTTCATTTCCACTTCTTCCTCATATATGTACCAAGATAAAAATATCCTCCCATTGAAGTACTAGTCAGACTCAGACTGTCAGACGCAGTAGAACCACCAGACAAGAAGTCAATAATCTCAGGTTGTTAAAGGCCTGGAATTACATGGAACAGGCCACGGAGGCCATGGCCTCTGTTGTCCCTGGTCTTGGCCTTGGTGCCCCTTCAAATGTTTCCCATACTACATGTAGACTAATATAAGATTTTCCAATGGAAATGCCCTTTGCAAAATGAAAATGGCCTTGCCCTCTCACTGAGATGAAATTCCAGGCCTGTTGTTAGAAAGCTGTCCATGTTGTTGTCATACATCAGACCTACATTGTACATTGTACATTGTACATTGTACATGTACATGATGTAAGGGTCTTGTACAACCCCTTTTCTAGATGGAGAATTTAGGCCTACTTCATTCTACAATATTTTAAGAAAAACAGGGAAAACTGAAATAACAAAATATACTGTCACACCATTAGAGCCATTGATTCTCCTGCATTTATTCAAGTTTAAAGGGGCTGTGTCGTCAGTCATTAACCCCAACTCCCAAAGCGTTTTTGCTAGAATCCATCCCTAACCCAACACATTCCAACAGCTTATACTACATGTACCATGAGATGGGAACTGTACCCAATCTTAGGGGGACGATACACAACCTAACAAACTCCAACAGGCCTTTTTTGTTTGATTTTGTTGGAGTGTGTACACTTGGCATACATGTGCAAAATTTGATCAGTGAAATCACACAGTACCCAACATAACACCAACAACTATCTCATTAGACCATGGAGGAAAGAGCAATGCCAGACATGTACATTTCACACATCCACCATACCCACTCAATCAAATTCAAACACCATTACTCGTCAGCAAGGATACACAATCCCACAGAATCAAACACCCAATCCTAACTTCACTGTACTTAACCTAACAAAATTAAACACTTTGCCCTGTTTGAATTTGTAGGGTTAGGGATGGTTAGGGTTAAAGCAGGCCAGTGGCTGTACATGTAGATATATGAACTCTTGCGCTTTCCACACATGTGTAATGTATTGATACGAAGGGAGGGTGTGCAATGCAGTAACTTGGACAGAGCTCATAATTCCATGTACAGCCACAGGCCCGCTTTGATCATGACGACACAGTCCCCTTTAAACACAAGACAGGAACAGGCAGTTAATAATAATACATGTAATAATAATATTTAAAATTTATATTGCGCCCCTTACATTTGTACATACAAAATGATCAAACGCAGAACACATGTTAAAAAGCACAGAATGGAAGAAAAAGATAAAGAAAAAAGACTGGTCACCAGGCCAGTGCCCAAACAAAAGTATGGGGATACATGTACGTCTGTCTCGCCAACAGTGAACTACATGTAATACTATAGTTACTTATTAGATAGGCCTATCCCTGCTTGCATCGGTAATGTTTTGACCTTTTCAGGAGACAGACGCCTCTAACCCTATCTATGCTAAAAATCTAAACTAACTGGCAAGGTGACCATATTATATATAGAAGAAAGACACACTAAAAAGCGGCTTTAAAAAGGTGGGTTTTTATATTACATTTAAAAGAGGTAAGTTTCTGTTCGCTACGTATATGAAACGGTAGCGCATTCCAAAGCTTAGGGGCTGCCACAGAAAAAGCCATATCACCAAATGTAGTCAACATTTTACCAGAAGGATAATCCAAGAAAATACCATTATTCCCTGACCTACATGTAAGTTGATATGAAGATACATGTACTTTCCAGATGGAAACAAGATCCTGTAAGTACTTTGGAGAAAGTCCATGCAGAGCTTTGAAGGTCAACAAAAGGATTTTAAAATTAATCCTGTATGAAACAGGCAGCCAATGTAATTGACGAATTATAGGTGTAATGTGTTCAAACCTGTGTGTGTTAGTAACAATTCTGGCAGCAGCGTTTTGAGCCCTTTGTAGTTTAGCTATTTGTGACTTTGGCAGACCATACAAAAGGCTATTACAATAATCAAGACGACTGGTCACAAATGCATGAATTAGTTTTAAAAGAGAGTCTTGTGTTAGGAATTGACTAATATGCGTTTGATGTTGTGAAGATGAAAAAAGGCTGCAGAGCAAGCTTTATTGATGTGGGTGTTCATTGTAAGTTCAGAATCAAACCATGACCCCAAATTACGAACACATGTTGTAGGAAAAACTTTAGCATCACCTATCATGATATTGGAAATATTATTTTTTTCATTCTTTCAATAAAATGACTCTTTTTGAAAATTAGAAGAAAACACAATAAGAATCATTAGCTACGTTTTCATTAGTCTTCAAAGATGAATGGTTACAAAGTGAGCAGCTTTGTTTGCACATTTTTCATGCTGGTTGTACTTTCACTAAAGTTCATTTTATCGCAAACTTTAAAGCAAACCTTAAACCCAACCAAAGTGAATCAACAGAGTTGAGAAAATTGATTTCATCAACTGCACTCTCTTGATCTCTTAACTGTTTTATTTATTTTAATTTTTATTACAAGCGGAATGAACAAAATTAGAACAAAAACATTGATTAAATTTGATTGCTTGGGATCACCTGTTCTTAATGTACTTGCCCCCAGAAACCAATTCTGGGATCATTTTTTACCAGTTAATTTTCCTGAGTGCAAGCACCTTAAACACTTTCATACCCACCTCAGCATAAGTGGGGTTTTTTTCTCTCTTTTTTTTTAAAAACATGCACGGTACACTCAATGTATTGTCAGAGTTTTCTGAGCAAAGTTGAAGACCTTAGTACTGATTGGATGCTATTGTTATGTGTTGTAAGTTTGTCAGTTCGTGCGCCCAAAGGTTGTTGTCAATTGCTAAACAAACATTCTGTCCAACTTTTGAGATAAACTCTGATAAACCACAGAAGTAGAACACAACTCAGGTCAATGGCAGTAAAACCAGCATACACTGTAGTATACACTGTAAACCATGGAGCTTTTCGAATTGTATTCAAAAAAATAATGCTTGATATCATTTATTAGGGCCTATATAAACCCCAACCCCCTGAGCAGGGTTCTGCCCAGGATTTGTTTAGCGCCGGAAATTTTTTTGTTCCTAGTACAGTCAAGTCAATTTCCTTTCGATCGTGCACGGAGTGGTTACACACGTGCGCCCTGCAGCTAGCTGTGCCTTGAATGTAGGCCCTCAGTGCGCGCACGCCTTTACCGCCATGGGAAAACAATTTACAGCATCTATAGCATGGTGCTTACTCTGCAGTTCATTTCCGTTGTATTAAACGCTGTAGAATAGGGTTCGCAACATGATGAAACTGGTATCATGTTATTCCAAACGTAAAGCTATAATCAGCGTGACTGGAAACCATTGCAAAATCAATGCAGGTTTCGTGCGTTGGATATATTGTACATCGTACAGGCGGGAGGAATGCTCGATCCTGGATCATTAAAATAGACTCAAACCAAAGAAGTAGGCTACTCGAAACTTTGGATAAAACTGTTTACTGGTAAATAATTTGTTTTACACGTTGTTCAAAATATTTTGAAGGAAATGGGCCAAAAAAAGGGAAAATGTGTGGTGGTCGGAAAAAGAAAAAATTCTGCGAGTGCCGGTCGGGGAATCATGAGTGCCGGTCGGGTTTTCCGGCACCGACCACCATGGGCAGAACCCTGCCTGAGGGTGATTTACATACACATAAGGATGCACCCTGCATTTAAATAAACTCCCATAGCATAGTGCAAACAATGCTAAATATTCAAAAATACAAAACAAATATATAAAGAAGTCTCACAGCTTTTTATAGTTTAACAGGATAAATTATCCATTGACTCTTAAACTTTTAATCTCTGCTCAATTTGATATGGGGAGTCCCAAGGCCCATCGAGTTAACTCCCTCCAAATAAAAACACCACTACAGTGGTGTAATTTTCCAAACGTCCGAGCATCAATCTTGAATAATGTCCCTACAGTCTACACCTCTGGGCAACTATGTGTGATGTACCATTTATTTCAGGGCCTAAATTTTATGTCATCCATAGTACCTCAAGTTGGAAGTCAACAACTCCCAGCCAGGTCACAATTGGGCAGTTTTTACACCATACCCCTTTTGTTGGGCTCTAAAATCTGTCAAATATTTATGTAGAATGCTTTGAGAGCAGGCTTACAAAATATTAATGAGGCCGACGCTCTGTTTTCTCTCTATTTACATACAGTGTGGTGCACCCATTAAGGCCTTGTCACACAAAGCAATTTTTACAGAATACAGGCAACTTGGAGGCATCCAAATTGTAGCTTGCAAAAATAACTCTTCATTGGCCCACATGCCCAGGGATCATTTTCATATCAGTGGCTTATGTTCAAAGAAATGTAACAATTATAAATTATAATGTGATGTTTTGCATTCAAGGGTATTGCCTGGGACTAGCTGCCTGTAAATTGCCCACTACTATACAGAGTCCTTCATCAGTCAATGTCTATTCACAATATAAAACACCATTACAGGCCATACATACATGTAGCCTATGGTATTAACACAACTACTGTTGGACTGGGATATGGCGGTCGCCTGATCCCGTGTAAAGCATTATCAGTTCAAACATTCAGCACTCCAATCCAACAGAGTTAAACTTTTAAAAAACAACATTAAAGTCTGATGGGCTAGGGGTGGTTAGAGTCAAGTGTCAAATTCATAAAATGCATAGCGCCATGAGCGCCTGCATTGCCGGATACCGGCGCTATAAGACTTCGATTATTATTATTATTATTATAGTACAATGTACATTACACCTTTAAATCTTAAAACTTAGTTGAAAGATTGGATTAGTTTGTTTACACTTCCTCTGAACTTTCTTTCCAAATTTTCATGTTTCCTAACAGGAAATATAGTGCACGTTGTTTTTCAATGTTTGAGTACACCCGATTGGTACAGAGTGCAAAATGACAGTTTTATGTGATCTCAAACCAAGCCTATTGATCAGAGGAAGAAATGGTGAAACATTGTGGAAAAAAATAGTTCTTGATTTATCAAGCAAATTTCCCTAAAAAAAATAATTAAAAAAAATTCCCAACTAACTACACCAAAAACTCTCATACTGTACATGTAACCAGTTAACCCACACATTTTCCTAATAAATGTTCCAAATATTTGATGAGCTCATCATCCTGCTTAAAAACCAGTCCTACCCAGTTCAGCCCCATTACCACAAAGTCTCCCACTCAAGGCAACTAAAAGTATGCCCAGCTATTGTCAAATACCATAAAAGGCACAGTTTGCTTTGCTGACCATAATCTGAACCTGTCTCCATTGATGGGAAGTCATTGTATAGCGCCTGATCAGGAGGCCATTATATTAAGGGAATGCAGCCTAAATGCATCGGGAGGTGAATTTACATTTCTGCAGTAAGCTGCAAAAAGACTCAGCCAATAGACTGTGCAAGTCTCGCGCATAAGCGAATTTCCGGGACCATCGTGGTCCCAACCATATGGAGTTTTACGTGGGCAAGATTTTGTTTCGTCAATTATTTTAGTTTTACGTACTTTATGACCATGAAAATTATACATGTTGTTGGGAATGTTATACTAAGTGATCAAAAATATGAAAGTTAAATCAATTCAACAAAACAACGAAGAAAACCCAAGAATTAAACTTGACCTCTGCTTCCGGTTACTTGCAAAAAATTAAGAATTTGTGCCCACCTCCGATCACCAAATTTGTTTTGGTCGCGCGATGATAATCACCAGACGCTGTATTGTCAGACGCTGAGCCTTTTCATTGCAGTCTACGGTTGTCGAGGCGTCAGCGTCCTCTTTAATTAAACTGCGTCATGCGTTAATTCTACGCCCGTGCGATCATCGCGCGTCTGCGTTTAAACCTGCTTTTAGTGGTTGCACGTACTCAGGCGTGGATTTACAAAAGGGTTTCTAAAAAGTTTAGATCAAATAAGCATCCTTGTCCCAGAGTTTTTAGTTTGTTTCAACAAAAACTAACAAATGATTTGTGTATTTATTATGAAAGCTAAAACTAATTTTATGCAAATTGTAAAGGTTATTTTTGTTGGTCAGATTTTTTCATAGATCTAATTTAAAAACAATGATTTGATTTCAGAAAAAAATATGTTCTTCGCTTGACGTGTTTTCTCGCTCGGACACGCGCGAGACTTGCACAGTCTATACCCCCTTTCATTTAACACTGTGGAGTGTATTTTTAAAGCATCTTGACAGCTCAGTCAATTCATTCAAAGTTCCCCCAGTGGATTTGTTGAGTGTGATAACCTTTTTACCAGAGGATGCACAGCACTGGAAAAGGAAAGAAGAGAAAGACAGAAAGGGAGGGACTTGATGTTTGAAGCTTTGCATGGTGCGGAAAATAGGACGTAAATGTAATTAGTAAACTTGACAGTACAACCATCTCTTCTTGGGGGAGTGTTGGCCCTGAAAAGAGCTGAGCGTGTGTGGTATCGACGTTTCGAACAGTACACATCTCTACTCGTCTTCAGGAGAAGATGATCAGAGTATTTACTATTTATCTTCTTAGAAAGGGGGGAGGTACACAGGAGAAACCCAGATTACAATGAAAAGAGAAAAGATCAGGTTTTGAGGGCCTTCTTGAAAGGAGTGAATAGCAGTTGAATTTCTAACAAGTGCAGGAAGTTTGTTCCATAGACGAGGGAAAAAGCCCGAGAATCTTATTGCGATTATTAAAAGAGGACTTAACAGGTTCAAAAGAACACGAACTTTGCAAGTCCGCAACAGTGAAGATCCATGTACAATGAGGGCACAATGCATATTTGGTGTTTTCAAAGACCGACCAACAAAACTAAACTCAATATGCTTTTCTTACAAATTATACTTTAATTTTTTGCATTTTACAAAAGCATTCATGTTTTGTATTCACCTTTTTTCTTACAACATTTTTAAAAGGGGGTAACCCCTTGATGATGTTACAATTATTCTGAAACTATAGTCAATGAAATGGTCACTAAAGGCCAAGTTGGGGGGAGGGGGTGAAGTCTGCCTCCATGAAAGCTGTGACCCAACAATGCAAAATAAACCTTTATCATGGTTTGGGCAATCTTGATTTCCTTTCATTCAAATCAATGAACCAAACCGAGGCTAGAAGGAGAAATAGTCTGGTTCTTTTTTGTACAATGAATATTAGCATTCATTGCTGTTGTTGGATGCAAGGAACTTGATGGCAGCATGATGATGGTCTACACTATCAAATGTTCCTCAAGACAGCATGGTAGTATCGGCCATTGTAGCCATGAAGGAACAGGAAGGGCAAGCCAAGTGAAGACAGTTGAATCCTGGATTCATAGAGTTTGTGTCCTTGAGTAAGATTAGAACTCAATTGATTCACATCCCAGTAGCTACATGTTCACCATAACAGATGTACAGTACATGAAAGCATCTGATAAACAAGAACATCTGGCAACTACTGTAGTAACAGATGTGGATCAGAGCTCCACCCTGACAAACCATGAAGATATTTCATATTCGATCTAACAATCTAAATAATGTCATGTACACCTGTACTGTGTAAGATGGTTAAGGTCATCATAATGTACATTGTAGTTTGTAACATTGATGAGATGGCAGTGTACATGTACATGTAATGCACAGCATTCTACATTGAATACAAAGTAGCAAATCAACTTGTCTACCATGTCTACCATCTACAATGTTTGTACACACGATTTTAGTTGTTAACTGTGTACTTGTTGTATCTACATCTATTGTACATGTGTAGTCAATATGTGTGTCACTGTCAGGCTTGATACTTTGTGGTGAGGCAATGGAGGCCCCAATGCCCCTGGTGATCATTGCCTTGGTGCCCCTTGGAATGCATTGCCAGTATAAATTTACAATTCTCTCTAGAGCTGTCCTACATGTATCCTTCAAGGAAAAACTGCCTTGGAGCAAATAGATCCATCCATTAACCCTCTTGCTGTCTGACCATTCAATACCATTCACTGTGGTTTTGAATGATAGATAAGCTATGCCAGCCTTGCAATATGATACCATGAGGGAATGCATGTACACAGTACACAGTTAGTTCTGTGCACAGTTGTGCCACCATACACAACTTTGGCAGTTGAATGGTTTCAAATGGTTGGTCAACTCACTTGAAAATGTTGCGAACAGTAGGAGGGTTGAGCCCCGCCTCCTTACGAGTTGACCAATCACAGCCGCGAAACCCGATCACCATAAGTGCAAAGATCACCAAACGGCTCAAATGGTGATCAGATTTCGCGGTTGTGATTGGTCAATGAGAAATGGGCGTGGCTTAATGGATCGGTGTATTGCAATGCTTTGCAGAATGTGCAGCAAAACTTTATGTAGCCTACTATTTTATTATGAGCCTATCTACAATAAAACTTCTGACCGTGGGTGTGTTTTTTTATATTTTTGTTTATGTCATGGCAATAAACATAAATGAAATGCGTATAAAAACTGGAATGACGATGTTGAATTCAGCCTAGTGTCTCATCTTGCTGATTAAATGCGAGGCAGCTGGGGCCTCATTAAGAGTCTCCCTCACACACCATGCTACATTTATAATTAGTACTTTAAAACCCTCCTACTGTTCGCAACATTTTCAAGTGAGTTGACCAACCATTTGAAACCATTCAACTGCCAAAGTTGTGTATGGTGGCACAACTGTGCACAGAACTAACTGTGTACTGTGTACATGCATTCCCTCATGGTATCATATTGCAAGGCTGGCATAGCTTATCTATCATTCAAAACCACAGTGAATGGTATTGAATGGTCAGACAGCAAGAGGGTTATTGAGGCCAATTCTAACTTCTAAGAGCTAGCAGTGCTGATCTTTTTTAAAGGAGGCAATGAGGGCAAGTGCCTCCAATGCCTTGGTGCTTTTGCATTATCTGCAGTACAAATTTTTATTTCTCACAAAAAGATTATCTCTAGGGGAAATTGCCTTACCCTTACAAATTACCCCTACAAAATTTTACTGTACCAATTAATCCTTAACTCCCTATTAATTTACTGAGTAATAAACAAGAGCAACTGACTAGGGACAAACATAATAAATCAATTTGAGGTGAACAAATAAAAAGAATACATTAGTGAACAGTTGAACCTGCGACTTGCAGGTACAAACACACCGGACGGTGCTCTACTAATCAATTAATTTAACAGGAACTTTAGCATGTTTTGGACGACACCTACATTGTACACTGTAGTAATGTAATTGGGTCTTTCCATAAATGAGGGGGCCAAAGCGTGACATGGTGTTATATCTCAAAAGATAATGTACATTCTATATTCTTTGCATGTTTAAGTGGTGGGGATAGCTCATACGTTTAATGTATAACTTCAATTTCTTGAATCAGATTTTTTGTTTTCATATACGATCCAAAACTATCCATCACACTGTAACGAAGACACCGGAATCTCAGTTTCCTGTTACAGTGTGAAACTTGTGACTTGTTTTGCCATAAATTAGTAGGTTTTCATTGAAAATTTAAATTTCAAAGGGTAATATGTAAACATCATTGGTATACTGTAATTCAGCTATTTTCAATGAAAACCTTCAAACGTAGGCGAAGAAGTAAAAGCCGACAGTTTCACGCGTAACCGAGAGACTGGTGTCTTTGTTACACCGTGACTCAAAAAGTCTTCTCTCCCTTATTACCGTATTTTCTTGCGGATAAGGCGCTCGGCGGACAAGACGCAGGACCCTAAAATGACCCCAAAAATGTCAAACGTCAGCAGAAAAGGCGCACCGCCGCACAAGACGCATGTTTAACAGCACACAGAAGAACACCAGGCGCCACCCGGTGTCGGTACATTGACACAAAGACGTCATTTTGTTGCCTTTTGGAGCGTTCACACTATTCGAAGCATGAATGAAACCGTAACCACATGGGCGTGTAGAGCCATGCAGAAAAGACCAACGTAAATTGATACCGACCTTCGTCCATCCATTCAGCCAACGCTGTGCATTGTTAATAATATGAAGTCCGGCCCAATCAGCGGCCAGAAACAATGGTCCACGCACTGTCTGAAGATATTGCAACACGAACCCAGGCCCTCCTAGCATGAACATCCGACGTCCCACAATGAGGATCCTTGCTGATAAAGACAGGTTACCAGTCTAAGTCCCTCCGAGCCAGTAGATGTTGCGCCCTCTACCGGTGACTAATACCAAAACTAGCGTCGCCTTTATATATACCTTACGCAAATAATCCCCACACCCGGGAAGACGTAACAAAATGTTTCATTATATATATTTGTTTAAGTTTTTGTAATGTGTTTCTTTTTGTATATAAAATTCTTTTCCATTATTTCAAACCTTTAATTTGTTAATCTCGTTCATAAGATTTTGTTTTAAAGTTCTTTTTATTTATTTCAAACTTATAATCTCGTTCATAAGATATTTGTTTAAAACATCTATCCTCTTCTTAAATAATGTTAGTTTTGTTTTCAAGGGTCATTACCTTGTTTTCAAGGATAATTTTTTTTATTTGACTAAAAAGAGGCAATTAAAAAATGAATATTTGAACGTTTAATGAAACAAACGAAAGTGCAATTCGTATAGGTTGGCCAACAAACATTGGTACTTAATTATCCCATCCTTAAATAGTATGTCAAGCCATAATAGTACGTCAAGCACACTTCGGAGATATTCTGTACAATAAAAACCCTCAAAGTTCACCACACAATAGAGGTTGGGTGAATGCCGTTTGTACAACAGCATTGACAGTAAATCTGATTGCAGCATTTTCGGAACGAATACGCGGCCACACAGAAAAACGTTTGTACGACGCCGACGTCTGTTGGACCGAAAGTACCAACACATTGCGGCATTGTTGGAATGAAAGCACGGTCATGGGGGATGAACAAGTTGCGGCATTGTTGGAATGAAAGGACAGTCTGGGGGATTGCGGCATGATTGTTGAAACGAAAATACGGTCTCAGTGTCTGGATAGTTGAGCCTTGTTTGACGGCATTATTGAGTAAGGATTCTTCACACAAAGACCGTTGATTTGAACTGGACAAAATAAAGGTATTATTTTACGCAGTGATCATCAAAAAAAAATCAATCGTCAGCAGACAAGGCGCATCGAAAGATAAGACGCACCGATATTTTTGGGGTCAAAAAAGTCAGATAAGACGCGTCTTGTCCGCAAGAAAATACGGTATGCATCATAAATGTCTTTTGAGATATAACACCATGTCACGCTTTGGCCCCCTCATTTATGGAAAGACCCACTTGTATCATAGGGCAAAAAAAACAAAATATACTTTTAATATTCCCAATGCAATCATTTAATTGTTGTTTGGGGGTATTCCTACTGCTGATTATGGGATTTAAACTGACCTCTCACTACTATGTGTAGGTGGGGTCAGTGGTTATTATTTTTCAATAAATAATTTCTTTTAATTTTATATTTTATTCCAAAATGAGCTTACATCACTGAGTAAATCTATTTATTGCAAGCCAATTTGTGTAAACAAAAATTTAAAAATAAATAAAATGTCACAATGTGCAGGGCTCGAATTTTGGGGAAAAATCCACAAGACTACAGGGCTTGTAGCTCAAAATCTTTACTGGACAAGAATTTTTTTTACAAGACCAGATTCAAAATGTGAAAATAAAAAGTTTCTGACACAGTTTAACATGCATGTACATTTGACTGCTCTTATATGAACCCAAACTGAGACAAGTAAGAGAAGATTTATCTCTTGTCTTAATGGTATTATAAAGTGTACTTGATTACTCACAGAATTGAAAGATAATTTATCAGACCCAAATTCAACACTTTAACATAATTTGTTTCTGTTATTCAATTGAAAAACACAAGACCATCGGACTTGTTTGGTCATAAGTTTACTGGCCCAACACTAAAATTACTGGCCTCGGGCCTGTGGTCCAGTGTAAAATTCGAGCCCTGATGTGATTTAAATTGATAATGTATTAGAACAGCAAGATCAAGAGATAATTATGTCTTCTTATTACCCTTGTTGATTCAGCAAAACATTTATTACTTACCCTGCCTCGCTCGATGCGAAGACTTGAACTTTGCGCCAACGATCCCGTCTTCAGTATCTGCTCCCCAAGATACATCTCAGATCCATCCACACCGTGTCGATGGCTCAACTCAATTAACTCCGGGATAGGTTGCACCTTTAATACGACTGCCTCCGAAGACCCTCGAATCTTACTGATGATGTCATCGCGCGGTGTCGCTTCCACGTTTTCATTATTAACTTCCACAAGACGATCTCCCGGCAGCAAACCGGTCGTATTTTCCTTTTGCGTTGAGCTTGGCTCGGCAAAGTGGACGGTCCTTCTGGCTATATTCCCACCGGGCCCACTACGCTCTTCAATGATGCAACGTCGCAGTGTAAATCCAAACCCTCCGTTGGGTTGCCGGTTTAACGAGACATCTCGCTTCTTTGGCAGTTGCGGGGGAACAATATCCGGTAGCGGTAACTCCATGTCAAACGATTTCTCCCCCGGACCGGGACTCCTGACTGCCGGATCGAAGAAACTTTCATCAAATTGCGGGGTGCTCTTTAATGAAGCTGCTCTTGTTTTCTCTGCGATAAGTTCATTGTAGGCAGTGTTATCAGCAAGAACAATGGTGTCATCCAGCTTTGTTGACACGGTTCCTTTGGAAACTTCTGGAGATCCGTAACTAGACTTCCCTTTCAGAATACTCTTCTTGGAACCTGAACCTTTCTTCAAAAGTGGTGGTGGTTTGGACACCTTGGGGACCCTCTCGTGATTGCCATTTGCCTCTCTCGATACGTCTTCCTCATCCACTGACTGGATGGCATTGATCTCAAGACTGCTTCGTTTATCTTGACTCTCCTCGCTGCCACTTGTGAATTCCATACTGTAGTTGGACTCGCTGTTCCGTATCTCCACACCGGGTGCATGATAACTATCAGTGCGCTCAGACTTTTTACTGACGCTCGATTTTCTGTTTGGAAATAATCCCCGTTTGATTTCGTCGAGACGGCTAAGTTCTTCCTCTGTCATAGGTTTCTCCTTCGTTCTGTCTTTGTGCTTGACAGACTTGTCCTGTTTCTCTCGCTCTTTCTTCTCTTTCTTGTCCTTCTTGGAATCTCGGTCTTTCTTCTTAAAGTGAAACATGGTTGCTTGCTTTCAAGCTTCCTGGAAAATGAAAAGCACATCATTGCCACGCTTACAGCATCAACTACTTAATTGAGATACTTATCTGCTTAGGCCAAGTAAACAAAAATACCAGTTGATCGTCCCCGCCCGCATTTTTTTTTGAGGCCGCATCCTTTTTTTTTTATTATATATTTTTTTTCAATTTTTCCGGAGAAAATAAAATTAAAATACAAATAAAAAAACATTGTTTGTATTTTTAATCCACCCTTGACATATATATAGTTTAATTTTTGATGTAAAATTACCTCATGCAACAAATAGATATAAAGAAAGTTAGCGGGGATTTCAAACTGAAGAATTGGTGGCCTGTTTGAATTGAAATACTTGGCGGCCATCTTGGAAAAAAAATAATAAATAAAACATAAAAAGGCCCTCATCCTCCTCTTTTTGGAAAAATCAGGACGATCAACTGGTATTTTTTTAAATTTGGCCTTACATGACACACGTAGGCTTTAGAAAAACATTTACTTACATTACAAGAACTGTCAATCTTTCGTTAGCCCTGGTAGGACTTCAGTCAGTGCCACTGCACTGACGTCCTCAGTGTTTTAGCTAGGATTTGAAAAGTGGGTGTGCAAATTGAAAAACAGGGTGTGCAACTTTTTTCACTGAAAATCCACACAGAGTGCACAAACTCTCTCAAATTACCTTGAAAACATAACTTTGTTTATCAATTGTCTTAAGGCCCAGCGGGAAGCTTAATTTACTGGTTGTATACGCTCTTATTCGCTGATGTATTCTGTGCCCTGAATTTGGGTTGCAATGTAGGCTCCTATAAATACTTTTTTTAAGTTGTGGAGTTCATTCTAAGAAATTAACTTGTTTGTCCTTTAGGATGAAACTTTGTTTAGACCACAAAAATCAATAACACAAGAATTACAATTTAAAAATTGTAAAGAATGAATGTAATATATAGGCCAAAGAATCTTTAAAATTTCACAATTATTTGTTTAACCCTTTGGCAAATTTCAGATTACCTTATAATGATTGGCTCTCATTGTGAATTTGTTGATTGAATAAAATTTATTATTGTCAAATTGTTTTAATTGTTTTGCCACCTTTTTCGCCTGATGATTCCCAAAACATATTGACTGATGTTAAATGATAATTGATACTGTTTTGTATCATGGGAGCTGAAAAATTTAAGCTTAATTTATTTTAATTTTTTTAATTAAGAGGGGCTTTCCTAAACTGGTGTTTTGTTTTGTTTTTGGTTTTTTTGCTGGATGGACTAAAATCAAACTTAATTCGCTCGCAATTTCTTTTCCATTTCAATAGATTTCTAATTTGAAGATCTCAACCTTTTTTATATGCAGTAAATGTTCATCCATAGAGAAAGGACAGAGACTCTAAGGTTCAGCATTGATGGAAAATTAACGAAGTGCCACGTCCGATGATAACGCACTTCGGTGGCATCGCGGAGGCAACGTTAAAACAAGGTCCCCCAGCGAACGTTCTCGATGTTTTAGTAGCCTTAGTACAAGCATAGAGAAATGGTACAAGGGCGTGTATAGTACAGAAATCCACAGCCTCCACTACATACACTGTGAACGTGTACCGAGTTGGGAGTCTAGCCAAGCTTTCTTCATGAATATGGATATTATTTACAGCCAATCACAGTGTGCTGATAGATGGACTTTGCACCATGTGGCTGCATGCACCATACGGCTGCATGCACCATACAAACACGTGGTCGTATGTATCGGTCTGTGACACGACGCGAGCACGGTGCGTGTGACGCATGGGTGGTAGACATGACAGTGAACAAGTGAGCATCAACAACGATCGCGGCCGTGATGGCAGAAAAAATGTTCGGACATTTCGAACCATTTCACTAGCTAAAAAACCGGAGACTTGACCACCGGAGACTTGACCACCGTAGGCCTTCCCACTTCTATAAATTGTGACAAGGAAAATAATGTTTTCTCGGGACCAGAGCAGAATTGTTGGTAATATAATAAAGTTTTGACTCGCCCGCTGATGTCTTGAATCGCATTTGACGACTATCTAATTTTGAAAATCAGAATGAGAGAAAATTTGAGTCAACCTTTACCTTCTTGACAAAATCTGTTTTCGTTTTGGTAATTTTCGTTTCTTTTATGTTATTTCCCCTCTTTGTTTCGTCCGTTGAAACACTTGCTTGCTCTATGGTTGAAACAGCTTGCAAGTTTACAGATCCCACACAGCTAATCGTCAATGGGTGGGCATCCATGCGATAACGAAGGGAGTGGTATGGTTCCTAGAGTTTATTTCGTCTTTTGGTGTTAAGAATTACACACGAAAACGTTTACCAAAACGCGGGGTATCCGACTAACACATGCTGCAACTTGCGTCTTATTTGGGGATATTAATTGCATCGGAGTCAACGATGTTTTCATGTCTTTCTACAACATTATTAAATTTTAGAAATATTTTTGTCATTCAATTCAGCCCATATTTTATACAAAAGTGGTGCACGGCTTGATTTACAGTAAACAAGCCGTGCATGAAAAATAGGCCGTGTTTTCAGAAAATTGGCCGTGCAAAACACGGCTGGACGTCCTGGGTATAAAGATCCTTTACAATGCGAACAAAATTTTGAGTACAATTTTTCATATTTTTACCTAATTTGAGAAGCTGAAACTCCATTCATTTATTCTTGGTGCCCTTAACTACACTTTTGATGAGTTCAAAAACTAACAAATACATCCATGAATGACATTATTTCCGAAAATAAGTCCGAGTTGTGCACTGGCGATGTAACTCTGTCTTGTTGCCGCCCGGAAGAAAAAACGTTGAGAGTTACGGGTTAGACAGCGCCCTCTTTTGTGAACTTGGTTCCATGTCAGTTGAGGTTGTCCCATCGCCAGTGCACAACTCGGACTTATTTTCGGAAATAATGTCATCCAAGGATAACATTTACAATTCTGAATAGAGCAGGCGTAAAGTTCAGGACACAAGGAATATATATGTGAGTCAAGTTTCAACTTCCTCAAAAAGGTAAAAATATATTTTATAAATTTTATAAATTTTTTCGCAATGGCAGAGGACCTTTATACCCTGGACTCCGTCGCGTTGTATGCAACGGAGGAGTCCAACCTGGGCTAATCTTTCGTATGATGAGAGCTTGACATTATGAAATTATACTACAAATAAAAATTAAATATTCTGACTTTTAAGGATAGATTTAAAGTTAATGTCAACCATTTATTAAGTTCACATTACTCAGAATATTCTTAATAAATTATCCAAAAGTATCAAACATTTTGAGGCAAATTTGTCAAAGTATTAAATTTAGAACAATTATATCATTAACATCTGTGATTGTGTCTGTGAATGTGAGCCTGTATTTATAAAATTTATGTCTTTTTTATTTTTCCAAATTTTAGTTTTAGAAACTCTCCATTCCAGTCTTTAAAAACAAAAAAAGACTCGAAAAAGTCGAACAAAAAGAGAAGTAACAACTAAATAACATGACTAACCTAAATTTTTAGTAGAGACTGGTCAGTGGTGGTAGACTTAATTTAAAAATAAGAGTTTCAGCCCATCATTGTTGATTGTATGTGCGTCAAGCATCAATTTTTTTTCTTTTTTGTGGGGGGGGGGGGGGGGGGGGGAGGAGGCAGAGCCCCAAAAAGCACTGAAGCCAACAACATCACTTTGGACTGGTCCACCAACCAACCAAGTGTTCACGTTCCGTTGCAATTAATAAATTATGACAAGTTGTTTGTTTGTCTCAAGTTACAAGTGGACGAACAACCATATTCACGGTAAAATAAAGGCCCATACTACAAATAATTCAAAAAGGAATTCCTCTTCCGAAATACTTACCAGACTGTATTATCTGTCAGCTTTGTAAACAATAGTAAAACTACTCAAGTGGGTAGCTTTCTCCGTGCCCAACCTTCTTTCGAAGTGCTAATGGCGGCGGCGATCAACGAAACAGCGACCTCTACAGTACAGACCTGACAGAAGTAATTTATTTTTAGCGATCTGAACTATAGAGGGCGGTCATCATTTTTTGTTTTCGGTTCTTTCGGTTCCGGTTGGTTGGTGAAGTTGGCGCACGTGGCAAATTTGTAAACATTGACACGATACTCTACAATCAGTCACTTAAATCAGCTTATCTTACTATCAAGTATCAGAAGTCGGAAGATAAATTGTATGTAGATAATACTCGAATAACAAACCCTTATCAGTCAACATCAATATAAACACATAATTATTTGATCATGATGATCATGGTCACGTTGATTGATTTTTTAATATCTGTATCCAAAGGACGTTGGTAAAACGCGGTAACGATTGCGGAACGACGGAACGACGGTACGACGGAACGACGGAACGACGGAACGAATAATATACGATGTAACAAATCATATTGCACATACGTAGTTTTTTATTACCAGGGGCCTTTCTCAAACCTCGGCTTGGGCTACGGCTCCGGCTCCAGGCTCCGTCTGATGTTCGAACCACCGCGTACAATACGCTGTAGCAACAATTTATAACGGAGCCCAAGCCGGAGACGGAGCCCAAGCCGAGGTTTGAGAAAGGCCCCTGGAGCAAGTTCGAGTGCGCACCATGGTTAACTAAAGGTTGACTATTTTGACTCGAACCCACGCTGGTCGACCATTGGTTGACTACTGTGGTCGACCATGCATTTGGAACTGTAGTGAAATTCCATTAACAGCTAGCTGTTGCCTTCCCCTTTTGTGTAACTGTACTTGGAATGTCAACTGTGAATAATCACAATGGACTCTCTACTTTAGCTATCCTAGGAAGAGCCCAAAAACCCCAAGTGTTATATAAAGGCATTTAGTTAACTTCTTTTGTGTATGCATAGAGCATACCCTAATCCTTTAATTGTTGTACATAGGCATATAAAAACCCATGGAGGCAAAGACTCTCTCACTCTTCTCCAGCTTTCAAGAGAGACAAGTTAGCTCCTCATGTTAGCTAGTTATATCTTATTTAGGGTTAGTATTTAGATGGTCGTCCAAAGGCTGGTTGGGAACTGAATTGGCAGTAAATCTCTCCTAGACAGCAACCTTCTGGCTTGAGGACACCATAGTCTTTTAGGTATTTTCTCTAGGCATAATTACTATAGATAAGTTTGTAAATAATTAAACCACATTATTTGACTGGAGTGAAACGGACCAGCGTAACATCGTCAACAGGAGGCCAGTTAGTCACCCAAGACGCAGAAGTAGGGTAAGAATAATTAAAGTAACCATTCACCCTATAGAACCAATAGTCAGTGGTCAACCACGGGTCGACTAAAGGTGCGCACTTGAACTTGCTCTGATCCTGGGCGGGCATCGATGCTACGGTCGTCTCGTGCGCGAGTTCCCGGGTTGCCCCCTTTCACACTACACAATCATGCGCGGCAAAACAGCGCCCTCTCTTGGTATTTTGCTATCTTTGGCTCATCAAGTTTCCTCCTCAGATCTGTCTCCAGCTCCGAGCTCCCTCTCCGACATCTGCTCTGGGCAAGTCAGTTTGGGATCAGAGTTTTCCTGCATCAGAAGATGAGTTTAACATTACAGCATCTGCTATCAAGGGTACCGATCAGAGAATAGAAAATTTAAGTGTGACAATTCTAGACGAGTAAAGAAACGGTTAGATAATTTGTCAAAGACAGTATTACTAATATTAGGCATTGACAGAACATTTAATTTGGGATCCTGTTTTGTCACATATTTGTGTTCCAACATCTGAATCTTGTTAGGACAGAGACACAAATTTCACCAATTATCACATTATGCTCGGGCCAGATTACTATAGGGTGTCATGGCCGAGTGGTTAAGAGCATCGGATTCAAGTTCTGGTGGCTTAGTCATCGGGGTGTGGGTTCGAGTCCCGGTCATGAGACACTTTGCTATTTTTATAATTGCTTCTCTTCACCCAGGGATATAAATGGGTACCTGCAAGGGTAGAGGTTGATATTGTGTTTGAAAAAGCCTTTGGAGCGCCACGGCAGCCCAGGGCTGTATACATGTACTCCTCAGGGAGCTGAGAAAGATTAAAAGAATGTTATTGGCCCAATGACCAGGGCACTATAAATGTAAAGCGCATTGATACGTTATTGTAAAATGCGCTATATAAGAACTAGTTATTATTATTATTACTATTATTATTACACTGGGACTGTAGCTATACATTCATTGATTTGTTCCCATAACATGCAGAGTGTTCTAGACAACATAAGTGAAACTCATTTAGGATTTAGTAATTTAGTTTTAGGCTCTGATGAAGAGCAAGCTTTAACGGCCCAGCACAGCAATGCTTCCATGATGCAACTTTTGTTTTGTGTACGAGACACTTGCAAGAGAATTGTGGCAGGTATTTAGTGTAAAAAGTTGGTGTGGATGATAAGCGTAAATCAAAGATACTGAACGACATCTTTTGATCCAATGGACCACTGAGCGTTAATGATATATTGTAGATTTTGAAGTCGAACTGGTACACCTTGGTGAAATTTATGAAGTAGAACTTTACCATTATTTTCGTCCTATTTTAGACACTGGTTGGTGCCACTGTTAATACCGCACTATGTTGTTACTCCCCGTTTAAGAATTCTGTACCCATGAACTGGAAAAACAATTCTTGTGAGGCAATGAATCATGAAGCCCAATACTAACTTGAAACCCTCAAACCTACCCAATCTGATTTTAATAATTTGCTTGATATTGTTAAACTGCAGTACCTTGAAATGCAAGGGGAGGGACTACACACTATGGCATGGAAAAACAAACTGTTATTTACTCGGCCAATGGCAAGAAAGTATAAAATACCAGCTGTGTAAAATGTAACAATTGCAACTTTATAACAAGCTTTCCTCCATGTAGGCCTAACAAGAGTTGTACATTCCAAGCTTTCCTCCATGTAGGCCTAACAAGAGTTGTACATTCCTGGCTCTGCTTGAAAAGCAAAGAATCAGCGCTTACGGCGTATTTCACAGGTTAGCATGGTTAGCAGGGCTATTTTGCTTACAAGTGCATACTACATGTATGTTACTATGCATTCTTAGCAAGTACACAGCTACATGCAGTGCAACAAATTTGGCACTCTTGTAAGTGAACACATGGTGAAGAATGGTGATCGAAGGGCGTGCAGAGCCATTGAAATTGAGCCCAGATCTTTTCATGGCTCTTGTCTTCTAATTCAACATTTACTTAGTCTTAATAAGTCTGACATTACTGTACAGTGTGTTACACGTATGTTCAGGTGCAATTGATGACAAGTTTACCAACTGAATCAGCTCTGTGGTTTTTCAAGTAAACGTTCTGATATGTGACCCGCTCTGTGAAAATGAGTCAGATGTTGACAATTTAAAGAATTGAGTTATATACATGGCTGGAAAGAACACACCAGCAGCAGTTATTTGGTATATGTCTAAGCTCTGGGGTGTATCGCGTTGCTGAGTTACTCCCGTTTGAAATTAGCCAAGGTATCATTTTTGTTGAAAATGAATTACAAGTAAATTGATGTTTAAAACTACAATTTTCGCGCTACATATTAGCAAAAGGACACAAATTAGACTAAAGTATGATGTTTTCATAGCTTTATTGACTAAAAATGAGTGTTCTGAAAGTTTACCATGCAAAAATAGATCTTAAAAAAGTAATAAAAAAAATTAAAAAAATAAACAAAAATTGATATTTTCCCCATTGAAACGTCCATTACATAATAATGCATTAGGCGACATCTGACTCATTTTCACAGAGCGGGTCACATATGCACAAAGTGTCAGATGTACACAGACCCAATGCAATGGCCGCCATCGCTGAGGTCAAACAATGGAAATGGGTCTTCCTTTGACCTCTGTGAGGGCGCTGTTTGGGCTTAGTGATGTCACATGCAAACTATAGGGTCTAAAAGTATACCAAAGTGGTTGACATACACTGATTGACTGAAATGTTAACATTGCACTGTTCTAAAGAGGTTTGCGGAAAAACTGGGAGAAGCTGTAGATAAGGATGGGCAGGAATTAGAGGGGGGTAGGCTTGTGCCAGGTAATCGGGTATCCTGGTACCCGAATACAGGCGTCAATATCCGGTTTCATTATATCGGTTCGATTACACAAAACTTGAGGTGAACCTTTCATATTTGCCGTAGTCATTTAGAAGACTTTAAAATTTCAAAAACATTCCAGAATCCAGATGTATAATAACAGTAAAAATGTTTAAAGTTCTATCACATTTAAAAAATTTGGACGGCAAATTGAAGCAAAAAGAATGAGTTTGTCATGTTTGTAGGTATATGTAATTTCTACTCGCAATTTCGCTAAAATTGGTGGCAGACAAACACAATATAAACCTACGGACAAGCTGAGATTTCTCCTTTTGCAAATATTTCTTGGAGTAGGCCTACATCTTTTGAAATGATTGAAGCAAGAGTTAAACAGCAAGGGAGGGGTGGATGTAGTCTTGGTTCCAAGACGCTCCAGTGATGTAGTCACGAAAACCTAACCGCTATCTAAACCGCTATCACCCCAATAACTACTCGCCACTAGAGGGCGCTATCATTCCCGTAACCGCTATCACACCACGAACCGCATAGCGGTTACAGGAATGATAGCTCCCTCTAGTGGCGAGTGGTTCGTGGGGTGGTGAGAGCAGTTTGGAGAGCGGTTAGGTTTTCATGACTACATGGTTCGTGACTACACAACTGGAGCGCCTTGGAACCAAGACTAGGGTGGATGGGATAAAGTAAAGAAAGAATGGTGTCATTTTTATTTGACATTACTCATGGGATTTTTCTACTCCTTTGTTTTGTTCTTTAGGGAACTTTTAGACATGGAGCTTCATATTTCTTCTCATCGCCTTCGGATCGCTTCCATCCAGAAGAAAGACATCGGCTTATTCACTCATTCACTAGTTAAACTGTCACTGCTGCATCATCAACAAGTTAGGTATGGCATTCAGATTTGAGAATAGACCTTATGCATTGACGTCACCAAGCCGCCATCTTAGAGGTAAACTGATGATGAAACAATGGAAACGCGCTGATTTGTACGCGCGGCACACAAGACTGGCCAATGAGCATCTTCCTTTTGACCTCTAGGTGAGGGCGCCCTACTCAAATGACGTCATATGCATAAGGTCTATATAGAGTATGGGTAGACATTAAAGGCCTTTTTGGAAACCTGTTGTCCCTCATAAAAAAATAAATAAATGGTGTTTTGATTTTGAAGGGACCTTCCTTCAGGGTTTTCCCTTCATGTTTTTAGTGAATGGCCAGCTGGACCAGTTAGCTTGTCATTTCACTAGTCCATCACCTTTTCCACTGGTCTATATATTTTTTTTAAAATTGGGACGCTTTTCAACACTGCATGAACTAGCCAGTCAGACTAAAATATAAAAAAATTCCCAGAGCGGAACTTTAACTTGCGACCTCAGAATGTATGCGTCAGTGCATTTTGTTAATAATATAGGCCTATTCCCTTACCAAAATTTTCAATTCATTCCAATGGGAGACTTTTGGAAATCTCTGCCACAAGAGGGCAGCAGACCTACCAGGTAAAGTTGTTTGGCTGTTACACTAGTACTACACAGTGTTAGGCTTTCGGATGGCGGGAGAAAAGGAAATAAACAACTAGGTCGTCTGTGATCCCACTGTCTGGTAGTGTTGTCAGTGTATGTTCCGTCTCTAAAAATCATGCATGTCACATGCAGATTGGCCTCCTAGATTGGCCCTTGTCGTTTGTGACTGTACGGATTGCAATGCTACAGTGCTACTGTGCTACTCGCCACACTCAGCACACCACTTTTTGTTCCAGAACAGTTTGGTACTGCACACGACGTGTTTGGTATTGTGTTATCAAATCAAAAATACAGTAGGGTTGAATCTAAAATAACTTAAAACAAAAAACAACACGCAAAACGCGAAGTATTTGTTGACGAGTGCTGTCGGTGGACCGTCACTCTCATGCTTTTCCTATTCCTAAAATTTTGACTTTACCATGGTGACGAGCGCCCTCTCTTGGTGATTAGCTGAAAGTCTAAAGTCTCCCATTGGATATCCAGTTGGAAAGAATTGGATTGAGTTGGCATCGAGTTGGTGTGAGTTGGTCTATATTGGAAAACTGAACTTCCAATTAGAATAAAATCTCAGACCAACTCAGTCAAATTGGAAATTGTCGACTGTTGGCTTGATTTGATTGAATTGGAATTAGCTGTAATTTGTTTCTACCAATTGGAAATTTCCCCTCCTAGTATATTTCCAACTGGAAATGTTATTTCCCAACAGGGTCTAGTTGGGAAAAAATTCAGAATCCAACTGAGTCCAATCGGGTCCAATTGGTTTTGTGCCAAAACACAACAATGGAAAAATTCCAATAAGTTCCAATTGGAAAATTGAATTGGACATTTTGATAAGGCTTTGTCCAAGGTGCCATTCAGAAGCCCTTCAACTTGTAACTTGCTGTATAGCCAGGGATCACACATGAATTTATGACACAATCTGTGAAGCGGCAGTAGAGGGATCACCAAAAGGGGATGCGACTTTTATTTCAAACATCAAGTAATAATGTGGTTTTTACGTCAAATTTTATTTCAACCAAATTGTTTTAATTTTGTGCAGTTGCAAGTTTTTCAGTTTCACAGAGACCTGCGATGATTTCTCATTAATCACAGATCAAGACGGTCTTAAAGGTAATTTGAAAGGGAATTTTTCCCCCATTTTCTTGTTGAGTACTTGCAGGGGATCAGTGTGTTGGGTTGACAGGACATTGGGTCAGGAGATTGGGTGGGGGGGAGCTTGAACACCCCCTACTGCTTGCCCCATTTCTTCTTCTGACAACTTATGCATAATTTTATATTCCAACGTTCATATGAACACCTTTTGTTAAAGACTAACCCGAGTTCATACAGTTGTTGATCAGTTGGAAAAGGTCATTACATTATTAAAGATACTCAAACCACAGGGCGTAGACTCCATTTTTGTAAGAGCAAGACAGTGTTCCTACGTACATACAGTAGTAGCTGTGAGGGAAATGGTTTCCACTGGAACTTTTCAAGGGGCACCAAGGCAATGACCAGGGGCATGGAGGCAATTGCCTCTGTTGCTTCCACCATGTATCGGGCATGTAAACTTGTGTTTTAGTCTTTTCAAATGTTAATTACTATAGACCATGTTACCTTTGTTTACAGAAATAGTAACCTTGCACATTGTAATGCATTTCCTGACAGGCAAGATACTACAAAGGCCATATGGGAAAATTTACATTTGGTGTCATAATTTTCACATAAATTTAAGAGTTAGAAAAGCAACAGCTGTACAGCTTTTTAGATGTCCCTCCTTTCTTCATATCAAAAGTTGAGAAAAATCAGACTGTGCAATCTCCATAAAACATAAAATTTGTTGTATTCTTCCATTGAGCTGTGTACAAACTGCCTGCAGGATGTCCAGCCTCTGTGGCTCTTTTGTAAACATGTGATGTCACAGGTCACATGGTCTATTCATCTAATTACAAAATAATGAGTTACCCTCTTTTTTTCCTATAGAACTACCCTCCAGGGCAGAGCTGATGGTACAGCCCACAGTGTGGCTAGCCTTGGATGCCATCCCAAGCTTTGTGGATGCTGACGGCAACAATGGCCTCACGATGACCACCAAGTCCGTCATCACAAGTCTGGCCGACATGAACATCTCTGTCTACAACTTGTCAACGTACCAGACGGATTTCATACTCGTAGGTTATTATAAAACCATGTCTGTTTGCCATCAGTCGATCAGGCAAACTTAGAATCAGATACATCATGAAATGTTTGAAGGGAGAGGATTGTGTTATTGGGAATCAGAGGAAAGTAGTGAAAACCCTCTTATACATCATACACATGTACATGTATGTTGTCACTGTTTTCTAAGCAAAAGGTCAAAGGTACACGTCCATCCATCACTGGTAGTTCGATAGTCTGGTATCTGTCATCATTTGCGAGTCTCAAAGTGGTGTTGTTCGGACTAACAGGAATTGAAGTTTCACAGTTTGTTAGTTCAACCCCCGAGAGATTTCAGATATTTTTTAATGATGTAAATTTGTACGTCCCATGCAGTTATTCAACCCTGTGACTTTGTACGAAGCAATCATTGCATTACCACGAACTGTTAATGTTTATGAAAAGCAGATGGTTTCTTCCAATTACTTGAGTTTCTTCCAGTTTTGATTTGTTGACGTACATACCGTAATCTTCGGAATATAGGCCGCCCGCGGTATAAGCCGCTATGCCAAGAATTTGTCAAAACAAGATTTATGCGTCAGTGTATAAGCCGCCCGGCGTATAAGCCGCAGTAAGGACCGCACGCACAGGGGGGCCGTGCGTGTTGGCGGTCCTTTGTGGTGATGTACAGTGACTAGCGGACGGCACAACAGTCACTGTACATCGCCACAAAGTGCGTCTTGCGTTGCATTAAAGTAAAAATGTACTGAAGTTAACATGTATCGATCGTTATTGAAATAATTTATGAGAATGGTCTGCAGTTAAGTGGGTCTATTTTCTTTTCGTAAATTTTGAATGGTGATATATTTTGGGGTAAATATTGCCGAGATCTCGATATTCGCGTGAAGTTTTTTCGAACGCGGAAAAACGGTTTTACGCCGCAGGGAGGAAGTGAGCAATTATAAACAAACAAGACTTGACTGTTTGATAAACTGCTGAGGTAAAATCACTGAATTTAATATTCATATTCCATGACAACAGAACGTCTTTACATTTTTATGTGCCCTTTTTCACTAGTTCCGACTCAATTAATTAATGGTTTTTACCTCCACGATTGAAGGAACGTTGCGCGCGATCTCTGAAGCTAGTGCATCGCTTTTTATTCTTATACACGTTCACGTGACGTTTCATAGTCTTGGTTCGTGACTACACAAATGGAGCGTCTTGGTCGTGGTGTGGTAGCGGTTACGGGAATGATAGCGCCCTCGTGGGGTGTTAGCGGTTTAGAGAGCGGTTAGGTTTTCGAGACTACACAACTGGAGCGTGTTGGAACCGAGACTAGACGTTTCCAGAACACATGGTGATTTCTCACTAAGGGAATTTCCCTTGCACCCTCGCTCCCACGGATACATGCCGTTTCTTCATCCCCTGATAATAAAGTATAGCAAAGAGCAAGCACATCCGCGGGGTCAAGGTGATGAATACTATGGGATGGCAGTGGGATGTAAGCGGCCTGTGGGAAGTACGTTCGTGCTCTGAAAATTATGAAGACAGACAACCATGGCTAGAACAACTTAACTACTGAATGGCTAACGCTAGTTAGAACGTAGATTTGTAACCATTTATGGAAAACGCAACGTTAATAAACAACACTGCATGGCGATACTACACTGGTCACCTGCTTCATTAAGTACGGTACACGCAAGCGATCACCAGCGAAAGTCGAAGCAAGCATGGTGGGCGCAAGTTTGACGACTCCTCAGCTCAAAAGATAAGCTGGGATTTTCAACAACATTTTGTAAAAACTATCACTATATCACACAGGCCATGTTTTGGTGGGATTTTTTTCGTTTTAGAAAATTGTTTCGTTGCAGAAATATTTTACAAACGATCTTTTTAAAAACAAGTTTTATTGCTCGGTGTATAAGCCGCCCGGGATATAAGCCGCCGAAATGTTTAAAAGGGCCAAAATCAATGTATAAGCCGCGGCCTATATTCCGAAGATTACGGTAGTCTTTAAATGTACATTATTATTTTTTATTTTTTTATTTTTTGCTTTCTTCTTTAAAGGCCCTGTACACGATTGGTAAGATCGAAAAACACAAATGTTCACAGATTCACACATAACTTACATGATTTAAAGTAAGTAATGGTAGAAAGGGTTCCTTAAAATATTTCTGCCTGAAATGCTATCGTTTCTGAGAAATGAGTAAAACAATAGTTTTTATCGCGCGCGATAATAAACTCCATGTTTGAAAAACAGAAAATACATAAGGTCTCTTTTCACTATTTTCTCGTGATCTCGATGACCAATTGAGCTCAAATTTTCACAGGTTTGTTATTTCATGTATGTGGTTGATTACACAAAACATGAACACTGTCTGTGATTATTTTGTCAGCTCTGCCAATCCTGTATAATACCTTTAAAGGGTGTGTACAACATTGGTAAGATTGAAAATATAAATGTTCACATTGCACATAACTTACATGGTATAAATTGATGTTTTATATACTTTTTTATTTATATATTCGATATCCAACAGCGGATATCTGCCATTTACAGGTATCATTAAAAAAAAAAAAAATAATTATGTATATTATAGAAGTTAAAATTACAATTGCAAAATGTACATGTCACAAATTAATAAATAGAAAAACTAGTAAACTGAAACCCACATATGAAAAAACAGACCATAAAGATGGTCATGGCGGAAAACTTCCCCTAAAATAGTTTTGCTTGAAAAGCTATAGTTGTTAGGAAATGAGTAAAAATCTGATGTTTGTCCAGCCAACCTCCCTTTAGCCTGTTTCAATTTCCTCATGATGTCCGTAACTCCTGTTTTCTTTCGTATTTCTGCACATGTAAACCTGGCTCTGATCTCATCGGGAATTACAAATCAATAAAAGTGTGCTCCGAAACTCGCCCCCTGCTGATTATAAGAATCAATCTATCATTCCATCACCATGTGAGCTCAGCAATCCAGCTGTGCTCCAGAATGCAAAAGTTTGTAGGCTAGCGTTTGATTTCCCAAGAGATGTTGCCGTATTTCTCTTCTAGGAAACTCTGATAAACTAGTCTTTACACCAACACACCATTGCCTGAAGGCAGAGTATAACCTTTGGTTTTTGGAACTGTTTCGATCATTTTAATCCTATATAAATGTATAGATAAATACAATAAAACTAACCTGTGAAAATTTCATTTCAGAAGGTGGTCGTGTTTTTGAGATATCGCAAAAAATCTGGAGCGAAATTGTCCACGCAGAAGAGAAATTCCGTATAAGAATACACAATCTGAGAAACGTATCTGACAGTAATGTTTCTCAGATTCCAAAGTTTTGGACACAAAAACTAATAGATTTTTCCATAACCAAAATGCTTTTTACTAACGAAAGCTGCTGTGCTTCTAAGCAATAGGTTTTTATTGCCATTAATTCTAAGAGCGATTACCAAATGTATGCCTTCCCTTTAAGTTATTTTGCTGATGCAAGAATGTAAAGTATTTGTGTCACTTTCATAAGGTGAAAGAAGATGACTACGATGACGTGGTGACGTGTCTGAGCAAAGACTTTAAGATATTTAAAGAGGGCCACGACGGTGAGATGAGCCCAGTTGTCTTCCAAGAAATCGACGAGAGCTCCAAAAGGAAACCTTGTGAATGTCGTAAGTCAACATCAGATTAAAGACATAGAAGAGTATGAGTAATAATAATAATAACTAGTTTTTATACAGCTCTTTATCTACAGACGACTCAAAGCGCTTGTCATTATTTATTTCCAGACGGGTTTTCAAATTTTTGAATTATGAGACTCATGTATGCAACACCTTGTGAGAGTTTACAAGGTGCTGGGGCGCATTCAGCAGCCACTGCCCAGAAACACAGGGGCGAACCCCTTCTTTGCGATAAGTGTCACTGGGTTCTTTTACATGCAATATAATGGTTAAGTGTCTTGCTTTAGTGTCAAGACTGGGACTCGAACCCACACTCTGCTGATCAGAAACACCAGAACTTTGAGTCCAGTCACTTGACCTATCGGCCACGACACGATTGGTTATAAAGGGAGACAAAAAGTACTTGTTTCAACATGTTCAATCAGCGAGCTTGGTGTTTTATCAGTACAAATCTCCCAAAGAAATATTAAAAGTATATGAAACAGCATTTGAAGATCCCCCCCCCCAAAAAAAAAAATAATTAAAATAAATATACACCTACTTGTAAGTTACTTGTAAGCACATAAATAAAACCAAAGCTGTTTCTTGTTTGCACTATTACATATATTTATTTTATATTTATTGGGTTACATGAAACCGGTCACATGAAAACAAGAGCCTTATGTACATCGGCCCCAATAATTACTTATTTCATAACAACTGATTAACACTGATTTGTGATTACCTCAAAATGTCATCTAAGTATAGTTGCGCTTCCACCGATGTAACCTTCAGTCGGAAACCTAGCCCCATGAAACTTGCGAGCGCTATGGCAACTATACTAAGTCAAAAGTAATACAAATTGATACAGTGGTGCGGTGGGTATTTTCCAGCTCTGATCACCGTGCCAATCCCCCAGTTGACACAATCAAGAGTAAAATATCTGAAACTTTGGATTGTTCTACTTCACCGTCAGATTATTTGTTTACAGTGGTCTGGTGGTGCAGCAAGGATCTTTTTTTTTCTTTCTTTCTTTTCTTCTTTTTTGAGGAGCCTACTTTGCTTGAACAATTTTCCCAGGAAGACTTCTCCTGAAAGACTTTTTCCTTACAAGAAAAAAGACAATCGGTGTACCCAGGGGTGGGGGAAGATCCCCCCTTTAACATACCTACCCTCAACTCCACCCCACTCCTAGCCCAACCCCCAGCCCTGAATGACTTTTTCCTGACAAAATAAGGACAATCAGCGTCCCCAGGGGCGGGGGATTATCCCTCCTTAACACACCAACCCTCACACCCACCCTCGCCCTCAACCCCACCCTTCATCACTCTCCCCTACCAAATGCAACTCACATGCCCTCAAGTGATTACAAAGTTTGAAATAATGTAGATTGGAATGTTATTTTTGTTCTGTGTTGTTTTTTTCCCAGCAGACTCTCCGAGACCAATCGTACATTCCTTCCAAAGTCCAGATAATCGCTTCCTGGTGACATGTCTCCAGCCTGAACAACTCTCTCATCTTACCTCCACACTCCTAAAGCTCATGTTTTATTCAAACAGGTATAACATAATAATAATGCATTCCGTCCGTGGCAAGACCCAAATGCACGCTGTACAGGCATGAAACTGTTAATGTTGCTGGTACATTGTCACTGCATTCATTGGGCCCAATCAATCACTTCTCTGCCACCATTTTACCCATGGATGAAGAGAGTAAATTATAGTTGAGTGTTTTGCCCAAGGACGTAGATGTCAGGACAGTTGGAACCCTTTCCTGGTGGACGTCGTCGCCACAACAACTTGACAAAAGTTATAATGTTCTGCTAAATATTGCCATTTTTAATGCGATCATCCGTGAGAAAAACTTTGTTTGAATCTAATCTTCTGGCAATGACACCAGCAACTATCTTTCTAAAGGGTTCGGACCTCCCTTCCCCAACAACATGTTTTCTTTTTTATTTATTTGTAAACTTTAAACTTGCTCCATGTTTATCCCTAATCTTGCTACAGAACTGAATTCCATTGCCTACTTGCGTCATGTCCAATCTTGCTACAGAACTGAATTCCATTGCCTGCTTGCGTCAGGCCCATGAATCATCATAAATTTCAAGTTACTTATTTCACAGTTTAGCTTTTTAAAATTATTTTTATGTTTACCTTATAAACATCTAGAATCTCCCCTGATGCCCTGAATTGTTTGTGTGTACATGTATATATCTACAATGGGGTGTCATGACCGAGTGGTTTAGAGCATCGGATTCAAGTTCTGGTGGTTTAGTCATCGGGGTGTGGGTTCGAGTCCCGGTCATGACGCATGTGTCCTTGAGCAAGACACTTTGCTATAATTGCTTCTCTACACCCAGGGGGTATAAATGGGTACCTGCAAGGGTGGAGGTTGATACTGTGTTTGAAAAAGCCTTCGCAGCGCCACGGCAGCCCAGGGCTGTATACTCCTCAGGGAGCTGAGAAAAATTAAAGCGCATTGATACGTTATTGTAAAATGCGCTATATACGAACTAGTTATTATTATTATTAATAATATGTTGTCCAGTTGCATTTCTAGAACCTCTTCATGGCAATGAAAATGACGATGTTTTCTTGTTTATATCTTTTCAGTTTTCTTCCCCCACCCAAGGATGGTCACGAGAGGTTTTTATCTCTCTCTGTCATCAATCAAAAGATATCTCTTGTAGTAGATGTAGAGTCAATGGCATTGTAAGTTTCAAAGTATTTTTCTTTTCTTTTCTATAATCTGCATTTATTTGGTTGTTAACTGGGCTGCTTTGTGCTATGTCTTTGTGGCATGTCGTGGCCGAGTGGTCTAGTTTACCGGACCCAAGCTTTGGTGTTTTCAGTAGCAGAGTGTGGGTTTGAATCCCGGTCATGACACTTGTGCCCTTGAGCAAGGCACTTAACCATAATTGCTGTGTAAAAAGTTGGGAAGGTAGTGCATTCTGCTCTGCCAGCCAGGCTCCTAGTGGATGATACCCATGCCTACATCCTTACTGACTGTAAAGGGGGTAACCCTGTTTCAGCCCCAGGAGTAGGTGGCAATATGCCCCTGGTGGCAGTTGATTTGGATCAACAGACTTAAAACTTAAAGATATGCATCCAGAAGTTAGCTACAATTATTGCCTGTGAGGTGACTTTTCTCATGGCCTTTTCACATTTACCTTTGTCAAATTGTCAGTTCACCATACTGCAATTACAGGAATCCCACAGGCGTACCCTAAGTTTATGACCCATTGTTGTCGTCGTTCTTTTTTTACTCATGGCCACTTACATGTATTCTTCACTTTTATTTCTTCCACATTTTGCCTGTGACGTCACTTCTGCAACATCCTAGTATAGCTAATAAATAAAAAAGAATACATATCACTAACAAAATTATTTGTGCGACACCTTAAATTAAAACTTTCTCAATATAAAATTTGCCCAAAATCGGACCTAGCACCTTTAATCATCCAATATGTCTTTTGGTGACATTGTCTTTAATTATCATAATTTAACATTGTCTTCATTAACAATTATTTTAATTGACTCATTCTACACTAAGGTTTCCAAGTGGGAGTTTGTGCACAGGAGCCCAAGAATTCTGGAGAATGATTAAGATTGGAAATCTCCCTTTGGGGTTCGGTAAGTATATGCCATCTCATCATCAGTAGTCTTGGCTCAAGACGTCAGTGATCGATTTGTGGAATGTGTATGGACACTCATAGTAATCTGTTATAGCGCACCCTCTAATGGCATGACTTAAAGGCAAAGTATACCTTTGGATTGTTGAACCATTCGATTGTTTTAATCAAATGTACATGTATACAATAGGCTGTGCAAGTCTCGCGCGCATTCGAACTTCCGGGACCATAGTGGTCCCAACCATATGGAGTTTTACGTGGGCGAGATTTTGTTTCGTCAATTATTTTAGTTTAACGTAGGTTATGATCTAGAAAAGTATACATGTTGTTGGAATGTAATACTAAGTGATAACAAAATATGAAAGTAAAACCAATTCAACAATATAACGAAGAAAATCCAAGAATTAAACTTGACCTCAGCTTCCGGTTATTGCAAAAAATTAAGAATTTTGTGCTCGCCTCCGATCATAAAACTTACGTAAACGCTTGTTTTGGATGCGCAATTATAATCGCCAGATGCTGTAATTGCAAAGCAAACCCTTTTCATTGCAGTCTATGGTTGTTGAGGCGTCAGCATCCTCTTTAAACTGCGATACGGGTCCATTTAAGACCCGTTTGACCTTCACGAATCCGCGTAAGGGGTTTCTAAAAAGTTAACATCAAATACATGTGTAGGCATCCTTGTCCCAGAGTTTTAATTTGTTTTCAATAATAATATACACACTATTGTGATTTTTTTTTCAAAAGCTAAACCTTTTCATAAAATTGTAATGATTAATTTTTGTTGTTCAGATTTTGTCATGAGATATAATTTAAAACAAAGATTTAATTTCAGAAATAAAATGTTCTTCGTTTGACGTGTTTTCTCGTTCGGATACGCGCGAGACTTGCACAGTCTATAATACAACTAAAATTTCATTTCAAAAGGGTGTTGCGTTTTGGAGATATCGCCTAAAATCCGGAGCGAATATGTCAGGAAGAAGAATCCCTAAAAGGAATACACAATCTAAGAAACTTATCTGACAGTAACACTTCTCAGATTCAAATTTTGGGGCATAAAAACTGATATATTTTTACTTTTAAAACCGCATTACTTAAATGTGTAATGTTTCTCAAAATGCTTTCTACTATCGAAAGCTGCTGTACTTCTAACCAATAATTTTCGATTGCCATTAATTTTAAGAGTGATTACCAAACGTATACCAACTTAACTTAAACTAGTTCTCACTAACATCATGGGAATTCTGCAGTATTGGGTTAAAGGCCCTGTACACTATTGGTAAGATCGAAAAACACAAATGTTCACAGATTCACACATAACTTACATGATTTAAAGTAAGTAATGGTAGAAAGGGTTCCTTAAAATATTTCTGCCTAAAATGCTATCGTTTCTGAGAAATGAGTAAAACAATAGTTTTTATCGCGCGTGATAATAAACTCGATGTTTGAAAAACAGAAAACACATAAGGTCTCTTTTCACTATTTTCTCGTGACCTCGATGACCAATTGAGCTCAAACTTTCACAGGTTTGTTATTTCATGTATATGGTTGATCACACAAAACATGAACACTGTGTGCGACTATAATGTCAGCTCTACCAATCCTGTATAATACCTTTAAAGGTCGGGTCACAGATTGGTGAATACTCCACAAAATTAATGACCATAAAAACTTAGTATAATAGTAATACAGTATAGTATAAAATATTTTGAGAAAAGATTCTCTTTTACACACAAACTAATTTATTTTGAGTGAACAAAATAATTTCTTGAGCACTCGAAGAACTCAAGTTATTTTCGTAGTTATTTTGTATTATTATTATATGTCCCTTTAGGGGCTCCTTATAGCCTCCTAGGCATTTGACTATTTTATGGTTTCCTAGTTGAAGCATTGTTTGCTGTTCATAAAAACGTATCATCACCTACCAACCCTGCTCCATAAAACTACTATTAGAAATAAATAATTCACTGGTGACACAAGTTCAGTCTTTAAAAACACAAGGGTCTCAAACAGGCGTCAGATTTGCTGACTGGAATAACACTCTAACGGGAGACTTGCCCAGCTCCTGAAACGTGGTCATGCCCGTCCAAGTTTGCCCCGTCCCTTTTCTGGGGAGCTCTCCTGGTCACTTGAGCTGATATAACTCCCATCAGAAGTGCTTGACAGAAAACTTCTTCTTCATCAACACTAGTATTTCCACGAACTGTCGCTCTCCGACATTTTGATTAGCTTGAGATGTTTTTTTTGCGTTTAGTAATACACGTTTGTGAGGGGGGTAAACAAAATGAGTCCACAGTATAAGGTCACAGTGCTGTTTTGATTCCTAGGAGATTGATGGCTTTTTGTGAAGCTCAACGCAATGATTTTTGAGCGTTCACATTCTCTCAACATTTTCTGGAATGGTAGGTGTCTATTGACATTCAGTAATGAATGCCACCACAAAGAAATGAGTGGAATGCGGGGAGTGGGTGCCTAGCATATGATTGTTTTTTTCTAAAAATACCAAAACTTCCGCCTAATCTGACCAGAATACATGTAGCTCCCCCATGGCTGATTACTAACATTGAGATGGGAACAGACAACTGCCTTCAGGACTGTTTGAACAAGAGATGGAATGGTGCATGGAAATATGTGCAGTTGTTTTAATCACACTGGGGAGTGGGGCTGGTTGTTTGGCATCAGAACAGTTTGATGTTAGAAATGGGTAAAGGAAGCAATCTTGTCATACTTGGAGAGTCAAATAAATAGGTAATGAGTAAAAACGATGCAGGGAGCTGTGTCTTGCTATGTGTGAAAGAAACAAGGTTTGTCAAATGATTTAGACTCTCATTTTTCAGCCTAATTAAAGCAAAAGTGATTCAGACTTCAAGGTTTATTTTTATTTCCACAGTATCAAATCTTATCAGGCAATATTAAATAAACATGTTTCAATATTAATACAGTTATTAAAGCCAGATTGATATAAAATAATACACTTTGGGGAAACTGCAGGGGAGCTCACTAAGAAGCAAAGCTTATAAGCGTGAGCCCCAGACAGGTACGCTCATTGAGCCCAAACCAAAGACCCATGTAACTTTAAATACATAGGTTGAATAATCACTTAAAATAGTACAAGGTAGGGCTCAAGGAGCGTACTGTATTACATTACCATAAATACAAAACGTAGACATACGAACAATACAGATCAAAGACAAATGAGATCAGCAGAGCAAAATAAGTAAAGATATACATACTCTAAGTTATATATGAAATTAAATCAATTATGAAACTAAATCAATTATAAGTTTGAATTACAGTAGATTTAAATAATCGTTTGAAAATGGAAAGATTAGACAAAGCTTGAAGTTGGTTGGAGAGCGAGTTCCAGAGCTTGGGCCCCCCTATATTTAACAGAATTTTGGGCCAGAGTTGTACGGCTAAATGGAATGTGAAATTTAGAAACTTGTCGAGTAAAATGCGAGTGAATTTCACAATTCTGACTAAATATACTATTTATAGATATTGGTAACATATTATGCGTAGACTGATACATTAGACACCCAAGTTGAACATTATACATGTCACTAACTTTTAAAGTATTTTGTTTTACAAAAAGGGGATCAGTGTGTTCATGAAAGTCAGCAAAATTAATTACACGCAACGCTCTTTTCTGTAATAGTAGTAGTCTGTTTAAATTAGTAGCGGAACTACTGCCCCATGCAAGCAAACCATAATTAAGATTAGATACAATCAAGGTGTTATAAAGAGATTCCAAGACATTACTGGGTAAAAAATACTTGATATTATTAATTACACCTATATTTCTTGCAACAGTTTTACATAAGTGATCAATATGATTTTTCCATGTTAACCCTGAATCAATAAGTAACCCCCAAAATTTACAACAATCGGTTTTAACAATTACAAAATTATCAATCATAATATCACTTGGTAATTCACTGGCAGAGTTACTGAACAGCATATAACTAGTTTTAGAAATATTTAAGGACAGTTTATTAACTCTAAACCAATTCGCTACATATTTAAGTTCATTGTTAACAACATCAGTAAGATAATTGAGATCACTGTGGGAACAAAATAAATTGGAGTCGTCAGCAAACAAAATAAAGGAAAGCCGATCAGATGACTTTATAAAATCGTTAATATATATTATAAAGGGTCCTAAGATTGAGCCTTGGGGTACTCCATGCGTAAGGAGCCTATAATTTGAGTTAAAACCATTAATAGACACATACTGTGATCGATTTGAAAGATAGCTCCTAAACCACTCTAGGGAAACCCCCCCGAATACCATAAAAAGAAAGTTTATACAATAGAATCTCATGGTCAATTGTGTCAAAAGCTTTTGAAAGATCTAGGAATATTCCCAGAGTGTGTTTGGACTCATCAATAGCATTAGAGACTTTGTTTATAAAATCAAGTAAAGCATGGGTAGTAGAATGTCTTTTACGAAATCCGTATTGAGAATGAGTGAGTATTCGAAACTTATCTAAAAATTTGATAGTACGGTCATAAATACATTTTTCGAGAACTTTTGAAAAGCATGATAATAAAGAAATTGGTCTGTAGTTATTAACACAAGTGGGATCACCTTTTTTATAAACCGGGATAACTTTAGCAAGTTTTAGTTGAGAGGGGACTTTACCAGTTAAAAAAGATACATTAATGATGTGTGTAAGAGGTTTACATATAGCAGTTATACAACGTTTTAGTATAAATGAGCTAATCGAATCATGTCCTGAACTTTTCTTATTTTGAAAACTATTCACAATATCAATTACATCATATTCGGTTGTTGGAGATAAAAATAAGGAATTGGAGTTTGGTGTTATTAGGTAATCTTTGAAATCAGTGTTTACGTGTGTACCCTGTATATTACTAGCAAGATCTGCACCAATGTTGACAAAATAATCATTAAAACAATTCGCAATTTTCTGTGATGTCATTTACTAGTTTAGTATTATTATATATTATTATATATTATATATTATATATATTGGTTATATATTGGTTTATTATCATTCATCTCGTGGCCCAAGGGCCAAATTACAGGAATGTTACAATATAAAACATTAAAAATACAAAACAGTTAAAATAAAATAAAAACAAGACCCGGAAGTAACAATCATGAATTTAACAACTTAATGTAGTGAGGAATCGGGCTCCTTCTGAATCGATCAGTCCTACAGGGTAACATTGAAATGGCTTGTGAGTTGCCCAAATTCCTGCCATGTGTGTTTTTCCTAGTTGGGGGGATGAGGTTTTCTGTTTGCCTGCAATTAGCCAATGACTGAGCAAATTTGTAACAATGAGCTTGCCTACGATCAGAAAGAGTTTCGATTCCACACTCATTGATTGCATCTTTATAAGTAGTGTAGTTTTTCCCTAGCATGATTTTGCAAGCTCTCTTTTGTACTTTTTCTAAAGTTTGAACCTGAGCTTTGGTGAGTGAGGAATTCCACACTACATCCCCGTACTCTAACAGGGGTCTAACATATCCTTTATAAACCACTGACAGTTCATCCTTGTTAAAACAAAATTTCTTAAGTGTACGCAGCATATATAAACGTGAGTTAGTTTTTTGGGGGATATCCGAAATGATAGTATTTATAGTTTGGGAAGTATTTTTGTTATTTAGAACTGAATTGATAATTTTCCAAGTGTTACGTAAATTATTCTTTTCTTGTTCAAATTTACGAGCATAGTACAGTTGTTTGGATTTACGTAGTAAAGTGGTTAAGTAATTTTATATCTTGTGTATTTAGTTTTTCTAAAGTTTGTTGGGTTTGACAAATATTTATGGTACAATTTATTATTTTTATTAATAGATCTGAGTAAAGAGGGGGTAATCCAAGGTGAATTAGAACAGTGGTTACTTTTTTTACGTTGATTCTGTTGTTTCGGAGGAAAATTTATGTCGAACAAATAATGAAAGGAATCCATAAATGTATTAAATGCAATTCCTCTGGATTATTACAATTAAAGACTTCAGACCAATTAGTGGCTGACAAATCATTGTTAAATTGTTCGAAATTATTGCTACCAAAGATACGGGCAGACGAGGTATAGGCGTTTCCACTATTTAGGCCAGTAGTACTAGATGATTGATAGAACATAAAAACCGGCAAATGATCAGAAATGTCGGTTATTATAATACCAGATTCCGCTGGAGGTAAAATGTTGGAGAATATGTTATCTATGAGTGTTGCAGATGTATTAGAGATACGAGTTGGCTTATTGATTAATGGGAGAAAAGAATAAGATGTTACTAAATTAATAAATGACTGAGATGAGGAGTCGCTAAGGTTCAATAAGTTAATATTAAAGTCACCAGAAATAATACAGGGTTTACATTGGAGAGCTATACGTGAGCAAATGTGTTGAAAAGTAGCCATAAACTCATCGTGATTAATAGAGGGTGCTTTGTATACCACACCTGGAATAATATTTTTAACTGTTGGATAAACCAGTTCAATAAAAAGAGATTCAAGTGAATCATTCGAAAACGTCAGGTCTTCCCTAACAATAAAATTCAGATCCGTGGAAACATATAAAGCTACCCCACCCCCCGCTTTTGCACCTTTTCTATTATTTACAATAAGTTGGTAACCTCGCGTTTCAGCCCGAGAGAGTTTTTCTCAATGGCCTCATGTTCTACCCTAGGAGAGTCTTCCTCCATGTTTTGACCCTGGACGAGTCTTTGTCAATGGCCTCATTTTTCGACCCAAGGAGAGTCTTTCTCAAGGCCTCAAGCTTTGACCGTAGGAGAGTCAGGAAAGTCTGTCTCAATGGCTTCACGTTTTTATCACAGGAGAGTCATTTTGAATGGCTTTACATTTTGACCCAAGGAGTCTTTCTCAATGGCCTCATGTTTCGACCCTGGAAGAGTCTGTCTCAATGGCTTCACGTTTTGATCACAGGAGAGTCATTTTGAATGGCTTTACATTTTGACCCAAGGAGAGTCTTTCTCAATGGCCTCATGTTTCGACCCTGGAAGAGTCTGTCTCAATGGCTTCACGTTTTGATCACAGGAGAGTCATTTTGAATGGCTTTACATTTTGACCCAAGGAGAGTCTTTCTCAATGGCCTCGCATTTTGACCCTGGAAGAGTCTGTCTCAATGGCTTCACGTTTTGATCACAGGAGAGTCATTTTGAATGGCTTTACATTTTGACCCAAGGAGAGTCTTTCTCAATGGCCTCGCATTTTGACCAAAGGAGAGTCATTTTGAATGGCTTTACGTTTCGACCCTAGAAGAGTCTTTCTCAATGGCCTCACGTTTCGACCCTAGAAGAGTCTTTCTCAATGGCCTCATGTTTTGACCCTAGAAGAGTCTTTCTCAATGGCCTCACGTTTCGACCTAATGAGAGTTTGTCTCCATGGCCCCACATTTTGACCCAAGGAGAGTCTTTCTCAATGGCCTCATGTTTCAACCCTGGAAGAGTCTTTCTCAATGGCGTCATGATTTGACCTCAGCAGAGTCTATCTCCTAAAAATTACGCTAAGGTCATAAAGTAAAATGTTTTTTGCATTTAAATACCATGGGTCATTTTGGTTGGTAAGCAGCTAAATTTCTTGTGTTTTGTTCATTTGTTTGATAAAAGGATACAATTGCACAGGGGCATAAGAGTCTGTTTATTAAATGTGTTTATTTGATAATTATTGCAGACATAATGTTTTTAAATCTGATTTCCGGTTTTTGTTTTGGCCTTCAGAAAAACTGTGATTAACTAGCCTGAAAAGTCTATTACAGCCTACACCATAAATGTAGGTTTAGGCTTTGTACTTTGTTTCCCCAAAAGACAAAATGCCATGCCTGTTATTTGAAATATGTATTCATTTCATATTTCAGGAATAAGGCACTTGTACACATTATCAACAAATCCCTTGGTATAATTATCTATATTGCTATAGGTGCACTCCTGCCAAACTGGCTCTTTCCACAAAAGATCCCAGGAGACTGTGGAGACAAAGTCCACAGTACACAGTTTCCATATAACACCAGCTGTACAGAAGAAAACCATGCACCCAATACTAGCCTAGAATGTATAGTACTCCCTAGTGTGCATGTTAATTTGGATTTGACGATTTCTCTTTCAGATGAGTCTGGAATAGTTGCACAAATATCTGAACCTCTGGCTGAGGCGGATATTCCAATCTACTATATTAGCACATTCTTGAATGATCACACATTGGTAAGTCTATATTTATTTCATTTCATTTCAATTTTATCAAATTTTGATTAAGATATCTGTAATATCTATCATATGTATCCAATGAGACCTCCCCTCCCCCCTCAATGAGACTCCCCTCCCTCTCAATGAGACTCCCCCCCCCCCCCCCCTCCAGTCTAAAATAATAATATTAAGATTTTGAGACGAACGGCAATAACATAAGCTCTAAAAAGCAGGGATGTGATTTCTCTGTTTTTAACCGGAAATCCATTTTTTTTTTTCAACCCCCCCCCCCCAAATAAAAAAAAAAGTAAAATAAAATAATTTTTGTTTACTTAAAATCAAATATATAACAAATGATATAAAACCATATAGAATGCCCCAGATTGCAGAGTAGGGTTTTCACAACCAAAGATAAATGTTATTAGTGGGCTTCATGCTTGCAATTTTTCGAGCTCGCAAGCTTTCGCGCTTTGCCCTCAGAGTTCAGTTTTCTTTTTTCAACAGCCTATCGCATCCCTGAAAAAGAGACCTACAGTATACATGCATATTCAATAAATCGTGCAAGTCTCGTGCAACATTTTCGAACCATTTTGGTCCTTTGTACATATCTTTAAAGGTATTATACAGGATTAACAAACATTGTTTAATTTTCAGTTTGAAAGCTTAACTGATTATGAAGTTCATACTAGAACAAAGATTTCTGTAAATTATTTCCCTCTGAAATGAAGTCATTCGAGAAAACTGTTTCTGAAAACCTACAAAAAATGCAATCAGCTGATTTGGGTTATTACAACCTAAATTAAGGACACTGTGCTTACAGCTTGACAATGTGCATGTTTTCTTTTCACTATTTTCTCCTGACTCACACGACTAATTAATACCAAATTTGCACAGGTTTGTTATTTTAGATCACACAAAACATGAGCACTCTCTCTTTTCTTTCTTACTTTCTTTCTTTCTTTGGTCAAACGGTCATGTGATCAAAATGAAAAAGGCCATAACTCCTAAATTAATCGGCTGATTTTAACCATATTTTGTGAACTAAAACCTTGATACCTGCCATAGATGTCATAAATGTTGGCCAATGGTCATGTGGTGGTCAGTAGGGGTCATTTTATGAGCTCGAGCCTTATTTAGGGTGTACACAGAATTTGGCCAGTGGTTACGTGACCTATCGGTCAGTAGGAGCGGAAGGGTGACGCCACCAACGCGCCACCTATGTTCAAAATAATCTCATTCGACTCTCGTGACACGGACAGATCGAAGCTCCACGTATAAAACCAATTTGAGTTGTGCAAACGGCGAAGTACACGTACGTTCCCTACGTGTGTATACATAATTTGTACAAGATTTGAATTTTAGGGTTGTTGATAGCTAGGTCCAAGCTGCATGCTGACAGCCACTTAGACTGCCTGGATGATGAGCCAATTTAAAGTGAGGGTGATGAAATCTTCCATTGTTGTAAATTCACAAAATCTTCACTCTAGAGAACATTTGCAAATGATTTTTTGTTGCTAACTGCTTTAATGGAATAATTTAATAGACGACATACGCTTAACAAAAACAAGATTTGTTATGTATCTGTTGAAAATGTGTACGTTGCCACAAATTAATATATTACCTAAGGCAAATGTTCCCGTCTGTCAACAAACAAAAATTATTGCAATCGTTTGCATGCATCCAAGTATAAGATTTTGGCCAGTGGTCACCTATTGGTCAGCAGTAGTCATTTTATTAAAAGGACAAAGTCATTTATATATTTTAAATTTATTTCATAGGGCTGATATTTTTGCTTTGTAAAGCACTTTAGCTCTAGTAATAGTACTGGGTTCTTGTGTAGTGCACATATCCTAGTAGCTTGATCAATACACCGATCCAGTAGGCCACGCCCACCATAGCAACTGCCTAGCTACGACCGAACGTGTCGCGTGTGTGGCACGTCGTTGTGGATTTGCCAGACGAGTATTCGGCCCACCGCACGCACACACTAACCCAGCGGATACTACTTTTCTGTGTCTTACCTCGGCTTCGGAAATGGCCAAAAATATACATTCCCTCTCTTGTCAGGGTTTCGGGAGTGGGAACTTCAATTAGGATATGAGCACCGCTTGACCATAGTTAAGGATAAAAAACGAAATGTGTGTAGTAAACAATACAAACAAATCAGAATTTCGTCGGACAAAATGGCGGCAATTTGTCAGACCTTAAATCACGCGTTGTGATTGGTCAATTTGTCAAGAGGCGTGGCCTACTGGATCGGTGTATTGCTTTATAAGATTAGGCTATCCCTGTTCATCAGGCATACTCACACCGATCCACAAACTTTCTCCAACTTCCTGAGGATCGCTGCATAATGTTATCACCAAGAGGTTAATCAAACCATTGAGGTAGGCAGAACTATCTCGGCCCTCCCAGGTGCCCATTTATACACCTTGGTGAAGAGAAGCAATTTATGGTTTAAGTGTCATTCTCATGAACAAAGGTGTCGTGAATGGGATCCGAACCCACAATTAATGCGCTAGACCGCTAGACTTGTTCAAATTTGGAGATAGCTCAGTTGGTAGAGCGCCAGCACATTAAACTGGGAGTCCGTTGGTTCAAATCCCACTCTTGTAAATGTTTCTTTGTTCAACCCCAAATTGTTAATGAAAAACTTTCTAACTGATAAAACTTTCTATGAGTTTGTCATGAGTTGTTACCTTTAAATTTATCCCTCAAAATTTGTATTATCCATTTCGATATTGCCTGGTGGGGCTTTTTCATGACTAAAAACGAGGCACCGTCTAGTTTTGCAAGCAACAATAAATCTTGACGAAATTTTCCATACAAAAGCCAAATATTTAGAGAAACATCCAAGGTACAAAAGTACATAAAGTTACATAAGGTTTCATGTTGTATCACATCCACACATATAGATCTACGCACCAACCAACGGCATCTACCCTTTTCTACGTCAACAATTTGTCGCGAATTTCACACATTTTTAGTTTTTTGTTTTTTTGCGATATAAGCCTCTTATAAATTTTGAACAAACTTGGATTTATAGGTTAATAATAATTGCATATTTTCTAGTTTTTCTGGGAGGAAAATCCAATTCATTGGACCTTTAAGGCCATGCATCTTTTTATTTCAAATATTATTTGATGTTTACAATTTTTTCTATGCAAAAATGCTGGATGAAATCATTCGATGAGTATGAATGCAAATCACATTATAGTGTCACAGATTACTTTCCAAAATTTCCAATTCGATTTTCTAATTGGAACCAATTGGAATTTGTCCAATTTTTTTTTTTGGCACAAAACTGATCGGACCCAATTGGACTCAGTTGGACCCAATTGACTATTTTCCCAACTATACACCCAATTGGTCTTTATTTGGTCAGTTTATACCCATGGGCTTAATTGGTAGAAACGAATTTCAACTAATTTAAATTCTGTTAAATCAAGCCAACTGAGTCCAGATTTTATTCGCCTATCAAATTCAGTATTTCAATATCAACCAACTCACACCAATCATGCCAATACCAACTCAAACCAATTTTGTCCAATTGGATTAAATTGGGATTTCTGCGAAGCAGTCACTCTCTGTAATGAATGAATCATCTGCTTGAAGTAATAAGATGTAAAGAAAAGTTCATACTTCAAGAAATCTGACTTGAACAAGTCTTGTGACAAGATAGAATTTAATAAATCTTGATGATGTTTTCCCCAAGTTGTCAAAATTTGTGAGATATTGTACTGCAGGTCCCGAATGCGCTACTTTGGAACAGGAGCATCAATCTTATCCAATTCCAAACAATTGACGTATGGGATACCATAATGTAGAGCAGTTTTAGGGGAGGGGCGGGGCTCTAGCCAAAACTTTAGGGGGTTAGAATAAAAGTAACTTTTACAAAGGTCTGGGAGCATTACAACAAAAACAACACCAACAAACCAGACAACAGCGGATGTTTTTTTCTCCTACAGGTCTCAGAGTCCGATATCGAGCGTGCTTTTGCAATACTTGAAAGCAGACCATAGAAATGTGGACGCGGCGTATCGATACCACGCGACACGCGTGTATGGCAAAATTATCATCACGTGACACGCGTGTATGGCAAAATGGCAACGCACAGAGACCGTTTCTACGTGTTTTCATTGGTCAATGTTATGACGTCTACTGTATGGCAAAATATTACCACTGGCTTAATGCTAATTTTGCCATACACGCGTAAAAAAAAATGGCGTACGCGCGTCCATAAAAATGGTCTCACAACGATATTGCACGCACAGTGACGCACTCAGCGTTCTCCGGGTTCTATTTCTATGAAGCAGACGAGGAAAAACCTTCTTTTTAGTATCCTTCTTGGCTAGTATTGTGATTAAGTTCGGCTTTCCTAGAGTCCTTGGCTTCATTACCAGAATAAATGAAACGAAAAAATAACCGGCGGCTAAAGATCAATCGGGGTGTTTTCAGAGTAATTGCTATTCCCTGGAATTTTTCCGGGGTTAGCAACTCATACATGAAACGGGTAAACAGGAGCTGTCAAAAAAAGCGAAAAAAAACACAACAACAGCGGATGTCTTTTTCTCCTACAGGTCTCAGAGTCCGATATCGAGCGTGCTTTTGCAATACTTGAAAGCAGACGAGGAAAATCGACCGATGGAACTTCTTGAGAATCTGAGAATTCCTTTCAATTCAGTGAACATCTGGATGTGGGATAATGTAGTTCAAAGGTTGTGCAGACATACTGAGATCGCTGGGGTGAATTTATTACCGGGCTTGAAAATCAATCTAATTAAATTTAGTAAACATTTATTCCATGCCACAAATATTTGAGAATTATTCCACAAAGTTACCAGGGCCAAATTCCTTTAAGCTGTTAAGCAGGGAAAAAACATAATAATTTTTTTTAATAGGGAGGTTTCGCACGCGAACGGATACGCATACGTTTAGCTATCCGTAACCGTGAGCAGCCTTTCTGTTGTTTTGCAATCCCAGCGTTTTGGTGGCACTGTTCGCTGTTCCAGCACAGCACTTGGTGGCGCTGTTCAACATGGCATCCTCCATAGACGAGCTTATGTTCATAGCTTTAGAGGAAAATGAGGAAGAAACAGTGCATTTTTTCGTATTTCAAAGTCTTTAGAAATCAACAAAATGACACGTACATGTTCAGTGATTCATTTATTTTGATACTATTCATACATATTTGGAAACAAATACAGGAGAATTACTAGAAGTTCGAGTTTTCCTACGTGTTTTTTACTTACGTGTAGCAAGCGGGATATCAGTGTCGTCTGCACGTATAGCGGATAGCGAGTAGCGTATGACGTCATAATGATGACGTATCCGTCGCATTAACCGTATCCGTTCGTATGCGAAACCTCCCTATTAATTCATTTTACCACAGCATGCTTTTTCCTTATTATTATTATTATTATTATTATTATTATTATTTGGGGTTTAACATGTTTAACAAAGAAGAATTGACTAAAGCAGGATTGAACCAAAGACCTCCGGATTAACATACTGGTACTCTAACAACTGAGCTATCTAACCCTTTGTTGTCGGTCTCCCTATTTTGTCAATATCTTTGTTCAGGGGGGTGCCAGTCAGAAGCCATAAAACTGTTGACTGTCGTAAAGCCAGGGATTGCACCCAAGTTTACGATTCAACCAGGGAAGCAGCAGCCAGGGGATCACCTTTTATTTTAGATATCAAATAATAAACAACAAGAAAAACTGAGTGGGTGAATTTTGAAAATTTTTCATTTTACCACAGCATGCAAAAAGAAAGATCACATTTGTGCTGGTACCTCCTTGAGTCTGGCTACGTCAAGTCCTTAGATCTCAAGAGTCTTTTTTAGGATCCTTGCTGTCCCCAAAAGCGCGGCCTCACTGTAACAGATCTACCCTCACATTTGTACCTGTTTCATCTAGATTTGAGGGTAGACTATTGTTATTATTGTTTGTTTTCATACAGGTTTTTTTTGTGGTTGTTGATGGGCCGATTCATTTCATTCCTCTAGTTTTGGTGTTGTAGTACTTGCTCTATACCGCCTGAAAGATTAAAAGGTAATGTAATTTAATACCAAAGGCAATCACTGAGCAGGGTTCCATTTTAGAAAAAACATAAGCTGTGGGAAGAACTTTATCACTGCCAATTATTTAGCAATTTGAAAACCTGTAAAAATGTGTACTTTTCTCAACAGAAAAACAATCAGTGAATTCTATACAATGTTGCTGCAAAAAAAGTCTTTCGGAAATTACACTCGTAAAAATGAATTATACTGCCCGTAAAAAATGTGATGACTTTTTAATCTGTTGACACACAGTCTATGAATATATCGTCTTTCAGATTGAGTCCTGTACGAGCTGATAAACACAGACGTGCAAACACATCAACTCTGAAATTATGTTTTGTAAGAGTTGAATTAGGTAATTGTATGTACAACTTAGTACAAATTAGTGAAAGTTTTTCCTTACATATTTACATATTCCTTAATGGCAAAGTATATCTTTGGTTTTTGGAACAGTTCAATTGTTTTAATCCAATAAAAATGTAGATATATACAATAAAACTAACTTGTGAAAATTTCACTCCAATAGGCTGTGCAAGTCTCGCGCTATCCGAACGAGAAAACACGTCAAACGAAGAACATTTTTATTTCTGAAATCAAATCTTTGTTTTAAATTATATCTCATGACAAAATCTGAACAACAAAAATAAATCATTACAATTTCATGAAATTAGTTTTAGCTTTTTAAAAAAATACGCCAAAGTGTGTTAATTATTATTAAAAACAAATTAAAACTCTGGGACAAGGATGCTTTTTTGATGTTAACTTTTTAGAAACCCCTTACGCAGATTCGTGAAGGTCAAACGGGTTTTAAATTGACCCGTATCGCAGTTTAAAGAGGAATGCCGACGCCTCAACACCATAGACTGCAATGAAAAGGGTTTGCTTTGCAATTACAGCATCCGGCGATTATAATCGCGCATCCAAAACAAGCTTTTACATAAGTTTTATGATCGGAGGTGAGCACAAAATTCTTAATTTTTTGCAATAACCGGAAGCTGAGGTCAAGTTTAATTCTCGGGTTTTCTTCGTTATATTGTTGAATTGGTTTTACTTTCATATTTTGTTATCACTTAGTATTGCGTTCCCAACAACATGTATAATTTTCTAGGTCATAAACTACGTTAAACTAAAATAATTGACGAAACAAAATCTCGCCCACGTAAAACTCCATATGGTTGGGACCACTATGGTCCCGGAAGTTCGAATGCGCGCGAGACTTGCACAGTCTATAGGTGATCGCGTTTTTGAGATATCGCCGAAAAACCGGAGCGAAATGTCCACGCAGGAAGAAACAATCACTATTGGAATACACAATCTGAGAAGTGTTTCTGACAGAAGCGCTTCTCAAATTCAAATTTGGGTGCATAAAAACTGATATATTTTTCCATAACCACATTACTTCGAAGTGAAATGATTCTCAAAATGCTTTATACAAACGAAAGATGCTGTACTTGTAACCAAGTAAGTTTTTAATTTCATTAATTTTAAGAGTGATTACCAAATATATACTTTCCCTTTAACACATTTCAAGTAATGAGTCTGACAATATATTTTTGGGGTCAAATTTCATATGTAATTAAATCGTATATTATTTTAGCATAAATAACATTTTTTGTCTCTCAATTAATTGGCAACTCATTATTAGATTATATTTCACTCTTGTGATACATTAGATAAATAATCTCTCCGGTGAGTTATTCTGTTCGTGACTTACGCCCACTGTAAGCCAAGCCCACTTCACATAAACCAGGCTCCACTGATTACCAGAACTGGGGTTTTTTGTTCGTACCAAATTTACGAGTAACAGCAGAAGCAAAGCCACCCTGGCAAAATGCCAGCAGTTCAGTACTCTGCTGCTAATAAAAGCAACTAAAATTGCCAAGGCACTTATTGAATTTCAGTATTTTTGTTTTATTTTTATTGTTTTGTAAATTGGTTCCAGGTCATACAGGGCCAGTTTCATGCTAAAGGGACATGTTGCCTTGGATCGGGCGAGTTGGTGTATGAAAAGCGTTTGTAACCGTTTGTTGTAAATGCATATGGTTAGAAAGATGTTTTAAAAGTAGAATACAATGATCCACACAAATATGCCTCGAAATTGCGTGGTTTTAATTTTACTTTGCGTATACTAACACGGTCCGCCGAATTTGACTCCACAAAATGGCATGCTGTGTTAGTTCACTATGTAAAGGGAAAACCACGCAATTTTGAGGCATATATGTGCAGATCATTATATTCTACTTTTAAAACATCATTCTAACCATTTATAACAAACGGTTTCAAATGCTTTTCATAGACCAACTCGCCCGATCCAAGGCAACGTGTCCCTTTAATGGTTGTTATGATTGACTCATTAGGATTAAGTTTGAAAATAATAATAATAATATGGCTTCTTATATAGCCCTCATATCCGTCACTCGTCAGTGACGCTCAAGGCGCTTCAACAGTCAGTATTTTCCTGCAAGGTATATATGTGGAGCTACTTATTGAAGTTTGAGACCTATTCCTTCACATAGCACCATGTAATGGTTTACAAGGTGCTGTGGGGCAATATGCAGCCAAAAGCAATGAAATAAATCTTGCATGGAGTCCCAAAAACTTTCAGAACAGTTACTAAATTGGATATAAAATAGAGATCATATTTCCCTTTGTGCTTGTGTAGACTCTTCGAGTTAGGCAATGTCCCATGGCTTTATATCTGCAGGATTCCTGGACACTGTTCCCTGAAGTGCAGCCTTCTGTGCCAGATCTACCTTCACAGTTGTGCCTATTTGATCTAGATGTTTCTCTGGTGCCTTTTGGAATGGTCCCAAGTGCTCCAACCACCACAGGAAACACTTCTACTTGCACCTGCCAAATCTTTAAAAGTTCCCTTGCCAAGTTTTGGTACTTTGGGGTTGTTTCCTTCTCTTTTAATGGTACCCTAAAATCACCCGACACAGCGATGCATTATTATTATCATCATTTTAATTTTATTATTTCTCTCCACAATTCACAGACAAAATGTACAGACTAAAAGGACACAATGCGCAAGTAAAACCATCATAGAAAAAAAGAAAACTAGAGCCAATGTGCTTCACAAAGCAGGAATATCAGTCAGATGAGATAGATTAAAAATGTTAAAACAAATTTGCTGTTTATTTATTAGTTAAAACGACCACTACTGACTGATAGGTGACCACTGGCCAAAATCTCTGCACTCCCCAAATGGGGCTGAAGCCTATAAAGCATTGGACCAAGTTAGGCAGCTATCGGTAAATAATAATTAAAATGACCACTTCTGGCCATTAGATGACCATCGATCACATTTTTTGACCATCCCAAGATAGGGCAGGCGTCAAGGTTTATTTGAGCAAATTTGTTTGAAATCGGCCAAACAGTTTAGGAGTTACTGCCTTTGTCATTTTGATCACGTGACCGTTTAAACAAAGACAGAAAGCTGGAAAGGCTGAAAAGGTAAATTCAGATTGAATAGAGGGGGCATTGCAGAGAAGGCTGACCTAGCAGAATTCTGTTCCTTGTAATCAAAAATGATTGAGTCTGCTAAAATTTCATGTCTCCAGCTTTTTGATCCATTATGTTAGCCAATTTCTGGGAAAATACAGGATCAAGTTGAGAAGGGTAAATTCATTCCCATCCTGTACAGTTTTCAATAACCACACCATCCTACATTATCCTGAAACTTGGCTGGAACTCTCTTAGTTGAAAACATGAAAACAATGTATGGGTTTTTTTTCAGTGATTTGTGTGCATCTTTTTTACAAAAGACATGAGACCTACGGCTTTATGTCCCATCTGAAGGAAGAAGTAATTATGGTTAAGGGTCTTGCTCTAGGACACAAGCAAAACTGTTCTAAATTTAGAGCTCATTTTGTTGCTTAATTCTAACACTAACAGCTTTGTAAAATTGGGCAAGGTTCAAACACCAGTTTTAAATCTTTGACAAACTCAGACTTAGGAAATTTAAAACCAGCACTAACTTTTTACTAAGAAAGCTGTTTATGTAACAAGAAATAATAAATGATTTTCTTCCCTGAAAATGGTTTTGATCGTTAAAACTGTTTGATTACTCGAGCAATTTATTTGTATTCTTAATTAATTTTGCCGGGAAGCGATGGCACTTACTGTCAGCGCAATTATGAAACACTGTCAACATGGAAATTGCATTCCGATCTACATGTTGTATAACACAAATTTGTAAGGATTTCGTCTCTCAGTGGAATGTTTTCCAGCCAATTTAGTTTTGGGAAATTTGAGGACACGGACTCCTTGATTGACTCTCAGTCTTACTGCAGATTAGTGGTATTTTTCCCTGGAAAGACTATTAAGAATATCTAGATCGGAGCAGGCTAATCGAAACGATGAGACCAATTAGGAACTCACTCCACGGCAGTGAAGTGAATAACAAGAAGTTCCCTCGATCCACTAAGGGAAAGAAGTAGTCCCGGCCGATTTCCTACCTTCCGTTCATAATAGGTGTTCATACAGCAGTGTGAACACCTCTTGTTTTTGTTCTGGTTTTTTCCCCTCCCCTACCTCCCATTCTCCCCTCCTCCTCCTCCTTTTCTCCTTATTCGTCTCATTCTCCAAAAAAAAATCAGTTTCGTGCGAAATTTGTGTTATATTTGTTATGGTCTGCTACAAATTGTAGATGAAATTACTGGAATCTAATTGTTAAGAATCCTAAGGACAACTTTTGAAAGGACACCAAGGCCAAGACCAGGGCAGCAGAGACCATTCCCTCCGCGGCCTTCATGTAATTTCAGGCCTGCAGTTCATAATGGCAATAAAAGCAGTTATTTAAAGGGACACGTTGCCTTGGATCGGGCGAGTTGGTCTATGAAAAGCGTTTGAAACCATTTGTTATAAAATACATATATGGTTAGAATGATGTTTTAAAAGTAGAATATAATGATCCACACAAATATGCCTCGAAATTGCGTGGTTTTCCTTTTACATCTCGAACTAACACGGCACACCATTTTGTGGAGTCAAATTTTTGACTCCACAAAATGGCGGACCGTGTTAGTTCGCAAAGTAAAAGGAAAACCACGCAATCTCGAGGCATATATTTGTGTGGATCATTGTGTTCTACTTTGAAAACATCTTTCTAACCATATGCATTTTATAACAAAACGGTTACAAACGCTTTTCATAGACCAACTCGCCTGATCCAAGGCAACGTGTCCCTTTAACTTGACCTTTTAAATTTTTTGTTTCCAGCTTACATTTTCAAATTTTTTTTCGCCCCAAACACGTATGTGTAACATATGTGCTTTTTAGTAAAGTAACCTTCAAGGTTTAGAGAGTTATATCTTTGAATCTACCATCACTATAGATAGTTCCCAGTAGACGCCATCTTTACGGGCAAATCGCATTTTGGCTTGCAGGCGCGTCAAGCGCTCAAATTATTAACGCAGCCGCGTCATTCACAAACCAATCATGCAATGAGTTTGGTGAAAAGTGCGCGTCCTGCACGCCGTTCTCACGCGTAACGCATGACTGTGTGTTCCAAATTGCCCGTAAAGATGGCCGACTTACGTCATACTGCAACCTATCTATAGAACTTCACCTCATGTTGTCATGTTCCCTATAATATACATGTTTATAGACTTTAGCAATCATTATACAACCAATGTACCAGACTATTTTCCTTTGTTATGTTTGTAGTCTCACTTTGGTTAAATTGAAAGAAATCAAGGCTTTTGCTCGATGGCTATTGTTTACGGAAACAACAGAGAAAACCAAACGCGTATTAATTATTTCATTAATTAATTTCAACATGTGTGAATCGTCAAAAGAGCGTTTCGTTGTATTTCATCTCAAAATGTCAAATTAATTTTCTCGGAGGCCTTGACCAGTTTTGTTGTCCATTCATCAAATGGATTAACTCTCTGTAATTGGATGTCTAGTAATTTCATCATGGATGAGTTGTTACATGTACATCTCCTGATTAATAGTTGCCCACTGCTTCCAAACTGTCTTACCCCACTTCTCCTTTTTTTCAGTACAGTCTGAAATCACTTGGGACTATTAATTCCACTGCCATCCTATATTCGTTTCACATTTAGCATGGGAAAATGAACTCTGAGTTGTGCTTACCTGGTGGTTGTCTCGCCTCACCCGTTTGGGCGTTTGGGCTGGCATATAGTGGTATCTTTCCGTGCTTTCGAATACTACCGATAGCACTATGTGGATTGGGTTTTCAGTCCCTTCCAGTTGCGTTGTTTTTTCCCTGGAATATTTTTCTGGGGTCCTCCCAAATCTAAGACTGAAACTTCCTTCTTTGTTTTCTCTCAACGGGGTTCTTGGCTAGTGTAGTGATTAAGTTTGCTTTTCTAAGAATCACGCATGGCTTCACACCTTGGCTTCCTCCCACGTCTAAATTTAAACTACATGTAAAACTTCCTTCCTTTTCTTCTCTCTATGGGGTCTTGGTTAATGTGAATTAAGTTAACTTTTTCTGAGAGTCATTGGCTTCAGAACACCAATAAATGAAATAAAAAAACTACCGCCCGCTAAAGATCAATCAGGGTGTTTTCAGAGTAATTGTTTTTTTCCTGAAATTTTTCCGGGGTAAGCAACTCATGCATGAAACAGATAAACCGTATCTTTTTAATTGGTAATTTGTCTTGTGTAACGGGGGCTATTGACCCAATTCACCTGACTGCGCATTGCAATAATCTTGGTTGCGTCATTTGGGAAGTCAGCGATAACCCACCTATTGTTGGGCTGTTATGGCTCTCATTTAACATCGGTTGTATCATAAGGGGAATTGCTATGATGATAAGACCGATGTTAAAAGAGAGCCTTAACAGCCAAACAAGGTGGGCTTGGGAGTCAGTGTTCCTGAAAGTGCGCACTTAAAGCGATGCGGCATTTACACAGTTACCATAAATTTGCAACTTAAATCCCAAAACGGAGAGCTCTGTAGACAGTAACCACGTGTCTTTGTGCAAAGGTTCAGTACTATTTTAGTGCTGAATTTCTGTGCGGTAACCATGTATGCTTATAAAGTATGCTAAAAGAAAATATGTTTTTGCCAAAGCGTTTGGTTTTAAAGGTAGGGTTACGGATTGGTAAATACTCCAAAAACTAATACCATAAAAATTGATTTGGTGAGAAGCACTGCAGCTGTTGATTGTATAAAATATTTTGAGAAAGGATTTCCTTCAAATTAATATGGTTTGGATCAATTTTCACCCCAAAACATTTAAATCTGAGAAACGATTCATGTATGAATCGTTCCTCAAATGTACCCATAGCCTTTTGACAAGGCCATCGTGGCTTGGACAGCTTTGTAAACAGCGGAGCCACTAGAAAGGGAGACCACGCGCGCAAGCCGAGTGGCGAAACCATGAGGGCCTTTTCCAACTTGTTTTTTTATATTTTTTATGAATTATTCATGAAGCACGAAACATGCATTATGCGCTTCTGTTGGGTTTGGATTTTTGCTACCGTTTGGGTAGCAAAAATCGAGATTATAAAGAAACATATAAACTGCAAACAAGTTGGAAGAGGCCCTCGTGGCTTCGCCACTTGCATGCGTTGTCTCCCCTTTCAGGCCCTTGCGATCGCGGCGCTACGATGCTGTCCAAGCCACGAAGGCCTTGACAAAAGGCTAACCTACCCTCTGTCACCTGCACAAAAACTTAAGATATTAATTAGTGATTCGATGAAGCTGAACAGTCCAGGTGTTTATTACATTATACTGTTACGAATGGAAGGTACAATTAGAGACAGACTTTCCATCATCATCATCAACTTGGGAATAGATGGAAATTTGTTTCAGATACTTTTCTGAACACATTTTGACAGATGATACTGTTTCAAAACGAAAAACTTACATAAACAACTTTTTAATAAAAATTATATTATGGATAATGCACAAAAGTATATACATATAAAACATGCAAAATCCTTTGCTCATGGCTCATCCCGAAAAAAAATCATTTTAGCTTTTATTAGATCCACTTATCATTGGGGTAGTCCATTTGTAGTACAGGGTAAACTTTTAGTAGGTGTCAAAGTCTAGTCTTTCTCAGATTCAAATTTTGGGGTGAAAATCGCCCCTTTTTCTAAAACTACATTATACACTTCTAACAATGTTATCAACAGCTCTACAGTGCTTTTTACCAAATAAGTTTTCATTGTTGTTTATCAGTGAATATACGCACGTACCCTTTCAATCATCTTTAAAACATAATGAATTGTAATCATCATTCAACAACCACAGCTGCAATGCTGATTGGGTTTTTCTAACAACGGTAACACAAAAATACGTCAATCAAAGTAATTGTTTTTTTTAGGCCTGGACAAGAATTACTCCGCAGTTGATGGCTATAAAACATAATGCAACTTTTTGTTTCCTTTGGTAATGACTTAATCTGGGCTCAATTTCATGGCTCTGCATACCGCTGAGTTCTGCGCTTACGATCACCATTCTCCGCTTACTGGGCAAGTGCCAAATTTCTGAGCTAGCTGTGTAAGCAAATAACGCCTAGTATTATAACGTGGACTATGCACCCGGGTAAGCAAAAATTCCCTGCTAACCTGTGAAATACCCTTGACGTAATCACGGAATTCCCTGCTTCCATAAGTGCCGAATCTCTGCTTACGGTAAGCAGAGCCATAAAATTGGCCTCTGAAAAATTGCCAATTTGAATTGTGAATGCTGGACTCTTACCCCTTGTGATTGTTTCAGTTTTGGGCCAAAAATTGATAAAACTGCTGGACTTACCCCTTGTGATTGTTTCAATTTTGGGCCAAAAATTGATAAAACTGCTGGACTTACCCCTTGTGATTGTTTCAATTTTGGGCCAAAAATTGATAAAACTGCTGGACTTACCCCTTGTGATTGTTTCAATTTTGGGCCAAAAATTGATAAAACTGCTGGACTTACCCCTTGTGATTGTTTCAATTTTGGGCCAAAAATTGATAAAACTACTGGACTTACCCCTTGTGATTGTTTCAATTTTGGGCCAAATTTTTTTAAACTGCTGGACTTACCCCTTGTGATTGTTTCAATGTTGGGCCAAATATCAGACAAGAATGCTGGACTTACCCATTGGGATTGTTTCAATTTTGGGCCAAATATCAGACAAGAATGCTGGACTTACCCCTTGTGATTGTTTTAATTTTGGGGCAAATATCAGACAAGAATGCTGGACTTACCCATTGGGATTGTTTCAATTTTGGGCCAAAAATCAGACAAGAATGCTGGACTTACCCCTTGTGATTGTTTTAATTTTGGGACAAATATCAGACAAGAATGCTGGACTTACCCCTTGTAATTGTTTTAATTTTGGGCCAACATTTTTTTAAACTGCTGGACTTACCCCTTGTGATTGTTTCAATTTTGGGCCAAAAATTGTTTAAACTGCTGGACTTACCCCTTGTGATTGTTTCAACAATGTTGGGGCAAATATCAGACAAGAATGCTGGACTTACTCATTGGGATTGTTTTAATTTTGGGCCAAAAATTGTTAAAACTGCTGGACTTACCCCCTTGTGGGAAAGAGTCATAATCAGAACCATTCAGTTTGTTTGGAATTATGGACAGAATTAGCTATGGTTGGCTGTTCAAATGTGTGATAAGAATTGAAATTATCGACGCATAGCACAAGAAGATGAGATAATTGTAATAATAAAAAGAACTTTGTGTTGCGGGGTTTCCATATTAATGACCAACTGTGCACTGACACTGCACCTCAAGTGGTATTATGACATGCTGTTTCCAGGTACTAGATAATGATGTTTTGATATCTTCTGCTTGTACTAACAGCACATTCAGCCACCAGATGCCAGTGGAAGAGGACGTTGTGTCGCAGGGCTCCTTCTTTTGGATTTTCTTCAGCTATCATGTAAGCGTTCAAAACTTGTTTGCTTTTTTTATCTATTGTTAATTTAGTCTTGTGTTACTACATGCTTGTGTTGCTAGTTACTGCAAACTAGTATCAAGTTCATGTATAACAGATTAAATGCTGAAATGTATTTGTTTTAACAATATTAGGCAGCCTTACTAAAATATTTGTAAGGAACTATAATAATAATAATAATAATAATAAATCATTTGTAGAGCGCAGAAACTATGTTTATATATTCTACTGCGCTTCAAGAGCTCTTAGATGCTATACCACTACACAATGCTATACAATTCAAAGCATGAACATAATATAATTAAATCTATAAAACAAATAGGTTTTTACTTTAAATTTAAAGCCATCTAATGATTGAGACTTTCTAATGTCCACAGGTAGCTTATTCCATAATCTAGGAGCTGCACAAAGAAATGATCGATCACCTAAGGTTACTTTTGTTCTAATTTGGGGGATCTTCAATGCCAATGTGTCTTGTGTACTACGAAGATTATGACCATGGGTTTGAGATTTAAAATCCACTAATTCAGTAATATAACTAGGAGCTTGACCATTAAGCGCTTTATAAACTATCATTAACATCTTAAATTCAATTCTTTGACGTATAGGCAACCAATGTAATTCTCTTAACAGTGGTGTTACATGAGCAAATTTAAATTTAGGGAGATTACAAATCAATCTTGCACATGTATTTTGAACCCGTTGCAACTTTGCTATCTGTAAGTTTGGTAATCCATACAATAGACTATTACAATAGTCTAATTTACTCGTAATGCATGCGTGGACGACAGTTTTCATGCTATCTTGATCAAAGTATTTACGAATGCGCGTCAGATTATAAATCATGTAATATGCTGATTTACATACACTAATAATTTGTGATTCCATGTTCAACTGAGTATCAAATAACACTCCTAAGTTTCTTACATGTACGTTATGGGATGGTATTATAGCAGTGTCACCTACTGATATACCGTTTGACTTGAACTTAGATACCTGACGTGTAGTGCCAATAACTAACAGTTCCGTTTTCCTATCATTCAACATCAGTTTGTTTTGTAACATCCAGGTTCTAATGTACTCAATGCATTTTTCTAATACACTGATACAGTATTCTTCATTTGGTGTGTTAGGACAGAATGACAAATATACTTGTGTGTCATCTGCGTAGCAATGACAAGTAATAATAGGGAACTTCTTTTCAATATTTGTGAGGAGTCTGCTTGTGTACATTGTAAACAATAGGGGGCCTAAACGTGACCCTTGAGGGACACCGAAGGGTACCTTGAACACATCTGATTCAATATCATCAATTTCAACTGTCTAATATGTTTAACAGTATATTGGTATTAGTATGTTTTGTATGCCTTTAAAAGGCTGCCTTGTTTTAGGGTTTTGCTTTTCCTTCTGAGGAAAATGTGTTCTGAATGAAATGGAGTGTTCTTCTTTAAAGCAGATTCCTGTTCAATTATCAGTAATTTTATAATTATCATGGTGTCACGTTTTTCTGTCCTGCAAGGAAGCTGAAACAAATCTTGCTTGACATAAATGGCAGTCCGGTACAATGCCAAAACAGGAATCCAAATTCCTGTTCTGGCAACACACTTCCTAATCGGGAAACATTCACCATCCAGCAAAGTTGTCTCCAAATCAGGGAACGTACTGTGAGTTGCCTGATCAGGAAACATTGTCACATGATTTGATGTTTCCAAATCAGGAAACGTACTGTGAGTTGCCTGATCAGGAAACATTGTCACATGATTTGATGTTTCCAAATCAGGAAACGTACTGTGAGTTGCCTGATCAGGAAACATTGTCACATGATTTGATGTTTCCAAATCAGGAAACGTACTGTGAGTTGCCTGATCAGGAAACATTGTCACATGATTTGATGTTTCCAAATCAGGAAACGTACTGTGAGTTGCCTAATCAGGAAACATTGTCACATGATTTGATGTTTCCAAATCAGGAAACGTACTGTGAGTTGCCTGATCAGGAAACATTGTCACATGATTTGATGTTTCCAAATCAGGAAACGTACTGTGAGTTGCCTGATCAGGAAACATTGTCACATGATTTGATGTTTCCAAATCAGGAAACATCATGAATGTTTCCTGATCGGGAAATAATTCTGCTTTAAATTCATTTTCCTAAACAGGAAACATTTTTGTTTCCTGTTCTGGAATCGCATATAGCCTATTTGATAATTTAATTAAATGCTTCCTATGATTACACACATCTACCACTCCATCTTTTTTTTACCCCCCAAAAAAGTAAACCCCAAAAAGAGGATGGTCTGGATACTTTAAGGGGATAATACACATGTATGTCATACAATATACATATGTACATGTTCACATGCATTTCATTATTTAAAAAAAATGTGGTGGGCCTATTACTGCTAAGTAAACTTCAAATCCTGACTGGCCCAATGGTGCAAACTTCATGCTCCAAGTATTAAACACAAAAACATGTAGGCCTGCACACTAACCCCACCCCACCCCCAAAACACTCGGCACCAACAAAGACATAAATGTACAATATCATGTACATGGGGCATCCATACATATACAAATGCTTTTACATGTACAACTTAAATGATTTATTTAAAAATAGGAAAAAATATCTTTAAAAATGTATATATGCAATTCCTCTGAAAAAAAGAGAGTTTTGTTGTGGGCACTGTCAGTTTTGTGAGTAGACTGGCTCCTGGCTTGTGCGTTATAAATGCTGGTTGTGAGGCAGGAGCCAGCCTACCCTGCAGCCAATAGTAATGAAACTGTTCATTAAAAACAGTAAAAAGTAAGTAAACAAAATATGGCCGAATATGTTTTTAGAAGTAAATAGTTTTGTATTGCAAGAAAACTAACCATTCAGAAAGGGAAATTTATTTCGGGATGAAAATTAAAAAACTATAGTATGGAGAATGCATCTTTTCTAAGGAAAATTGAACCTTTACAGATTAATTTATCGCCAAGTCCTGGAATTGGTTAAGGAGCGGAGAGCTGAAGAAGGAAACCGAGGGCTTGATTACTGCGGCGCAAGACCAATCGCTAAGGACAAATGTAATGAAGGCAAGGATAGAGAAAGCAAACGTCTCTCCTATGTGTAGGAGGAGACTATTTCATATTGTCAGCGAATGTAGTAAGATGGCCCAGACGGAGTACAAGGGAAGACATGACAAGTTGGCCAAGGTGATCCACTGGGATCTGTGTAAGAAGTATGATGTCCACGTCACTGCAAAATGGTACGACCATGTGCCAGAGAAAGTTATAGAGACCGATCAGGTCAAGATCCTCTGGGACTTTAACATTCAGACTGATCATGTTATAGAACATAGGCGTCCGGATGTTGTAGTCTTGGATAAGACGACGAAGATGTGTCATCTCATTGACATAGCAGTGCCAGGTGACATAAGGGTAGCTTCGAAGGAGTTAGACAAGATCCAAAAGTACCAAGACCTGGCCAGGGAACTCTGTAAAATTTGGCAGGTGAAAGTGAAAGTAGTCCCTGTGGTGGTTGGAGCACTTGGCACCATTCCGAAGGCACTGGGGAAACATCTAGATGAAATAGGTACAACTGTGAGGGTAGATCTGTTACAGAAGGCAGCACTTTTGGGAACAGCGAGAATCCTGAGAAAGACCCTTGAGATCTAAGGCTACGGGACGTAGCCCGACTCAAGGAGTTACCGGCACAAAGGAAAATGTGATCTTTCTTTTGTAGGCTGTGATGAAATGAAATAATAAGAAGGCGTATGACATGGTATCGCACACATGGATAATGGAATGTCTGGATATGGTTGGAGTGGCTGATGCAGTAAAATGTCTTCTAGGTGAGAGCATGAAGACGTGGCGGACAAATCTGACAGCCAACAACGAAGGTCTGGGCAAGGTATGGATAAGAAGAGGTATTTTCCAAGGTGACTCTCTGTCTCCGCTGCTGTTTGTCCTTGCACTGATGCCACTGTCGATGATTCTGAGGAAGGTGAGTGCAGGTTATGTACTGAAGAAGGACGGATGTAAGATCAACCATCTGCTTTTTATGGACGATTTGAAGTTGTTTGCAAAGAATGAGGCAGAGATAGATTCCTTGGTGCAGACCGTCAGAATTTTCAGCGATGACATCGGGATGCAGTTCGGTCTGGAGAAATGTGCTTCAATGACCATGAAGAGGGGAAAGAGGGTACATTCCGATGGCATCGCTCTGCCAGATGGTGCACAGATGAGGGCTTTGGGTGAGGAGGAGAGTTATCGGTATCTTGGTGTACTTGAATCAGACCATGTCCTTCACGAGGAGTCAAAGGTAAGGCTGAAGGCAGAATACATCAGACGGGTAAAGAAATGTTTGAAGTCTAAACTGAACGGGGGTAACATGATAAAGGCGATTAACACCTGGGCCGTGTCTTTGATGAGGTACAGTGGGGGTATTATCGAGTGGACTAAACAAGATCTAGATGTCGCTGATAGGAGGACAAGAAAACTCATGACCATGCATGGCATGCTTCATCCGCGGTCAAATGTTAGTAGACTCTATCTTCCGAGGTCAGAGGGCGGAAGGGGATTGCTGAGCGTGGCGGACAGCGTTAACATCGAACGCAGGTGTTTGCACTGTCATGTCGGGAGGTCCGAGGAGAGGTTGTTGAAAGCTGCCCAAAGATATACCGCTTCATGGCCGATTCTTGAGATGCACTGAAGAAGTGGCGAGCGCCAAGTCCTGGAATTGGTTAAGGAGCGGAGAGCTGAAGAAGGAAACCGAGGGCTTGATTACTGCGGCGCAAGACCAATCGCTAAGGACAAATGTAATGAAGGCAAGGATAGAGAAAGCAAACGTCTCTCCTATGTGTAGAATGTGTAATAAGGCTGAGGAGACTGTATTTCATATTGTCAGCGAATGTAGTAAGATGGCCCAGACGGAGTACAAAGGAAGACATGACAAGTTGGCCAAGGTGATCCACTGGGATCTGTGTAAGAAGTATGATGTCCATGTCACTGCGAAATGGTACGACCATGTCCCGGAGAAAGTTATAGAGACCGACCAGGTCAAGATCCTCTGGGACTTTAACAGTCAGACTGATCATGTTATAGAACATAGGCGTCCGGATGTTGTAGTCTTAGATAAGACGACGAAGATGTGTCATCTCATTGACATAGCAGTGCCCGGTGACATAAGGGTAGCTTCGAAGGAGTTAGACAAGATCCAAAAGTACCAAGACCTGGCCAGGGAACTCTGTAAGATTTGGCAGGTGAAAGTGAAAGTAGTCCCTGTGGTGGTTGGAGCACTTGGCACCATTCCGAAAGCACTGGGGAACATCTAGATGAAATAGGTACAACTGTGAGGGTAGATCTGTTACAGAAGGCAGCACTTTTGGGAACAGCGAGAATCCTGAGAAAGACCCTTGAGATCTAAGGCTACGGGACGTAGCCCGACTCAAGGAGTTACCGGCACAAAGGAAAATGTGATCTTTCTTTTGTAGGCTGTGATGAAATGAAATAATAATAATAATAATAATAATAATCTGAAGAAGGAAACCGAGGGCTTGATTACTGCGGCGCAAGACCAATCGCTAAGGACAAATGTAATGAAGGCAAGGATAGAGAAAGCAAACGTCTCTCCTATGTGTAGAATGTGTAATAAGGCTGAGGAGACTGTATTTCATATTGTCAGCGAATGTAGTAAGATGGCCCAGACGGAGTACAAGGGAAGACATGACAAGTTGGCCAAGGTGATCCACTGGGATCTGTGTAAGAAGTATGATGTCCACGTCACTGCGAAATGGTACGACCATGTGCCGGAGAAAGTTATAGAGACCGATCAGGTCAAGATCCTCTGGGACTTTAACATTCAGACTGATCATGTTATAGAACATAGGCGTCCGGATGTTGTAGTCTTGGATAAGACGACGAAGATGTGTCATCTCATTGACATAGCAGTGCCAGGTGACATAAGGGTAGCTTCGAAGGAGTTAGACAAGATCCAAAAGTACCAAGACCTGGCCAGGGAACTCCGTAAAATTTGGCAGGTGAAAGTGAAAGTAGTCCCTGTGGTGGTTGGAGCACTTGGCACCATTCCGAAGGCACTGGGGAAACATCTAGATGAAATAGGTACAACTGTGAGGGTAGATCTGTTACAGAAGGCAGCACTTTCGGGAACAGCGAGAATCCTGAGAAAGACCCTTGAGATCTAAGGCTACGGGACGTAGCCCGACTCAAGGAGTTACCGGCACAAAGGAAAATGTGATCTTTCTTTTGTAGGCTGTGATGAAATGAAATAATAACATTTATATAGCGCCTTTTACAAAGGTAGATACAAAGCGCTTAAACAAACAACAACAATAATTACAGATACAAAACTATACATTATACAAATGTTCTCAACAAAGGAAGGTTATTTACCAACAAAGGAAGGTTTTAGGCAAACCCCAGCGCTTGTACAAATGTAGTCAAGTCAAGTGATACCACTACTGTGGGGCTGCTTGTTGTTCCCCGCTAGTATTAGTAAATTCATTTAAGTGATGAAAGCTCGGAATTAAAAGAGAATTAAAAGCTGACATACTGGTTCAGGCCTGGCAATTAGCCAGAATATAGGCCCTGAGAAGCATTACTGGGTTGTTAAAGATCTTCACAGACTGTCTTTTATCCTAATTGCTACAATAGATCGATCCATTAAGCCCTGCCTCCTTACGAGTTGACCAATCACAGCCGCGAAACCCGATCACCATTAGTGCAAAGATCACCAAACGGCTCAAATGGTGATCAGATTTCGCGGTTGTGATTGGTCAATGAGAAATGGGCGTGGCAATTAATGGATCGGTGTATTGCGATTGAGTTACATGTACTGAATTACATTCTGAACCATAATATGCATGTATAGTGTAGCGGTCACTAGACTTGATTTCAAGTCTGAGATCGCGGTTATTCAGCCACACAAAATTCCCCCCGCAGATTGGCTATCACGCGCTCTAACTCGCAATCTCAGACTTGACCCCTTGTGTATACGGGATATTCATTTATTCACAACTGACATTTACATAACAACACTATGTCAGAGAGGTGACCAATCAGGAGGCCACAAAACTCCTGTTGGTTGCGTCTATTCCCAATAGGTTATAATCACTTCAGCATTTTCTGTAAAATCGATCGAGTCATTGTTTTGTATTTTTATAGTGCTTTGTACGTATGCTATTTCTAATTTATACACAAAATAATACTAGATGTAGGCCTATTCTTAAAATATTAAAAAAATAAACATGACAAATAACCTGATCCCTACTAGACGAAAACCCGCCTGTGTTCCCTTTATTTGAATGGAATCGTCTAATGATTTTCCCAACGTTTTTTATTTATTTTGAATTTAAAAACTAGAATCACTTTGGGTTTTTTGTTTCCAAACTTCAAGTTGAATCACTGAGCAGAGGCAGATTAGTTACATGTGATTCAATGTTGTATTTCTGTACTATATCCCGTGGTATAAACGGTCAAGTTTGAATGTGCATTTTAGTGACGGCTTCTGAGATTCTGACCAATCAGAGTGTTCCGTCCACTTTTGGACTAATTCGCCATAGGGTGTGTACAAACCGAAAAACAATGTTATAATAATAATAATAATAGTGGCTTCTTATATAGCGCTCATATCCGTCACTCAGTGACGCTCAAGGCGCTTCAACAGTCAGTATTTTCCTGCAAGGTATATATGTGGAGCTACTTTTTGAATTTTGAGACCTATTTCTTTACATAGCACCATGTAATGGTTTACAAGGTGCTGTGGCGCAATATGCAGCCAATCAAACCAGGAACACCGGGGCAAACCCCTTCTCTGTTCCGTCCACTTTTGGACTAATTCGCCATAGGGTGTGTACAAACCGAAAAACAATGTTATAATAATAATAATAATAGTGGCTTCTTATATAGCGCTCATATCCGTCACTCAGTGACGCTCAAGGCGCTTCAACAGTCAGTATTTTCCTGCAAGGTATATATGTGGAGCTACTTTTTGAATTTTGAGACCTATTTCTTTACATAGCACCATGTAATGGTTTACAAGGTGCTGTGGCGCAATATGCAGCCAATCAAACCAGGAACACCGGGGCAAACCCCTTCTCTTTTCGAAAAGTGCACTGGGTTCTTTTACGTGCATTACACAACACACGGGACCAACGGCTTTACATCCCATCCGAAGGACGAAGCAATAATGGTTAAGTGTCTTGCTTAATAAGGACACAAGTGTCACGACCGGGACTCGAACCCACACTCTGCTGAACAGAAACACCAGAGCTTGAGTCCGGTGCTCTTATCCGCTCGGCCACGACACGCCCTTGTTCCCAAGTCTGTGATCGTAGGTTAAAGACGGAGGTTAATCCACAAGAGGGCGCTATCAGGCAATAATGTATTGGCTATCAGGTAGACTAAAAACCACGAGCACAGACTTGGAACCAAGTCTAAGCGGTCACAGGAAATTGTTATCAGAAATTAGCCCACCCCCTATAAAATTTTGGTTTCTAATCAGTTCTTCAAGTTTTAACTGTTTCATGCTATAATACAGAGCCAGCATGAAACAGCCGTAGTGCACCTGGGAGACCACAGGGACTTGTGAGTTGGTGTTTGTAATCATCAGGTCATTCTGATGAATGACTGGAAGAATACAACAAGCTATAGTACAGAGCAACCAACTCATTTGTTCCCTGTTTCCTTTCATCTTTCAGGTATGTGGAATTTACTTGAATTGATACCATTATAGTTATTTAATCATATATAGATTACCTAGATACCATTCTAGAACTTTTCCTTTAACTATGAGATGAGTTATTTGACTTTTTCTAAACTGTGATCATCCTTAGAGTAATTGTAAGCATACAGGCACTTAAATTAGTTTGTTACTTTTCCTTTACGATGATGGGTTTTTAGTCAAGGATTAACTGCTTTTCTCCATGATGCTTTGATTCATTATTTTGTATTTCTTAAATCAAGACTTTATAGAATGTCCTCATTCTAAGATTGGTACTTGGTAACTATATGTATTTTGAGGAGGGAAAAGTCAGTTTAGTTTTCTGTTTTATAAGTTTAGTCCACTCATGCATTATTATAGCCTTTACGTTAGCCCAGCACATTGTCTTATACATACTCAGTGTGGCACCAGAAAGTCTGTTAGGCTCATTAACTCCATGGCCTAAGCGTTTGGTCAGTGTTGCAAGGTCTGAGTTGTACAAATGTATACCAGAAAAGCCTGAGGGAGTTCCTGGTATAAAGTTGGCAAAGAGTTATTGTTACTTTTTGGGATTTAGTTCAGTGATAAATACTTTGGGGAGTTATTGCTGAGTGATTTGTTTTACCATCAGAGACAAGACATTGCTGTAGTTAGTTTATGTTTTTCTTTATCCCTTTATCTAATGTGTTTCTTTGTTTTGAATAATGGTGTAGTTTAGAGTTGCCTTGTCCAGTACAAACACATTTCTTTAGTTGTGATTTCTGTGCATAATGAGTATGGCTAGGGCACAGGTGTTCCATATAGACTAGTTAGGTCTATGGAAATGGTAGTTATTTATATTAGTTATTTAGTTTTTTCTTTGTTATTGTACATTCTGATGAATGACTGGAAGAATACAACAAGCTATAGACGATGTGACCTGTGACATCACATGTTTACAAAAGAGCCACAGAGCCTGGACTTCCTGCAGGCACATTTGTACACAGATCAATGGAAGAAAACAACAAATCTTATGTTTTATGGAGATGGCACTGTCTGATTTTTCTCAACTTTTGATATGAAGAAAGGGGGGACATCTCAAAAGCTGTACAGCTGTTGCTTTTGTAAATTTTGAATTTATGTGAAAATTATGACACAAAATGTAATTTTTCCCATAAAGCCTGTGTAGTATCTTGCCCGGCAGGAAACGCTTTAGAATGTACAAGGTCACCACTCTGTAAACAAATGTAACATGGTCTATAGTACATACAGAGCAACCAACTCATTTGTTCCCTGTTTCCTTTCATCTTTCAGACTTAATGTAAAACGTACGTGTGTGACGACCCAAAGTCCTACCGGAATATCTGAATTTGATAGTTTAAAGAGACTTACATGTTGTATAATTCACTTTTGAATCTACATATACCAGGGAATTGACATTTGAAAACGTAAGCGATTTTTTGTTGTTTTTGTAGCAGGCTAGATTTAGAATGGATAACGCTCATCAAGCATAATACAATTCAACATTTCCTTTGTCTGACCATGACTTGATTGACTCCTTTCTCTGTGATTGACTGTACTGTTCAATAAACAGTTGGCATGGTTGGCACCATCTCTGAGCTGGATTTGTGAGGTCGGATAAGCAAGGAGTCTCAGATAAACAATCAGTGGTGGTAGCTAGCCCAGGTGGAGAGATTAAAGCATTAGGGAGTAAGGCAGAATAAGGAGATTTTGATTGTAATTATGATTTGATTGATTTGTTTGGATTTGTTATAAGTAATCAATTTAACTCACTGTAAATATTGAAGGCGTTCTCATGTTAGATGAATGCAAAATTGAGTACAGTTTTGCTCTTCAACTTACCAGTGCCTTGTGTCTTTTATTTTTACAGTTACTAGCATCAAAAATAACACGTTTTGATAAGGCCAAGTAAAATAAATAACATTTTGCTCATCCCCGCCCGCTCCGATTTTAGAGGTCGCATCAAATTTGTTATTTGTTAAAAAAAAAAAAAATCAAAAAATCAAATCAAAATCTTTGAAATTAATTTACATATTGAGAGCTATTTCAAATGAATCCTTCATTTTTATTGAGCAATTTCATTTTTTATGCATGTAGGCCTTACTAAAAATGCTATTTCCCCAAGCAATCGTGAGAAAATCCTCATTTTCTTCAAAACGTTTTGCCCTTCACGCTTGCATGCCACAGTTCTTTTTTGAACGAGATCTTTGCACCAGGACGTGATGCCACACACACAGAATAATTTTGGAGCAAAAGCAAGAAGAACTCTTGGAAAGAATAACAATATCTATCAAAATGGACACAGAAACACACATGGCAACTTTAAACAGAATTTGAGGACATGCAGAACATGCTCTTAAAACCATAAAACCATCTTCAAATACGATATGGCGGGCATCTTAGACATGGTGGCCATCTTGAAAAAAATAACAAAAAATTTGAAAATAACAAATAACAAGGACCTCCCTCACCAACTTTTTAAAAAGTCCGGACGAGCAACATGTTATTTATTTTACTTGGCCTAATCGTATTGCTTTAGAAATCACAAACGAACATTCCTTGTAGGACCAAACGGCCTTATAATTTGGGCCCCAAAAAGTTGTCTTTAAAAAAATCTTACAATCAAATGTACAGTAAAAACACTCTGCAACAAAATAATTTATGTTGTGTTGTTGAATTCCAATAACTTGTCAAAGTTCAGAAAGTTTCAGTCCTCTGTGTGCTATCATAGTATCAAGTAGCACTCTTCACTGTCTCCATAACAGGAGACAAATTGACCCCATTTATGGAAACATGCCTCTATGAGTCAATCACAATGCCTGCACTGAAGATGTTTCCTTAAATGGAGACTCAGTATGATGATGTGGGGCCATGTTGATAGTCCAACAGCCCATTGGTAAGACCATGGAGCAAGGACCCCCCCCCCCCCCCCCCACAAGCTGTCAGACCATGGAGCTGTTGGACTATATTATGGGTACAAATTATTTTACTCAATGGTCTGCTGACAGCCCATTGGTCTGGAATTGGTATTAACATGTTGGATGATTGAACTGTGAGACTAATGGGTAAAAAACATTGTGCGACTAAAACAAAATGAGCTGCCAGATTATTGAACCCCTTTTAAAGGCACTGAACACGTTTGGTAATTACTCAAAATATATATTAGCATAAAAAGTTACTTGGTAACGAGCAACGGAGAGCTGTTGATAGTATAAAACATTGTGAGAAACGACTCCCTCTGAAGTACATGTAACGTAGTTTTTGAGAAAGAGGTAATTTCTCACTAAAATAATAAGACTTCTGGCCAGAAGCCTTTTATTCCTATCTGAGTGAAAGCACACTAATTTGTACAACAAGGGTGTTTTTTCTTTCATCATTTTCTTGCAACTTCAATGACCAATTGAACCCAAATTTTCACAGGCTTGTTATTTTATGCATATGTTGGGATACACCAAGTGAGAATACTGGGGGAAAAAAGGCCAAAAATTGTCATACCAATGGGCCATTGGACCAACAACTGTCAAAATATTGGGCATTCCCCAACCTTCTGAAACAATCACATTGTATCCTAGGGTATGTACATGTAGCTCTATGGTTGTTCAAACATAAATGATGTTGTCTCCACAATAAGAAAAATGCTTCCTGAACAGGAATCCTATGGGCTGTCTCCAAAATTGGAAACAGCCAAGAACCTCAGGAATGTTTCCATATCAGGAAACATTTTAAATGTCTCCAAAAGTGGAGACGTTGCATGATGTTTCCTGAATAAGAGACATTGTAAATGCCTGGAAATAGTGTCTCCTATTCAGGAAATACTTGTGTAACGGACATCGCTACCGCCGAGTAACCGCCAGACAACCGCCGGCGTGAGAACGCTCTCTCCAGACATTGGACCGGAAGTATGGACTATAATAGACAGTTGTGTTCGTGCAAGCGGGAAAACGTTGGCCAGGAGCCAAGATAACTGACTCTTTGCATTGTGTAATTGTGCATGATAAGTTGGGTTAGACAGACCAGATGTTGAGTTCAGTGAGTGAGCATGAACAAGTTGTCGTTCTTGGAAGATAAATAAATTGGTGTGTTTCACATTTAACCGAATTTGAGTTTCCGTTTGTTTTCTGTCTGCGTTTGGCTGCAGAGCAAACAAGGACCCGTTGGCAGTACGTTACACTTGTTTCTAGCTTTTACATGTGATATTTGGCAATCCATAACTTTAGGTAACGATAACGCCACTATGTGCAAAATATTCATAATAGATGAGTTAATATTTCCTCAAAACGGCTTGGCAGTCTCAAGATATAGCCATTTGAAATTTTCTTTGCTTAAAAAAAGTATGTAAAAAGGTGAACACCTCATAATTTTTTTAATTTTATGTTTGACATTTCTTCCACTTTAATAATGTTTTGCATAAAATGTTTCATAAATATACAAGTTTTTATCAAAATCTGTTTTATTTGGTTTTCTTGAATTGTTTCCTGTTATGGAAAAATGTGCCCAGATCAGGAAACAAAATCAAATGTTTCCTGACTTGGCATTGTACCGGACTGAATGGGATACCAGCCAAAAAAGTAGTGCAAAAGGCTTCTAATTGTGTTTTTATCTGTTATTTTGGCCAAGGCAAAACATTTTCTCATGCATCATTTTCTGCTTATAACGGCTTTATAAAATTGGGTTAATATTATTTTGTGATTTTCAGAGCTATATAAGACGTTAAGAGCCCCCAAATGAAGAGAGATTTGTTCTTGTTATTGATGGTTTCTTCGAAGGTTGGATTTCTTCTCTTGGTTTTGACTGAGAGATCTCAAACCAGTGGTGAGTATCAATGGCTGAACATTATGTTCAATTTAAACCCGATACTTTCAATAATTATTTGTTCATTAAAGGGAGGGTATTCCTTTGGTAATTACTTCAAAAATTAGTGACCTTAAAAACTTACATGGTAAAGAGCACTGGGGGGCTGTTGATACAAAAAAAAACAGAGAAAGACTCTGCTAGGGTCGAAACGTCAGGCCACTAACTTATTTTTTGCATTTATACCACAGGTCCTTTTGGTTGGTAAGCAGTTTGCAACAGCTAATTCTATTTTCTCAAAAAAAAAACATTGTTAGAAATGACACCCTTTGAAGAATGGTTTGGGTTTGAGAGAGAAAAGAGGCATTTTCTCGCAAACATATTTGAATCTGACAAAGGCTTCAGGTATGAAGCCTTTCCCAGGCATCTGAAAGCACATAATTCTGTGCAATAAGGGTGGTTTTTTCTATCATTTTTTTCTTGCAACTTTGATGACCAGTTGAACCCAACTTTTCACAGATTTGTTATTTTATGCATATGTTGGAATACACCAAGTGAGGATACTGGTCTTTGACAATTACCAAAAATATACTCTGCCTTTAAAAGGTTGATTTCACTTCACCTTCAGCATTGACTTTATGAATTCATTGTTGGAAAGCTCTACTAAAGAATTTCCGAGTTTTGCCACAAAAACTCGGAAAGTATACATCCTTTTCACCCATTAGGTGTGTTAACATTGAGTTACTTGGGTCATCAAACTTAATTGATGAGCAGTTAATCTGCCAGGGGCAGTCAGCAGCCCTACTGGTTTGTGCTTGATCCAATTAACTCCACTGTTTGGAAAAGGAATTACATGGAGGTAACAGGTGTGAGTTGTCAGACAAAAAGGATGTTTCATTTTAGCCTCTTTCTTTTATGGAGCTTTCCTGTAATGTGATGTCATCATCTCGCCTGCAGGCGATCTTTGGAGGCTCAAACTTGTTGACATTCTCTTTATTGATTTCTAATCAACAGGGGCTTTTTAGACAAAACAATTTTGCAGGATGCTTACATCTTTACCATATTTAGAACAAGGGTTTCGGATAGAAATTAGGGAGGAATGCAAAACTATAATGAGGCAGTACCCTTGAGCAAGGCACTTAACCATAATTGCTTCGTAAAACGTTGGGAAGGTAGTACATTCTGCTCTACCAGCCAGGCTCCTAGTGGATGATACCCATGCCTACATATCCTTACAGACTGTGAAGGGGGTAACCCTGTTTCAGCCCCAGGAATTGGTGGCAGTGCCCCCTGGTGAAATTTGTCTCAATATCGCAAGTCAGTTATGTGTAGCCCTCACCTTGAAGTGGCCGTCCGGCCTTGTGATGTTAGGCGATTTCTCATCAAAAAAAAGTAACTTGAGGTTATCCTGAAGGTTTTCTCAGGGTGATCCAGAGTATAACCCAGAGTTACCACAATTTAATTCATCATTTCTCTCTACCACAGTTTATTTTCAGGGTCATTACCAAAGTATGAAACTGCCTTTAATTCCCACTCGATCCCAAAGACATTTTCTGGGTGTACAGTATTGATCTGTTTTCTCTTCTCCATCTCCAGCTTCCCCATCTGACACTATTCTACCACAAGTCAGTGGCTGCCCCGGTGACATTACTAAGGTAGTGCCGCCAGGAAGTAGGAGCAAATATGTCCACGTAGAATGGACGCACCCAAGGGCCAAAGACAACTCGGGATTTGACGCATGCGTGAAGAATATTCGCACTCTCTACCCGTACAATGGAAAGCACTTCCCACCCAACTCAACCACCGCGATAAAGTACATCTTTAGTGATTGTCCAGTAAGTTTGTTCACATGTTAACACATTTAATCATTGCTACAAAGGGTAAATCGTTGAGGATAAGTTGCTGATGGATTAGTTTCATAGTAAGATGTTTGCCCAGGACAACTCTGCATGTATGTTGAAAGACTTCCTACTGAGCAGTCTGCCTTTTGGCCAGCTTTGCCATAGCTCTTGTCAATGTTTGCGTCTGCTCAAGAACACTCTTTATTCATACTTCTGCAAAGTCAAAGAAGAAAAAAGTGTGTAACCTGGACCACCTGCTGGTTTCTAGTGTAAAAAAATCCAGTTCTTTGGTTTAGTCACCTTTTAAACAAACTGCCTGGTCTTGTTGCAATACTTTATCATCAAATTTATACACCATATAATTGAGATAATTGACTGCTTTGAGATGTCTTGTGGGTTTGGAAAATCAACTTTGGAGAAGCCTTTCCGCAAGTTATCTTGTAATAATTTCAAGAATGTGTCTTAATAATTACATGTAAATATAGACCATTTAACATTTGTTTACAAAAAGAGTGACTTTGTACATACCTGGGCTTTTCTGGCAGGCAAGGATTGTAAAAATACAAAGGTGCTTGTGTCTACAGTTCTCGATGTCAAAAAAACTGAAAAAATTATATGTTTTAACCCTAACTCCCAAAGCGTTTTTACTAGAATCCATCCCTAACCCAACACATTCCAACAGCTTATACTACCATGAGATGGGAACTGTACCCAATCTTAGGGGGACGATACACAACCTAACAAACTCCAACAGGCCTTTTTTGCTTGATTTTGTTGGAGTGTGTACACTTGGCATGTGCAAAATTTGATCAGTGAAATCACACAGTACCCAACATAACATAATCCAACAACTATCTCATTAGACCATGGAAGAAAGAGCAATGCCAGACATGTACATTTCACACATCCACCATACCCACTCAATCAAATTCAAACACCATTACTTGTCAGCAAGGATACACAATCCCACAGAATCAAACACCCAATCCTAACTTCACTGTACTTAACCTAACAAAATTAAACACTTTGCCCTGTTTGAATTTGTTGGGTTAGGGATGGTTAGGGTTTTAATGTACAAACAGGTTACCTTTCTAAAATCGATAGATGTTCATTTTTGCAGTTGGGATAAAGAATATTGTTTGGTTTTTGCCCTTGGCATTTTATACTATTTTGATCCAACTACCTCTAGCCACCGGGCAGGCTCTAGAGGTGGTGTAGTGGTAAGACACCTGCTCCAGCATGGCAAAGATCATGGATTCGCATCCCACCAAGGGATATGCCTGTTGTTTTTTTCACACAGTTTGGGAAAGTACTGAGTACACAGACGCGAATACACATCAGTTTAAACCAAACATTCTTTCTAAATTCGTTAACAAGGGAAAAATTAATCAATTTTCTTTTTATCCAAACACGGGCAATGCATCTTGAATACTTTGTGAATTTTACTGAATGAAGCTATATTCTATATATTATGAAGAACTATATTGGTTCAATTTCATTAACCTGCATTCAACTTCAAAGATTTTCCCCTAATTCATGCAAATTGTAGGTTTTTTTTTTTGCTACATTTGCATTCAATTACGTGTTCATGCACACATTTTAATCTTCTCATTCAGGTTCATTTTACTTATTCTATTTAATTATAGGTTCACAAGACAACGTCTTCACCATTATTTAGATGAATGTCCACTACCTTTTTACAGTTGATGAAATGTAATGTTTGACTAGCCTCTTGCTGCATCTGGCTATAATGAAATTGAATGAGTTTTGCGACCTAATGACTTTGAATGATCTTATTTGACCAGTGAATGCTAAACTGTTGAAATTGCACCCTATTTCAAACGTAATTGAATGAGCCGGGTGGTAAATCAAATGAGTGTTTGTTGGAGTTGGCTGGGGAAACCTATATTTGCATTAGTAAGTTTGGGTTTTTTACGAGTTAAAGAAAATTGTAAGAAACAATCACTACACGTAAACACGTAAAAATAAAAGATTTGGGAAAAAAACTAAATATCTATTAATTTTGTTTTTCTCTTCCAGCAACTGTGCCGTATTGAAAGAGGGGAGTGTATTGGCAATGAAGCTTTCTGCAGTTTTAATGTTACCGTTAAAGAAGGTCGGTACTACATAAACAAAACTAAGGAACAGTATTTTTGACTGTCCTTTAACATAGTTTAACAATACTTGGAAAGATTGTGTGTTACTGTCTTTTTAGCCTCTTTCAAACTGAACAAAAATACTCATGAAACTCCCAAGAGAATGTGTTTGACCTTTTCACACTTGAGTTGCTTACCCTGGACATTGCTACCCTTACTTGGAGTTGGGCTTCACATCAAGCCTGGCTGGATGGTGGGACTACAGTGCAGTTTTAATGTTATCGTCAGGGGCAGGATTTTCAGAAGGGGTTGGGGGCACAAGCTTTGAAGGCGAATTTCCAAGCTAAAATTTGTTTAGTAATCTTTTGGGGTTTTTTTTCAAGATGAGTTGCGTGGGGTGGGGTTTGGGACGGACCCCTCTTGTGCAGTCTGACAGGACATTTTAGAAGCACTTTATAAGTTATTTTTGTACCCTTTTTGAAATTAATTTGGGGTTTGAAAAAGAAAATATATCCTTTACTTGGTGTGATCCTTGGCTATATGGCAGTTACAGGTTGAATGGCTTCTGAATGCCACTGAACAATGACATTAACAGAATAGAGAGACCGTCAACATAGGGCTACATAGCTCAATTGGTAGAGTGCTGGCACATTAATCTGGAGGGTGCAGGGTCAAGTCTTGCTCTAGTCAAATTGGGGTTTTTTTCAACCCCCAAATTATTTTTACAAATTACCCAGTCAGTTTCCCCTTGTGGTTTATTACTCTATATTTTAAAATTAGAATTTTGTTTTTATTTGCTGTTAAATTCAATTGTTCAGTCGGCATAATTAAGGGGGGATGTTCCGACTACGCCCACCGAATCCTACCACTAATTGTTTCGTGACTGAAGAGCCCCATTTGATCAATGATAGTCAAATGCCATCGCAGTCCATCAGGCTGAGGGCCTGGCCGACATCTGGCTAAATAATAATAGTAATAATAATAATGACATTTATATAGCAACCGTTCATGAAACATGCCCCTGGGCGCTTAACAATATATTAAACAACAAACAATAACAATCCATACAGTTTTAAAACCTCAGTAGAGAAAATACAGTTAAAAGGTACAGGTACACTTAAATATCAAACAGGCTTCCAGGCTTAATTATGAAGAAGAAGAGGAGATAGTATACTAAATCATCATCATCATTAGTTAGACAACTGAACTTTTCAAAGGAGAGAAAGATCTTCTTCTTTTTTTACTTCAGTCTTCTACTTTAGTCTGATTTCCGATTTTTTGGCCCTTTGAAAAATCAGAAAAATTGTGATTGAATAGCCTTAAAAGTCTCATAAAGCCTTCACCATGTAGTCATGGAGGTCTGCACTTGCACTCAAAAAGATGTTCCAACCTTTTTTTCAAGGACCAACTAACATGCCTGCCAAAAGTGCAGATTAAAAAAAAAAAAATTTAAGCTGAATACGTTTGTTTGAAAGACCCAGGGAATTGACAAATGAATGAACACATTGTTTTTTCTCTCATAGAGTTTGAATGTGTCACTGAGGAAATTGTCCTAGAAGATCCTTCATTCTCACCCACACCTCAGAATATCACCTCCCCTTTTTACCCAATGGAATATCCGTCTGACTCAAGCTGCCATTGGCTCGTCAGGACATCGAGTGACAGCCACTCATCACTAGCCAATCACATCCTTGTATCCATAAAAGAGGTCCAGCTCCAACTTAACGACGCTCTGCTCATTGGTGGAACAGGTCACCAGGAGGCTGTTACATACAGAGGGAGGCTACCACAGAGGGTGTTACTTTTCCGGGGGGCAGAGATTGATATTAGATTTCAGAGTGGAAGCCGAGGTGTGACAGTTTACAGAGGCTTTTCTCTTGAGGTGGATGCAGTTGTTAATAAAGGTAAAGCAAAAGAAAAATGTGTCATGCCCGAACAATCTAGAGCATCGACATAATGCTCTAATGGCTGAGTCATCAGAGTGTGGGTTTGAATCCCGGTCGTGACACTTTGGGGCAAGTGTTTTGGGGCAAGTTGCTTCTCATTACCCACGAGGGAATAGGTACCTGCGAGGTCAATGTGAATGATTAGCAACATGTGCACCCATTTGGCTGCTGGTGCTGGGTGCTGGGTGCTGAATACTCTGAAGGGTTTGATATGGTTTCAGGAATGCTCAAGTCCCAATGAACAGGGGTAGAAATAGTGTAAAGCGCAATGTTATATAAGAATCTTTCAATTAATAACAAATTTAAAACAATGACAGGTCAAGTTTTAAAAGGATTCCTCAACAAAACTTCAGTTCAAACAAAGCCTGATTTTCTGATGCATGTTCATTTCAAATCAATTTTCTCAAATCATTTGCTTTTCTGATCATCTGATTTTATACTAAATCCATTCAACTGGAAAGTAGAACAGTTTCGATCACATTTGACCTCCAGAACTGAAACATAAAGTCGTCGGTTTAAGCGTGGAAGTTTTGTTTCATGTTGGATTATTCTGAATTGTTATTTTTATTTATTAATTTGTTGATTTATTTACTTATTTATGTTATTTATTTATTTGTTTATTTTTAATTGTATTATTAGTATTTGTTGTTTTGGTTGTTGTTTTGGGGTGTTTTTTTTGGGGGGGGGGGGGGTTTCAGTGTTATGCTGCGTCCTTGTAGGCAGCTATGGCTCTGGCTACAGCTACGACTGGATCACCACATCAATTTGCGTTTAAGCATGTTGCTCTATTAGCAAGAGCCATTGCACCAAGTAGCAACAGCCTCAGCTGCGGTATAGCCACAGCCGCCAATTCAGATAACTTACTGGTATACTGTTTCTTTTTCCAGGTACTTCATGGTGTAGTGATGACCATGGTTACCAATGTCAGTCAAGCCTCATCTGCATTGATGAGGGGTATCTATGTGATGGCATTATCGATTGCCCGCATAGCGATGATGAAAGCAACTGCTGTAAGTATTTCACTACTTTTGTTGATACCTTTTTTTACCTATAGGAGACCAACAATTAAAAGTTTCAGTTTGTTTTGTTATAAGTGATCGTTGAAGCTTTGCCTGGTGTGGATAATAGGAAGTCACTATTATTAGTAAACTTGCGGGGACAACCATGTCATGTGTAAATATCATATGGGAGGACTGTTGGCTCTGAATACTGGTTGATGTTTTGAACAGTTTACTCTGCTCGTCTTGTGATATGTTTTTCTGTTTGGCTTCCAAAAGTGTTCCTGAACATATTCAATTAATGCAGGTTGTTATTTGTAGACATTTAATATAATAATAATAACCAGTTCTTATATAGCGCATTTCACAATAACGTCTCAATGCGCTTTACATTAGTGCCCTGGTCATTGGGCCAATAACATTCCTTTAATCTTTCTCAGCTCCCTGGGGAGTATACAGCCCGAGCTGCCGTGGTGGCGCTCCGAAGGCTTTTTCAAACACAATATCAACCTCTACCCTTGCAGGTACCCATTTTACCCCTGGGTGAAAATTTAAGTCGCAAATCTAGTAAAGTCTCTTTTTCCCCCCTTCTTTTCATTGAGACAAGTAATCAGCCACTGATGTAACAACTTAATTTGAAATAAACTATAAACTATTATCACACTTGCTTGCTTAAGTGCTCCAAATTTTCAAGACAAAAGTTTCGCAAAGTGTAGTTGCTAGCTTTAAAGATTGTCATGTTTGTGTCTTTTTTTGAAAATTCAAGACATGGGTTAAAGCTACGACAAAGTTGAGAAATTGTTAATTGGAACGATGAAGTGTGGATATGATGTAGGCTTCAGTTTTTTCTAACTTTCAAATTTGTTTTTGTAATTTTTTACTTTTTAGTCCTTACCATCATTTGATTGAAGAAAAAAACACCTCAAACCCATTACTTAAAGCGTCGTGGCCGAGCGGTCTACATGTAGTGCACATCCTACTCAAGTTCTGTTGTTCACAGAGTGTGGGTTAGAATCCTGGCCTGCCTGGTCACGATGCTTGTGTCATTGATCAAGATGCCTTACCGTAACTGCTTTGTCCTTGGGATTGGATGTAAAGCTGTATGTCCCATGTACTTGGATAGGTAGTGCACATAAAAAGAACCAAAAGCACTTACCATGGAAGAACAGGGGTAAACCCTGGTGTTTCAGGTTCAATGCCAGGTTTCCTCAGACTTCTGCATCACGGTGATTAAAGGCACTGAACACGGTTGGTAATTACTCAAAATATATATTAGCATAAAAACTTACTTGGTAACCAGCAACGGAGAGCTGTTGATAGTATAAAACATTGTGAGAAACCACTCCCTCTGAAGTAACGTAGTTTTTGAGAAAGAGGTAACTCACTAAAATATTAAAAGACTTCTTGCATGAAGGCTTTTGTTAGCATCTGAAAGCACACAAAATTGTGCAACAAGGGTGTTTTTTCTTTATTTATTTTCTTGCAACTTCGATGACCGATTCAGCCCAAATTTTCACAGGTTTGTTATTTTATGCATATGTTGGGATACACCGAGTGACAATACTGGTCTTTGATAATTACCAAAGGTGTCCAGTGCCTTTAAGTTTACTTATGAAGCATCCTTTGTATTAAATAATAAATAATGCAAAAAATGCCATACTCTTCTAAAGCTCAGCTCAATTCAACAAGTCATATTAATGGTCATGGGGTCATAAAATATACATTGGGGTGGTCATTTAATAAATTCACCGGTGATTGATTTTGTCTTTTATTCGCTCGTTTATAGCTCCTTGCAATGGTATCAACCAGAGTATCCCATTCAATATGACCTTTGACTCCAATGATGTCATCAGCACGATGTCAGATCCATTGAATCTATCCACTTCTAGCATTGAGTGGTGTTTTGGTTCTTCCCTGGGTTACAACATCGTGATAGACTTCCCCCTACCTGGAAATGACTATCTAGTAATACAGGTATACAACGTGTGTTTTAATTATCAATCAAAAAAGTACGGGATTGGTACATTATCAAACAAAAACTGATTACTTTCAATGTGACATGCTTGCTAATTTTCATATCAATATCCAATCCTTCTGAGAAATCCATCTGAAACACTGTCAACAGTTCTGAAATGGCACTTTAGATTGGACTCTTTTTCTTACATGTATTTCGATTTGGGGGTCAGTTACAAGAACATTTTTGTTTTATCCCAACCTGACAATGGATTTAAAACATGATCAAACAAAAAAATAATAATAAATATAACATAATGTGAACCAAAAGTTAGGTTCAGGCTAGATTTATAATAATAATAATAATAATAATAATAGTGGCTTCTTATATAGCGCTCATATCCGTCACTCAGTGACGCTCAAGGCGCTTCAACAGTCAGTATTTTCCTGCAAGGTATATATGTGGAGCTACTTTTTGAATTTTGAGACCTATTTCTTTACATAGCACCATGTAAATGGTTTACAAGGTGCTGTGGCGCAATATGCAGCCAATCAAACCAGGAACACCGGGGCAAACCCCTTCTCTTTTCGATAAGTGCACTGGGTTCTTTTACGTGCATTACACAACACACGGGACCAACGGCTTTACGTCCCATCCGAAGGACGAAGCAATAATGGTTAAGTGTCTTGCTTAATAAGGACACAAGTGTCACGACCGGGACTCGAACCCACACTCTGCTGAACAGAAACACCAGAGCTTGAGTCCGGTGCTCTTATCCGCTCGGCCACGACAGACAGGGATGGAGCTACATTTGGTGTGTCATGGCTGGGTAGATAAGATCACTGAACTCAAGCCCTGTTGTTTCTGATCAGCAGAGTGTGGGTTCGAGTTTCGGTCGTGGCACTTGTGCCCTTCAGCTAGGCACCAGTATTGCTGCGTCTTTCGGATGGGTTGTAAAGCCATAGGTCCTGTGTGTTGTGTAATGCACGTAAAAGAACCCAGTGCACTTATCGAAAAGAGTTGGGGATTTGCCCTGGTGTTCCTGGTTTGATCGGCTGCATATTGCTCCAGTACTGCACCTTGTAAGCCATTGCATGGTGATATGTAAAGGAAAAAGGTCTCATACTTCAAAAATGTAGCTCCACATACCTTGCAGGAAAAATACTGAATGTTGGAGCGCCATGAGCACCACTGAGTGATGGATTTGAGCACTAGATAAAAAGCCACTATTATTGTTGTCATTGTTCATGCTTTATTAATGTTCAGGGCTGGGGCTTCGCTTATATTTTGAGCTACATTTATGTGCCATACACGAGTTTGGAATGAAGTCAGCCTTCGAAACACCAATGTTAAACCACACATTTCACTTTTATTTCCATCTTCTAACATTCCAGGACCCAACAGCTGAGTCAAATGAAGACACTGTTGTCATAGAGAGACACTCAATAATTCGTTTATTTAGTTTGAATTTGTCATCACTGTGGGTTCGGTGGTATCCTGGCATAGACAGACAAAGAGCATCATTTTCTGTCAGCGTTAACGGCAAACCCGATGAAGGTAAGGGCTCACAGATTGTATATATACATTGTATATACATGTAGTGTAATATAGTGGCTTCTTATATAGCGCGCATATATGTCCCTCAATGACACTCAAGGTGCTTCAACAGTCAGTATTTTCCTGAAAGGTATGTGGAGCTACGTTTTGAAGTATGAGACCTATTCCTTTACTTAGCACCATGTAATGGTTTACATAGGTGCTGTGGCGCAATATGCAGCCAGTCATACCAGGAACACCGGGGCGAACCCCTTCTCTTTTCGATAAGTGCACTGGGTTCTTTTATTTGCATTAAGGACTGACGGCTTTACGTCCCATCCGAAGGACGAAGCAATAATGGTCAAGTGTCTTGCTTAAGGACACAAGTGTCACGACCGGGACTCAAACCCACACTCTGCTGACCTGAAACACCAGAGCTTGAGTCCGGTGCTCTTATCCGCTCGGCCACGACACGCCATGTCGTCGTCGTCACCGATCGGGATTTACACAAAACAAAACCCACATGTGTTTGGATTCCTTTATTTCACTTAAAGAAACATATAAATACAATTTTAAAAATAATCCAAAGGTATATTCATTTCATTATTAATCTCATCCACTTCACACAGTTTGGATCCAAGGTTTCACTCAAAAAACTGTGACCTGCCTTCTACATCTTATGCAAAGAGTTGCGATCCTGTTACAGTTGTTTGGTCATAACGCCTTTGACTCGTGTAACAATGTTTAAAAAAGCATACAATTGGATGCCAGAAGTAGCGAAAACTCAAGAAAATTGCTCTCAAAGTGTGGGTGTATAACATACTGACTTTCCAGTAGAATTGCGCTGGACTGAAACAATCAATTTTTGTATTTCCCGATACAGGTTATTGTGGTTCAGGATATCAGTGCAGTAATTCACATGTTTGCACCGGCAGGGAGAACGATTGCGATGGTGTGCTTGATTGCCCCCTAGGTCAAGAAGAAATGACTTGTGGTGTGTACTTCTCCAAATCTTTTTTACTCTTAAAGGCACTGAACATGTTTGGTAATTATCAAAGACCAGTATTGTCACTCGGTGTATCCCAACATATGCATAAAATAACAAACCTGTGAAAATTTGGGCTGAATCGGTCATCGAAGTTGCAAGAAAATAAAGAAAGAAAAAACACCCTTGTTGCACAATTTTGTGTGCTTTCAGATGCTAATAAAAGGCTTCATGCATGATGTCTTTTATTATTTTAGTGAAAAATTTATTCTCAAAAACTATGAGTGGTTTCTCACAATGTTTTATACTATCAACAGCTCTCCGTTGCTGGTTACCAAGTAAGTTTTTATGCTAATATATATTTTGAGTAATTACCAAACGTGTTCAGTGCCTTTAAAGCAATTAACCCATCCCACGAAAATGCTAAATACATTTACAAATGGGTACAGACTCTATTGGTTGTCAAACGTCCTAGAGTTGTATGTTCTAGGCAGATGCAAAAATGCGTATGTGTCACGCCACTATCGGCCTTACACAAAAAGGCGCAATGTTCTCTCATTTTGCCAACCAGTAGCATTAGTCCCAACCAGAAGTATTGATTTCTATAGGAAAGGCTAACTATAGTGTACAATTACTTTGCACCATGTTTGTCATACCAGATTACCAGAGGCAAAAAGGTGATAGATCATTAAGAATGTTTTTTTTATGAGATGGTGCAACCAGTTTTTATGAATTGCAGGAAGTCTTGTCGCCAACAAGAAATCTTGATAGATATCTCAGTTGGTAGAGCCCTGGCATGTTAAATTTTAGGTCATTGGTTCAAATCCCGCTCTAGTCAATTCTTTCTTTGTTCTAACCCCAAATCATTTAAAATTAACCCGCGTGGTTTATTAGTAAATATATAAAACAAATAAAGCTTTTGCGTTTGTGCACTGGGGAGAATAATTTGTTGAAAGAGTTGAAGGGAACATTTTATCTATGAACTCATGAAATATGTTTTCTCAAAGCATTGATGTACTTTCTCTGAACAGATCTCCGGAGATGTCCCAAGAATTGCCACTGTAAAGCAACTGTTGGCAGTCTTAAAGTTGAATATTGCAATCATCGATGGACTCCAGAACTATCAAAATCAGCGCCTGTTGTCACAACAAATCTGTAAGTCTACTTTATGTGTTAATGTGTTTGCTTGTTTGTTTGTCTGTTTGTTGGTAATTTTTATGAGGTCTTTGAATTATTTCAACAGGTATGTGAGTCTACATGATGTGTTAACGTGGTATTTTTGTGGTTTTTTTTTATATTTTGTTTGTTGGGTTGTTGGGTTGTTTGTTTGCTTGTTTTAGGTATAATTTTTGTTGGGTTTCCCCTTTAGATTGTTACAACAGGTCTGTAATAACGAAGGTATTCAAACCATATAGCTGTTAATGTTTCAAAAGAATCGTCATTATCCTTTTACTGCACCAATATTTGTTTAATTAAATGTATTTTCTTCCAAAGGCCAATTCTTTAGACTCTAAAAACTCCCGGGTCAAAAGTGATCTGGATTCCGAGTCTCAAGGGGCGTGACCCATTTCTGATGGAAACTTGTTAAAAATGGGACTTTTGACTTTGATTCTAGTTCAGTTTGAGAAAGTTTTGGGTCAATTCCGGGTCATACTGATCCGTAAATAAGTCTGGGGTCGTCTCCCCCCCCCCCCCTGTGACCCGGAGTACGAGTCAGTGCTGACACGGAAGGTTTAGAGTGTACTGCTGTGCCATTACGGATACTTTGGTAGAGTCCATTTTGAAATTAAATATAGATAATACTGATAGTATGAACATTTATAAAATTTTGATAACCTTGACAATAATTTTCGGGGATGAGTAATTTCAGACTTTTGTCTGAGTTTAGGCTTGTTAAGTCAGCCTCAGTGGTGAATAAATTGATCAGCTGCTTGTTGATCTACTTCATAGTGCTGAGGACACACTGTTCCTAAAACCTCTGCGAAATCTAAACCCAAGGGGTTTACCAGAAGTTGTCCACATACCTTCTAAGATTTGGATCCTAGTTTGAAACTTTTTTGTCAGCAATGACTCTCACCCCTGGATGTTTAACATTGATCATGTTTTTGATACTGACAATGTTTTTTAATATTTTAGTATTGAAATGGATAATATTGATAGTTGATCTGATTAACTTTGCTAATTTCATGATATTAAACATTTTGGCTCATGGTGTTTGTGTATAATCTAAGCATGTTCTGATGTCATAGTTTTATTATTATTGTGTTGGAATGGTTTCCATAGAAGTATGGCAGGCAAAAGAAATCTGAGGAATATTACGACAGGATTCTTCAAGGGTCTGTCAAATCTCAAAGGCTTGTGAGTATGAACAATTTCTGCAGCTCTCACAGGGAGGGTACACCTTTGGGAATTACTCAAAAAATGAATGACCATAAAAACTTGGTTGGTAAAGAGCTCTGGAGAGCTGTTGATGTTATAAAGCATTGTTAGAAACGACAACCTTTGAAATAATGTAGTTTTAGAAAACTTTAGAAGTAAACATTTTAAACTGAGAAAGGCTTCTGGCATGCAGCCTTTCTCAGGCATCTGAAAGCACACAGTTTTATGCAACAAGGGTAGTTTTTTCTTTCATTATTTTCTTGCAACTATGACCAATTGGGCCCAATTTTCACAGGTTTGTTGTTTTATGCGAATATAATGTTGGGATACACCAAGTGAGGATACTGGTCTTAGACAACTGTCAAAAGTGAACCCTGCCTTTAAGATGTATACATTTGCCTCAATAATGTTTCAATGTCGTGACAATGAGCTGTTTTAGCTTCCAAGAGCAGTTGAGGTGGGTTACTATTAGAGTTGACTAGACTATTATTCTCAGTCAATCTAGATATCAGACAAATGCTGCATGGTTTGACTAGCTAGTCCAACAAGACCAACCTAGGAGCACTGTTGGTTTTATAAGCTAGTCCAACAGGACCACCCTAGCCCTGGAGCACTGTTGGTTTGACTAGCTAGTCCAACAGGACCAACCTAGCCCTGGAGCACTGTTGGTTTGACTAGCTAGTCCAACAGGACCAACCTAGCTCTGGAGCACTGTTGGTTTGACTAGCTAGTCCAACAAGTCCAACCTAGCTCTTGAGCACTGTTGGTTTGACTAGCTAGTCCAACAGCACCAACCTAGCTCTGGAGCATTGTTGGTTTGACTAGCTAGTCCAACAGGACCAACCTTGCCTGGAGCACTGTTGGTTAGACTAGCTAGTCCAACAGGACCAGCCTAGCCCTTGAGCAATGTTGGTTTGACTAGGTAGTCCAACAGGACCAACCTAGCTCTGGAGCACTTTTGGTTTGACTAGCTAGTCCAACAGGACCAATCTAGCTCTGGAGCACTGTTGGTTTGACTAGCTAGTCCAACATGTCCAACCTAGCTCTTGAGCACAAGTGAACCCTGCCTGTCAAAAGTGAACCCTGCCTTTAAGATGTATACATTTGCCTCAATAATGTTTCAATGTCGTGACAATGAGCTGTTTTAGCTTCCAAGAGCAGTTGAGGTGGGTTACTATTAGAGTTGACTAGACTATTATTCTCAGTCAATCTAGATATCAGACAAATGCTGCATGGTTTGACTAGCTAGTCCAACAAGACCAACCTAGGAGCACTGTTGGTTTTATAAGCTAGTCCAACAGGACCACCCTAGCCCTGGAGCACTGTTGGCTTGACTAGTAGTCCAACAGGACCAACCTAGCCCTGGAGCACTGTTGGTTTGACTAGCTAGTCCAACAGGACCAACCTAGCTCTGGAGCACTGTTGGTTTGACTAGCTAGTCCAACAAGTCCAACCTAGCTCTTCAGCACTGTTGGTTTGACTAGCTAGTCCAACAGCACCAACCTAGCTCTGGAGCATTGTTGGTTTGACTAGCTAGTCCAACAGGACCATCCTTGCCTGGAGCACTGTTGGTTTGACTAGCTAGTCCAACAGGACCAATCTAGCCCTAGAGCACTGTTGGTTTGACTAGCTAGTCAAACAGGACCAACCTACATGTACATGTAGCTCTTGAACACCGTTGGTTTGACTAGTAGTCCAACAGGACCAACCTACCTCTTGAGCACTGTTGGTTTGACTAGCTAGTCCAACAGGACCAACCTAGCCCTTGTGCATTGTTGGTTTTTTGACTAGCTAGTCCAACAGGACCAACCTAGCTCTTGAACACTGTTGGTTTGACTAGTAGTCCAACAGGACCAACCTACCTCTTGATCACTGTTGGTTTGACTAGTCCAACAGGACCAACCTACCTCTTGATCACTGTTGGTTTGACTAGCTAGTCCAACAGGACCAACCTAGCTCTTGAACACTGTTGGTTTGACTAGTAGTCCAACAGGACCAACCTACCTCTTGATCACTGTTGGTTTGACTAGCTAGTCCAACAGGACCAACCTAGCCCTTGAGCACGTTGGTTTGACTACATGTAGCTAGTCCAACAGGACCAACCTAGCTCTGGAGCACTGTTGGTTTGACTAGCTAGTCCAACAGGACCAACCTAGCCCTTGTGCATTGTTGGTTTTTTGACTAGCTAGTCCAACAGGACCAACCTAGCTCTTGAACACTGTTGGTTTGACTAGTAGTCCAACAGGACCAACCTACCTCTTGATCACTGTTTGTTTGACTAGCTAGTCCAACAGGACCAACCTAGCCCTGGAGCACTGTTGGCTTGACTAGCTAGTCAAACAGGACCAACCTACCTCTTGAGCACTGTTGGTTTGACTAGCTTGTCCAACAAGACCAACCTACCTCTTAAGCACTCAAAGTAGACTACATGTAGCTAGTCCAACAGGACCAACCTATAGCCCTTGAGCACCATTGGTTTGACTAGCTAGTCCAACAGGACCAACCTAACCCTTGAGCACCGTTGGTTTGACTAGCTAGTCCAACAGGACCAACCTAGCCCTTGTGCATTGTTGGTTTGACTAGCTAGTCCAACAGGACCAACCTAGCCCTTGAGCACCGTTGGTTTGACTAGCTAGTCCAACAGGACCAACCTAGCCCTTGAACACCGTTCGTTTGACTAGCTAGTCCAACAGGACCAACCTAGCCCTTGAGCACCGTTGGTTTGACTAGCTAGTCCAACAGGACCAACCTAGCCCTTGAGCACCGTTGGTTTGACTAGCTAGTCCAACAGGACCAATCTAGCTCTTGAGCACTGTTGGTTTGACTAGCTAGTCCAACAGGACCAACCTAGCCCTGGAGCATTGTTGGTTTGATGAGCTAATCCAACAGGACCAACCTAGCTCTGAAGCACTGTTTCTCCAGTCAAATTCACAATTTCCTTTACAATTAATGAGTAGTTTAACAATAATGGTAGGATTTCGTTTAACATGACAATAATTTATCTGTGCAGTGAGATTGTTATTTAATTATTGCACCAAAGTAGACAAAATTCGAAATGAACATGCACATGTTAAATATTTGCTAAATCTTATCGTTTTCTCAAAAAACACATTGACTATTGACTAGTTGATTTACTAGATGTGTTCGATTGAAGAACAGACCACACAAGCGTGGCTTTAATTTTGACTTCACTAAAAAAAAATCAGCATCCGAACTTGCTTCAGAATGATTCCACCTCTCTGGGACCCCCCTGTTGGCTCAATTTGTAACTAACTTCTCAAAAGAGGAAACATAAAATCTGACAATTTATGGAGGTTGTGAGTGAGTACATATGAAGATATGAAGAAAAGGCTGCACGTCACATGACTTGAATTTGTGTTAAAAATACAAAGTGTAAAACTTTTATTTTAAAAGTGCGGTATGTATATCTTGCCTGCTGGGAAGCTTTCTGGAACTAACAAGGCAGTAAGAACTATTAGCTACATGTGGATGATTTGAAACAACAAACTTACTAGTCATGCTGGCTTGTCACTGAAAAAAAGTGAAGAACTACGGAGCCCAGAGAGGAACTTTTTTTTTTTATACATATGATTTCAATCCCTCATTTTTTTATTTTGCTGCCTCAAAATACTCATTTGTTGCTTTCAAATGAAGTCTAGTTCCCTCAAAATAATATCTGTGTTCCCCCGAAACAGTGTGTTATTATTTCAAGGGAACAAAATTTTATTTTGAGGGAATGAAACTACATTGCAAGGGCATTAAATATTATTTTGAGTGAATGAAATAATATTATGATGGAATGAAATGATATTTCGATGGAACAGAATAATAAAAGTGGGTTTGCTGAATATCACTCTGTGAAGAAGGTGACAATTGACCAAATAAAAACAAGTTCTTGATTTATATCCTTTTAGGGAAATAATGTCTTGCCCCGTGGAAAATATTTGGATCGGTGCATTTCAGGGACTGGATAAGCTACTGTCTATGTAAGTAAGCGATCAAAACTGTTTATATTTAAATGTTATTTATATTTGTTCAAGGGTGTCTGTTTTACACAAAGGCAAGGAAAACCACCTTGTGCACAAATCTTTGGAAACCTTGAGTTTGAGTGAGCGTGAAACAATCACTGGATCATGTACTTCAAAGGAGTATGCATACACAGTTTGAAATCATAAATGTTCACATATTTGGTGGTGTACTATCGCGTGGAATTGTAGACAATAAGTACACACACTGTAATGGCCTGAGTGCATTATGATTTGTAACACTCCACAGGTGCATCATGGGAAAAAGCACCTGAGAAGTTGGTACACAGTGAATGTGAAGCAAGAAAGTTTACATTGTCTCCAGTCTGTTTTCTTCATTCTTATACTCTTTTAAAGTTGTCATACAAAGGACAACACACACACTGTGCAAAGGAGCTGCCATTACTGGAAAAACGTTTTATACACTATGCAGGTTTTAGTGCAACCTTTGACATTAGCTTTATGCAAATTATACAGTACTAAATATTTATAAGCTGAGTGTTGCCAAGTGGGCCAAAGCAAATATATCACAGATTTTTACATTTACTTACATGCTATAAAGATGGTCAAGGTTGAAAAGTTCCCTTTGAATATTTGGGAAGTACATGTACAAACTTTTTATTTTTTTGATCCAGCCATCCGGAATCCAATGTTTAAAAATATTTTTAAAACAGAGATGGGGCTCTTCACTATTTTCTTGTAACTCCGATGACCAATTGATAGGTTTTTTATTTCATGTACTTGTTTGGGTTACTAGCAGGGGATACTGGTCTTTGACAGTTACCTGTGTTGTCTGCAGGCTTTAACTGGTTCTAGTATGTACATGTGAGACTGGCACAGTCTATTGCAGTATCACAAAGCACTGGGTTGTTAAGGAATGAAAATAAAATTGATAAACTTCATTCTGAAAGGTCACTGGTTGCAAAAGTTTACATCAGAGCCAATCCAAAACATGAAATATTTCCGAAAAACAAAATAATTTCATGTTTTGTCGGGAATGTTGAGCCATTCTTGTCATAATTTCCGTTCCAGCACTTGATCAAAACAAGCAAGGGTAGCTGGGGGTCTTTGATGATATTTTCTCAACTAATGACATTGAAATGTGCTTTATATTGAGCGAGTTGTCACTTTGAATCTGATTGGGTTTTTGAAAAGATAGTTACAATACCTTATCTGTACTTTGTCTTGTTGCATTTTTTTTTATTCAGGTACCTTAATAGAATTGCCGTGAAAAGAATTTACACTTATACATTTTCAGGACTTCCAAATCTTGTGGAACTGTAAGTTTCAAGACCTGTATTAAATCCCTCAAGTCTTCATATTCAACTTTTCAGTTGTATCTTGTCAGAAAATGTTATGTTAAATTATGGAAATTCTCCTCAATCCGTTTAGCTAAAGTTCACCTTCGGGTAGTACCTATTGAACAGGATAGATCTTTTAAGAACTAAGAAGTACCCCCGGATTTCTGAAGTCTACTGCGCGATAGTAAAAGAAATAGCAAGACAAGTTCTAACAAGAACAACCATACACATCAAAGTATTATCAAATGTGTTACTGCAAACCAAATAATTATACAGTGATACCTCACCATGCAATGCCTAAAAACCTATATTCCAGTGTATTTTCACCCGCCTCAGTACCGAGCCCCTAAATGGACATAATATGATGAAAACAAGTTCATGAGCCAAGAAATAATTTGAGTTCTTTATTTTGTGTGAGCGAATTATAATTTTGATCACATAAAATAAATATTTATTGCGCTCAAAATTATTTTGTGCACATGAAATAAATGATTTTGAGTGCACAAAATGATTTCAAGTGCTCCAAAAATTATTTTGGGCTCTCTAAATGATGTTGGGGGACTAAATAATTCATTTGGAATGCAAATTATTTTGTGGCACATGAATTTGTTTTTATCCTATGTCCCTTTCGCTTTGTACTTCCTGTTTAAGTTTTGTCTTTTTGGCCACGTTTATGCAGGGACATTTCTAATAAACTCGAAGTGATGGAACCAGGTTCTTTCCAAGGGCTGAGCAAGCTGACAAGGCTGTAAGTCAATTTGTGTAAAAATCTTTGTGTTATTATCTTCTTGATTTTATTTCATGAAAACCCTGCATGTGGGCATGACTGTGTAGGGAAAAAATCTAACTTTCACCCAAAATTGAATATTCATGATTGTTTTACCTTCTGCATGGGTCCCACATCATTTCCAGCAAGATACTCCTTCAGTTCTATTCGTTTAATTTTCTTCTCTTTTTTCTGTGCAATTGGTCGGGTATTTATTATTGTTTTATTTTGTTTTGTGTAACGTTATTTTGTATTTTTTAACACTTTGACCTTTTAGTCTGTTTATGTTTATTATACAATGAAACAATTTTGGCCTTCTCATGGCTACTTGTTTCAATTTGTCTTTTAATTAATTGATAAACAAGAATGATACTAACAATATATAATCACATCATTAGAGTTTGTACAAAGTTTGGAATGTTTATACATTGACCTGGGAAGGCATGCTTTGCACTAATACCCCTGCATGGAGATTGTGCTTTTTGGCAAGGTGTCATGTGTCAAAGAACTGTTTTTCTATTTGTAAAAGTAATTCCGCCCTTGGGCTGCGAGATTTGAATGTTTTTGATAAACCAGAAGGTTCGCCCTAAGTTGATTTGCTTTGCCCTTGGTATATCAGATATGTGGAACACAATATGATAGCATACAATATGATAGCATACAATATGATAGCATACAATATGATAGCATACAATATGATAGCATACAATATGATAGCATACATTATGACAGCATACAATATGATTAAAATACAATATGATAGCATACAATATGACAGCTTACATAATGATAGCATAGGGCCTACATTAAGATAGCATACAATATGATAAAATACAATATGATAGCATACAATATGATAAAATACAATATGATTGCATACAATATGACAGCATACAATATGACAGCATACAATATGATAGCATACAATATGATAGCATACAATATGATAGCATACAATATGATAGCATACATGTACATGTACATTCATATGATAGCATACATTAAGGTAGCATAATTGAGAGGGCTGATTACACTAATCAAATGTGTGGAGAACCTTTAATGGTGTCTTTTTGTCTTGACTTTATAGGAACCTATTTGATAACAAGATGTCAACTCTGCCCTCTGGCCTGTTTAACTCTCTTGGCGAATTAACAAAGCTGTAAGTTATTAGTATTATTATATATTTGAAACTCAAGGATGCCTCGTATATGAACTTAATTAATCACTGTAGCTTGCAAGCCTGAGGAAACCTGTAAGCAAGGATGCTTGCTATATGTAAACCAGAAACACCACGGTTAACCCTTACTCTTCCACGATAAGTGTTCTGGATACTTTTATGCACACTAGCAATCCTAGTACATGGGACCTATGGCTTGATGTCCCTTCCGAAGGACAAAGCAATTATGGTAAAGTATATTGCTCAAGGACACAAGTGCGTAGACTGGGAATCTGCTGATCAGAAACACCGGACCTTGAGTCTGGTGCTGATCACACTTGACCGCGCTCATCACGGCCACGACATGAAACAAGTAGGCCTAATTTAATTAGCAATTTTGTTTACTTCAAGTTTGGAAATTCCTAATAGTGGCAGATCCATGGTGCTCAAAGGTCAAGGGTTCGAATCCCACCCGAGTAATATGCCTGTGCACTTTGTTCACAGGACTTTTCAAAGTACTGAGTAAAGAGTGCTTGACACACATCGGTGTATGGGTAAAACCAAGTCATAGACTATAATTATTGTTATCACATTTTGTTTTGGCAATGTTTTCATTTTATACAGAGACTTGGGGAAAAACAAGTTGACACATCTACCTGCAGATGTTTTTGTGGGACTACAAAACCTGCAGAAACTGTAAGTAGTCCGTTTAAAGTTTTATGATATTCATTTTACAAAAGTCCACCCATCTGTTGTTTTCTAAGGCTGTTCTCCTACTATGCAAAGATTCAATTTAAACTCAAGACCTATAACAGGCATTAACTATTTTAAAATCTTTATAAAAATGACTGGCTTGATTAATGTCAAGATATTTTTATTTGCAAACGTTTCCTTGTCATGTTTTGGTATGAATTTGTGGCGTGCCGGGCACACGAAGTATACTTCTAGTAACCAAATGACGCAAGCAATAAAACGGCTCCTGACAGAAAACAAAATATTTTATATTAATAATAATAATAATGAACCATTCTTGTATAGCGCATATCACATTCACAGGGAAGTCTCTATGCGCTTTGAGATGAAAAATAGAAGAGAAATTAAAGTCAGACAAAAAAGACAAGTAAGTACATGAATGAAAAAACTAGTTGACACAGTAAGACATACTGGAGGCTATTGCAAAAATAAATGTGTTTTTAGCTTTGTCTTAAATGAATTCACTGTTTGCACTTGTTTTATGTTGTCAGGAAGACTATTCCATAGTTCTGCTGCTGCTACTGCAAAAGCTCTGGCCCCATAAAATTTAGTGAAATTCGAGGGACATACTAAGAGAGACTTGAATTTTGAGCGAAGATTACGAACTGGATGATATTTTTGGATGATGTCTTGGAGATAAGTAGGGCCCAAACCTTGCAAACATAAGAAAGTTAATGAAAGTATCTTATACTGAATACGGTATTTTATCGGAAGCCAATGTAAATCACGCAAAATAGGAGAAATGTGGTCACGCTTTTGAGCACGTGTCGCCAATCTAGCAGCTGAGTTTTGGATTCTCTGAAGCTTGTTAATTTGTACATCGGGAAGTCCATACAAAATGCTATTACAAAAATCAATGCGTGACATTACATGTGCATGGACGAGTCTTTCTGTTGATTTCTTGTTTAAGAAAGGTCGTATTGTCTCAATTTTATGGAGTGCAAATGAAGCAGCTCTACAGGTATCATTTACATGAGCATGCATTGTAAGAGATACTGTTACTATTACTGTTCTACATTTTTGTTGCTAGTATGACCACCAAAGACATGTTACACATTTCCCTGGGAAAGCCGTTTGACTTTTTCACACTTTCATTAATAACCCTGGCAAATTCTCAGAAAAACAGTTATTCCTGAAGTACCCGGTTTTAGCTTACTGTTTTAGGGAGTGTTCATTTTTTTCCCAGGAAAACTGTATCAAGCATGAAACGGAACGAAGGTGGTGGGGTTGAAATACCCTGGGTAATTCCTTGGGTTTTGTTACCTTTGAAATTGCTAAGTGGTACCAAAGGGTCTTATTAAATTGATTTGATTTTGGGTTGAACAAGGAAAAATTGACTAGAGCGGGATTTGAACCAACGACCTCCGGATTGAGGTGCCGGCGCTCTAGCTCTAGTCAATTTTTCCTTGTTCAACCCAAAATCATTTAAAATTTACCCAGTCAGTTTCCCTTGTGGTTTGTTATTTAGATTTATTTGTGAGGACCTAGAGTAAATTCAAGTAAACAATGTAGTAGTTTTCTTGTTTTCTTATTTCTGTTAATGTATTCGTGTGACTGTTTTCATCACAGGTCATTAGTTTCAAACAAGCTCCACTCTTTTCCTCGTGGCATTTTCCAAGAACTCCCGAATCTGGAGCAAATGTGAGTCTCAAATGAATGATTACAAAAACTAAACAGAACTCTGCTGCTGCATAGTTTGAATGTTCACATTAATATTAATACTAAGGCTGTCTTAGTGGTGACTACAGCTGCGGCTATGTCTGTTGATAATGGTGTTGTTATGGATGTCCTGTATTTTAACGCATGATGATGCGACAATCCAACTGTAGCCGTAGCGGTCAATGAACAGACACAGGCCTAATGTTTGGCTCTTTCGAATGCGCTTTACTTCAGCACATACAGCTCACGAGATTTCAAAATTTGTTCAGTGGTGTGACAAAAAATCACCTGGAGGATATGGTCTATGATTGTGAGGTATAATAATGTCAATCAGTATGTCCACGCAGGAAGATTAATCCGTAGTTGGAACAGACAATCTGAGAAACAATTCTGTATGAAACGTTTCTCAGACTGAACATTTTATTGAGCCACATTCCTTAGAGGGGAATAGTTTCTCAAAATGTTACACATTATCAGCAGCTGCAGTGCTTCTTACCAAGGAAGGTTTTATGTTCATTAATTTCTGGAGCAGTTTTCAAAGTTATACCCTCCCTTTAATTGCCAACCCTGTAGTATCATATTTGAACCACTGATAGTAACATTTGTTGTATGCAGGTTTCATTAATTATGCAGCAAAATCTTATGCAGGTAAAAGTAAGACTACCAATTATATTATATTTACCTTTAGTTAGATCAAAATGTATTTATCATTTTCAGAGACATTGCTAGCAACAGCATCAATGAGCTTCCGGGGGAAGCATTCTTTGGCTTGCACAATCTCAAGAAGATGTAAGTATTATTGAAAGTTTGATGGTTTGTTCCCTAAAAATGTTGGGTTTTTTTGTGTGTTTTTTTCAAGGGGAAATGGAATAAGGACACATTACTAAATATTTCTGGAATTTAAGTTATTGTTTCTTGAATTGTAATTGTATGTAATTGCAAGTAAGTTGTAAGTAATATTTGTTTTGAAATTTAGTTTCTGGTACTGTTTTATTTGTTCAATTAGCCTCACATTAAAATGTGTGGCATGTTGCGGCCGAGCGGTTAAGCGCAAGCTCTGGTGTTTCTGATCAACAAAGTGTGGTTTCAAGTTTGGGTCTTGACACTGGTGTCCTTAAGAAAGACACTTAACCATTATTGCTTCGTTCATCGGATGGGACGTAAAGCTAACTTCACTCCCGCGTGTTGTGTAATGTACGTAAAAGAACCAATACACTTAAAGATAAGAGGAAGGGTTTGCCCTGGTGTTTCTGGCTGTGGCTGCTGAATGCACCGCAGCACTGCACCTTATCCTTTGTAAAGGGGCTACATGGTACCGGTACATGTACATTGGTCTTATAATTCAGAAACTTCAAAACCTTTCTTAATAATAATAAATAATAATAGTGGCTTCTTATATAGCGCTCATATCCGTCACTCAGTGACGCTCAAGGCGCTTCAACAGTCAATATTTTCCTGCAAGGTATATATGTGGAGCTACTTTTTTTTGAATTTTGAGACCTATTTCTTTACATAGCACCATGTAATGGTTTACAAGGTGCTGTGGCGCAATATGCAGCCAATCAAACCAGGAACACCGGGGCGAACCCCTTCTCTTTTCGATAAGTGCACTGGGTTCTTTACGTGCATTACACAACACACGGGACCAACGGCTTTACGTCCCATCCGAAGGACGAAGCAATAATGGTTAAGTGTCTTGCTTAATAAGGACACAAGTGTCACGACCGGGACTCGAACCCACACTCTGCTGATCTGAAAACAGAGCTTGAGTCTGGTGCTCTTATCCGCTCGGCCATGACACTAACCAAAAAGTGTTCCTTTTTGTTCAAGTGACTTGATGATCACCTTATTGGTGGATACTGTGCTATTTATTATTGTTATTGTTATTATTGTCTTACAGTGTCCTTCAGTATAACAATCTCACATACTTCAGCGAGGGTTTCCTAACTAACTTCACTCGTCTTGAAGGAATGTAAGTTGGTGCACACTACTACGATAATTTACAATTGTGGATCGGCAAAATTACTTGGGAAGAATTTTGCTGTGACATCATGTAGTTGAATTGCTCTCTTAGTATGTGTGGTTCCCGCACAGGTTCTTTTTGAAACCAACCACACTCAAAGAGAGATTTAACTATTCACAACATGTCACCGCAAAACTCTCACATTATTGTCTTTCGACCATGCAAATTTTCAAGTCTTAATTTTGAATATTTTTATTTGAATCAAACATTTGATAAAAGTCAATTTCCATTTATTTGTTTCTGTTTTCATATTTTAGTTATTGCAAGAATAATAGCATCAGAGTCATACAGCCGAATCTCTTCCATGGTTTGTTCAATCTCGCTTGTATGTAAGTATCACACTCTATTTCCCCATTACTGCAGAAATTAAACGGAGTTACCATAATTTGAAAGTAGCAACGATGCAGAGTTTAAGTGTTAGTAGGTGCCCGCTTCATTTAGTAGCATCAATTGACTTTTTTTTTCTTTTCTTTTTTCATAATTGGGTGAAAGCAATGTGTGATAATTTATAGTTTCCGATGATACAGTAGGGTCTACTGAGGACAGTTTATTTGCTAACTTTGCTCTAGTTTGGGAATTTTTTTTGTCCCCACTGGGCTGCTCTAGTTTTGGCAAATAATACTGCATAATTTTCAATCGCCAATATATTTTGGGAAATTATATCATTGGTGATTGTTGTATTTTTTCGAGAGACTGGATTCGTGGGGTCGGATTTAATATGAAATATCGTTCCACCGACCTGTTTGTGTCAATGACTGCCAAGAAAAACGAGAGCAAATAATAATTTAACAATTCTATGTTATAATGACTAATAATAATTTAGTTTGGGTAATTCTGTTTCTCTCTTCTTTATTCCCAGTGATCTCCGGAACAATTTGTTGGAGGAGATTCCTAAAGATTCACTGCAAGATAACAAAGAGCTCACACAGCTGTAAGTTTACTTGGCTTCCAAATAAATGATCCTGTTATATAATAAGCAATTAAAGGCACTGGACACGTTTGGTAATTACACAAAATATATATTAGCATAAATACTTACTTGGTAACGCGCAACGGAGAGCTGTTGGTAGTGTAGCGTGAACTGTTTCACAGCGAGACATTGGAATAAATTACCAAACGTGTCCAGTGTCCAGTGTCCAAAAGCAATCAACAAATAAATAAATAATTCAAAATTCCATTTATTTCTAGTCTTGCATGAATACACCCACTTTCCCATTGGCACTTACATAGGGTCATCGATACAAGCCCTATGGGTTTCTAGATGGCCCTCCGCTCAATATGTATTATTTTCTTCAAAGCCGTTGATTTATGACTTGTTGTTTACATGAGTGGAAATTAATAAACAAACAAACAGTGCCTTTAAATGGGTTGCACAAGCTGTAGATTAAGGGAAGACATAAACACAGATTTGAATAAGGAGGAGATTTTTTTATTTTTGTATATTTTTAAACATTACAAAAAGGAAGCATATCAACATATGGAATTATGAGGACAGTTGTTATATATTCTAATGATATTTTCACAGATTAAGTTTTCAGGATGCTCAAAATATTGTTGATTTGATTTGATTTACTTTTTCCCACTAAGAATTTAAGAGGAAGCCGAACAAGGGAGGGGGGGGGGGGGTCACCCGTTTTACCAGCCCTTAAACTACTATCTGTTTGTAGGTATGATAATTTATGATAATTTATGATAATTTAGATTTTGTTTTTCCTTTATTCAGATATCTTGCTGGGAACAAAATTTCAAGTCTGGATCCCAATCTTCTAGAGGGACTCTCTAAACTGGAAAAATTGTAAGAACCATAAGTAACACTGGCACCCCCCGAACAAAGATATTGACAAAATAGGGAGACCGCCAATATATAGTAGATAGCTCAGTTTGTAGAGCGCTGGCACGTTAATCCGGAGGTCGTTCGTTCAAATTCCGCTTTCTGTCAATTTTTCTTTGTTCAACCCCAAATCAACCATAACTAACAAATAGGATTTTACTGGAAACATTTGGTACTGATTTGTATGGTTTTTCTTTTGTTTCGTCTTTTGGAGGGACAACAATATTTATTAGCAGTTGGTGCCTTACAATACACCGATCCATTAAGCCACGCCCATTTCTCATTGACCAATCACAACCGCGAAATCTGATCACCATTTGAGCCGTTTGGTGATCTTTGCACTAATGGTGATCGGGTTTCGCGGCTGTGATTGGTCAACTCGTATGGAGGCGGGGCTTAATGGATCGATCTATTGCATGGTGTGTGACACATTAGGAATAGACCTTTGGTGTGGTTAGCTTTCTACAGTTGCCTGCATTACACGATGGCAAAATTAATTGTCATTCTTGTTTTACTTTAAAGGCAGGGTGCTCTTTTGTAATTACTCCACAAGTTAATGACCGTAAAAATTACTTGGTAAAGAGCACTTGAGAGCTGTTGGTATTATGAAACATTGTCAGAAACGACACCCTGTGAAGTAATGTAGTTTTCACCTAAAAATTTGAATCTGAGAAGGGCTTCAGGCATGAAGCCTTTCTCAAGCATCTGAAAGCACAGATTTCTTTGTAACAAGTGTGTTTTTCCTTTCATTATTTTCTTGCAACTTTTAGAATCGATTGAGCCCAAATTTTCACAGGTTTGTTATTTAATGCATATGTTGGGATATACAAAGTGAGGATACCGGTCTTTGACAATTACCAACAGTATATCCTGCCTATAAGAGAGACCTGATTATTTGCCTTCTAGTCTTGATTTGGGTGCATTATGATGAATAGGAAAAGGGCAAGATGGCTGCAATTGTTTGTAATCCTTGATCCTCCCCTCTTGGTTCTCCTGGATGTGACCAAGGGCTACCATCATTGTATCTAGGTCTCACCCTACCAAGTTTCAGTTTCTGACCGAATTGGTCAAACTGGTTCTTTTTGGTCACTTTGTATTCACCAATTATCCCGATCAAAGTGACAAAATTGCAAATGATCATATCAATCATAGGCAGATATTGTACCTACGAAACATGTGAAACAGTCAACAGTCATGGAGTGTCACCGAATCAGACAGCACCATCAATTATTTACCAAATTGTGTCTCTGACGGGAATTCTTGTACTTGTTTTTATTCAGGGAACTTGAGGACAACAGAATCAAATCTCTTCATCCGGGTCAGTTCAGACATCTCAGCAGTCTAAAGAGCCTGTAAGTCTGGATGAAAATTCATTTTTTTTCCCCAAAGTAAACAAGTGAAAAAAACAGAATGTGTTGGGGGGGGGGGGGGGGGGGGGGTTTACCTCAATTTTTCAGTATTTATTTTTCATTATTTTATGTTAACTGTGGTGTAATTCAGCCTAAAAAAATATAGAAACAATACTCTTGTAATAGTAAATGGGATTGAAGTCTCCTGTAGGGCCTACAGATTGATTGGTCAACCTACTTATCTCTTTATCTTTATACACAGGTACATAACCAACAACAAACTCTCTGAATTGAAGAATGGAACATTTCTTGGACTACAATCTGTCAATGACCTGTAAGTAAAGATCAACTTGCCTGACAAATTTTAGAATCTGTCCATATACACCTTTCTATTATTAATAAACAAACCGCAATAGTTGGCATGGACGGCGGAATGTTAGCAAAACATTTAATCATGTTAACAGATGTTGTGATCAAATGCAACATTTCTGCAAACTTTCAATTAAAAAGTATACACATCCCACGTTTGGTTGCCCAACAAATTCAACACTATTTTTGAATATTTGTGTGACATTGTTACAAACTGTGGCCATTTGTTTTTGCTTTGCATTTATGGCTTTCCATAGTTTTCCAACCTCGGTTGGCAAAAATTTGGGCTGTAATGTTGCAATAGAAGGGTCTATTTTCATTTGGCAAATCTTACTTAAATACTTGACTGTTTGATTATTAACATGTTTATATTATAAAATGTTATATAATTTCTATGATATTCTATTTTTTTTAAATAAAAAATTGCATCCCCTTAAGGTGATCCCCTGGCTGTCGCTTCCCAGGTTGTATCGTATACTTGTGTGTGGTCCCTGGTTCAAATCCTGCTCTAGTCAATTTTTCTTTGTTCAACCCAAAATCAGATATTCTATTTATTTAAGTATCTTTTATTTCATTGTATGATATGTTCTGTTGCATAACAATAGACATTTTCATATGGGAAGGGAGGGTTAAACTTTAACAAGACATAGGCCTACATTCATTATTGTAGGTTTCCCTGGTCGATTTCAGCAGAAATGTATTCAATTTCACTAAAATGCATTTAAATAAAATTCATTCATGTTTGCCTAGTTCAATCAAAATAGGGGTTCTTTTTACCTTCTATTGCACTCAATTTTGTTTTCGTTCATGATTTTGTTCTTCTCATTCAGGTTGGTTTTAGTCAATCTATTTCATTTACAAACATCACAAGACTACATTTTCACAATTCTTCAGTTGAATTTCTACTACATATTTACAATATTGATGAAATTTAATGGTTGACCAGCATCTTGCTGTTGGCTTTAGCAAAATTGAATTATCTTTGCGACCTATATTAATTTGAATGATCTTATTTGACCACTGAGGGCTAAACTGTTGAAATTGAACTACTCCTTTTTTTACTGTTGAACACTGATGCAACAGAGCATTTATTTTTTAACAAATTGGATTGAGCAGAGTGTTAAATTGAATGAGTTTTTGTTAAAATTGGCATAGAAAATTGATATATTAAACAATACTTTTATACATTTATTGCTTGTAATTTATAAATTATTTGCACAAAAGATGTTTTAATTTCAAAAAACAAACAAGTTCTATAGTTTATGTTTTCTTTGATCTTATTTTTGGGGGGAGGGAAGGGTTCCAGGTGAGGGAGGTGTCTCACCACCCCCCCCCCCCCCCCCCTCTCCTCTCCTTCTGGTTACTTCACTGTTATTCATTTTGCTGTTCTTTAATTAATGTAAGGTGGTTTGTTTTCTTCATCCTAGATCTCTAAGTGACAATGACATTGCAGAGGTTGAACCAGGTACATTTCAGGGTCTGGAGAGTCTTGGTACACTGTAAGTATCAAGAGATAATTAGGCCAAGTAAAATAAATAATATGTTGCTCGTCCCCGCCCGCTCCGATTTTGGAGGCCGCACCAAATTTTTAGTTATTTGTTATTTTAAAAAAAATAATAAAAAATTTGTTTTTTAATCTTTGAAATCAATTTACATATTGAGATCTATTTTAAATGTATCCTTCATTTTTATTGAGCAATTTCATCATCTTTCTTGCATGTAGGCCTACAAAAAATGCTATTTCCACAACGCAATCGTGAGAAACTCCACATTTTCTTTGAAACATTTTGCCACAGTTCTTTTTTGTACAAGATCTTTGCACCAGGACGTGATGCCACACACACAAAATAATTTTGGAGCAAAAGCAAGAAGAACTCTTGGAAAGAATAACAATATGTATCGAAATGGACACAGAAACACACATGGCAACTTTAAACAGAATTTGAGGACATACAGAACCATAAAACATCTTCAAATACGATATGGCGGCCATCATAGACATGGTGGCCATCTTGAAAAAAATAACAAAAAATTTGAAAATAACAAATAACAAGGACCTCCCTCACCAACTTTTTTAAAAGTTCGGACGAGCAACATGTTATTTTTTTTACTTTGCCTTAAGTTTACCTGAACAGTTTTAAGAAAATACCCTCAGAATTTTTCATAATTAACAGCAACCCCAAAGGTACATTAAAAAGTTCACAATGGGTGTCACATGACCTCTTCAGAAGGAAATGTTCATGGGAGTGTGCCTTCTGGCCTGTGGGATCGGGGGTTCTCAGTGGGCGCTGCAACACCCTCAACTTTTTAACATGGGGGTGCTGGAATGTTGAACTAAACGCACCCCATACAAATTTGGAACAAATAAATGTGACGGGCTCTACGAAAATGAGTCGCTTGTCGCACAACCCACTTTCATTTACAGGGGCAGTTGAGTGTTGGTAGGGTGAAACAAAAATTGAAAAAAATAATTTGTGATAAAACGGTTTCTTGCCTCTTAAGGGTCTATCTTTTCATAATTCTTAAATAGAAACTTTTTTTTATTTTTATAAACATGAATAAAAACAGTTTTTAATTACCCTTTTGTTCCTATTTTGTACTTTACAAGGCATTGTAAATGTCTCCCTTTAATTTATTTCAGATATGCAAATAAGGTCATTTGTAATTAGTTTTGAAAATATTAAAATTGCATCGTCATGTGAATACACTAATAAAACTTCCCAAGTCTGTAGCAATTGAGGAACATTGTGGTATCTATGAACTCTAAACAAAATAATAGTATTTCTCTTTTGACATCAATATTTGAATTTTTTTTATTAAAAGGGCGTTTCTCCATTAGGGGTTATTTTCAGATATCAATATAATTTGTTTTTCAAAAGGTCATAACTTTTGAACCAAAAATGACACAAGTGTGTAAGAGATGTCAAAATTAAGCTTGTTGTGTGCTCTTTACAGCCATGTATAAAACTCAAAAGTGAATTGTCCCCCCAAGTGACTCATTTTCACAGAGCCCGTCACAAATGCACATTCTATAATGGGGTTGTCAAAGAATGGGCGAGAAAAATGGCAGGTGTTAAATATTTATTTAGATTTTTAATGTGTTTTAAGTTTTCATGGATTTGTTGCTTCACAAAAAGAAATTTCTGGAAAAACAATAACACATTAAAGGAATAAATCATAGTTGAGTTCTCATGTTTTTTTCTTGCCGATTCTTTGAAAAACACAGCACCCCCTGGTGTTTTTGAAGCGCTGGCTACACTCATAAGCATGAAAAAGAGTTTTCTAATGAACAACAAATGTGAACACCAAAGTTGAAGCCCTATATTCTGCAACTAAAGGATAAGGTGGAATTTTTTCATTTCAGATACATTTATTTCATGTCAACATCATTCATTACAAAATATTGAAAAATAAATAGATAATATGTGACATTAACATGTAGGAAAAAGAAGAAGCAAATGCTTTTTGTTCCCCTTCCCTATAAAGACAAAGACAAAAGAAACGTAAAACAAGGAAAACAGTACCGGGACACGGACATGTTATGCATGAGTGAGACTAGACAATAGATAATACAAAAATATACAAATAAATTAAGTGGTGTATAAATCAATCAATATATTCTTTAGTTTTTTACGAAAAGATAAAACACTGGCTGACTGTTTAAGTTCTGCACTTAGATTATTCCAGTAAAGCTAATTATGAATGGCCAATGCTTATGCACACATCAGGGGTGCTACCCTTCAACTTATTCAATTCTTTCAACCGAAGAGAACTGAAGTTTCTTTAATTTGCAACACAACGTCATAATATTTCAAAGCTTCAAACTCGTATGTGTTTTGACTGCAGCTCAGATATACTGCTTCCCTAAACTGAAAGCAATTCTAAGCAAATTTGTTTCCTGAGTTATTATATTCATGTACAATTTGCAGGTTTTCTGATTCTGTTCAGCTAGATTTTTCTGAAATATATTAAATTGAGCCCAGCTGATTGGGTTATAATTGTGTTATTTATGGATGTTCTCTTTCTTCTACTTTATTTGTAGTGATCTGAGCAAAAATAAAATCACTGTACTTGAGGAGGGCGCTTTTCAAGGACTTTCCAGTTTGGACTATCTGTGAGTAAAACACGATTTTGTGTGTTTTTTCTTAATTAATTGTGTTTCTGATCAGCAGAGTGTTGGTTCGAGTCCTGGTCGTGACACTTGGTCCTTAATTAAGCAAGACACTTAACCGTTATTGCTGCGTCCTTCCGATGGGACGTAAAGCAGTAAGTCCCGGTTTAACTTCAGATCATTTCCTTTACAGGTATTTATCTGGGAATCCCCTGCAGGAGATCCACCCTTCCATATTTGACACCTTCAAGCATCTTAAAGTGCTGTGAGTATCATTTTGTTTGTTTAAGGGGGACCAAAGGGGGAATAGTTTTAGAAAAAAATGTTCTTTGTAAGGAATGACCGGTGAGTTAGGGTGCATTTTGCTTTGCTTACAGTTAGCAGTGGATATGAAAAACAAATTGTTCTCGGGGCTGCTCTGTTAGCAGAACAAAATCGGCTTACTGTTTTGATAAATGCCCCAGGTTTCCTTAAGCTGAGTGGCGAAACTAAGGGCCTCAGGTTTTCTTAGGCTCAGTGGTGATACTAAGAGCCCCAGGTTTCCTTAGGCTCAGTGGTGAAACTAAGAGCCCCAGGTTTCCTTAGGCTCAGTGGTGATACTAAGAGCCCCAGGTTTACTTAGGCTCAGTGGTGATACTAAGAGCCCCAGGTTTACTTAGGCTCAGTGGTGATACTAAGAGCCCCAGGTTTCCTTAGGCTCAGTGGTGAAACTAAGAGCCCCAGGTTTCCTTTGGCTCAGTGGTGAAACTAAGAGCCCCAGGTTTCCTTAGGCTCAGTGGTGAAACTAAGAGCCCCAGGTTTCCTTAGGCTCAGTGGTGAAACTAAGAGCCCCAGGTTTCCTTAGGCTCAGTGGTGATACTAAGAGCCCCAGGTTTACTTAGGCTAAGTGGTGATACTAAGAGCCCCAGGTTTCCTTTGGCTCAGTGGTGAAACTATAAGAGCCCCAGGTTTCCTTTGGCTCAGTGGTGAAACTAAGAGCCCCAGGTTTCCTTAGGCTCAGTGGTGAAACTAAGAGCCCCAGGTTTCCTTAGGCTCAGTGGTGAAACTAAGGGCCCCAGGTTTCCTTAGGCTCAGTGACACCCCCCCCCCCAACCCAAGGGCGTCGATGGGTGGGGGACGGGGGGGGGGGGGGGGGGACATATCCCCCCACTTTTTAGACTGGGGGGGACAGCATATCAGATGTCCCCCCCACTTTTTGATTGACTGTTCATTAGAAATATGCAACAAAATATACAAATGTACACCATTTTCTTGATTTAATATTTTATTACAATTTAATATTTCATTACAATTTTTGTTCAAATAAAAGAATAGCGAACAAACGGTGAAATGTTTTCTTCATTTTCATCTTTTTTTCTGATCGACCACGCGCAGAATGGTATTTTGGGTCTATTTCCGTTTCTATTAAATACAGACAATAAGACAAGTTTCGTCCAAGACATGAACGCCAAAATCCCGCTTACATACCTTGTTAGCATTCAAGTTATGCGTCGTTTGTGTATGCTAATCATGGAGGATAGTGTTCTTATTCCTCCATGCTATAATGTACAGTACACGATCCCTCCACAAGTCTGTGTGTGCACGCATTTGCAAATGCGTTACATTTTGTTACAATCGCACAACGCACAAAATGTAGTAAAATCCATTAAAATAAATATAGGAGCAGTTTGGGCCATGACAAGATTTGTCGAAGAAGCAGTATTTTGTTTTTTCGAAGAAATTCAAGCTGACACACGATAAGCCCCGGACTCCAGAAGCATATTAAAAATGGATATCAGAAATTAAATGTAATGGTGTGGGGTGCAAATAATGTAATATGTATTTTTTCAAGACTTGCTCGCCCGTCCCCCCCTACTTATCAGTAGCGATCGACGCCCTTTCCCCCACCCAGTTGATGTCTGTGACCCCCATGGGTTCCCCCTCCCCATTAGAGAACTGGAGTTTTAATTTTAATTACCCAAATAAAAAGTTCCACCAATAAGCTTTTACGTAGTAATTTCAGTGTTTTAAAAAAGAGTTTTCTATTTACAAGCAGAGAGTCTATTTGTTTATGGCAGATTTTCATATAAAAATAGTGAACGGCATAACAGCGCTGAGAAGGGGCTTGTTTAAGAAAGATCAAGCGAAAAACTACAGTTCCCCCAAGGAAAACTGGTTAAATTAAGTTATTACACAGTAAGGCAATCTTATTCAATTGAAGAACACGACTGAGGGACTTGCCCAACGCTAAAATCACCAGCCTCAGGCCTGCGTACAAGGTAAGTTTAGACCCCCTGTTGTTTTAGATTCATTCTTGGTAATGATATGTTTTGTATCTTTTAGTAAGACCGATGATCATGCAGTGTGCTGCTTCGTTGATTCGTCTACGACCGTATGTGATGTAACCTCGGAGGAACTCCGTCCACCGTATCTGACATGTGAAGACCATCGCTTACTGTCCCAGGACGTCATGAAAGCCTTCATTTGGCTTCAGGTAACTTTAGATGGCTATAGTGCGTCAAAAAAAACATAGAAATAGAACACTGAGACCGCTGAGCTCAATGGGAGACTTTGGAACTCTAGGTGGCAGCAGACTTACCAGGTAAATTTCCTTTGTTTGCGTCGTTCTGAGCATGCTCACATTTCCAAGAACAATGGATTTACCTGGTAAGTCAGCTGCCACCTAGAGTTCCTAAAAGTCTCCCATTGTCCTGTATGCCTGGTGTGCACGCCCTCTATGTCAGCTATTAACATTGAGAGTCAATACGAGGTGCACGTATGGCAAAATATTCTGGAGGCTTTTTCTCAAACCTCGGCTTTGGCTACGGCTCTGGCTCCAAGCATCATTTGATGCGTTTAAAACACCATACAAAATGCACGCTGCCCCAAAATTGAGGTTTGGAAAAGCTGAGGCTTTCAAGAAACACATCATACCAACCAACATGTGAAAAATCTCATCCAATTTAATAGATAACCATGTTTTTGAAAACAATTTTAATCTTTTGTCAGGGATTTTGTGGATGTTATTTTGATTTCTGCCATTGTAAATGGTTATTTTGAGGGTCTAGAAATGCTATTTTCTCAACTTTGACAGTATCTCAGATACATGTAGTCTGCAAGTTTGGAACTTATATAAACTTTACAAAAAGTGAGTCTATATTGAAACTATTATTAGGTCTATAATTAGTCGTAAAATTTAAAGTGTTTTTGTTTTTTGTTTTCTTAGGTAATCTTGGCAATCACTGGTAACTTCCTAGTGTTGGTATGGAGAGGTAGTAAATTAAAAGGCTCCAAGCAAAAACCTCAAATGCTTCTGATATTAAACCTGGCTGCCTCGGACCTCCTGATGGGCCTCTATCTTCTTATAATTGCTGCGGCGGATCTTCACTACGGGAACAACTTTCTGTTGCAGACTGCCTCCTGGCGCGCTAGCATCATGTGCAGAATTGCCGGGGCGATTGGTTTGGTCTCCAGCGAAGCCTCTGTGTTCTTGGTCACCCTCATTAGCTTCGATCGCTTCATGGGTGTGGTGTTTTTCATGAGTCGTCGTCGCCTGACCACCAGGGTGACCATCAAAGTCTTGGCCGCGTTGTGGCTTGTGGCTGTCGGTGTCAGCGCCACGGCGAGCGCTCTGTCTGCTACCAGTGGCAACTTCTATGAGTTATCCAACGTATGCCTGGGGCTACCTCTGTCCACGAAGCCGGCAAACTATTCGATTACCATCACAAATGAGGAGTCCATTGAAGGGGGTGTGCTGGTCACCAAGGTAGATACTTTCGGCAACAAGCCAGCTTGGATCTTCCCCATTGTGATCTTTCTCGGCGTCAATCTGTTGAGCTTCGTCCTCATCCTCATCTTCTATATCTTCATCTTCATCTTTTCCAGGACATCGGCTAAGAAGTCACAGCGGCCCGAGGACAAGGAGAAAGAGTTGAAATTGGCCTGCAAGATGTTGTTTATTGTGGGAACCGACTTTGCTTGTTGGGTACCAGTGATAATTATGGGGATCCTATCTCAATCAGGACTCGTGGAAATTCATCAGGTAAGTGATTCTTTTAAATATATGTTTCTTTTTTAGTTGATAAATGGAGGACAGTTTTAAGATACAAATAAACGCAAGTTATATCTTTATGCATGGAAAACGAGAGTACCCCAAAAATTAAAAGCGCTAGCCCTGCCACCTGCCACTACCAGGCGCCGCGTCCTAGCCCTCCTATTGTGTCTTCGACGGGGTATTCGCTGGACGTGAGTGGCCGGAACAAGTGAGTCGTCGCTGTCGTCATTGCCACTTTAATCATCCCCATCACTGCAAACATAATCAGTTGCGAAAGAGCCGCTTCGCTATCACTGCACCGCGACAGACATAATGACCTGTCCACAAGTCTACTGAACAGTTGGCTCCACTTATCAGAGGGTTAGGTATGGGTGAATCAGTATGTATGCACAATGGTATTGTAGCGTAGTCGGGAGCGCATATAACTGAACCAAAACAAGGAACCAATATTTAGCTGGCTTTAAATTCTAGCCAAATGTTAATTTAATCAATATTCCTAATAGTTACACAAATTTACGTAAATTAGGTGGAGACCTATAGGCCCTTATGAGCAATATACAAAAAATAACAGCAGTTGGTACTTAACAAATGTATAGAAAATGAACAGAGTCCCTATCTGTGGCTGGTACAAACTATAATTTAGGTAAACCAACTGGTATGAATTTAAAATAATGTCTTGAAAAGAACTCTTCAAAGTATTCAAAACTCACTCTGTTTTTGGTGTACCTATAAAAAATATGACTATATCAACTCAGCCCTCCACACACGATGTTGCTTGGTCGCACCCAAAAAGCCAACTCAACCCAGCTCTGCCCACAGCCGAAAAACCAAGAACCAAGGATGCACAATTGAACAAAAAGTCTTTGTTAACAACTAGAACATGCTGTATGTGAATGATGTATTAACTAAACAAAAGTAACTAGACTCAATGGGTTTTACAAAAAGAAGTAGTTTTACAGGTGATACTTCATTGTGTTCTTACATAAGTTTGAATAAAAGAACCCTAGTTCAAAAGAAAATATGTGACCTGGACTAGTCCACATCCACCACAGGGGAGGAGGCTGAACCCTGGACCAAAGCACAAATGTTGGGGGGTATTTTTACTACACAGCCCCCTCCTCCGGGAAGACGTGTCCTCACGTCTTAATTCAACAGGGCTGAAAACGTAAATCCATCACCACAGTATTCCCACCACCTTAACAAAGTTCAAAATCACCAGCTCTCATCCATGCTGGAGCAGTTCTCATCCGCCCATGCCTGGTTGTTCCCTCTGTGTTTGTCAGTTCAGGTGGAGGTGAATTGGACACATTCCATGGGTCATTCCCTTCGGCTAAGCCCTCCCTGGTGTTGTCCACCGAGGAAGCCTCAACAATTGGCTGACTCCTACCCATTGGATCAGTTGTTTCCTCTGACGTAGTATTACTGTTAGAGTTTGACGTGCTTCATAAGGCTTGAGACGGTCAAAATGTACAACTTGAAACCTTCTGCCATGACTGTTGTGTCGGATTCGGTAGTTGGCGTCGGACAACTTCTCCACTACTGTATCTTGAAGGGGCCCTTCCAAAACGCCTGGAACTTAGGGCTCCGTCCTTTCTTCTTCTGGTAAGTATAGAGCCAGACTAAGTCACCTTCACTGAATGGAGTGCCTAATTGCTTGGTGTCATACAAACGCTTCTGACGTTCCTGAGCTTTTTTAGTGTTGTTGCGTACCTTCTCGTAAGCATCTCTGAGGTTATGATGGAGTCTGTTGGCATATGCATCAACATCATCAGGCTGCCTTCCAGGAACCGGACCAGCCAGCAGGTCAAGAGGGATATTAACTTCCCTCCCAAACATGAGGAAGTTTGGTGTCACTTTTGTTGAAGCTTGCTCACTTGCTCGGTAAGCCATCATAACATAGGGGAGATGCTCGTCCCAGTCAGTTTGATCCTCTTTTATATACATAGTGATCATGGTTTGCAAAGTTCTGTTAAAACGTTCAACAAGACCATCAGACTGTGGATGATATGCTGTAGTTCTAGTCTTGTGGATACCCAGTAGTTGGCATACATTTCGGAGTAGGGACGACTCAAAGTTCCTTCCTTGGTCACTATGGAGTGAAAATGGCACACCATATCTGCACATATACTCTTCAACCAACACACGGGCCACTGTTGTAGCTTCCTGGTTCGGTATTGGATATGATTCAGTCCATTTTGTAAAGTAGTCCGAGACCACTAACACATAGCGATTTCCTCGGGTAGACACTGGTAAGGGACCCATGATGTCAACTGCTATTTTTTCCATAGGAGCACCCACTGACACAGGGGTAAGAGCAGCACAGCGCCTTGGATTAGGAGACTTCTTGCTGGGACATTTTGGACACTGACGAACCCATATTTTGACATCACTTGCACATCCAATCCAAAAATAGTTGTTCCTGACCTTCTGTACCGTTTTAGTAATGCCAAGATGACCACCACCAGGTTTGTCATGTGCTCGTTCCATCACCTCTTCCTGCCTTGCAGTAGGAACCACTAACAGAAGATGGGAATTCTGGCCTGACCTTTCTACCCAACGTCAGTACAGAATACCATTATGTAGTTCCAGTTGATCCCATTGGAACCAGTAACCTTTTGTGACTCCATCTAAATTACGAATTGATAAAAACTCTGGCTTCTGACCATTCATCTTCCCTTGGATAATAGGTGCTATTAGAGAATCTGCTATTTGTGTTTTTCTCACCTCTGTGTCCCAGCCTGGCATCTGGATGGCATCACACTTCTCAGGGACAATTGGATATCTAGACATGGCGTCTGCGTTGAGATGTTTGGTACCAGGGCGATGTACAATGTCAAAGTTGTAGGCACTGAGAAATTCTAACCATCTTGCCACCTGACCCTCGGGCTCTTTGAAGTTGTACAGCCATCTTAAGGATCCATGGTCAGTACGCAAGGTGAAATGTTGCCCGTACAGGTAGTGTTTATAGTGACGGATGTAAGTGACCATGGCCAGCAGTTCCCTACGGGTCACACTGTAGCGCCGTTCAGCTTTGCTTAGTGTTCGGCTGGCATAGCTAATGACTCTCTTTGCCGTCATACACCCGAGACAGAACAGCTCCTATCCCCTTGTCACTGGCATCTGTGTCTAAAATGAAACCTCTGTTGAAATCTGGATAAGCTAATATTGGAGCAGTTGTGAGCAATGTTTTTAATTTCTGAAATGCTTCTTTGCACTCTTCAGTCCAAACAAACTTGGTGTTCTTTTGTGTAAGATGATGCAGAGGTGAGGCAATATGGGCAAAACCAGACACAAACTTACGGTAGTAAGAACAGAGTCCAAGGAAGCTCCTGACGTCAGTAACACTACATGGGGTAGGCCACTCCTGAACTCTTTGCAGTTTCGCTGGGTCCGTAGAAATACCATCAGACGACACTACATGCCCCAAATACAGTACTTCTCTGCGAGCCAAGGAGCACTTCTTGGGCTTTAACTTCAGCCCAGCATTCTGCAAAGCAATAAAAATCCTTGACAAACGTTCAGTATGCTCCTCAAAAGTTCGAGAATAGGTGATAACATCATCCAAGTATATAAGACAGATCTCCCACTGAAGTCCATTTAGAACTACTTCCATTAATCTTTCAAAGGTGCTTATTGCATAAACCAAATGGGAGAACGTTGAATTCGTACAAACCAGACCCCGTAGTGAATGCTGTCTTATCACGGTCATTGGGATGAACTTCAGTCTGCCAATACCCTGAAGCCAAGTCCAGGGTTGAGAACCAACAAGACCCAACCAGTGCATCTAAACTGTCATCTATGCGAGGCAGTGGGTAAGCATCTTTTTTGGTTACTAGGTTCAATCGACGATAGTCTATGCAGAATCTTAATGTTCCGTCCTTTTTTCGGACCAAAACAACAGGTGAGGCCCATGGACTGTGTGAAGGGGAAATTACATTTTGTTTAATCATGTCATCTACCTGTTGTTGTGCTTCAGCTCGTTGACTGATTGGTAAGCGACGAGCATGTTGTTTTACAGGTCGAGCATCGCCAGTGTCGATTCGATGGTAGGCGTCCTTGGTCCTCCCTATTACGCCATCTTCACCCATGAAAACACCCTGATGTTTGTGGAGTAACCGGTGTAGCGAGTCATGTTGCGCAGTTGTTAATCCCTCGGAACTCCTGTCCAATAACTCAGTAAGGGATGGCCCAAACACAGCAGGCTGGCAAGACGAGTCATCTGCCATGACAGACGTCACTTCGGTCACATGCTGTAGTAAGGCTACATTGGTTCCCCTGTACAAAATAAGATCTGACGGCGTAGGGTTAATAACACGCAAGGGTATGATAAGATTCTTGGGATTTACCAAAGTTCTGCCCAATAAAACACCAGTAGACTTCATGTAATATTGGGGGTTTGCCTCAACCATACCTAACTTCGGCAAGGTTCCTCTCACTCGAATTTTTCCACTAATTATAAGTTCAGATTTTGATGGTATTGTTGTGGTTTCCGCCACACTAACACAACAACACTGTGGGTTGTCAACTTCTCTCTTTAAAGGGATCAAACATTCATCAATGACTAGTTTGGACTATCAAAATCGAGTACTGCATGATGTTTTTCTAAAAAATCAGATCCCAAAATCCCTGTTTGTGTCACATCTGCAATGACGACATCCTGCTTTAATTTCATTTTACCTAAGTGCAATGTGATAGTTGCTTCACCCATCACATCTAGCAGGTTTCCACCAGCAGTCACTAAAGGGGTTAAATGAGGTCTAATATTCTGTTTAACTTCATCTGGCAACTCATTCCACACTCTAGAGTGAATAATCGTATGTGACGACCCCGAGTCAATGAGAAATCTCACATCATAATGGCATACCCTAGCCTGAACAAAGAGTGATCGTCCACATTTCTGATTATCGAATTGGGCCCCAACTCTCACACTCGACTGACATTTGGACCCATAAACCCCAGTCGAATCTAGTTTTCCGCCATTGACTTATTAGCTGTGTTAGTGTATGGCGTATAAGTAGTTTGTGGACAGTTTGCCCGGACATGTCCTTTCTCATTACATTTCCAGCAAATAATTTCATTACGTTGAAATCTAGTTCTTGTCATTGTCTCTACTGCTTTGGTCAGTTCCTCTACCTTTTTACTAAGTTCATCAAAGCGACTCTGTGTATCTGGAATTGATGAGCATGTTGCGACTGTTATGGGGCTGTTAACCTGTACTTCAGTAGTTACGGCAACTGGTTTTTCACTATTTCTTTTATTTTCTAAGGAAATTAGCATCTCTTCTATGGCAAATGTTAGTGCATCGTCAAGTGTTTTTGGTTTGTTGCGTCTAACGTGTAGGCGAGTGCTACGAGAATCTAATGCTTCTAAAAACTGATCTTTGGCAATATCATCCCGTACACTTTGTGACACTGCTGGATAGGCCCTATTAGTCAATCTGCGTATTGCTGCAGCAACTTCTGAAAAATTTTCACCTGATTGCCGCACCCTAGCTCGTAGCTGTACCTTATACAAATCTGTCTGTTTAGTCCTATCAAACCTATTTTTCAATGCTTGAACGACCGCAGCATAATTGGCTTGATCTTCAGTCGACAAGTCAGTGTAAACATGCAGAGCTGTCCCTCTAAGTCGTACAGCCAAAAATGTACATTTGAGTTTTTGACCAACCATTTATCTCACTACACAATTCAAAATTTGTTAACCAATCCTCAAATAAAGTTGACACTCCATTATATGGTTCTGGCATCACTACAGGTTTAGGCTCTGCAATACTAATGTTTCGCAAACCAGATCGGCTTCTGTAGGAGGGTGGTGGTGTTACCCACCCAAAACTTGGGGTGGAAGTAACTTGTGGGATGGGCAAATTGTACACTTGACTTGGTGCTACTTGTTCATTAATCACAACCTTTTTCTTAACACGTTTTGGTTGCCTACTCTGCCTTAAGAGCACACTAGTGGTACCTTCATCATTACTGTTCTCTACATTACTAAATTGTCCTACAGGTATGCTTTCACTGTAGGTAACTGAAGACTCCCCTTTGGCGGAGCTAGCCTTGGGTGCGGTTGCAGAGGGCTGGGTTGGTGAGAGAGCCTCAAGGGAGTTAAAAAATAGTTCTGTACCAGTCACAGGGGTCCTACTTAAATTTTTGTATGCAACATCAATCTCTTCCTCTAATGCTCTAATTGTTTCTTTAAGTAAAGCATGTTCAGCTCGAGCACATGGTGAAAGGGCACCTCCCTCTGCCATAATTGTATTTTATTTTATTAAAAGAGCCACATACATGTATGCTAAAATTGCCTGACACACTTTCAAATGTATAGAACGGAAGAAAAGAATAAGAAACAAGACTGGTTACCAGGCCAGTGCCCAAATAAAAGTATGGGGATACATCTGTCTCGCCAACAGAGAACTAAAATCCCTGCTAGCATCGGTAATGTCTCGACCTTTTCAGGAGACAGATGCCTCTAACCCTACCTAAAAAAATCTAAACTAACCGGCAAGGCAACCATAGAAGAAATTAAGAGATTAATTGTACATTAGGGCCAAGGCTTAACCTATAAAATTATTCAATGACGGGTTCGTATCAGAGGACCAGTATTTAAAATTTCCATTTTGTTTTACTGATCCCACCGCTGCCACCAAATGTAGCGTAGTCGGGAGCGCATATAACTGAACCAAAACAAGGAACCAATATTTAGCTGGCTTTAAATTCTAGCCAAATGTTAATTTAATCAATATTCCTATCTGTGGCTGGTACAAACTATAATTTAGGTAAACCAACTGGTATGAAATTAAAATAATGTCTTGAAAAGAACTCTTCAAAGTATTCAAAACTCACTCTGTTTTTGGTGTACCTATAAAAAATATGACTATATCAACTCAGCCCTCCACACACGATGTTGCTTGGTCGCACCCAAAAAGCCAACTCAACCCAGCTCTGCCCACAGCCGAAAAACCAAGAACCAAGGATGCACAATTGAACAAAAAGTCTTTGTTAACAACTAGAACATGCTGTATGTGAATGATGTATTAACTAAACAAAAGTAACTAGACTCAATGGGTTTTACAAAAAGAAGTAGTTTTACAGGTGATACTTCATTGTGTTCTTACATAAGTTTGAATAAAAGAACCCTAGTTCAAAAGAAAATATGTGACCTGGACTAGTCCACATCCACCACAGGGGAGGAGGCTGAACCCTGGACCAAAGCACAAATGTTGGGGGGTATTTTTACTACAGTATCATATTCTGTGCACAAAATGAATGCCAGCTTCCAGACCACAAAACAAACTCTAGGAACTGCCCCCCCCCCCCCTAGATAATGTGGAATGGTCCAGTCTATGATATCGTGGGGAAAACAATTACATATAACATCAACCCACACCGCTTGTATGTCACAGCATAGAGAAAGGACCAGGTATAGGGCCATGATTGGGTAACGAACCCGGCTTGTTTTTTACATTCTTATCCGAAATCTTAATTATTTTCATGTGAAGTGCTCCCGTTTGATTAAAAATCAATGGTTTCTAAAATTTCTGTTCTGCTTTTCTTGCTTCAGACGATGTACGCGTGGGCAGTGGTTCTCATTCTACCCATAAACTCTGCTATCAACCCCTGGCTGTATACGTTGTCTTATACCAGCCCTTCCACTTGGCGAATTCTGTGTACAAGGATAAAAAGAAGAGACTCCACTCAAACTTTTTCGTCGGATTTACCAAGGAAGTAGGAAAACCCTGTCGTATACCGAGGGTGTGTTATAATGTCAGTGTCATACTTTGGTAATGGCCCCGAAATGAAGTTGTGTAATCCGAAAGCCCTTGTTATAATTTTATTTATTTATTTGTATTTTATTTTTATTTTTTATGAGATAGCGCCTTCTATCACAAGGCCGGGCGGCCACTTCAAGTTCAAGGCGAGGGCTACACTGAACTGATTTGGGCTATCACCCCCCCCCCCCCCCCCCCCCAAAATCAACTGCCACCAAGGGCACGTTGCCACCAAGGGCACGTTGCCACCAAGGGCACGTTGCCACCAAGGGCACGTTGCCACCTACTCCTTGGGTCTGAAACAGGGTTACCCCCTTCACAGTCCGTAAGGATGTAGGCATCACGGGTATCATCCACTAGGAGCCTCTACTTGTCGAAAATCGGGGCCGTGGAACTAGGTAGAACTAAACCTGTTTGCCTCAAAATGCAGTATAGCGCCCTCTTTGTAGTGTTATGGTCACAGTTTGTACCATCTGATTTGTTTTGGAATTCCTTTCAGCCACATTATTGCCGAGATGAACATTCCTAGTTTAGCTGTTCCTTTCTGCTGGATTGTTCTCGGCTGGCTGCATTCCTTAGTTCTTTTATTACTTGAGCAAGTGGTTGTATTTATTTAAATTCTAATGTGCGTATAATAAAAAAAAATTAAGCATTGTATGCCTACGCTGTGGCCTCCTTCGACTCAGCTCGGGATGGGATGCTGACCGGCCACACCACGGGAATAGACCGATCCATTAAGCCCCGCCTCCTTACGAGTTGACCAATCACAGCCGCGAAACCCGATCACCATTAGTGCAAAGATCACCAAACGGCTCAAATGGTGATCAGATTTCGCGGTTGTGATTGGTCAATGAGAAATGGGCGTGGCTTAATGGATCGGTCTATTGACGGCGCTACTACCACTGGCAGGACGACACTTGGGCGTGGTCGCTGGCTAGGCTTGGACTGACGAGAAGCCCCGCTGTGAGGATTACCCAGTACACCGCTCCGTGTGACTGTGTGGTTGGCGCCGGACTCCCCATTCCCGAGACCTGAGTTGGCTGAGCAGGCGGCATTTATTTACGGTATATTTTAAATCTCTAATTTGGCCAAATATTCAAATTCATTTATGTATACCAAGTCGCTTTAATGTATGCCTTTCATTATTCACTGATTGTAAGTTTGCATGATTCGCCTTCGCTGTTTGTAAATAAGTTCATGTATTTGTTATTTATGATTATATCGTCTGGACCTGTACCCATTTGTTTGTTGCTGGTCCTTTCATCATCATTAGTTATTCCCATGTTTGTAACTTCGCTGTCGTGCGAACCGCCTCAGTTGGTAAAACCCCAAAATGAGTTGGTCGTATACGTAACAGTAGCCTGTGAAGTTCCTGATCGATCAGACGTCACGGGACACACTTTTTATGGCGTTAACAAGTCATTTTGGGGCAAATAATTCACTCCGACAAAATAAATGCCATCTCAGATTGGAATTCAAGTGGGGATCGGTTTTCTTTTCATTTTATCAGCCGGTCAGCTTATTGCTTTAAAAAGGGGTGCTTTTCAACACTTGGACAGAATTGTGACTAGTCTTCCCTGGCATTTTTTTTCTAGAGGATCGCTGTTTTGAGAAGCTAATAGTGTAGTGACGTCATGTCTTGCTTAGAATTATGAAGATGAAGTTCTTGTCTTAATCATCAATAATATTTTAATAAGAAATGTTTGAGCAAGATGGAATCAGGACTGCCATTATTATCGAGCAAGGTATTCTGGGAAAGAAAAAAATGGCGCGGCGAGACCGTAAACCACTGGGAACGAGGTTGCATCAATAGCAGCCTCGCTACCATGGGCAGCGCGCCGTAACGCCCGCTAACTCCGCGTACGTCTCTAACCCGCGTGTAAAAATGCACTTATTTCGATGCAATACATTTCAAATGAATCGTGCTTTTATATGGGCACCCTAAACTGCATACAGTTAAATGTATCACAAGATTGAAAAAGAATGAGAAGGGGGCAGTTGCCCTATGACTTGTGCGTCCTTTGACAGCGCGCTCTGCGTAGTCTCTAACACAGAATGGATGAACCACAGAGCTAATTAAAATATCCCTTGTATTTGGATATTTCAAAGTCACACTTCCAGGGGGATATGATCGAGCGATGCATTCTGGGAAAGAAAACAACATGGCGCCCGGCGAGATCGTACACCACTGGGAACGAGGTTGTATCAATAGAGCCTTTTGCATTGGCCGCCATTGGAAGCGAACCTGCATGTACGCGCTGCGCTGAAGTTTCGGCCAATGATAGGCCTTCCTTTGACCTCAGTGAGGGCGCTGTTCGGGCTTGTGATGTCAATGGAGAGTTATTTTCGAACACAGCCTTATGAACTTATGGGGTGTTCTTCTATATTATTGTATAGTGGTATTCAAAAGAAATACTTTAAAATGACTGGAAATGTTAACTGTTGGCATGTGTTATATTTTATTTTATAATAATTGTTGTGGTGTTATCATTGTAAATGATGGCTTATGGTAATTTGTTTTATAAAAACTTGATATATTAATTTGTTTTAAATCTTTTTATTTTACTTGGAGATATTATAGCAATTATCATTGTTTCCTTTTAGTTGTTTGTTGTTTTTGTTATGTTGTTGTTACAATTTTGTTTACTGCTACAATTTGGTTGTTTAAATAACCATTTTAAACTTTTTATGTCATCATTCTTCACAATTATCATTAGAATAAATTTAATGCTTCATGGAATTTACACTTGTATATTAAATGTCGTATATTTGTTGGGAAGAAACATTAACTGTTGTCAATTTAAGCATTTATCCTTTTTGTGATTCCGTAAAGACGTTGAACCCATCTGTCAGTTACAATTGTTAGTAGATTTTGTTATGATAACATTTTCTTGGTCCAATCAAATCATAGGAAAGTGTATCATTGTATTGTATCATCACTAATTTTGTTTGCGAATTGCGAAATGAAGATACTTGAAAATGCACCGTACAAATTGGCACCGTGCAAAAAGCAAGGGTAAGATCTTTGGCACATTCATGAAGCTGGTAAACCATGCTTAATAGCAGGAAAGTCATGCCGTATAATACACATTGCTGTGACTGGTACCCTGCTCGTTACTATTTAATGTGCTAAGCATTTCCCCTGGTGACCTAAGTTATGAAATCTTCCTTGATAAAATTGGGCTTTCGGTACGACCATGTTTACGTGACGCCCGTGACAATTTATATATACATGTATTTTTAAAGTTAAATAAAAATAAAAACATATTCAACAATAGGACTTACTTTGTTTATAAGGCAGGATATACTTTTGGTAATTTGTTAACGACCAGTATCCTCACTTGATGTAGCCTATCCCAACATTAATGCATAAGATAACAAACCTGTGCAAATGTTGGCTTTATTGGTCATGGAAGTTGCAAGAAAATGATGAAAGAAAAAACACCCTTGTTGTACAAATTTGTGTGCTTTCAGATAGGAATAAAAGGCTTCTGGCCAGAAGTTTTTTTTTTTATTTTAGTGAGAAATTACCTCTTTCTCAAAAACTACGTTACTTCAGAGGGAGTCGTTTCTCACAATGTTTTATACTATCAACAGCTCTCCGTTGCTCGTTACCAAGTAGGCCTAAGTTTTTATGCTAATAGGCCTATATATTTTGAGTAATTACCAAACGTGTACAGTGCCTTTAAAGGCAGGATATACTTTTGGTAATTTGTTAAAGACCAGTATCCTCACTTGATGTAGCCTATCCCAACATTAATGCATAAGATAACAAACCTGTGCAAATGTTGGCTTTATTGGTCATGGAAGTTGCAAGAAAATGATGAAAGAAAAAACACCCTTGTTGTACAAATTTGTGTGCTTTCAGATAGGAATAAAAGGCTTCTGGCCAGAAGTTTTTTATTTTATTTTAGTGAGAAATTACCTCTTTCTCAAAAACTACGTTACTTCAGAGGGAGTCGTTTCTCACAATGTTTTATACTATCAACAGCTCTCCGTTGCTCGTTACCAAGTAGGCCTAAGTTTTTATGCTAATAGGCCTATATATTTTGAGTAATTACCAAACGTGTACAGTGCCTTTAAAGGCAGGATATACTTTTGGTAATTTGTTAAAGACCAGTATCCTCACTTGATGTAGCCTATCCCAACATTAATGCATAAGATAACAAACCTGTGCAAATGTTGGCTTTATTGGTCATGGAAGTTGCAAGAAAATGATGAAAGAAAAAACACCCTTGTTGTACAAATTTGTGTGCTTTCAGATAGGAATAAAAGGCTTCTGGCCAGAAGTTTTTTTTTTTATTTTAGTGAGAAATTACCTCTTTCTCAAAAACTACGTTACTTCAGAGGGAGTCGTTTCTCACAATGTTTTATACTAACTATCAACAGCTCTCTGTTGCTCGTTACCAAGTAAGTTTTTATGCTAATATATATTTTGAGTAATTACCAAACGTGTTCAGTGCCTTTAAAGGCAGGATATACTTTTGGTAATTTGTTAAAGACCAGTATCCTCACTTGATGTAGCCTATCCCAACATTAATGCATAAGATAACAAACCTGTGCAAATGTTGGCTTTATTGGTCATGGAAGTTGCAAGAAAATGATGAAAGAAAAAACACCCTTGTTGTACAAATTTGTGTGCTTTCAGATAGGAATAAAAGGCTTCTGGCCAGAAGTTTTTTTTTTTATTTTAGTGAGAAATTACCTCTTTCTCAAAAACTACGTTACTTCAGAGGGAGTCGTTTCTCACAATGTTTTATACTAACTATCAACAGCTCTCTGCTGCTCGTTACCAAGTAAGTTTTTATGCTAATATATATTTTGAGTAATTACCAAACGTGTTCAGTGCCTTTAAAGGCAGGATATACTTTTGGTAATTTGTTAAAGACCAGTATCCTCACTTGATGTAGCCTATCCCAACATTAATGCATAAGATAACAAACCTGTGCAAATGTTGGCTTTATTGGTCATGGAAGAAAGAAAGAAAAAATCTTGCTGCACAGATTGTGTGGTTTCAAATGCAAGAGAAATAATCCATGCCTGAAGCCTTTCTCAAATTCAAATTTCTGAGTAAAAAGTTACCTCTTTCTCTATAGCTACATTACTTCAAAAGGTGTCGTTAATGTTCTATGGTATCAACGGCTCTCCAGTGCGTTTTATTAAGTAAGTTTTCATGGTCAATAATTTTTGGAGTAACCGAAGGTGTACCCTCCCTCTAAGAGACCTTCTCATAAACTCTAGCCCTGATGCAGCTCAACCCTTAAACCGGGCCAGCAGCGGGGCCTAATTACGCGGCCTTTTACACCGACTGTACTTTCCAGCAACGTGTAATCATTTTTTGGAATTACCAGTGAGTTTCCAATAACACTTTCTAGCCCCCAGACATCATTGGTAACCCGCGGTGATTCCAAGACACGGGATGCAACAACGGGAGAGCCATCGATACCCTCTTGCGAGACTGCAGACGATGTGGCCCCGGGCATTCTCGATCGTGAGGCCCCATCACCATCCTCGTACCTTGACCGTGCCGCCTTGTGCTAATTGTGCCCAGGAAGAATGGTTTTACCCTGGACCTTCAACTTGGGCCAAAAGGCTTTGTCATAGATTTTGCATTTAATAGGTTATAATGATTGTTTGGAATCTTAAAGCATCATGTATTCATTGTCTGTTGTAAACACTTAGGGGGCAGACAGTGGTTAAATATTTCAATTTTCCCTTTAATGTGCATAAAATCAATTATAGTGATTAATAATGATAATATGAAAAGTATAAACCGCAATTCAAAATCGAAGAAATCAGTATACTGTAAAGCTACAAGGGCAACTTGATAAAATGATCGTGCGTGTAATTTTTTCGGTGAAAGTGTACACACATCAATTTTTCCAAGTTATTGCAGATGCCAGTAAGGGTATGTTTGTTACATGAGAAATATAGACATGAAATGTGTGCCCTGATTATCTACGAAAGTGCTCTCGGTAATGAGCAGGCATGGACTCTTGCTCTATGCATGGGCCAAAGGCTGGATGAAGAACTGTGTTGGTACCCACCACCACTTCAATCAGCCTACGACACAACTATCATCATGTGTGCAGTTTCAGACTCATGTGCTGAGCCACCATGTGAATTAAACGATGTATGATTTATCACCACTTTGTACTTAGTTTACCCCACAGTCCTGAGGGTAACGTTTAGCGCGTAACGCCGACACCTGTTGCCGTTAAATGTCGCTGGAGAACGGCAGGCCCGTAGGGTCAAGGACGGGAAAGTACTCGGAGACAATAAATCCGGTTCTTTACTGCTTTGTGTCTGCCGGCGTTCTACCGGAGTACAATCCCAAACGATTCCCCCTGAGAAATTTAATTCAGAACTTGACGCATGTATGAAATGATATCACCATGAGTTTTATCATGGAAGTAATATTTTGTAAGTTCCCAGCTAAAATTTCCCTTTGGAAAAAAATTTCACCACAGTGTGTTCACTGGATGGTCATAAAAGAGAGAGGACCAAAGTGTACACACATTATTATCACTGTGTTGATGTCACTATTGTGACTTGGCACACAACTGTGAAGAAGATAACACTGTGGCCTAGTTCCGAATTCGCTGTAAAAATACACTAAAATAAGATTGTGTGTACATGCATAAATGTAGCTGTCTATGAAAGTGTGTATTCGCTATGTGATCCTTCTCTAAGGGTTCAGTGTCGTAAAAAAGCATAGTTGTTTTCAAAGAGGAGGAAGGTGTAATGCATATAGTTAAATACCTCTGAGATTTAATTTCCGCCATATGAAGCATGACGTCCCTATATAGAAGGAATATAAATATGCTTTTCCGCCAACCAAAAACACTGATTATTATTGTTGTCATTGATGTGCAAAGTTTGTGTAACACCGTGTCGTAAACCATTGTGATGCGCTGTTCGGGATTCCTGGGGGCTTCAGAGGACTATATCATTTTACTGCATTTCACCTCTGTGGACCCTGGTTCGAATCTCGCTTGGATTTTTAGCATGTAGTTTAGTAGCGACCTGATTATGCCTGCGGGAGTTTTCCTCTTCTTCTTTTAACATTTTCTTCAACAACTTCTCTTACGGTTGAATAGTGCTATAATACAAAGCCTTCGCAGTTGCTGCACCCCGCTTGTGGAACATGCTACCAGCAAGTCTAAGAGAAGCGGCGTCGTTGGCTGTGTTCAAACGCCTCCTCCAGACATTTCTGTTCCCAGAACCATCCTAATTTGCTTCTGTTTTTGTTTAGTGTCTGGCTTCTTGTTGGTTCGTTTTGTGTATTGAATTTGTTCTTTTGTTTCACTACCTTTGTTAGGCGCTCTGTTCTTTGTATAGCGCCATATAAATGCTCTGTATTATTATTATTACATAAGTACGAGTTTGTACATTCAAAATCAAACTGTTTTTCCACTTGACTGCTCTACACATACAGTGTTTTTGTGTGTTGTGTTGTCATTTTAGCCTTCGCGAAAGACTCTGCTAGGGTCGAAACGACAGGCCACTAACTAATTTTTGCATCAAAAACAAACTCTGAAATGTCTACCTTTTAGACACTTTACGGTTCCAGTCACCTGATAAGTTTGTTCTAAAATACCATGATTTATGTGTGAGAGAAAGACATTCCCTGAACACAGTTTCTGAATTCGTTTTTCCGAAACCGTAATCACAATTAGTGTTTAAAAATAGGAGCGTGAACAAGTGTCAGCTGATGACAATTTTATAATGCTGGTTGTATTTTAATAATGTATGAAGTTCCAGCACTCTTGCAAAAGATTATGTTTATCAGCCTCTCCACCAAATCATTGTCGTTTAACACCCAATATGTGTGCGTTTACTATCAGTTCGCTCGCCATTTTGTTAAACTACTGGCTCGGCGAACAGTTTACTATGGCGCTGGTATAGCAATTCATACTCTCTCCCCCGAGTATATGACTTGCCAATTCACCACTAGATTATAGTTTCTTAAGCAAAACAAACATGGTTCTCCCGGTTACAAAATATCGCCTCATAAGTCTGTCAACGCCTTCTGTGATATGCTGTACCGCCTAGCTAGCGGCAATGTACGTGCGAACACCAAGGCTAAAATCATTTCACTAGAGGCGCCGGGCCTGGGTCCGCCGGGGCCGACCGACCAAAATTATGGCTTTTTAGCAGTCATGCCGCCGTGGTGGTGGTTGAGTCTTACCACTGTTGTATCACGAAAACCAGAGGATTTTTCTTCTGCTTTTTGTTGGGTTTTTTTGGTGTTTTGTTGTTGTTTTTTTATTTATTTTGGGGGGGGGGGGGGGTGCATTAGTGATACTTCCGATCTGTGGGTCAAGTCGGACCCAGTGCGCCGTCCGTTCCGCACACGAATTTAGACGAAGAAAGATGAAAGTGTTCAGGCGGCCTTGGGTGTACATTATAATATTTAGCGGTTTGATGCATAATGTTTCGCTTGTGTAAACATGAAATTAATTCATCCAACTTTTGACAGCGTATTATTCATATTTCACATCATTCCACAAGAAGGTACACTTTTCTAAGAAGAACTTTTTAAGAAAAAACAATTACTTAATGGGACTGTTTTGTCGAGTTCTCAGACAACTTTGATTTCATCTTTCTAAACTTGGTTTGCCTTTTGTCAGGACGTTGTAAAGTTAAAGAGGGACATGGGTCCGTGGAATGTGTGCCAATTAAGTTCAATAATCAGTAGAAACTGATGAAGTGATAGTAGCAGCATTTTCAGAATTTTGTTTCCTTTGTTAGTTTTTGAGGAAGGTGAAGATCGTGAACAGAATAAGAACAGAACGGAAGTCACTCAGTTCTTGTTAAGCTATGATAGCTCCATGATGAAACCGTGCAATAATCCATGTATAGCGTCAGATTAAAGCCCACAGCATTGTATATAGGGCGTGAACAACACTGATAAGATCATCGAAAACATAAATGTTCACACAGATTTATACATAACTAACTTCGCTTATAAAAACTCCCCTTAAAATAGTTTTCGTTGAAACATGAAACTATATAATATAGGCCTAGTTTGGGGAGAATTAGTGTAACAATTAGCTGTAATTTTTCAAGTCCAAAACCCGATCAACAGTGAAAACAAAGTTGTTCGATATTGTCTCGTGACTCTGTGGACAATTTACTTAGCTTAGTAAACAATCACAGGGTCGTAACTTCACTATGTTGGGTCACATGAAGTGCAGATACTGGTCCTTTACAGTTACTAATTCGTCTTTCGGTTTTGACAATCTTCAATTTATTTCTCAGTCCTTGGATATCACCGTTTTCCTTAAATAAACAGATTGTGTAAACCATCACAAACATCGGGATGTACATGCTGTCAGTAAGACCACTGCATAGCAGAATTACATCTTATCTCGGCTAAGCCGTTTTCTCTTTAGTCAAAAGAGAAAAGGCTCAAAACAAATCCACAGATTAGACTTCTACCAAAAGTAACAAATTCCCCTCGGCTTAAGAGCTTGTTCTCACACGGCAAGCGGTCTCCCAGTGAGAGCTTATCCCATGACACAAAGGCGATTACACAAAGTTAGTTCACGTCCTTTCTCTATGGTTAGTTTAAAAGCCACAGCTGGATGTTTTCTTAAGGTTGCTTTTTCATGTAAAGTCTTGCCATTTAATGTGGTATTATAACTAAAGTAATCGGGGATTAAGTACTTAGCTTGTGGGTCTATTGTTTAGTGTCAGGCTGTGATATTCAATTCCGGAAATGAAGAAGGATGTCTTCAACTACGGAGGAAAAAGTGAGACCGAAACAAAAATAGTCACCATCTTTTAGTTTTATACTATGGGGCTGTTTTCGAAACCGGGGCTTGGGCTTACAGGCTCCAGCTTTGGCAGCGTCTTGCATGCGTAGGTCCCGTGCACCCAAAGTGTTTTCAAATTAACTGACGGGACCCAAGCCGGAGCCTAACCCTAAATGGCGTGGCTTCGAAAAGGACCATCAAACAACAACAGTTGGTAGGCATGCAGTTGCACATCCTGGCAACCTGCAAACTATTCTGTAACTTTCGTGGATGCAACTCCCGGTCAAATTTGCTTCCGTCCTCAATGCATAGACTTGGTGTACCAGTCTCTCGCGTATTCAAACTTCCAGGACCAAGTTGGTCCCAACCATTGAATTTTACGCGTCAATGATTCTATTTCTTCATTTTACTTTAGTTTAACTTAGTTTAAGGCTTTAAAAAAGTATAGTCCGACCTCATATTACCGCGGGTCTCGTAATACCGCGGTACCAGAAATTCCGTTTTTTCGTTGTCAATACGCCCCCACGCGACGACTTTCAATAAGTGAACCGGTAACTAAGGCCCTGACAACTATTTTGTGGACTTCCGAGAAAAAATGTATCGTCTCCTGGAAAGTTATACAAATTGTACAAAAATGTACTTTTTACTGACCTAGTGAATTTCCGTTGAACATGTCCGTCAAAACGTACCCCTAATCTTGTCACACTTCATTGCAAAGTTCATTTTGTTGACGCATATTCAAAGTGCAAGCCCCAATTTTCACTTTTACAATTTGAATTTTTGTCATTGGACGTGTCACACTCTCGAAATTGTACACAGAAGTACGGAGTTAAAACAAGGTATTTTTTTCGTAAACTACCATTTGCTGCTGCTGTGAAGAATTGCGCGCTCAATATCCTTTACCGTACATGTCACATGTCAGCATGATGCCGCGATGATATGAGGCTCTCCTCCAGAATCGCACCACGCGCAGGCTCACTTTCAGAGACGTCGTTGACGAATTAAATCAGACAAACGATGTAAAAATTATTTGGACACAAAAAAGCGATAACCACCGCGATAATATGAGGTCGGACCATATATCTTGTTGGGAAAGTAACATGTAGCCGTGAACAAAATTAATATGAAAAGTAAAATAAGTTTAACAAATCAACAAAGAAAATTCAAGAATAGCTGAAGGTCATGTTGTCATAAACCTAATGTATGTCATTCGGGCGCTTTAATTATAAGGGTTTTCTATATTCCTAAGTTTTATATTTTGTTTCAACGTCAATTTGACCAGATTATTTGTACATGAATGTATACCAAATTGATGAGAGTATTTTTAGTTTGAAGAGTTTTGTATTTAGTATTATTTAAAAATCTCTTAAACTTGAATATAAAATGTGGTCTAAAATGCGTTTGGTTTTGGCAATTAAAACAGCTTCCCTGTAAACTAATTAAAAGACTTGGGGTTGAATAAAGAGTGGTTTGGGTTCAAATCCCACTCTAGCAATGTTTTCTTTGTTCAACCCCAAATTAATCATTAAAAGATGTACTCGGAGACTGTCTGGGAAAATGCGAAGTGAATAATTCGGACAGCAATAAATAACATGTTTGTATGTACGTCTGCTTCAAAATGGTGAGTCTTCTGGCATAAACTAAGTATAGACCATGTAACGTATTCTTTTTTAATAGAGACCTTGTACTTTCCAATGCATTTCCTGGCAGGCAAGATACTACACTGGTGTTGTGTCATAATTTCCACATAAATTCAAGAGTTATAAAACGGCTGAAAAAGATGTGCCCCGTGTCTTCATATCAAAAGTTGATATTAATAGGACAGTGCAATCTCCATAAATGATCAGATTTAATGTGTTTTGCCTTTGAGCTGTGTAGAAATCGTGCCTGCAGGGAATTCAGGCTTGATGTTTTTTTTTGTTTTTTTTTAACCTGTGATGTCACAGGTCATGGGTCTATGAAGGCCTAACATCCCTCAAAACAATTTCTTTGCACTCGCCTCCCCAAGTGAAAATGTCTAGTTACGCCACAGGCAATACTTAACCAGTCAATACTATTGTAATATTGTTCTTCTGCTCATGATTGACATGACGTCATCGTGTCTTGTGATAATTACTCACCGCGAATGTGATCTCCAAAACAACCGATGTTTCGGGAAATCCCTTACAGTCACAGCTACTCACTTCTATATAAATAAACACTCCTACACTAACTGTCAATTCTTCCCCGAAACCTACATATCTTATATCGTTCCCAAATTAAAATTTGATGAAGGGATTACCAGTTGTTTAGGCTTTTGTTGAGTTTAAAAATGACACTTCTTAACCATCTGATAGTATACCTTGACAATGATTAAGACAACTGCATCAAAAAGAAACCTTTACTTTTGTGAAAAATTGGAAACATTTACATGTAGGTGTTTGTGTCTACAGCGTGTATGTGTGGGGCATGTTGAGACCATGGACCATGTACATGTGCGCGTACCCAGTTCCACCATGTGCATTACATGTGAATGCACACGTAATGACAACGAGCAATGGAGTAGCATTACAACCGGACGTGGGCCTTTGCCAAAATATTAACTTACGTCATCCCTTTCTGGTACTAGCTACCAATGAGAGTCTCTGTGAATCTGACGTCATACGTCACCCGTCGTGTCGTCACATTCATTGATAAAAAACGGTACCGCGGCTCGAGACGCGCTTTGCGTGGGCTGGAAATCTTCGGTGAGACTCGATTCAAGGATGATCACAAGTTGACTCAAGTCGTTAAGTTATCTTCGTGCATTGGTAGGGGATTCGTGCTTTGGTCTACATCATCATAACAAAGTGACGAAGGGAGTACAGACGCGCTTATCTACGATTTGAACAGCTTTATTCTGAAGATAATTTCTGCAAGAAATGTCTGACTTGACGAGTGTGACACTTGGACAGTGGAAACTGTGGGACGGGCCCCAGTACCACCGGATTTTTCTTGGAGTCTGTGTGTCCGTCACTCTGTTGATGTGTGTTAGTCTGTATTATTACCTTGTTAAAGTTGCTGATCGCTGTACATGTACCACTCGTCTGGAAGGGAAGACTGTCATCATCACTGGTAAGACGTTAATCAGATTTATATGTTGCATAATTACAAAAACAAACGCAAATTCAGTAGACTTGCCATTATTTGTGTTAGGTGTTACATTTCTTGATGCGACACAACAAATGTGTATAAACTTGTTAAAATTCCAAAACTATCCCAATACTTAAATTATATAAACTGTTGTGTTGTATCGATGATGACGTACACTCATGCTTTGATAAGTTCATCAAATTGAGATGGTTTGTATTTGAAATGTCAATGGGCGCGCAAGCAATCTTTAGAAAAAAGTCTGGGTTCAATTCATCATCAGTGACAGTTTTGAAAAAAATCCAGCTCTGAAGAGCCGAGGCTGACTTGCTGAATTAAGAATTCATAACAAAAAAAAAGTCGATTCAACAACGGCAAAAGCGTCGGGGCTAGACGACAATCGACCAGTTTTCCGGAAATGCGGAGGTAGGTGCTCCGGATGTGTGCACGGCGGCTTCCACCGAGAAACGCGACGGAACGCTTGATGACTCATCTGCCTTGATCTCGGTCATTACAAACCGCAAATAACATTTGTGTGTTAATTGGGCCATTGTTGAAGTGTAATTTACTGGATGTTAACTCGTTAACTACTTGATTTACTGTGGTTTGGGGGTCGGGGTAAACTGTGGTTTAAGGAAAGACTGACAGTTATGATCTTGCCAGGAAGCTTTTGGGGCTTGCCTGTAGTTCGTAATGTCCATTGGCTCCTACCATAGACTATTTCTACCTCCATGGTCCAACCAAAGAGCAAGGGTTTCACTGGGCTTTTACTTCTTGTCGCTACCGTTGTTTGTTTGAGGTCTCCCCCCAAACTTGTTTCCCTAAAGATCCGAACAGCCTACTTTTTTCTCATCTCTTTACTGAATATACTGAGCTGGCCAAAAGTGTCGGGAAAAAATAGCTAAATAAAATGGTAGGAAAAGACCTGGCATCATCTCGTGAGCTTCTTTCTGTAGTTACTCTGTCTCCTCCTTCAGCCTCTTATAGTTACCTCCAAGGGCGTCGATGGGTGGGGGACGGGGGGCACATGTCCCCCCACTTTTTAGACTGGGGGGGACAGCATATCAGATGTCCCCCCCACTTTTTGATTGACTGTTCATTAGAAATATGCAACAACATTTTCTTGATTTAATATTTCATTACAATTTTTGTTAAAGTAAAAGAATAGCGAACAAACGATGAAATGTTTTCATATTTTTTTCTGATGGACCACGCGCAGAATGGTATTTTGGGCCCATTTCCGCTTATATAATTCAGACAATAGATGACTAGTCACGTATAGTCCAAGACATGAACGCCAAAATCCCGCTTACATACCTTGTTAGCATTCAAGTTATGCGTCGTTTGTGTATGCGTCCACAAAGGAAGTCTGTGTGTGCGCACACGTGCAAATGTGTTTCATTTTGTTACAATCGCACAACGCACAAAATGTAGTAAAATCCATTAAAATAAATAGGAGCAGTCTGGGCCATGACAAGATTTGTCGAAGAAGCAATATTTTGTTTTTTCGAAGAACTACAAGCTGACACACGATAAACGCCGGACTCCCGAAGCATATTAAAAATGTGGGGTGCAAATAATGTAAGATGTATTTTTTCAAGACTTGCTCGACCGTCCCCCCTACTTTTCAGTAGCGATCGACGCCCTTGGTTACCTCAATGGTGCTGACGGTGTCTCACCTGTCCCTTCAGCACGCGCTTTCACAGTGACAGCACACTTTTTACGGCACCATCTCGCACCTTGTTCCAAACAGAGCTGTGGGATAGTCTGCTAGCGTTCCCCCGAACTGCTACAATTTTGAACTCCCTATACCTGTATCTTGCGTTCCTTTAACTTATAATCTACCACAAGAGGAATGTGAACAAAAATTTCACCCTCTTTAGTCTAGTTGTTCCCCCTTTTCCCTCGAAGCTATAGTCCTCACCCTGCGTGGCCTTTTGGCCTTGTATGGAGATGTTTCATCAACAAACTATAATAATAAAGAAATGATTGTCAGAATACACCTGGTGCAGCTAATTGCAAGTAAATGCCTCGAAATTTCATTTGCAGAGCAATCGCTCATTACGCAAGATATTTTTTCTTCAGACATAAAATAAGGCTCGGGGAAATGTCAATCATCGGTAGCAGAAACACTATTGCTGACAAAAAGTGGATCAGTAGTTTCAATCTAACGAATGTTTTTGTTTTGTTTTACGGTGTCTTTTTAATTGTAGTGTGGTTAGTGGGTAAAAATTACTGTTGATATGCAAAGCGATCACTGCTTTTTTCGTCTTGTTGTAGATACAGTGTGGAAGAAATGGTTTGTTCTTCATAACTGATGCTTAACTATATAGAACTCGCCCAAACGTTTGTCGGCACTACTTCAAACGGTGTTGTTGCTCACAAAATTTGTTTTCTTGTGTCTTTGCGTCATCACATACATTTAAAAACAATCGACGCCTTGTTGTGTTTGTACCAGAAAGACCCTCGACAAATTATTCTATCACTCAAAAACATAAATTAAAACTGTCAAAGAAGCAAGCCCGAGAAGCAAGCAAACATTTTGAACCACAGTGACGACAACTTAGTTTCATATAAACGATGATAAATTCATTTGAGCCAGCCGGGGCGACAAGCGACACTTTGATTGTTTTTAATCCGAGTTTTTTTTCACCGGCCACAGAAATAAAAGGCAACCGAAACGGGGAGTAAACACTACCCGGAAATGTTTGAGTTGGTTTACACGGTCTTCAACACCACCGCCTGGTGGAAACCAACAACGGGTGACCACAGCTACGGCTTTCTAGTCAACCGGAAATGAACGGATAGTCATTACAGCCGTATTTTACACAACTCATTTGGCGAGGACTGATGTAGGCATTGTTTTCCTTCAACTTGGGTTGCGTTGTAATAATACTGTTATGGTATTGATTAAAATGGTCTGACCACAAAGGTTGCACTGTTCCTAGACGGTGACAGAGTTTCACTGAAATAGGGGCGGGTCATCTGTTGCTGAGCGAAGGAGGTAGGCCTACAAGGTGGAAAATAGAGATAATAACTAGAGACATTTATATAGCGCACAATGCAAGAGCATCTATTCGCTACACAAAACATAACCCAACGAAATGAAATAATAGGCCTATAAAGCAATTTGTTACAAAAATATAGATTCAAACAAATGAGTCTTTCAAAGTCCCTTGAACATCAGAAGAGAGTCAGTAGAGAAATGTATGACTGGATGGAAGGACAGATTGTTGAAAATATTTTTCGCACGAGGAATTTTCAAGGGTATGATCTGTGGCAATAATGCATTTACCGTGTTTGATCCCGTGCACACTTGTTTCCACCATGGATAGTCTAGCCTTGCAAGTCAAGATAAACGCTACTTACTGTCCCAGCATAAGCTGGAAGTAAAAATAAAGAGAAATTTTATTTCTGTTCTTTGGGGGAAATTTATCTAGCCATGTTTCTCGCTATAAACTGTATTGTACTGTACTTTGGTACCGTTACACTTTAGCCTGTATAATTTTGGTTATCACATGTTTTTGACATGCACGTGCGATAAAGATCAACTAGGATAGTTAAAACATGATAAGATGACACAGTGATCCAAAACAGGTGACTTAGTTGTTAAAGGCACTGGACACCTTTGGTAATTGTCAAAGACCAGTATTCTCACTTGGTGTATCCCAACATATGCATAAAATAACAAATCCTGTGAAAATTTGGGCTGAATTGGTCATCGAAGTTGCAAGAAAATATTGAAAGAAAAAACACCCTTGTTGCACAAATTTGTGTGCTTTCAGATGCCAATAATAAAAGGCTTCGCTGAAGTCTTTTATTATTTGAGTGAGAAATTACCTTTTTCTCAAAAACTACCTTACTTCAGAGGGAGTCGTTTCTCACAATGTTTTATACTATCAACAGCTCTCCATTGCTCGTTACCAAGTAAGTTTTTATGCTAACAATTATTTTGAGTAATTACCAATAGTGTCCAGTGCCTTTAAATCCTCCACGATGAAACGAGTAGGCATACAATGTGGCTTGATGGTGGTTTGCTTCAGTGAAGTTCCCCATCTATGTCTTTGTTGTGAATGTATGGACGATCTAAGGTTTTTTAAATAAACACCACGCGATAGTGTTGTGCGTCCCATGGCTGTACGCAACCCCGGATTGCAATAATGGCTTTCTGTTCAAATTGCGCTGCAGCTTCGTAAATCAGATTGTTTTCCATTTTTACAAGGACCACTTTGTTTATTGCTAAGATGTTACTTGTACAGCTCTCTGCTAAGTTTCTCCATGGGGAAGGGATTTCTCTGACCACGGGAACCCTTCTTGTGAAGGATCTGCATGTGGTCTGACGGGGAGTTGCAAAATATTAAGTTTATACTCGAGAAATCCTTTCAAAATCTGTGTGGTAGTTTTCAAGGAACACATTCATAACATTTTAATTCTTGTATTGTCTCTGCGACCTCCGACTACAGGGTGGTGGTGGTTGAGATTGGGGGGGGGGGGGGTTACTGTCGCTGCTCTGGGGTTTCAAGGTAGACACTAAAACTGATTTGTTTATGTGTTGGTCATCTTCGTTGGGCCTATTTGAGAATAAATAATGTGATTTTGATTTTTTTCACACCCACCCGCAGTCGGGTAGCAATAACAAGTCTTGTTCGGGGGGCGTACCCAAAGAAGGAAAAACAAAATAGACGGAATATCAAATGTTTCATCATGGATTGCACAGAGCTAGTCCATTCACCTTACCTTAACTTCTCTGACGTTTTAAAGCGAGGTTGCCTCGCTTTCAAGATAATCTGTTTATGCGCGTTAGAGGCCTGCAGGCACGCACTGACTCATGGACACGCAGTGAATATAATAAAATAGAAGTTTGAATTAATTCGCTCACTGCTAAGAAACTTTCTCTTCCATTTTTAAAGTAAGATAGGCCTACTTAAGATGAAAAAAAACCCCAGAGAAGCTGAAGGTTGGAATTTATGTTCCTCTTGAAACAGACTAAAGGTAAACAAAAAAAGAGGATGTGTCATATAATGGTATCTTTAATCGAGAGCTTTTATTTTCAACAAACTCATATTGTGACAAGACCGTATTCGCTTCCCTCAATGCAAATATAATTTAAGTTCGTGGGAAAGTTTATCTCTTAACGTTAGTGGTGCAACTATGGAATTTATAAAACAAAAAACACTATCTGAATAATATTTTGATAAGAGGTAGATGTTTTTTGTTTTGGTTTTTGACCGAGACACCCCTGTGCGGGTAAATAACCGAGCGTCTTTTGCAAGCGATCGATGATGGTGTTTTTGTGCCGTCCACTCGCCCTTGGCCTCAGCCGACTCGGCTATGGTAGGACTTCCAAAAACGTGATGTTTGTAAGTTTTTCTGAAGCTTCCACAACTGGTTAAATCGATGCCCCGTTGCGATCATGGTATACCTGTGATATCAGTATTCAGGGAGGCCAGCTTCGTGAGACTATTTGCCCCAAGGTACACTTTCTTCTAATCGTGTGAGCTCGTTTCTGATCGTGAAAACAAAGAAAGAAAGAATTAACTTGGCTTTCGAAGGTCTATAATATTAGAATGCCTTTGGATGGGTAGGTCTTGGTCTTTACGCATTTAATCGGTAGATATATGTGGTCGGGAACAAACATTCAAATTTGTCCATTGTGTTTTTCGTCAGAGAATCACCCAATGCTTTGAAACCCAACCTATTCTGGGTAGTCCAGTATATTGCCAGAAAGAATCTTTCAATTATGTTGCAGGACTATTATATCTCTGAACTACTTCAAGTTTACACTCCATCAAGGGATCTTCGATCCAGTACCATGCTTCTCCTCAAGGAACCCAAGTCTCAACACTCCTGGGGTGACAGGTCTTTTTCTGCAGCTGCGCCACGCATCTGGAACTCTCTACCCTACCACATAATCTTAGATGTTGTCTTTGTACCACAAAATTTAAATCACTTCTCAAAACTTATCTTGAATATGTCACAGGTTTTCAAGGAATAATTTAGTTGTATCTGTTTTCTTTTGTTTGTTTTTGGTTTACTGCGCATTGAACACCCAGCAGGGTGGATATGTGCGCATAACAAGTATTTATTATTATTTATTATTAGGACCCACATATCTCCTGCAGTCCTCATAAACAGAAAAAGATTGCTGATCAGGGCGTGCTTATAAATAATTTGTATAAGCTGCTTCGGGTTTTTAGAGAATGGTGTGGTCCGTGCACGTCAGAGTAAAATCAAAACTGTATCTAACATCCATGATGTGTCGTAACACTTATTTTTGTAAATTGCCGGAATATTAGGTAGACACATTGGGTACTTTTGCCTGTTGAACTTTAACGTACTGTCGTCCCATTATCATGGAGTACCTGGTAATTGTTTCGGGCGCTTTGATTTTCTTTATCATGTGGCTATGATGTTCTTGCTGCAACACGTCTTGCTGCAACACCTCTTGCTGCAGCATGTCATGCTGCAACACGTCTTGCTGCAACACATCTTGGTGCAACCAGTCTTCCTGTAATTCGTCTTGCTGCAACATCAACTGCAACAATAATTGCTGCAACAAGACCTGCTGCAACAATGCTACAACAGGACTTGCATCAACTTTTGCTTTAAGTCTTGCTATAGCAAAACATGATGCTATACAACTTACAAGGCTCGATGCAACAAGTCTTCCTGCACTATTTTTAAATCTTGCTACAACAAGTCACGAGTGCCGTCGTGGTGCTTGTCCAGATGGGTGGCAACAATGTGAGAGTTCTTGCTTGAAGTTGAAGAGCTGTACGTGAACCCCTGTGGTGAACCCCAACTGGCCGGAAGCTGCAAGCAAATGCCGGGAACTTTTGCCACACCAAACAGAGAAGAGAAGAGAAGAGTATGAATTCTTAATGGAAAATTTCCCACGTGCACGTACGTGACTTTGAAGAATCATGTATGTCTATCACTTTGTGGATTGTTGTGGTTGTATGGATGAAGATGGTTACGGGGCTTTGGGAATACATTGGAGACACCCCAAGGTACAGTTCCGCACCAGAATATAGATATAATATTTCGAATGAACGCGATCACTGTGGTGGTACCTCCAGCTCTTAACACCTCATATGGTTATTATGGGGTCGTCTGTCTGAAGCTTCCATCATTTTAAATATCGTACAGGGAGTGCCTACGTTATCTACACCCCTACAAAGAGCATGGTGTTTGTACAATGTCGGTTCGCCGGTATCGATGCGCATCATTATATTGTTCATAGACCACCCCACCCACCTACCCCTTCCCAAACACAACCACAAACACTAAAGACTAATCAACAGTGAGTGCCTGGAGTGATATATTTTGCAGGTTTTCTCGCAAATTGTGACTAATTGTTTCCTCTGTTGATTCTACTTTTTAGAAATATCCGTGACATTTTAAAAGATCACTTTTAAATTTGTTTACAACTTAGAAACACTTTGTATGCCTATCACCCCCCCCCCCCCCTCCTGTCATACAAGGTCGGACTGCCCCAAAGAAATTTTTGTTCGTAGGGTGAAAGAAATAGATATTAGAGCACAACTAATTTAGCATAGTTTCCCGATCTTTGTTGTTGATGTTGTTTTGGCCAGTTTATCTCTTTGTGGACGAGATAAACATTTCAACAGGACAGGCTAGGCTAGCACTTGGTCAAATTTTGTTTCGTTAAACTATTTGAGTGTGTGTCAAAATCACAAAGGTAGTGACACAGAGTATTAAGAGAGAGTTGTAAAATTGATTGAGGTCTGGTGTCTGAAAAGAAAAAAAAGAAAAAAACACACACAACGAAATATTAATGTACAAGAACATCCTGCCTGTGGTTTGGCCGTTTTTCCATCCTGTGGTAATTTTTGTGGCACGTCAATTTCATTCAATCTTTCACACCTTGCGCCTGCACCACTTTTAGCCCATGGGATTTATATACTTCCCGTTATAACACTCTTTCGGAAAGGGTTTTTGCTGTTGGCAACCCACTCACTCGACTACCCTGGGCATGTTAATCCTCTAGAGGCAAGCGTCCAAAGGAAGGATTACTGGATTTAGTAGAATAACAGAATGTGAAACGTGATCCTAAGCCGTTTGGATGGCGTTTTAGGTTCACAATGGTACAATCTAGGACACGGCCGTGGTGGAGGATGTGTCCGGATTCTGGGCGCATTACCATCATTACTCGCAAGATAAAATTTGGAGTAGGCCTACAAGCACTCACTTTCATTTCGAAATTTTTATTTTGTTTATTGTAATGTAAGAACTTGTGTCATGTTATAATGTTATTCTACTGATGATGCCTTGCAGCGCAAACCAAATTTTCCAGCCAACAAAAATTGTTAACGAAGATGTGGGCCTGCTCGGCCAGTGGCGCGATAAACCGGCGCTAACCAAGAAAGGTGACACAGTTTTGCACGAAATTCATCCCAACCAATGCCGTATTTAACTGGTGCACAAATTACTTGATAGTATTGTGATTATAATGTAGGCCTAGACCTACTCCACAGATTACTTCGTCCTTGGACTAGAGCAAAATGACCCACCTAGGCTATCCCTCAGTGCTCAGTGATGGGACCATTCCATGCTTAGACAGTGGGCGAACTCGCGGACCGTCCAACCCTAGCAATTAAGGACATTCCGCCCCGTGAGAACTTACCGCGTCTCCGCTGAATTGTCGTTCAACAATAGCATTACACTGAACGATTCTGTAACAAACTGTGACAAACACAATTTATCCTCAATAAAAATACCGATCAAATTTCGTGTTTTAATCCGAAACACTTAAATCCCCCAATTTAGAAACCAGTCCTTCATAAATTGTCCATTCTTGCCAATGTTCCTAACTCGAGGGGGTCGTGGTGCTTTCTTTTATGCACCCTATCTGTGGTTAAAAACATGTTATTCTTTTCTTACAGTTTTCAGCCACTGAAATAATATTGTTCTGTTCTGGATTCTTTTTGGGACGGATCGTTTATTTAGCGTACCTTTGGGGATAAACGTGTACTTTCCTGAACTCGAGGAAAGTGCGTGAGGCCCCCGGGCAAGAGGAAAGCTACACCTCGGCGCATATTTCTAGTAAGAAATCAATCTGACAGAGTTAGCCTTTGGAGAAAATGATGACTGGTGTTTCAGACAGTTTATTCTCACTGGTGAAGTACTTCTGACTACTGACGATAAAAGTTGGCCATCTTGTGGTGGGAAATTGGTCAATTATGAACGTTGTTTTTGTCGTGCATTAAAATTTCGTTATTCATGATTGAAAGAGTTACAACCTTGTTTATTGTTAACACAAAGCTTTAAACAATTTCGAAATAAAAAACATTTAGACCTTTCTTCATAATTATGACGAGGGTATCTACGCCAACAAATGACACGGAGCTAGTAACAAATACCATAAATGTCAAAGTTTCCGACAAGTACCAGTGAACGATTTCCTTTGTTTTTTTAGCAAAATGCTGCACACAATGTATCGGTTACTTAAATCATAAAAAATAATTTGCTACTAAACAATAGCATACAGTGTGCACAAAACTTGTTCAATCTATCATGTTAATCAATGCTATAATTACGCAAAATTGCTGAATGAAATCGTTTCCAATGTACGCAGGGCTTGCTCATTAAAATTTAATCGCTTTTGTATAACAGAAGCTACAAAAACGCATCACCTTTTGCCTGCCATAACTTCTTAACTTTAACCAATGCTGTTCGGAAGACTAATTTCATTTTAAAGTTAACTTTCGTCAAAACATGCTTGTCGATCAACCTGTGGGAAATTCATCAAAATTTGATTAGTAGCACAACATTTGTCATGGATTTTGGCGCACATTCATTTGTATTGCGGCATACGAAATAAACAATGGTAAATTTATTGTGTTTTATTTTGTTTGTTTGTTTGTTTGTTTGTTTGTTTATTTATTTATTTATTTATTTATTATTAGTATTATTATTATTATTATTATATATATATATTTTGTTTAATTACTTTATTGGTTTGTTTGTTTGTTGGTTTTTGTTTGTTGTTTGTTTTGGGGTGTTTGTTTTCTTCGTTGCTTGTTTGTTTGTCTGTCTGTCTGTCTGTTTGTCTGTTTGTTTGTTTGCTTGTATGGGTTTCATTGGCGTGTTTATTCGCTCACTTGCTTGTTTGTTGGGGTGTTTGTTGTTGTTTGTTTTTTGGGTTTTTTTTTGGGGGGGGGTGTTTGCTTGTTGATTGATTGATTTTGTATTAATTATTTTGTTTATTTAATGTTTTGTGGGGCATCAAATAATTATTTCCTCGACTTACAATGGCGTTTCAGGAAAACCATTTCTATGGAGGATTGGTACTAAAGCAAATTTTATAATTAATGAGCTTTCGCAAAAAACAAAACATTACTTTTTTGTCCTCAATAATCATCAATTCTGTTCTTTGTCTTTTAGGAAAATGTAACTGAACTGTTGCAGTGTCGGAATGAGTTGTTCTCGTTATTACATTTATGATATCCCATCAATTATATAACTATGTTTGATGTCTGTGATTTTTATTACAGGTGCCAACACCGGTATTGGAAAAGAAACAGCCTTAGCACTGGCTCAACGTGGTGCGAGAGTTATCCTCGCTTGCCGTTCCGAATCCAGAGGGATGGCAGCAGAGAGAGACATCCGAGAGAAGACGGGAAACAGTGGAGTGCACTTTATGCGCCTGGACCTGTCTAGCCAGGAATCGGTGAAAGAGTTTGCCCAGGAGTTCTGTAATGCAGAGGATCGGTTAGATGTCCTCATCAATAATGCAGGTAAATCTCGAGTGTAAATCTTAAAGAGTGTGTACAACATTGGTAATTGCCAAAGACCTGTCCACACTTGATGTGACCCAACATATAGGCCTACATGAAATAACAAACCTGTGAATGTTTAAACTCAATCGGTCTTCGGAGTCGTGAGAAAACAGTGAAAAAAACAACACTATGTTTTCACTTTTTTTAAACATCGGATTTTATCCTGCAGGATAAAGACTATTGTTTTACTCATTTCCTAAAAACAATGGCATTTCAAGCAAAACTATTTCAAGGGAAGTTTTCCACCATGAACATCGTTATACCATGTACGTTATGTGCAAATCTGTGAGCATATATATTTTCAAACTTACCAATGTTGTACAAATCCTTTAATGGGGTGCACAACATTATTGGTAACATAAAAAATTAACTTTCACAGATTTGCAAATAACTTACATGGTATAAACCATCATGGTGGAAAACTTCCTCTGAAATATGTTTTTGCCAGGCATGCTACAGTGTTTTGGAAATTAGTAAAATAATGGGAGACTTTGGAACGCTAGATGGATTTACCTGTTGAGTTTGCTGCCACTTAGCGCCCCAAAAGTTCCCCATTAGTTTTGAGTAAAAAAATCAGTGTTTGAAAACAATGGTTTTTTTTCTCGCATTTCAAATGACCGTTTGAAATTTAAGTTTCACAGGTATTTCATGTTGGGTCACACCAAGTGTACCTAGTGCCCCAAAAGTTCCCCATTAGTTTTGAGTCAAAAAATCAGTGTTTGAAAACAATGGGGTTTTTTCTCGCATTTCAAATGACCGTTTGAAATTTAAGTTTCACAGGTATTTCATGTTGGGTCACACCAAGTGTACCTAGTGCCCCAAAAGTTCCCCATTAGTTTTGAGTCAAAAAATCAGTGTTTGAAAACAATGGGGTTTTTTCTCGCATTTCAAATGACCGTTTGAAATTTAAGTTTCACAGGTATTTCATGTTGGGTCACACCAAGTGTACCTAGTGACAATTACCAATGTTGTCCACGTGATGTAAAAACATAATGTACAAGACCATTACGATTAAGCAAAGGTGTGGCTGTTTCATCGAGGCATCTAGATTACACCTTCAATACTGCAAATTGTGTGTTGCAGATAAGTACTTTCCAGTCGAGTATTATAACTTATAAGTACTGCCGAGTACTAGGTTGGCCGAATAGTACTCTAGTACGAATACTCGCAGTTTGAGTTCAAGTGTACGACCGAGTATTCTGATACCCGAGTAAGACTACCAAGTCTAACAGCCGAGTAACTAGTCTAACAGACGAATACCGAGTCGAACAGCCGAGTACCGAGTCTAACAGCCGAGTGCCGAGTCTAACAGCCGAGTACCGAGTCTAACAGCCGAGTAACGAGTCTAACAGCCGAGTACGGATTCTAACAGCCGAGTAACGAGTCTAACAGCCGAGTACGGATTCTAACAGTCGAGTAAGGAGTCTAACAGCCGAGTACCGAGTCTAACAGCCGATAAACGAGTCTAACAGCCGAGTACCGAGTCAACAGCCAACAGCCGAGTACCGTGTCTAACAACCGAGTACCGAGTCTAACAGACGAGTACCTAGTCGAACAGCCGAGTACCGAGTCGAACAGCCGAGTACCGAGTCTAACAGCCGAGCGCCGAGTCTATAAGCCGAGTACCGAGTCGAACAGCCGAGTACCGAGTCGAACAGCCGAGTACCAAAACCACAATTTATATTATTTTTCTAAACCAGTTTCTATCCATTACTTTTAAGGCGTGATAAACGACGGGAGTGCTAGGACCGCGGAAGGATACGAACTCAGCTTTGGCGTGAACCACCTCGGTCACTTCCTCCTGACGAACCTCCTCCTAACGAAGTTGCAAAGTAGTTCCCCAAGCCGCGTCATCAACGTCTCCTCCGATGCCTATCAGCTCGGACGCCTTGACTTTGACGAAGGAATTCATGAAAACATCGGAAGGGTCAAATCCTACGCCCGGAGCAAGCTTGCTAATTTGTTGTTCACGCATGAGTTGGCTAAGACAGTTGAAGGCAAAGACGTCTCGGCATTCGCCTTGCATCCTGGTAAGTATTTTTAACAAAATAATTGGTATGAATTCATACCGTAATTATATCAATAACAAAACAAATACAAGTCATGTTATTTTGTCATTTTGACTTGTATTTGTTTTATAAATGAGATGATTTCTGACTTCACTGTTTGCAAAAATGGCGACCGGTGCCAAAAGTTGATGGGAAATGGTCCATTGCCGTAAATCGTCTGTGGAAAAAAATTCCGCATCTATGGGCTTTAGGGTTAGGGTTTGCCTTGGTTAGAGAAAGGGTAAGGTGTTATTTGGTTAGGGGTAGATGTTATGGTTAGGGATAGGGTTATGGTAATTATGAATAGGGTTAGGTGTTAGAGTTGGGGTCAGGTGTTAGGGTTATTGTTGGTGGTTAGACCTAAAAATAATGTAAAAATAATGTTAAATTTAACATGACTTGTATTTGTTTTGTACTTATCTCTCTTCCTTGGAAGATGTGAAAGGCTACCTTTGTTCCAAATATCTTTCAATCGTTCTTAAACATTAAACTGATTGTCTACTTTATTATTTGACTCAATGTTTCATGTTGTTTGTCTCTTTACGAAGGTTCCATTGATACAGACATAAAGCGTAACTGGGCCTGGTGGCTGCGCAGCCTCGCACCAATCATTTCATTCTTGTTCTTGAAGACGTCAACAGAGGGCGCACAGACAACCATCCACTGCGCAGTGGCCGACGGTCTGCAGAAACATTCTGGCAAATATTTCAAAGGGTGCAGAGTACAGAAAGTGGCGCCAATCGCAAGGGACGATAATTTGGCCAAGAAGTTGTGGAGAGTAAGCCTTCAGATGACGGGCCTTACAAACTCGTGAAAGAATGTTGGACATAATAATTGTATATAGTTCCCACTGGGCATCACAAATGGGTGCGATTGATTAGCTTCCCCGGGTCGACCCTGCAGCTCTGACCCCAGTGAGTTCGATTAGCTTTGACGTCATTGTTGTGGCTCACTCGTATGAGACCCAAGTGCCCTGCTTGAGGAGCGGGTTACTTGAGGCTGACCCTGGTTCCTTGAGGCTGACCCTGGTTCATGACGTCACGACGAAAACGTTACCAATGGCCACCATTTTGTTTGTAATTCAACCGGACATTTTCAGGAGGTTTGACACACATTTTCACCAGTAACAGCGACTTTTGGGGCAATGAATGTTTTTTTATCCGAAGTCGGGTACTTTTGTATCACTGTGGGCTTGTAAAAATATTTAACAATGCAGTTTTTACCTTGAGAATAATTATTGTATTACCTTTTCGTGAATCCACGAAAAGTTTCGTACGTAATGCACACAAAGAAAATATTTCCGGTCGGCTGTACTGAGATTATCGGTGTGACTGGTACGTGCGGCACGCGGGGGTTTTATCAAATTCCTTGCAAGATTGGTTGGTGAAGCATTTGGTTGGTGAAGCATTTGGCTGCGTAGAAGAATTAGAACACTTAACGCGACTCAACGCCAAAACCAAGTTGCCCGTAAAGATGGTGTCTGTGGCTTTATCACAAAGAGCCAAAATGCATCTTAAAGGCCATGTCACACTATGCAAATACAGGCAACAAGTTCAAGGCAATTTCTCAGAAGGAGAGGCATTCACATAAGAATGTTCACATGATATTGGGGATCGTAAGACATTGTTTGAAAAATTACTCATGTTCTACCAAAGTGGTCGTGTAGCACGCACGGCAGTTGGTTGCAAGTTGCCTCGTGTGACATGACCCAAAAGCTGTGAATCACTCTGAGTTGCTAAGCAACGTGTGATTTCACAGGACAAATCACTTTGGTGATATTAGCAATCAACTTGAGATGAATCTTGGGTCTGGTTACAATCACCCGGGCAAGAACATCTCTGCGCAGTAATGCCTTTTCGGTCACCAGCGTTTGGCAATTATTACATTTGAATACAATGCAACAATTGTCTCAGTTTTCAATTGTCTGTGAGCGACTGGTATACGATCAACGTCGGGGGCAAGTACCACTTTGCCCAGTGATGTTCCAACTCAATATTCCAACTCATTACAATCATTCATATCGAACTGAAAAATGACACAATAATTTATTCAAATTTAATTACCAACGCTGACGTATTGTATATTAATGAGAGTAGGTCTGTACGATGCGTGAGGTAGACTACCAAACATCACCAACGCATATCACATTTTTTCAAAGCTATTAAGAAAAAACAAGTTGTAGCAGTTTCGCCAATAATTCCGATGCTGTACATTGTCTTGATTCAGAGAGAGTAATCATAATCTTTAGCTAACGCACGTTTTGCTATGTAAAGGTCAACAATTCAAGTACAATTGAAAAACAATTATTTATTCAATATAGCTAAGCACAACAACATTGTGCCTAGCAGAATAAGGTTACTGGCCAAAACACAATTTCACATGTGCTATCTTTGACTTCAGCTCATTTTTTAGCTGAGCAGGAAATTGTTTGGCATTATTTTCTGCTTAAGCATGCTCTATGAAATTGGGCCCAGACGTTTTTAATTTTGTACGATTAAAATTTTTTTTTAAATCATCTTAAATTAGGACTACGCCATGAGGACTACGTCTAATGTAAACATAAATTCACTCTGTATATTTATAAAAATGTGTATATAATAGTTTCATATTTTTAACGGGTTGTCATACTAGATTAAGAAGTGTGACAAAATACAAGATGAAAATAACCAAACTGAAAAGAAATAGCAAAAAGGAGTGATGGATCTTTTCAGTTTTTCACACATAATAGCTAATGGTTTTACCTAATATTGTTTGTGTATTATAAAGTATTACAGTTATTTAAAAGAAATGTTTTAACAAAACCTCATTATTTTCATCTTGTGCATAAATATTAAAATAATGTATGTATTCAATACAATTCGTAAACGAGACTTTTGCTTTTTTTATTTTTTATTTTTTTTCCTAAAGTGTCACTTGGTGACAACTGCAGAATGATGGTACAAAAAACACGATAATTTCGAAGCACCAAATCACTGCCAAATCAACTAGCAAAAGCCAAAAGTACAAACTTAAAACTGCTCGTGCATTCTTTCAATCTAACAAAATTCATTTGACCCCCCCACCCCCCACCCCCTGGTCTTGCAATTATGGAAAAAATGGAACTACAACTCAGTCTTGGCTACTGCTTTCACGTTTAGGTTCAGAAAGTAGCAGGTTATTTCTTTGCCGACATTGTTGAAACTGTACCTTTTCAAAGACAGAAACACGTTGGTCGGTTGTAAAAGTGTTTATAACACTACCAGTTCTGTACCTTGTATTCATTCAATAGAGTAAACAGGTGGTAGAAATATTGCCAACATTGCCAGTACTGTACCTTATACTGATTCAAAGAGAGTTAGCATGCTGAAGTTGTAGTAGGCCCCCTATCATAATTTGATTCGAAGAAATTTGGGGAACTAGTGGTAACAGTTTCATTAAGGTTACTAGTTACCTCATGTAAACGCCGACCCCTGGACCCCAACCATTACATTATTTATTAATTTTTTTGCCCTAAGACATAATCCTCCTGGCCATCATGGGCGGGCAGTTGCTGTCAACGATGCTAATCTAACATTTAAACAAGTATGCAGGTAGTTGGTCATTGTACAAAAAAAACCAAGTGTTTTAAGATTATCCGGTAACAAAGAAGAGACGTTGAAGGATAAAAAAACAACACAGGGACCCCGGTTAACATACATGAATTGGCAATTAGGGGGGGGGGGGGGGTGGGGGGAGGGGAGAGGAAGGGTGTAGATTGTCGAATAGCATGCATCATTGCCAAGTATAACCTTCCCAAATATTAAAACTCAACCCCAACTTCGTAGTCGAGAAAAGGGGCGAGAAGCAGTGGCGTAACTAAGGGGGGGGGGGGCACGGGGGGGCACGTGCCCCCCCCCCCAATTGATGTCGGTGCCCACCCCCCCCCCCCCGGGTGCCCCCCCCCCCATTTGAAATCTGAACCTTTGAGACTATAATAATTACCAGAATATAAAATGTTAAGTTTTACAAAACTTTTATGGAGCACTGGTGGCGTATAACTCAATGTTTCAAACTATTTTTCTATTTACACATACTTGTACCTTTGCAATGGACAGTTGTTATTTTTACCAACGTCTTCAGAGTAAGGTAAATCATGTCCGCAAATTGTATGATGACTAATCGCCCGCGCGCGCCCCATTCTGCCACAGTCTGCCACGTTAAATACGGTAGCTATACACGACTTGCTGGGTGCCGTTGCATTTATCGTAAGTACATGAGGAAAAGCCATTGAAAACTCTTGAGCTGCTGCTGTGAGAGCATTGATCTAAAATATCTGCTTCATTTGAGACATTTCTTTGTTCTTCAGTGTATAGAGATATTCAATAGTTTGTCAATAATTATGTAAAAATTGAAATTGGGGGGGGGGGGGGGCGGATGGGTCAAAACAATTTCGAAAAAAGATCAAAGTTTTTAACATTGGTTAGGCCTACTGTGCATGGCCGGCCCCAAGTGTGTAATAAATAAATACTAGTGCCAGTCCTCGAATACATAAATCCCCATAAAAAAAAGACTCGCAATCCTTGTTATCAGTTATGATTTATTTCTACACATTCAAACAGTAACTACATGGTTGTAGATGTGCGAAAAAGAAGAGAGAAAAAAGAAAGAAAAATTAAATAATAATAATCTTTGTTCATTATCATATAGACCGGAAAATTAAGTTTTTTAAACTTTCATTGTCGGTAAGTTACAAGTGGCTTTGTTTTTGAAGTTGTTATTTTTCTATTATTTCTTTCCTGTGTATTCTTGTTAAACTGTTTTTCATTTTACAACCATGTCTTGAACTCTTAAAAGTATTTTACATCTCCCATAAACATATTTTTTAAACATTATTAATAGTAAACGAAGCGCTGAAAAAGAGCATAAAACATCATTTTGCAAATTGACCATCCCTGTGGTTTAATTGAGGGGCTGTTTGGAACCCGCCGGCCATTGCGTAGATTAAGATCCAGTTTTTAAAAGGTGCACAGGAATCTATAGTTGATTTGCCAGCAGTTCCCCCCTAGAAAAAATGGTGCCCCCCTTGTGCCCCCTAAAAATTTACCTTAGTTACGCCGCTGGAGAAGGGTGAGGGAAGGCGACGTTTCGACCCCACTCGACACATTTTGAATCCTCAGCATTTTATCATAAGACGTAATTATTATTGCGTACTCATTTTCTTTACCAAACCAATTCTGAAAATGATGAGCTCTGACCCTCTCCAATTACCCCCCTTACCCAACTTTGCAACATTTTATTGGCAAGAATCGCGCCCACCTAGCGGCTACTGTACATGATGCCTGCTTCAAGTTATTCTCATTCAAAAAGAAACTTGTATAGCTCCTTATGGTCACGTGCTTAAAGTGTTGGTTTGTTTATGAAGTGCGCCCTCCAGAGATCTCCAGGTCATAAATACAGTGTTACATGTGGAGGGCTGAGTTTCGATCTCAATTTCGTTTTCCAAATTTTACCTAGAAATTTCCCTTTTAATAAAAACTATGATGCTGCATGGAGTATCTGGCTGTTCATTAAAGGCAGGAGAATCACTGAATGTTATAAAGGTATGTTTGAAATTGATATATAGGCAGATTTTGTCGGGGTTTTCTGTTTGTGTAATGCATGTATAAGAGTCTGTCCTTGCTCTATGATGTAACCATCACTCGGACAGCATGCCTTGGCCGGTAGGATACATAGGTTGACGTTTGTATACATTCAGATTCAATGTAAACATACCATTAATCCGTTGATGTGTTTGGTCTGTATTCCTGCGCCAAACTGACGATGCCTGCAGTATGTTTCTCTCATCCATGCTCTTGATTTTTCATATTCTGAGCTACACTACATTAGTTTAAAAAAAATTATACGTAGGCCTACAATGTAGGCCTACGTATTTACAATCACATCATCCTGTCTCCGAGCTCCCTCCACTGGCACTAGTCTTACTAACAAAGTTTCTCAAACCTTGGCTTGGGCTCCGTCTCCGGCTTGGGCTCCGTCTCCAGCTTGGGCTCCGTTAACATGTTTTGCTGCAGCATGTATTTGTACACCATGGTTCAAACATCAGACGGAGCCTGAAGAAAGGCCCCAGGTAACATTTAATTGTCATAACATTGAATGAGCCAACTGATTTCAGAAACCAGACTTGAATATTGACCATCCACATTGCAAGACAACACAAACAAACTCACATTGACCCATGACCACTCAGATCATCCCTTTCCTGTGGCTGTAGAGTCTATGCTAGGAGGATGGACGTACTGTCTTTCTCCACGTATAGTATGCTACTGCAACTAGCCCCATAAATAGGGCCAATCCACTAAGGATACAAAGTGGATTGGCCCTATTTATGAGGCTCACTACAACAAGAGTGATCAGTGACGATAAATTGCACACTGCAGTAACCAACACTGCACTAGTGTACAATGGTTAAAACTACAACTCCCGAAGTAATCCTCGGCGCAGTCTATTTCCAAAGGCTAAGCCTCAGGAAAATAAAATGCTCAAGGGATCACCGAGGGAGTTGTAGTTTCAACCATAGGCTCTAGCACGAGCAATAGCACTAGTAGTCAGTAGTTTTAACTATTTGGATGTTTAAGCTGCTTTTGCTACAAGTGAAGTAAATTGTATTATCTGCATGAATAGTTTGCATGGCTTTCTAGTAAAAATAAGACGTAATGTGATGTGATCTAAACCTAGCCCACCTTGTTTGGCTGTTATGGCTATCTTAACATCTGTCTTATCATAGTGTAATGGTGACTATGATAAGAGTAGACCGATGTCAAGATGGGCTACTCTAAACCAATCAAAATGCAGAATCTTAGTAAGGGTTGTTCGAAATGTTGAATTGACACAGAAGTTGGCTTACATAAGTAGGTTATTTTGTATGATAATGGAAACATTGTTGATGAGCAGTGTCTTATCTTGTTTTATTTCAGATTGATCATTAATTGACATGAAGGACCTACATCATTGTTGGTTTAGAGGCCCTAGCCAGCCAGCATGGCCATACTTGCTTTCCAACATTTATTGACAATTTGAATCAACGATCAGACCATAGAAAGTCATATTTACAAAAAATGGGATAGATTCAAAAATCCCACTTATAATTTTCACTTAAGTCAACAAAATAAGGTTCCATGTTTTGGTATAAGATTTTATTTTTTAGTCATTACAAGTGAAAAATGGGTTTGGGGGGGGGGGGGCTTATCATCTTTCTCTATAAAAAAATTACTTTCTTTGGAGTCATCATTGAGTGAGAACAGAACTGGTAATTTTTGAAAGCTGTTGATTTTTTATTTTTTTAATGACTTTTTGATCTCTTTTTGACATTTCTCTGTAGTTGTATTTGTGTGATTGAATTCCAAACAAGTCCAGTCTGTGCCAACATCTGAGAAAGCCAACTCTACTGTTGAGGGCCTTTCAGTGAAGTTGATGGAAATACAGAGTCATGTTACTTTGAGGAGCTCACCTGTTAGTGACAAAGCTGTGAGATGAGGCAGAAGTTGATCAAGAGTGGAGACACCTCAGAATAGACCCAGTTGATAAAGATACATCCCCAGAGGTGGATAACAACAAGGTGTGCACCATGTTTTACAGGTAAAATCATTATCATTTTTGTGTACAGTCTCTCTGTTTTGAGCAACATGGATTCTCTTAAGTATAAAGGCAGGGTACACTTTCGGTAATTATGAAAGACCAGTATCCTTACTTGGTTTACCCCAAAATATGCAAAAAATAACAAACCTGTGAATATTTTGGCTCAACTAGTCAGTCATCGAAGCTGCAAGAAAATAATGAAAGAAAAAACACCTTTAAGCTAAGAATTAAGTGCTTTCAGATGCCTGAAAAAGGCTTCATGCCTGAAGTCTTTCTCAGATTCAAAATTTTGGGGTGAAAATTACCTGTTGTGCTCTAAAACTACAGTACTTTAGAGGGAGTCATTTCTCATGATGTTTTATACTATCAGCAGCCCTTCAGAGCTCATTACCTTTAACCCTAACCTTAACCCTAGCCCTTACAAAGTAAATTTATATATATGTTATTTAAAGCATTAGACCAAAAGCCTTTACACCAGCCCTAACCCTTACCAAGTAAGTTTTTAGGCTCAATAATTTAAAGCACTTGATCAAAACCCTAACCCCCCTCAAACACCCTAAAAACTAACCTTGACCCTAACCCTTACCAAGTAAGTTATTATGCTCATTAACTTTCAACTTTTGATCCATAACGCTAACCCTTAGCAAGTAAGTTTTTATGCTCATTAATTGTTAACTGTTGATCAAAACCCCTAACCCCAAACCTAAACCTAACCCTTACCCTACTGTTGATAAATAACCCTAACCCTAACCTTACTTTTGATCAAACCTAACCCTAAACCCTAAACTCTAACCCAAATCCTAACCCTAACCCTAACCCTACTTTGGATCAAAAACCCTAACCCTAACCCTAACCCTAACCCTAACCCTACTTTGGATCAATAACCCTAACCCTAACCCTACTTTGGATCAAAAACCCTAACCCTAACCCTAACGCTAACCCTAGCCCTAACCCTACTTTGTATCAATAACACCTAACCCCAACCTTAACCCTAACCCTACTTTGGATCAAAAAACTAACCCCAACCCAAAACCTAACCCTAAACCCAACTCTAAACCTAACCCTACTTCTGACTAAAACCCCTAACCCTAAACCTTACTAAGTAAGTTTCTTTGCTCATAATTTAAAAACTTTGATCAAAAACCTCAATCCTAACCCTAACCCTAACACTACTTTGGAGCAAAAACCCTAACCCTAACCCCAAACCTAACCCTAACCCTAACCCTACTTTGGATCAAAAACACTAACCCTAACTTTAGCTGTTCCCTTTTGTCAATCTTTACTTGAAAATGAAGACAGTCTTTATTCTTGTGTGTACAGGAATAGGAACAATTGGTCTCACAGGGAGCTTTGGAAACTACGGCAGGGAAAAAAGGCCGCTCTGCGGAATGCAACTGCACACCTTGCATAACTGATATTTTGAAGTATGGAATGCTGACAAAGCCAGATCCTCTGCAGAATAGATACCATGAACAATGTAGAAGTCACGTTGATGATAACACAGATGGAATACCAGACATTCTGCATCAGACTGTTCCAAGGATACATAATTGTGCTCTGTAGAACCTTTGGTGCTTAGGTTTACAACTCATCTTGAAGATTTTTTTAATCAAGACATTAAGTCTGGATTCCAGTAAATATTGGATCTTGTTCTGGATGTAAAGGATCAAAGTTCTCTAGATATATATTAAGCTGTTATTAAGCTGTTATTTATAAAGTAATAATAATAAAGTAATTAATTGATCATGAAATATCCAAGCAAAAATTAGTAAGTATATCATTTTAGAAACATAATGAAAAATACAAGTAACAAAGGAGGATCAATCTTCAAGTAAACGTTTTTTAATAACCATTTATTTTATGTTCATGAAAATTGCTTGACAAATTATGACTTCTGATTTAAAATTAATAATTAAGATTACAAGTAAAATTTTTGGAATACTAATGTTCATATCAAGCTTTGATATTTCAAGAAGAAAACCATGAAAAACGCTTCAAAATTAATTGTTAAAATATGTTGTTTTTACTTTTGTGCAAACAATGTTTAAAATAAAAAGGTACACTTTCAGCATCTTAACTTTCCTGATTGGTTTTTGTTAATTTACTTTCTGTTTAACTTGCCAGTATTAATTTTATAAACAGAGTGCTAAAAAAAAATAGCCAAAGACACAACAAATATAAAATATTAACTTAATTTAATTGAAATGTAATCTCCGTTTAATAATGGGGAAGCTTTTTTTTTGAGTGGTTGAAGTTTTAAATAACTAAATTTTGCCGATGAGAGCGCCCTTTTCAACTAACTAATTTTTGCCGCCGAGGGCGCCCTTTTAAATAAAACGTAAAACGTGCGTTTATATAAAATACACCACGTGGTTGTAATATTCATCACGGTTGCAAAATGTAAGATTGTTGTGGGAGCGCCGATGGCCTAGCGGACAAGGTCGCGGTACGGAGAGCAAGATCGGACGGAAGACCTGCGAGTTCGAATCCCGGCAAGGACACAAGGTAAGAATAAAAAGGTATAAGGTAAACTAACACGCACTAACTAACACGCACTAACAAGCACCACGCACATGCACAGATAGGAAGGAGGGGAGAGGAGAGAGGGAAGAGGGGTGGATTAATTTTTTTATTTTTCAATTTTAATGTAAAAAAAAAAAAAAAAGTATGAAAAACCGAAAATTAACGGTCTTTCATTTTTTTTAAATCGGCTGAAACGCACGCTCGTTATTTTTTTTTCATTTTCATTAAAGAATTTTTTTTTTTAATGGAAAAACCGAAATTTGCCATTAAAATTTTTGTTTTTTGAAAAGTAGACGCTGTAAAGCACCTTTATGTGCTTATTTCGATGCTCAAACTGCTCTACTGCATAAATAACGCATTTTTATCACAAAAAACCTTTGAATTTTTGCTTAAATACTAAAAATGTGCATTTTTAACGCCTTAACATTTCTACAACACCTTTTTAAGATGCTTAACTTCACTAACTTACATTTCCACAATATTATTACACACAGAGTTCAGATCCGTCTGGTTTAAGTGAGGAGGTAGAATAAGGGCCTTAAACGTTGTGCATTACAGTTTACAAACATAATCAAATGTAAATTTCAACTTTAAAGGTTACAATTACCATGGAGGTAGACCTCCATGCATTTACGATGGCTAAAAAACACAATCAAATAATTATGCAAATATGTTAGCAAATAAAATATTGCCATGATTGACATAAAACTAAAACAAGTTTCGTTCAGTGACAGCTTTATCTGAAACACTTCACAATATCTGATGTTTAAATTCATGGTTTTTTAGAGCAAAACGAAGGATGGGAGCTCTATTTATTCATATACAAATTTCTCTAAACCTTCACGACAAATTTGACATGTTTTTTTACCACCATAACAAATTTGAGTCCACAGAGCAATTATGGTCAAGTACCCACGTAAATGTATCATTGTGAGTTGTTCATTTGAGACAGGGCACCAGACAAAAATGGTCACTGACTAATTAATTGTTAGTGTAAACTTTGCATAGTGGAAAGCAAATTTGTTTCTTAAATTATCTTATTTCCTATATGTGCCCTAGAATCTCTCCGGCCCTGTCCTGAGGGAATGACTGACACTCATTTTGGGATCCAATTTGATTTTTATACATTGTTTCAGTGTGTAATACTTTTGCTTCACTCAAAAGCCGGAAATCACCATTTTCTTTTAACTGTTTTGGAAACTAATAGGTACACAAAATAATTATTTGAAAAGGAATACTATTGTGTCTTTATTGTAACATGAACAGACAGTCAGTGTGATTACATAAAAGTTCATGTGACATCCAAGGATTACATGTTTTTAGTTGGAACAGTTTACCTATGTGTACAACAAACTACTGACAGGGAAAACATAAAAGACTTGAATGAAATCAAAGAATGGTTCAGGAGTCAATGTAATAAAGAATGAAATGATTATAAAAACAATCCCTAACCAACTACACCCTATATAACAGTTCTACACAGTCCCTTTACATATGACTTCTAATGTAAGCCTCATTTGCATTTTGTTCAAATCTAGTTGAAAATACCTGAATGCAAAAACAAAAAGCAGTTGTAATAACAATGCATACAATAAAGGTCTGTTTACACTATACAAGACATTATCAGAACACTTTATTCACTTTTATATTTTGCTTTTGGGTTGAACAAAGCAAAATTGACTAGAGTAGAATTTGAACCAACGACCTGTGGGTTAACGTGCCAGCGTTCTACCAACTGAGCTATCTAGCCCGTGGTCTCCCTATTTTGTCAATATCTTTGTTCGGGGGGGGGGGGGGGGGGTGCCAGTCAGAAGCCATTCAACCGTAAACTGCCGTGTAGCCAGGGATGCAACTTTTTATTTCAGATATCAAATAATTAACCACAAGGGAAACAGTTTTTTCCCCCGTTTTTGAGTTAAACAAAGAAAAGTTTACTCAGAGCGGGATTTGAACCAACGATCTCCAGATTAACAAGCTGGCGCTCTACCAACTAAGCTATCTAGCCCTATGTTGGCGGTCTCCCTATTTTGTCGAGGTCTTTGTTCGGGGGTGCCAGTCAGAAACCATAAGCCATTCAACTGTTAAACTGCCGTGTAGCCAGGGATCACACCCAAGTATAAGGGATGCAACTATAATCGTTAACTGCCGTGTTTACTTTGGTGTGATCCCTGGCTACATGGCAGTTAACAGTTGAATGGCTTATGACTGGCTACCCCCGAACAAAGATATTGACAAAAGAGGGAGACCGCCAACATAGGGCTAGATAACTCAGTTGGTAGAGCGCCGACACATTACTCCGGAGGTCGTTGGTTCAAATCCTGCTTTAGTAAGTTTTTCTTTGTTCAATCCAAAATCATTAAAAAAAATTAGCAAGTCAATTTCCCTTGTGGTTTATTATTTGACTTTTGTACTTTGTAAAAAAAATTCTTGGCATACATATATTCTGTATGTTTTTAAAACACAGTCGTTGCTTGCAGCGAGTGACGCTGTCAATGGCGATTGCCAAAAGTAAAGAAAAACATAACAGCACCCACGTGGTAAATCCCTCCATGATATCCTCCCCTGTACCATAACACACAGTCTAGAAGGGGTATCAATCAACAGGGGTCGGTGACTCGGTCAAAGTGGGTGGAGAAACAAAAAACCCTCCATTGCGCATGAACAAACATTTCCCCAATGGTTTGTACACAAGCAATGGTGGCCAGGTTAATGTCAATGACACTACAACTCGGGCGGTAAGTCGCCATAAGTCTGAAGTTCCAGAGAGATGATTGAAAACATCTGTTCACCAACGTTTTGCCGAAACAGGTGCCTCGTTTGAGGGTTTTAAAAGAATCATATGAGGACTAGTGAGGATGATGATGTCCTGTTAATGTTGTGTAAACAGGCCCTTTCACAATTTGTATTGTTAACATAAAAAGCCTACCTCAATATTCAAAAATTCTATAAGTTACAGAGTTGAGGTTGCTCGATGCAGAGAGAAGATGAGGTTTAGATGAGCGCCAAGTGTTCTCTTCAGCTGAGCTTGTGCATGTCTCATTAGAACTGAGGCCTTTAAATGTATATCATCTTGAATACACTGCAATAAAAACCCACGTATGCATAAAATTACTCCAGCCAAGGATCAACAAGTTTTTATAATCACATCAGGCATGTCCTGCTTTTAGTAACTCTATCTATGAATTTATTAAGATCCATGAAAGGGAGACAGGGGAGGGGTGCTGGTAAGAAGAAAGACAGTTAGATAGGCCTACAAATAGGACCCAGAGGGGTAAGAGGAAATAGGATTCAGAGGGGCCGGGTAAGAGGACAGGTCATAGGATCCAGATGGGTAAGAGGACATGTCATAGATTCCAGGGTAGGTGGGTAAGACATGTCATAGAATCATTGGGGGGGGGGGGGAGGGTGTAAGAGGACAGGTCATAGGATTCAGGGGGGAGGGTAAGAGGAGTTCATATAATCATGGGTGTAAGAGGAAAGATCATAGGTTCCGGGGGGGGGGGGGGGGGGGGGGGTAAGACGACAGGTCATAGGATCATCTGGGGGGGGGGTTATGAGGACGAGTCATACATGTAGGATCATGGGGGGTAAGAGGTGTGTCGTTGTAGGATCATGGGGGGGGGGGTAAGGGGACAGGTCATAGGATCCAGGGGTAAGAGGACATGTCATATGATCCAGAGGGGTAAGAGGACAGGTCATAGAATCCGGGGGGGTGGGGGGGGGGGGGGGGGGGTAAGAGGACATGTCATAGGATCATGGAGTGGGGGGGGGGGGGGTAAGAGGACAGGTCATAGGATCCAGGGGTAAGAGGACATGTCATTGATCAACGGGGGAGTATGAGGACATATCATAGGATCCGGGGGTGGGGGAGTTTAAGAGGACAGGTCTTAGGATCATGGGGGGGGGGGGGGGGAAGGACAGTTTAAAGGATCTTGTGGGGTATGAGGTCAGCTCATAGTATCCAGGGGGTAGGAAAGAGGACATGTCATAGAATCATGGGGGTAAGAGGACAGGTCAAAGGATCATCATAGGGGAGTGAGACGACAAGTCGTAGGATCCAGTGGGGGTAAGAGGACAAGTCATTGATCAATGGGGGTTAAGAGGACAGGTCATAGGATCTGAGGGGGAAGGGCGTAAGAGGACAGGTCATAGGATCATGGGGGGGAAGGACAGGTTATAAGATCTTGGGGGGGTATGAGGTCAGGTCATAGTATCCAGGGGGTAGGAAAGAGGAGTTCATATGATCATGGGGGTAAGAGGAAAGATCATAGGTTCCAGGGGGGGTAAGACGACAGGTCATAGGATCATCTGGGGGGGGGGGTTATGAGGACGAGTCATACATGTAGGATCATGGGGGGTAAGAGGCGTGTCGTTGTAGGATCATGGGGGGGGGGTAAGGGGACAGGTCATAGGATCCAGGGGTAAGAGGACATGTCATATGATCCAGAGGGGTAAGAGGACAGGTCATAGAATCCGGGGGGGGGGGGGGGGGTAAGAGGACATGTCATAGGATCATGGAGTGGGGGGGGGGGGTAAGAGGACAGGTCATACGATCCAGGGGTAAGAGGACATGTCTTTGATCAATGGGGGAGTATGAGGACATGTCATAGGATCCGGGGGTGGGGGAGTTTAAGAGGACAGGTCTTAGGATCATGGGGGGGGGGGGGAGGACAGTTTAAAGGATCTTGTGGGGTATGAGGTCAGCTCATAGTATCCAGGGGGTAGGAAAGAGGACATGTCATAGAATCATGGGGGTAAGAGGACAGGTCAAAGGATCACCATAGGGGAGTGAGACGACAAGTCGTAGGATCCAGTGGGGGTAAGAGGACAAGTCATTGATCAATGGGGGTTAAGAGGACAGGTCATAGGATCTGAGGGGGAAGGGCGTAAGAGGACAGGTCATAGGATCATGGGGGGGAAGGACAGGTTATAAGATCTTGGGGGGGTATGAGGTCAGGTCATAGTTTCCAGGGGGGTGGGTAAGAGGACAGGTCATATATGATCATGGGGGGGGGGGGGGAGGACAGTTTATAGGAACTTGGGGGTAAGAGGACAGGTCATAGGATCCAGGAGGGGGTGAGAGGACATGTCATAGGATCCGGGGAGGGAGTAAGAGGACATGTCATAGAATCATAGCATGGGGGGGGGGGTAAGAGGACATGTCATAATAATGATCATCGGGGGAGGGGTAAGAGGACAGGTCATAGGATCAAGGCATGGGGGTAAGAGTACATGTCATATGATCATGGGGTAAGGGGTTAGATGATGACAGGGGTTAGATGATGACAGGTCATAGGATCATTGGGTGAGCGGTAAGAGGATCATGGGGGTTTAGAGGACGTATCATAGGATCATGGTGGGGTAAGAGGACATGTCATATGATCATGGGGGAGGGGTAAAAGGACAGGTCATAGGATCATTGGGGGGGGGGTAAGAGGACAGGTCGTAGGATCACGGAGGGGGTAAGAGGACAGGTCATAGGATCATGGGGGTAAGAGGAGAGGTCACAGGATCATGGGGGGTAAGAGGACAGATCATATGATCATTGGGGACGATGTTAGATGACAGGTCATAGGATCATTTGGGGGGGTAAGAGGACAGGTCATAGGATCATGGCATGGGGTTAAAAGGACACGTCATAGGATCATGGGGGGGGGGTAAGAGGACATGCCATATGATCATGGGGAGGGGTAAGAGGACAGGTCATAGGATCAAGGCATGGGGGTAAGAGTACATGTCATATGATCATGGGGTAAGGGGTTAGATGATGACAGGTCATAGGATCATTGGGTGAGCGGTAAGAGGATCATGGGGGTTTAGAGGACGTATCATAGGATCATGGTGGGGTAAGAGGACATGTCATATGATCATGGGGGAGGGGTAAAAGGACAGGTCATAGGATCATTGGGGGGGGGGGTAAGAGGACAGGTCATAGGATCATGGGGGTAAGAGGAGAGGTCACAGGATCATGGGGGGTAAGAGGACAGATCATATGATCATTGGGGAAGAGGTTAGATGACAGGTCATAGGATCATTTGGGGGGGTAAGAGGACAGGTCATAGGATCATGGCATGGGGTTAAAAGGACACGTCATAGGATCATGGGGGGGGGGGGGGTAAGAGGACATGCCATATGATCCAGGAGGGGGGGTTAAGAGGACTTTTTCCTAGGATCATGGGGGGTAAGAGGACATGTTATAGGATCGTTGGGGAGGGGGGTAAGAGGACAGATCATAGGATCATGGGGGGGAGTACGAGGACATGTCATAGGATCCCAGGGGGGTTGGGGGGTAAGATGACAGGTCATAGGATCCAGGGGGGTTAAGAGGACAGGTCATGTGATCATCGGGGGTAAGAGGTCAGTTCACAGGTACCTAGGTACCTAGGTACCAAGGGGGTGAGAGGAAGGTCATAGGATCATGTGAGAGGACATGTCATAGGATCATGGGGGGGTGGGGGATAAGAGAACAGGTAATAGGATCCAGGGGGGTTAAGAGGACAGGTCATAGGATCGCGGAGGGGGTAAGAGGACTTGTAGAATTCAGAGGGGTAAGGGGACAGGTCATAGGATCCAGGGGTAAGAGGACATGTCATATGATCCAGAGGGGTAAGAGGACAGGTCATAGAATCCGGGGGGGGGGGGGGGGGGGGGTAAGAGGACATGTCATAGGATCATGGAGTGGGGGGGGGGGGGGGGGTAAGAGGACAGGTCATACGATCCAGGGGTAAGAGGACATGTCTTTGATCAATGGGGGAGTATGAGGACATGTCATAGGATCCGGGGGTGGGGGAGTTTAAGAGGACAGGTCTTAGGATCATGGGGGGGGGGGGGGGGGAGGACAGTTTAAAGGATCTTGTGGGGTATGAGGTCAGCTCATAGTATCCAGGGGGTAGGAAAGAGGACATGTCATAGAATCATGGGGGTAAGAGGACAGGTCAAAGGATCATCATAGGGGAGTGAGACGACAAGTCGTAGGATCCAGTGGGGGTAAGAGGACAAGTCATTGATCAATGGGGGTTAAGAGGACAGGTCATAGGATCTGAGGGGGAAGGGCGTAAGAGGACAGGTCATAGGATCATGGGGGGGGAAGGACAGGTTATAAGATCTTGGGGGGGTATGAGGTCAGGTCATAGTATCCAGGGGGTAGGAAAGAGGAGTTCATATGATCATGGGGGTAAGAGGAAAGATCATAGGTTCCAGGGGGGGTAAGACGACAGGTCATATATGATCATGGGGGGGGGGGAGGACAGTTTATAGGAACTTGGGGGTAAGAGGACAGGTCATAGGATCCAAGAGGGGGTGAGAGGACATGTCATAGGATCCGGGGAGGGAGTAAGAGGACATGTCATAGAATCATAGCATGGGGGGGGGGGGGGTAAGAGGACATGTCATAATAATGATCATCGGGGGAGGGGTAAGAGGACAGGTCATAGGATCAAGGCATGGGGGTAAGAGTACATGTCATATGATCATGGGGTAAGGGGTTAGATGATGACAGGTCATAGAATCATTGGGTGAGCGGTAAGAGGATCATGGGGGTTTAGAGGACGTATCATAGGATCATGGTGGGGTAAGAGGACATGTCATATGATCATGGGGGAGGGGTAAAAGGACAGGTCATAGGATCATTGGGGGGGGGTAAGAGGACAGGTCGTAAGATCACGGAGGGGGTAAGAGGACAGGTCATAGGATCATGGGGGTAAGAGGAGAGGTCACAGGATCATGGGGGGTAAGAGGACAGATCATATGATCATTGGGGACGATGTTAGATGACAGGTCATAGGATCATTTGGGGGGGTAAGAGGACAGGTCATAGGATCATGGCATGGGGTTAAAAGGACACGTCATAGGATCATGGGGGGGGGGGGGGTAAGAGGACATGCCATATGATCATGGGGAGGTGTAAGAGGACATGTCATAGGATCCAGGAGGGGGGGTTAAGAGGACTCACCTAGGATCATGGGGGGTAAGAGGACATGTTATAGGATCAAGGCATGGGGGTAAGAGTACATGTCATATGATCATGGGGTAAGGGGTTAGATGATGACAGGTCATAGGATCATTGGGTGAGCGGTAAGAGGATCATGGGGGTTTAGAGGACGTATCATAGGATCATGGTGGGGTAAGAGGACATGTCATAGGATCATTGGGGGGGGGGGTAAGAGGACAGGTCGTAGGATCACGGAGGGGGTAAGAGGACAGGTCATAGGATCATGGGGGTAAGAGGAGAGGTCACAGGATCATGGGGGGTAAGAGGACAGATCATATGATCATTGGGGAAGAGGTTAGATGACAGGTCATAGGATCATTTGGGGGGGTAAGAGGACAGGTCATAGGATCATGGCATGGGGTTAAAAGGACACGTCATAGGATCATGGGGGGGGGGGGTAAGAGGACATGCCATATGATCATGGGGAGGGGTAAGAGGACAGGTCATAGGATCAAGGAGGGGGGGGTTAAGAGGACTTTTTCCTAGGATCATGGGGGGTAAGAGGACATGTTATAGGATCGTTGGGGAGGGGGGTAAGAGGACAGATCATAGGATCATGGGGGGAGTACGAGGACATGTCATAGGATCCCAGGGGGGTTGGGGGGTAAGATGACAGGTCATAGGATCCAGGGGGGTTAAGAGGACAGGTCATGTGATCATCGGGGGTAAGAGGTCAGTTCACAGGTACCTAGGTACCAAGGGGGTGAGAGGAAGGTCATAGGATCATGTGAGAGGACATGTCATAGGATCATGGGGGGGTGGGGGATAAGAGAACAGGTAATAGGATCCAGGGGGGTTAAGAGGACAGGTCATAGGATCGCGGAGGGGGTAAGAGGACTTGTAGAATTCAGAGGGGTAAGAGGACAGGTCATAGGATCCAGGGGAGGGGAAAGAGGCCATGCCATAGGATCATGGGGGTAAAAGAGGACAGTTCATAGGATCAAAGGGGAGTGAGACGACAAGTCGTAGGATCCACGGGGGTGTAAGAGGACTTGTAGAATTCAGAGGGGTAAGAGGACAGGTCATAGGATCCAGGGGAGGGGGTAAGAGGCGCATCATAGGATCCAGAGGGGTAACAGGACAGGTCATAGGATTCAGGGGGGGGGGGGGGTAAGAGGAAAAGTCATAGGATCCAGAGGGATAAGAGGACATTTCAAGATGGCAGATAAATGAAATAAAATTTGGATGAATGGAGGAGATGTTTATTGGTTTTAGTGGATTGACAAATTATGTTGCACTATAGAAGAGTAACATGAAGGGGGTGATTCATAGAGACATCAAAGTGGGGTGCATGTTTGGGATTGTAAAGCTAACTCAGCACTGAACAACTGTACATTTAATATGGACACCATATCCTGATCTAGTGGAGTTTGTTCTGAAAATACAAGATGCTTTAGTTTCGTGATCAGTTTAGGGGGTATAATTTGGGGGTGGACCCAGGGATGGTAGAAATAAGGGGTATGTATGGGTTGGACTGCAAGGTTCAATAAGAGCAAAAATGGGTGTTCAAATTTGTTCAAAGATAGCGATTAAAAAAAGCTTTGCATGTTATAGATATTGCATCTTTTCAACTCACCAGAAATTCAAAAAAATTAGTTAAGTTTGAACTGATGAATCTCCATTCTAGGAATCTCTTTACAGGAAGTTTCTGCACAAGGACTGAGAATATTCTGTGGAAAAAGATGTAAAAAGCAACTTTTAGAAAAATGGAAATTTTAATGCAGGCAGTTGCAGTAATTATTTTAAAGCACTGAGTGCACCTGTGGCTTTGAGTTTAAAACCCAATTTTATACAACCATCTAATTTGATTAAAACTTTCATACAGTGAAAAAAAATTGAAGTTTCCAAACAATACATCGATTTATACATCGATTTATCAATCAGATCGGGCTCGGTCCAATTTGTGGCTAATCTGACCCCAAAAGTTTGATTTGTATTTGAAATAGCTATTTTTATACATTTTGAGAAAGTCAAGAGCAGTCAGGTACTGCATGCATAACAATCTGCAAATATTAAGTAGCAGTAATTTAAAACCTAAAAATTCATTGTTGGGATCTCAATATTGTCTCATGTCCATCAGTCATTAAAAACAAACCATTTTGCATTATTGTGCATTGTCCATGGTTAAGGCTGTGCAAAAGTTTTTCGTTTTGAAACAGCTCAACATCTGTCAAAATTCATTCAGGAAAAATTGTTAAAACTCTTATTTTGGCAATAGACCTTACATGCATTGATGTCACCAAGCCGCCATCTTAGAGGTAAACTGATGATGAAACAATGGAAACGCGCTGATTTGTACGCGCGGCCCACAGGACTGGCCAATGAACGGCTTCCTTTTTACCTCTAGGCGAGGGCGCCCTACTCAAATGACGTCATATGCATATAAGGTCTATAGATGTGCCAGGTGAAATCCAATGTCCTATCAAAAGAGTATGCACATGACAAGACTTGCATTACACTTTGCATGCACCACATATTCTCTGAACACATTGAGATACTATGGAACGATTCTTTGTAATAGAATTGATGGAAACAAAATCAAAGTCATTTGCGGTTTGTTTTTGAAAACTTTTATGAAAACAATTTTGTGTTTAATATCAAGAGTAACTTCTCTTTTCACCTTCATGACTATAAAAAGTTTAAAGCTCTAGGCCTATAATTTACTTTCTTGTTTCATCCTAGTTTGTCAGGTCACTTTTGCTTTGTTTGTTTATCTCATTTAATTACTATTCTTTTATTTTCGTTAACACATCGTTGTTTATTTAAGCTTCCTATAATTACTAAAACGTATGTTTGCATGATAAATTTAATGTTGAGTTGAATTAAAATTGAACTGGTTTACCAGGTTTGTTTGATGCCAGGTAGGCCTACAATATCAAAAGTTGACAGTGTTTTTTTGTAATGTTTAATTGTTAACCGTAAATCAATTTTTCACAAAAATTCCCCTAAGAAGAAAGTATCCATCACTCTCAGCTGATGGCGTAATGAACCTTGCTATTTAAATCATGTGAATGATAACTGTGTCTGTTGGGGTGGATCAGAGTACCAACAAAGTGGGATGCATGTTTTGGATTGATACAGTATGCCACCAGTGTGCCATTTTTGACAGCGCAGTTCGCAAACTGCATTCGCTTTCATAAATTCTAAATTTGCGCAAAGATTGCGCTCGCATGTACAGTACATTGAGTGAGTTTGTTGCAGTCCGCATTCTTGCAGAATTTTGTAAAAAAAAACATTTACAGTGCAAGGCTATTTTGCTTGAAATCAAATTTGCATGTTTTTTTTATTGGTCTTGAGCCAAATTGAGGTCCAACGTCCAAGACCAAGACAGTGAGGTCCGAGACCAAGACCAAGACCAGGAAGTCCGGGATCATGCATGCTCGAGACCAAGACCACAACAAATTTTGTCTTGAGACTGTTCTCCCGAGCAAGACCAGTCTCGACGACTACAACTCTGGTCATGATGGGCTTGTTATGATGGTTTGTTTGTTTGTATTCCTGTCGAGGGAACTCGGCAAACTCCCATCAGGGGATATAAACATCAAGCTGGCAACAGCCAATCTCACTCATAAACATTGGTTAAAATGTCTAGCCCACGTTGGACTCCTCCCTTGCCTGCACACTGCAGTAAACACCACAAACACTAAACTAAACAGCAACGACTACGTACTATTGGTACAACTACGTGTGTGACATTTCTACCTCCCACAGAATCGTGTCAACGTCAGAAGCTCTGTCTGTCTCTCTCCGCTGTGTGGAGACGGGAGGGATGGCGGGTAAACTAAACAACAGTAAACACTATATTCTACTGATATATACGGTATATTGACTAACTTTATAACTTGACACAAGACATGCTAGACAGATCGACTGCAGTGTCACTGTCACGACAAAACTTGCTTCCAAAAGCTGTCCTTTATACAATTTCAACAAATATATAAACTCCAAAAGACCTATAAACCATTTCCATAAAGTACAAAGTAAAAACTGAACAGAAAAATCTGTACTTACCAGAGTTTTGTGATGTAAACAATTAAATTTGAAGACCGAACGTAGTAAGCAGACGACAGCTCAATGTTATCAATGATTGTGCACAGTGTGTTCCGGGTATCCACTACGCATGTGCAGCAAGTTGTGCAAAGGGAGGGCGCCCTATCTTGGAGCAAACTAACTTTTATTTTAAATTGTTGTAAATATTTTATTTATTTTTTGTTTTTAAACCATTATCTGTTTCTCATCATAGGCCATTGCTCTTTATATTCAAATACTAACATTATTGCCCCACTGTTCTCTGTTTTCGTTGAAATCTTACCCCCCCCCCCCCCCCCAAAAAATAAAACAAACAATAACTAAATTAACCCAAACTGCCCAAACCCAAACTGCGTCTGCCTATTCTTTAACACAGACGCGCTGATCTAGCCGTAGCTGTAGCCGAAGTCGCCGTTTCGGACACGGCCTAACTTTTATTACTAGCGGGATGCCGCGCTTCGCGCGGCACCCGCTAGGTGGGCGCAACTCTTGCGTATAAAATCTGGAGAGGGTATCACAGGTTATCTTTTTCAGAATGGGTTTGGTAAAGATATTTAAAATCAGTACGTAATGTAGTTATGTCATGCAAAAGGTGTTGAGTGGGGTCGAAACGTCGCCTTCCCTCACCCTTCTCGCCCCTTTTCTCGACTACGAAGCATAAGTTGGGATTGAGTTGTAATATTTGGGAAGGATATTGGCAATGTGATGCATGCTTGGCATGATATGTAGGTTTTGTGATTTTTATGTCAGGACTTTTTGACAGCATGCATGTTTTTACTAAGAATACAGAACATAACATTCGATTAAAACATTGACAATAAAATCTCTTGAACCCTTTATCGTACAAGCTAGTCCAAAACGGTATATTTATCCTGAATACCTACTCCTTCATGATGTCTTACTTATTTTACATTCGGAAAGCATTTTGCCACGTCATTTTGAGGGGTTTTACGTCCAGTCTTGGTAAATTTTGTGCGGAGAAACTCCTAAAGTCTACCTAATTTAGACGCATGAGGGTTTTTTGTTAACTTATTTCAGCAACCCGACGGCTGATTGTTTAGTCCAAAATGGATTTGGGAAGTGTATCCTGACCAACACACTGCTCTAACAAACTTTGTGATTGGACACATTTTACCGACGTAATTTTTGAGTTGAACTTCAGACCAATAAAAAGTTATTTTACAGCTTCAAAACAACCGTTGCTAAAACGTGTGTTTCACAAACTGATGCGGTGTCAACTCTGAAACTAAAACACATTTTTCTAATTTAATGGTAAGTTCATGTACTAATTGGAGGGTTTAACGGGCAAATCTTATATGAACAGAGTCAGTAATGTATACACTTTCCTCTCGTGCACATTTTGAAAGCGGGTTCGTGGAGTGATAGCGCCCTCTACTGGCGGCAATTCGTGATGGGGTGGATCGCGGACTTTTAAGGGTCGTGGAAATATAGAACAGGGACGTCTTGCACCAAGACTATGGCTGTGTGTACGTTTTGTGTGTGGCGATGACATAGACTGTACCACCAATAGTACAGGTTGAATGGCACGAGTAACGTTATTAAGTAACAGCTTTGCTCTTTGTTGTGTTTATAATGTGCTGGAAAGTTGGTTAAAATTTCATGAGTGAATTATGTATAATAAATAAAACAGTAACATGTCACATTTCTCTCTCTGCCTCAAATTATTTGCATTAATAACGTGAGCCTAATAGTTACACGGAATTAAAACATCCCTGTCCGCACAATGGTATCTACCACGAAACTGGCTCCACACTTGCTGTGGTGTGTGTATTCCGTAGTGTATGAGTTATTTACATGGGAAAGTAAGTTTACAAATTAAATTTGTACACAACAAATTCATATGTGTTGTAAAGTTTTAATCTCCTTTTTTTAAAACCATTAACTAACTGTTTCTCATCATAGGCCATTGCTCTTTATATTCAAATACTAACATTATTACCCCCACTGTTCCCCTTGTATGTGTTCCTTTACTTCTAATTCTGTAGGTTCTATTAAAAAAGTATCAAAGATTTAACTCCACACAAAAGCCCTTTATCCATGGAGCAAATTGCTGATGTAATCAGACCAACATGGGGGGAAAATAGTCTGGTGCCGTTTTAAGACAATTATTTTTAGGTCTGAAATTGCAGTCTGCAGGCAGGAAATCTGACCAAAATGTGATGATGGTCTTATGAAAATTGAACATAAAAACATTTTTTTTTATTTTTTTATTTTTTTTAAATCAATTCCAAACGGTGCTGCTTGTTGCATGGTGACTTTATGTTGCATAAAAGTCAAGTATGCCAATATTGTTTAATTTGCCCCAATGCAACAAAGAAAAAAAAATCTAAAATAAATAGTTCGTCTTTTACAAAACAATAGAACATCTGGGTGTTTTTTTTTTATGTGTGTAGGCCCAAGTCAATTACATTGTAATAAAAGCAATCTGGAATGCACACATTTTTACAATTCAAGTGAACCAATCAAATTTCAGTTGTATCAATTTGTATAAATAAAAATAAAAATGGTAACTTATATAATATGTTTGTATTTGTTAAAGCTTGAAACAGTGCAATAGTGAAATAATATATTAAAAACTAAACAATCAACTTAACAACCCTAGCTAGGGTATAGGGTAACTTGCAGACACCACAAATAGACTGGCCAATACAGGGGGGGGGGGAGCCAGGGTCGACGGTATTTTAGGTCATAGGTTTGTGTTGGAAGGCTAATGGGCGGGGCTTAACGGCAATCCTGCTGATCAGCAACAACCAATCAAAAGAAGAGCTGGGGTAAATTTCCCAAAGCACTAAGATTCATCTTAAGATGAGTTATCAGTATTACCATAGTGATTTGTATTGTGACATTTGCTAAGCAACTTCGATGGATTTGCAGTTACGATCAATCTTAACTCTTTGTGAAATCGAGCCCTGGAGGGGCAAAAGAGCAAGCATATTCAACTTTGTATAAGGAATAAGTCTGTCTAGTCCCTCTGAGGGGTAATATGCTTGATAAAGATGATAAAAAAAGCTTCATACCCCCGGTGTAATACGATTTCCAAGACTGGTATCGTTTGTAGTAGTCCTCATATGATTTGAATGGTTACGTAACTTGCACTCCAAGGTTAAGGAGAGTAAGCATTTCAGTAACTGAAGTTTTGCTAACATTGCTGTTACTGACGTAATTTATAATGATTCAATAAGTGGGGCGTTCAGTAGGCCTATCAGGAAGTTGCCAACATTGTTTTTTGTTTTAATTAATAGACCCAAGGAATTGTATCGTGCACTCAAACCATCATAATTTTTCTCTCGTAATCCAGAGCACAGTCACCGTATTTCTTTAATAGATCCGTATTCTGTAACATCCCCCCCCAGAAAACACCCCAAAACAAACAAACAAACAAACAAACAAACAAACAAACAATTGAGCAAACACACCCAACACTCCCCCAAACAAATTAAATAAAAAATAAAGTCACAACAGCAACAACTATTAAGGAAGGAATTTACTTCTGTAATGCCTTTTTAGTGAATTCAGAAAGCAATTTATGCTCCTCGTCGAAGTGAGGGTTCAGTTGATTTACAACTCGGTCCTTCCAGGCTTTCAACTTGGGATGGCTGGCCAGTACATCAGTCCGTTGAACGACCAGAACTTGCGTCAGCTGTGAAAATAAGACGAGAAAGACTCAGGTAGGATCGAAACGAGAGTGACATGAACACTTTGTTGTGTGCATTTATACCGCAATGTTGGTATCATGTTTGCAAAAGTTTGTTCCACCCAAAAGTCAAAATACTTGCTAATGAGTAAACCCCTACACGTAAAAACACATTGACAATTTGACACTTGTGTTTGTTTGTTTTTTCCACAACTGTTTTGTCAAGTGACATGTCTTCGACGATTTTTGTAACAATTTTGTCTTCATGCAAATAAACAATCAGAAGACAAACTAAATCACTGTAATTAACAACCTTCCTTCGCATACTCATTCCTTGGAAACTTTGCACTTAAATGTTGTTTTTGAAACCGGCTGCATCCGGCTGTTTAGTTTCACTCAAACATTACTTTTTAATCAAATGCCTTGTTTCTTATCCCAATCTCCACCCTGCCCCCTTCCTCATCCTTCTTCCCTTGTTTCATGCCCAAATTATCTTTTCCCACCTAAAGCCCCTTGTCCCAACTGTAAACCAAACCTTTCACTTATCACCGAGTCGTCTCTTTTATTTCCGACCAGAACCTTTTCCGTCCATCAGACGTCTTCCCAACAAACATAACCCCTTATTTATTCAGTATACCCAGCCCACTTCCCCAAACTCTTACCTCTGTAATAGCACAGGTATCAGCGATGCAGAGCTTGTCCCCACATAAGAACTCTTTGCCGCCAAGGAAGTTATCTTCCATCACTCCAAGAGTCTTGTCCAACTTCTCAAAATCCTTAGCCAGCTTTTCCTCATCGATTGTCTCAACGAAATTCTTAAGAAACCAAAACCGGTTTTTTCAAATTGTATTAAACCTTTTTTATAAATGTATTTTGAATAAACGCGAGGACGTTAATATGACAACCTAAAAGTTTTGTCCGGTAATTTTCAGCCAAAGACTAATTCGTTGAAACTAATTTAAATTCACATAATTCTAATGCATTCAAACCAGAATATTGCTACTGTTGCAGTACATACAGTTTTCTTGCACACATGACTTCGTTCTGTTTGTTCAGTAATTATGTTTCATTATACAGGAATGTAAAGCAATTGAATGGTGAATTTGACTGTGCTCTGACGGTGATTACAAAACTGTTGAAAATGAGTTACTCCCTTTTTATGTTATTGACAAATTAAATGTTGACGCGATGGAGCATTTAAATTTTTGTTAACGAAATTGAATGAACCATAATTATTTTGTCATATTGTAGTCATCTACTGTGATATAATCGTGTTATATTACCATTCCCATATAGATGTCCGTGCCAACCTGTCTTAGACCTGTGTGTTGCCAGTCAAGATACTCGTTGACTCGAGCCTGAACCTTCAAGTCTGCTGCCGGGAACCAGTGATCAGCCACCTTGTATTTAGCGGCTAAATACTTCAAGATCGTTGGACTGAAAGGAACGCGATCAAATGAAACCAGTTAGATGTTTACATTCATCTTAAACTGGAATAGACTCGGCAGGTGACGGCCAAGCAAAATAGGAAACAATCGGTTATCTTCTTTTGTCCCCGCCGTATTGTATTTACTATCGTATTGTTATTTTATTTTTTATGTTGTTTTTGAGTGGTTACCCACGCTGCGTCCAATGTGTTCTATAGAGCTCACACTGGCAGTGAAAATACTGCTTAAAAATCTGCTAATCCACTGAACTAATCTGCTAATCAAAAATAATCGGGATACCAGTCACGGGGTGGTAAGTGGCGTAGGGGACAACAGAACTTGAGTACGGTGCACGAGACCGCTATGCCATGGGTTGGCGAACCACCATACATACCATTGAGTGAGTGTCTTGCCACCATCAACCACGCATGGGACTTGTCCAAGTGAAGAGATTGCCAAATATGGGGCTTTCTTGTGCTCACCTGTAGACAAATAAATCCAATAGGCAAGTGACTGTTACATGACTGCTTTGACCACTATGGTTGATTACACATCACTGTCGAAAATGTTAACGTGTTGTTGTATAGACCATGTTACCTTTGTTTACAGAGTAGTGACCGTGTACATTCTAATGCAATTCCTGATACTACGCAGGCTATGTGGGAAAATTTACATTTTGTGTCATAATTTTCACATAAATTCAAACTTTACAAAAGTAACAGCTGTACAGCCTTTGAGATGTCCCCCCTTTCTTCATATCAATAGTTGAGATCTCCATAAAACATAAGATTTAGCATACTCTTCCAATGAGCTGTGTACAAACGTACAAGTTTTCAAACAAGAACTACAAAAGCACCTAAGAAATTAATTACGGTACTTCATGCGCACTCACAATCCTGCTCGGATTACTCCAACTGCTACTAAGCAACTAGGAGTGTTGAGCAGTATTTCAGCAGATGCAGATGCCTGCAGGAAGTCCAGGCTCTGTGGCTCTTTTGTAAACATGTGATGTCACAGGTCACATACTTGTCAGTTGTTGTTGTTTTACTTGTTGAACTGATGGCCAAACAAATAACCATCAAAACATGAATGAAACTAAGATGCTGATTGAAATGAGCAAATATGACCTACGATTTGCCAAGAATAGTGACACAGAGTAAGTTTCGTTTTACTTACCAGACATGAGATCCACGTTGTTGAACTTGTAAGGGATACCGCTGATTTTACAGAAGAGACAGATACTCCGAGTTGGCTGTGAAACTCCGAAGCCATACACCGTGACAGGTTCAAGCACTAAAATAGAAAGAACAATAGCCATTTTCCAGGTGTTCTTAAAACCCATTGTATTATCGTGTCACATATTTTTAACATACCCTCATTCAGTGGACCTTAAATAAAGTATTTGTGAAAAGTCCCCTCGGAGTGTGCAGCACCGGTGTCATAGTGGTGGGTGTGTTTCTGCCTCCATGATTTAGAAGAGGGCGCTACCCCAGTAGTGCACATCGTACTCCAGACTAAATTATTTCTGCACACAGTTTGACCTCAATTTGACCTCTGACCAACCTTGTGCAGCTACCCATGTTGATGATCAATGTATATGCTACCTTGCTGGTAACTGAGGAAACACAAACATAACGAAATGGTGGTTAATTAGAAAATGTTCGCAACAGTCTGTTCGGTAGAACAGTAGACAGTGAGTATTCGATCATTGGGACCTGTCAGTTACGTGTTATCGGTTTTTTTGTTTTTTTATTTACAACGACTGTCACTGTCTCTACACTGACTAATGGTGAAACTGAATATGCCTAAACGGCAATCACCAACATTAATAACTGTATTTGGAAATTTAGAGGATGCAATTGTTATTTATGGTTAAACTCGAGTAGTTTGTCACACACATCTGCAAAGCTACAGGGCTGCAATAATCGGCGATGAAATGGGTTGGTCTTTCTTTAGATGTCATTCTATCGTTAATGCATGAAATTGTAACACGCAAACGTCAACGGTGTGTTCACAATCTCACATCAGAGTTAAAAAAACAATAGTAATCAAAAAATGATGATGATGCAAGGAGTTTTGTGGGAGTTCTCAATTTATAAACTTAAAATGAACTTTTAAAAAAAATTAAAATTAAAATCGAATACACTCACCCTTTTTGAAGTAAGGCCAAAAAGTTACACCTCGGAAAATGAGATCGAGCTATTAATGCAATGGATCATTATGCAACACTCGCTGAGCCAGCGTGTAGTTTAGGCATTAAAAGAAAATAGTTATGTAACAGTTATTATTGCAAGTCATGCTTGGGACTGTGTTGTTGGTGTTACCAAGGGGTGCCTCATTGTACCTCAAACCCCACTATCCCATCTACAAATAGATGGACAGAGTATTATGCAGTCAGTGCCAATGGTCACCTAGCGACTGTATCATGGCCGTAGTGATCCTCTAGCTGTAATCGCTACTCTAGAAGTCATGAAGGTACACAGAGTGTTGCTCACATATTGTGCATTCCAATTGTAGGGTGTCATATAATGGCCGAATGGTTTAGAGCATCGAATTCAAGTTCTGGTGGTTTAGTCATCGGGGTGTGGGTTCGAGTCCCGGTTGTGACGCTTGTGTCCTTGAGCAAGACACTTTGCTATAATTGCTTCTCTTCACACAGGAGTATAAATGGGTACCTGCAAGGGTTGAGGTTGATATTGTGTTTGAAAAAGCCTTCGGAGCGCCACTGCAGCCAAGGGCTGTGTATACTCCCCAGGGAGCTGAGAAAGATTAAGGAATGTTATTGGCCCAATGACCAGGGCACTATGTAAAACGCATTGAGACGTTATTGTAAAATGAGCTATATAAGAACTAGTTATTATCCTTATTATTATTAAATAAGGAGAAAACAGAGCGTCGGCTTCACTATTGTTTAGTAGGCCCTATTAGAGAGCTTCGAGAGCCAAATAAAATACTTCAGTGTAAAAACTGGCCCATTTCTAACTAGAGGTATTTTTGATGACATAGGCCCTGAAAAAAACTTATCCTATTTGCCTAGAGGTTTAGGGAAATTTTACCAAGATTGATGCTCGGACGTTTGGAAATTTACACAGGGGTAAACAAATATATATTATTTATCGTATATAATTATAAGTAAACAAGTTCGTAAACCTTGGAAATTCTACATTATTTTGTAAATCTTTCGTATATTTTAACTTTACTTTTTGATTCTGCCAGCACGGTCCACGTGTAATTATGACATTAAAACAAAACAAAAGTCAAAGACCAGCATCTACACTTAATGTGACCCAATAATACATGAATTAACAAACCTGTGAAAATTCAGTCAATCGGCCATCGAAGTCATGAGAAATTAGCGAAAACATCCATTATACATTCATTTCCACTGATTTTTAACCTGAGATTTTGGACTTAGGCTATCAAACTAAGTGTTTTACTAAAAAAAAATCATAAGCTGTAACATAATGACCAAGCAAAATATCGCAAGGGGATGTTTTCACCGTGACCATTTTTATACCATGTAAACTTAGTGTATATATGTTATGTCGCGATTGTTTGTAAATTGTAATAGATTGTTAAACATTCATACAGTTGTATAGATTGTTATGTGTATCCAAAGGTATTGGGTTGAAGGCCCACAATTTTTAAATAAAGCCTAGACATATGCCTCTGGCAATTTTGTATTTAACAAAATCAGTTTTTGTGTGTGTGGGTGAGTAGGTATACCTATTCAAACCGGGGATCTATAACAAAAGAGGACAATAGGTCCACGGTTCGGGAAAGGTCCACGGTTGGAAAACGCGTACAAAACCAATAAGAGCTGTTGCAAAAAGTTGCAATAGGAGGTCCACGATTGCAGGCGTATACTCTTCCCGGTGCGCACACCGTTGTGGGGACTTCCTATTGTTGTTCTATTATTCCCTTTTCTAAAGAATCTGGTGTGGGGACCCAGTTTAACAAAGAAAAACGTTGTGGGGACCTTTGTTCCATTGTATAAAAGTCCCCACAGCTCTGGGTATGCCTACCTACACACGTGTGTGTGTGTGTGAGTAGGTAACCACATTCAAACCGGGTACCTATAACAAAAGAGGACAATAGGTCCACGGTTGCTATCACAAAGGAAAGCATTGTGGCACGGTTGCTATCACAAAGACTTGAACAAAGGAGGGTCCACGATTGCAGGCTGTTACACACTTGAGTGTGTGAATGTATGCATTTTGTATGTGATTTTTAATGCCGAATAAATAACACTAATAATAATAATAAACAATGTATTTTTTAATCTTACCAATGTTATGCACAGCCCTAACTTTTAAACACCGTACGTTTAGACTATGCAGACAAAAAGCAGAACGAAACAAACCAATCAAGTCAACACTAACAATGGATGTTTGAATAAGAAATAACATACTCGCTGGTGTGGCACGCCTTGTACGTCGTCAAGAAGGATTAGTCCAAATATTTGCAAAAGGTGGCTACGGACGGTTATCAACAAAGAACAGGGACGAACCCAACAATCCCACAAGGACCACTCGTGAACTAAAAACCCAAATAAATGTATAAACTAATAATAAGAGAAAAGAAAACAAAAACAAAACCAAAACAACAACGCAGCAATAAACAATATGATAATGATCTGAGCAAAATAACTAATACTCATAATCATTTTCAAGACTCGTGGGGTATCTTTTATAAAGTGTGCCAGACATGAAGCAATGATTTACCGCGAGTAATTTATATAATTGCTGGCATTATAGATTCGGGGGCAAATTGAGGGAAATGGAAATATTGACACGGGATTCTTGGCAAAAGGGGTTGGTTCTGTTGATAAAAACCATCTGAACAATCTTAACAGGGGAGTGTTGATATACAGTGAGTGGGTATAAGTTTTAGACTTTGATATTATAGGTATATACATGTTCCCTTCTCTCAGTCTCAGCACCAACCCTTCAAATTAAAGGGTGTGTACAACATTGGTAAGAATGAAAATTATAAATGTTCACAGATTTGCACATAACTTACATGGTATAAAGATGGCCATGGTAGAAAACTTCCCTTGAAATAGTTTTGCTTGAAATGCCATAGTCTTTAGGAAATGAGTAAAACAATAGTCTTTATCCTGCAGGATAAATTCAGATGTTTGAAAAGAAGTTAAAACACATAAGGTTTTTTTTCACTGTTTTCTCATGACTCCGAAGACCGATTGAGCTGAAACTTTCACAGGTTTGTTATTTCATGTATATTGTGGCGGAATTTACTAGTTGATCCCGGGCCTACTTTCGCCTCAGGTTATAGATCACGAAGTAATCTGAACGCTAAAGAGCTTTGTCCGTTTTGGAGGAAATATACCGCCGATTGTACTCGATTGTCTCTCTCTAAATACACATTAAGCAATGCACCAATAATTCACAACGGACATCAACTTATAAACAACAAGCTTCAATAGGTTTAATTATATTGTTGCCTTTCTCATGTACTGTTCAACAGAATAACGTTAGGTAAACTTAGCTAATGCATCAAATAAATAGATCACTTAGTCAACCACGTACTGTGTTCTTTCCTCTACTGTTTATTGCCCGTACAACAGCTAGCGCAATTGCCGTGCCTAGTCAACCACGTGTCACTACACCGTGTCTTAACCAGCACTACACCTGAGCATTGACTGGAACACACATCAGTCAACCCCAACGCGCACTAGAGCATAGGTTTACTACAGCAAAAGCTTCACGCAATATCGTGAACAACGGTTCTTCGGTCCTTCCGGTCAACCACGCACGCAGCGATAGTCAACCCGGTGACAACCGTTCAATCTGACAGATCGACTAGCCCGCAGCTATCGTCAATTGTCAACCTCAATAACCCTCACGGTTAACTGGAACACACGTCAGTCAACCCTGTGAGTCTCTGACTCCAAACTCTTAACGCACCTCGCATCAACCACTCGCAAAAGCAACGCAAAAGCAATTGTACTGAGCATGCAGTAAACAGACCAATGAACACGTACCTGTTACTCCTTGAGTTTCTTGCAGCAGACTGGTTCGCCTCGTGTACACCTCGTGTACACGACGACCAACCAGCATCACGCTCCGCCTGGCACATGCGTAGGTCGGTACAAGTCACCGACCAGCTCGCGCACGCGCCCTCGCATACAATTTAAGACATACAACATGCACTGACCGTCACATAGGCCCGAGCTAAGCTTGGACTGCCCCAGTCCAAACCAGCTTAACATCAAAACAACAAAAGGGCAGTGCATATAATCAATAAAATAAATAAACTTTAACAAATCCTAGTAAACCCTTAGCACAATATCAATACAAAAATATATCAACCTTTTACAAAATGAGTAATACTTGGCATAAACCCTGTGACCTACAAAACAACACCTTATTTCAGCTCACTGTTGGGTTGACTACGGCAAGAGTTTCATGCATCAACCTCGTACTCAAAAAAAAATATGCACAAAGATATGCACCTGGTTGACTGATAGAAGTCTAAGTAAACCACTATATACACAATTCTTCCAATCCTTTCGACTTACACATATTCGGAGGTAATCCTAGGTTTCATTAAAAATGTACAACAATAATTTATACAGAATCAAAGGCAGTAATTTGGCAATAATCGGAGGTAATCTTTGGTTTCATTAAAATTTTACAACAGTAATTTATACAGAATCAAATGCAGCAATTTGGCAATAAAAAGGCACACACAGTTCCCTGGTCTCAATTTATATAAAAATAACAAATTTACACGATTTCCTGACGATTGGCAAAACCTTGGTATAAAATGGCAACAAGTTATAAAATATGAATACAAAACTATGAATATATATAAAAAACCTCAGTAAGGATGGCATAGAAATAGCTTCTCTTCTATTTCGTTGTTGGGCTTATACCTCCACCCAGGCTTCGGCTGTGGTTTCCGTCACTTCTCGCTTGATTTGTCTGCCTCCGACAAAGGTCGTCTTGATCCTCTGCTCCTTAATGATCGCTTTGACCATCCGGCGAGCTGGTGGGGTCTGAGTCTCCTTTTCCGCAGTAGAGGTAGGGGGACGGCGACTTCAAGTGGCGGCATAGAGGTAGCTTCTGATGACACTGGGGAGGTTGGTGACATCATCATGGACAACATTCCACGGGGTTTTCCAGTGGCCATTCTGATGGGGGGATCTTCATGTGCAGCCACGGAGGGATCCTCTGGTGGAGAGCTTGAACGAAGGGGGGAGATCGGGGTCGGCGAAAGGGAAATCACCGCTACGTCTTCTCCAACACCCTCAATGACGTCCGGATCAGGGGATGTGTGACTAGCTGGAGGCTTAGCTACTGGGGCAGAGTCCCATCCTGCCACCACCATGCGTGATGTAGCCGATGTCTCTGCTGGCCTCTCCCGCTCTTCAACAATCTGGTTGCTCTCCCATCGATGGGTGTTGTGGAACCCTGAGTAGTGGCGGCGCATTGTCTCCCGTCTGGTCGCCTTGTAGTGACACCTTCTACAATAGAGATACATCACTGGCCCATGGTTCTCTTTGATGTGCCTCCACAGACCCTGTCGCTGATTGAAACTACTGTTGCATTGGTCGCAACGGAAGCGTCTCGGCTTTGAAGCCCTTCCTCGACCTGCTCTTCCAGACATGCTTCACTTTCTTTGGACTCGTTTATACCCGTAGAACAACAAAACAAAACAAACTCTGTGGTCACCAAACTGAAATCACTGACCCATGCCTACACACACATCAATAAAAACTATCGATACCTACTCGGTATTCTATGTTCCCTCCTAGGGTACCGCCTAGGGGAACTCTCTACTGAGGGTGTGGTCCCTCCCCACACTTCCTCAGACCTGTCAACTACCAATGAAGGTACATTCTCCTCCATAAGGACTTCATTTGACCCAATATGAGATTCTAGGGGGCTATTGGACTGAGGAGTTTCTGACTCCAAATCTACAGTCTCCTCTTCCACTCCCCATGACTCAAGTTCTTTACCAAGGTAGGGTTTCAGTCTATCCGCATGGACAACCTTACATTTCCCTCCTTTTCTCAACTGAATACGGAAAGTAACGTCAGACAACTGTTTGACCACTAACCACGGGCCCTCCCAGTGCAACTGAAACTTTGGCGAGAGATTTCTCTTCTTGGCCGGGTTAAAGAGCCACACGAAGTGCCCTTCCTTCAAACCATGATCTGTTGCCCTCCGGTCATAGTCTTTCTTTTGTCGTTGGGCACTCTTCCCAAGACACTGTCGAGCTCTCTCATGAGCTCGCCTCATATTCTGACGCAATTTCTCCGCAAAATCTGTCCCAATACCATCCTCAACATCGCAACACCCAACCAACAAGTCAACCGGAACGCTCACTTCTCGACCCAACATCATCATGTTGGGGGATTCCCCAGTTGATTCATGGGGCGTGCAACGGTAAGCAAACGTTGCATACGGAAGACACTCATCCCAATCTCGCTGCCTCCTCGTCGGTTCAATGAGCACCGCTACCATATTAACCAGGGTCTTGTTGAACCTTTCAACCATTCCGTCCGACTTGGGGTTGTAAGCAGTTGTACGGGTTTTTGCAATTCCCAAGACACGGCACATCTCGCTGAAAACATTAGACTCGAAATTTGAACCCTGATCGGAATGTAACTCCTGCGGTACCCCAAACCGGCAAACAAACTCATCAACCAACTTCAGTGCTACTGTACTGGCTGTGGCATCTGGAAGCGGGTAGGCCTCCATCCACTTAGTACAATAGTCACCGACTACCATGACCCATTGATTGCCACTGTCCGACCTCGGCAGTGGCCCGAGCAAGTCTATGGCCACTCTCTCCATAGGGACACCAACTCGATACTGTTGCAAGGGAGCCCGTCTCTTTCGGGCAGGTGACTTCCTTTTTGCACACATGTCACAACTCCTCAAAAAGGACCTTATGTCTGCTGACATACCGGGCCAGAAGTACCGATACTTCACTTTGGCCATCGTCTTATGGACACCAAGATGCCCACTCAATTGTCCTCCATGCAACTCGCCTAAGACTTCTTCCCGAAACTGCTTAGGAAGAACAAGACGCAGTCTCATTACGTCACCAGCATCTGACTCCCATTGTCTATACAACAGACCATCCTTGACCACCAACTGCTTCCACACAGACCAATAAGTCTTGTGACTCGCTGGAAGATGGGAAACCTCCTTCCAATCTGGACGGTTCTCACCCTTTTCCTTCAGCTGGACAACCCATCCTATAATTTCATCCTCCATCTGAGCTTTCCTTAAAGCTTCTGAGGAATAGACTGGTTGAGCCACAATACCCCTAACCTTAGCATCTTCCTTCTGATGTTGCACCTGGTGGACCACAGAACTCTGTAGGTCATCACCGATTGCTTCATCCCTACCACACTGCTTGCATTGCCGTCGAGACAAGGAATCGGCATTCGTATGCTTCTTGCCAGGCCTATGTTCAATCTTAATGTCATACTCGGAAACCACCTCCATCCACCTTGCTAACTGGCCCTCAGGGTTCTTGAACTGAAACAACCACCGAAGTGCTGCATGGTCGGTTCTCACCTTGACCTTTCTACCATACAGATACTGCCGAAATTGCTTCAAGTACACCACAACGGCAAGCAACTCACGACGGGTGACGCAGTAGTTCCTCTCCGGCCGGCTGAGTTTCCGACTGGCGTAAGCCAAGACTTTCTCGTTCCCCTCCTGGACTTGGGACAACACCGCCCCTATGCCATCACCACTTGCATCAGTGTCTAAGATAAAATCTTTATCTGGAATCGGATAGGGCAATATCGGTGTGGTCACGAGCATGTTTTTCAACTCCTCAAAAGCAACCTGACAAGACTCATCCCATACAAAATCTCGAGACTTCTCAGTTAACGCATGCAGGGGACTGGCTATCCCTGCAAACCCACGAATGAATTTCCGATAATAAGATGCAAGACCCAAGAAACTCCTAACATCCTTCACACACCTTGGAACAGGCCAGTCAGCCACTGCCTGTACCTTCTGCGGATCCGTGGCCACACCCTCTGAAGACACTATGTGTCCTAGGTAAGCTACTGACTGCCGGAACAAGTGACACTTGCTGGGTTTCAACTTCAGCCCTGCGTGTCTGAGTCTAGCCAACACTACTCTGAGACGCTCTATCATCTCGGTCACTGACTTCCCAAAAACAATGATGTCGTCCAAATAAATCAAAAGGATTTCCCATTGCAAACCGGCCATGACCTTCTCCATGAGCCTCTCAAAAGTTGCTGGGGCATTGCAAAGCCCAAATGGCATGCACTTCCACCTATACAGCCCATTTCTTACAACGAATGTTGATTTTTGGCTTGCATCCTCGTCAAGCGCAACCTGCCAATACCCCGAAGCAAGATCTAGTGTTGAGAACCACTTTGCCCCACCCAATGCATCAAATGTCCGGTCAATGCGAGGGACCGGATATGCGTCCTTTATGGTGACTGCATTTAACCCTCTGTAGTCGACACAAAAACGCTTGGTACCATCCTTCTTACTCACAAGAACAACATTTGCGGCCCAAGGACTATCTGATGGTTCAATCACACCTCTCTTTGCCAAGTCCTGGACTTGCCTCTCAATCTCCTGTTGGTTACAATAAGGTTGGCGTCTTGGCCTCTCCTTGATAGGCTTAGCCTCACCAGTCTGTATGTGGTGTCTAACATCTTCTGTTCGACCAATATCATGATCACCACTGGAAAAGACATCACGGAAGTCACTTAAACACTTTCGGACCTCCACGTGATACTTTGACTCAACACTTGCAGTGCCTCTCTCATATAAGTCACTCAAATAACCAGGAACCTCACGTGGTGGATCTGCCATCACCCCAGAGCTACATTTTATCAAATCATGCTCAACTCGACAAACCACACCAACAGTTGTCCCCTTGCGGGCAACTCTTTTCTCCTTACCAGGATTATACACTCTCAACGGGATAATATCATTCCCTGCCTCTACCAAAGATCTGGCCAGTACCATTCCTCTCTTTGCCAGTTCGCCCCCACTCTCTAAAGGTTCAACTAGTGCAGGACCTGCAGAGACATTACTTCTCTTGGATATTGTACCAGGGACAACAGCCTCATGGCCTGCAGGAATCACAGTGTTTTCAAGAACAACAACATGACCAATAAACGGTTCCCCAACACTGCTGGTACATTTTATGTCTTCACCATTCAAGCTCCACTTCTTAGTCCTAAAATCCAATTTACCACCTGTGGGCACAAGGAAATCCATCCCTAGGATTCCTGGACAATTCATTTCTGTAAAGATCGCCCTGACCGACTGGGTGGTTCGACCAATTTGAATTTCTACATCAGCAATGCCAAGTACCGACAGTGGACTGCCATCCACCTGCCTCACATGCACGCTTCCCTCCCCCATGATGGGCCTTCGCTCTTTGGGAATTTTGTAGTAAACCTCACTGCTGATTAGAGTGTCGGTTGACCCAGTGTCAACCAGAAAACGACAATCAGTTGCCCTTACAAACCCATCCACAAAGAAACCATAACGGGGATCAACACTTGACTTTGGCAGATTTATTACCCTTTGCCCATCTTGGACCTTTCTTCTCTTCTCGTCCACTATTGGGTTTTCATGACACTGTCTCTTGGACCCTCTTTGATTTCCAGCCGTTCCCTGATATGGAGCGGCTTTCTTTGGAGGTTTCAAACAGTCCCTAGCAAAATGACCCTTCTGGTCACAATTGAAACATCTCCACTCTCTCACTTTACCTCTGACTATCTTTTTCTTCTCTTGAGGGTACCCTTCTGCCTGAGCAGGCAATTCTGTCGACTTATTCGATAACCTTCCCAACAAGTCAACCATAGTCTTTAGAGTCTGAGCCTGAACCTCCAAATTAGCCTCCATCTTCTCTACTCTCTGACCCAAACCAGAGTCTAAAGCCCTCGCCAGTTTAGGAGGTTTTCCATCAAATATCCTTTGCTGCTCTACCTTTTCAAAATTATCAGTCTCAAGTGCAGCTCGGATTGCCTCGTCCAAATTCTTTGGGCGGGCCCGATTTATACCTTCTCGTACTGACCGACTCTCAACTGCATCAAGAAAATGATTCTTGGCCAACCTCTCACGAGAGTCTTCTTGTATCTCAGGATATGCTCTAAGCGTCAACTCATGGATAGCCTGACCAAGCTCTTGCAGGCTCTCCTTCGGCCCTTGCCGACGGTGCCTAAGCTCTACAAGATAATTCTCGCTTTGTCTCCCGGAACCAAATCTCCTCTCAAGCAATTTTACAAGTTCACCATAGGTACGTTTGTGACCAGGGGAGGCATCTCCCAAAATTCTGAGAGCATTTCCCTGAAGACACGCTGACAAAAACCGGGCTGATTGCTCTTCATTCCAGCCATTGACCTCTCGACATGACTCAAAATGTCGGTGATATTCTCTCCACAATACTTTGCCACTATACCTATCAGGGGTGATATTTGGGCGTCGATTGTTTCGCTCCAACATCTTACCCTTACCTTCAACACAAACGTTTGACTCATTCGATGGCACTGTGCCAGTTACAGTTGAACTCACTACATGGGGCACTCTTCCCTCACTTGACATGTTAGCGGCTTTCTTTGGCCGGGTTGCAAAACTCAAAGGTTCACTGGGTAACTTCTTTGGACTAACAATATCTATGTCCTGAAGAAATGGATTGGTATTCTGTCCACCCTGTCCCATAAAACTCTGACCCAACACAAAAGACTGTACCTCGTCTCTATCATTGTCAACTGACATAGCCACAGCAGGGGAGGGTGTCTCCGAGACGTAGCCTCTGAGCGGAGTACTCTCTCGATATGCCATCCCCTTACTTCTCAGGGGGGTCACCTCCGATGACATGCCCATACCCAGGAATGGATTCACTCCGATACCCGAACTGTACCCAGATGTCTTTTCGGGGATTTGGAAATCAACCTCTGAGTCCACCTGAAACCTCACATGACTATTCTCATAAGTCTTCGGAACTTTTCCCAACTCAGCATAGTGGTCTCTGTTCCACTGCAAAAGTTCCATGTCCAACCTTGCACGACTTAACCCTTCTTGTAATCTCTGCAATTGAACATCAACCTCCAAGGTACCCGCTTGGCCCTTGGGACCTTCACTCATGTTGGTTTACTATACCTCTAGTCAACCCACAGGTGACTGTACTAGTAACCCTTACACAAAAATAGGACCAAATCTACTTCTGGTCCAACCACCAATAGAACAATACCTACCACCAGACCCACACAAGCCAGTATAAAACACAATCAACCACACTAGAACTTACAGTGTCGCTACACTCGGCCACGGACCACTAGGTGACTGAGTCACGTCTAGCAGAGCAGTCGGTGTTACAACTCTCTGTAGTTCCAAGCTTTGCGACTCTCTGGCACTGTTTGTCTGACAAGTCAAACTGTGAATTCGCAGCAGTGTCAAATTCTGCTCCCTTGCGATTTGGCGCAACCGCCTCAGCTCCAAGCGAGTCTTGGCAAACTGACAAATCGCAACCAGAAAAACTATTGCAACAATCACCAAAAGTACAACAACAATCCACAATCGCATTGCCAAGTCTTGAACCTGTGTAATGTCTCTTTTTTTATCTTAACAAAGAGTATGACTTAATCGATTACAATCATCCCACTTCTGACACCATTTGTGGCGGAATTTACTAGTTGATCCCGGGCCTACTTTCGCCTCAGGTTATAGATCACGAAGTAATCTGAACGCTAAAGAGCTTTGTCCGTTTTGGAGGAAATATACCGCCGATTGTACTCGATTGTCTCTCTCTAAATACACATTAAGCAATGCACCAATAATTCACAACGGACATCAACTTATAAACAACAAGCTTCAACAGGTTTAATTATATTGTTGCCTTTCTCATGTACTGTTCAACAGAATAACGTTAGGTAAACTTAGCTAATGCATCAAATAAATAGATCACTTAGTCAACCACGTACTGTGTTCTTTCCTCTACTGTTTATTGCCCGTACAACAGCTAGCGCAATTGCCGTGCCTAGTCAACCACGTGTCACTACACCGTGTCTTAACCAGCACTACACCTGAGCATTGACTGGAACACACATCAGTCAACCCCAACGCGCACTAGAGCATAGGTTTACTACAGCAAAAGCTTCACGCAATATCGTGAACAACGGTTCTTCGGTCCTTCCGGTCAACCACGCACGCAGCGATAGTCAACCCGGTGACAACCGTTCAATCTGACAGATCGACTAGCCCGCAGCTATCGTCAATTGTCAACCTCAATAACCCTCACGGTTAACTGGAACACACGTCAGTCAACCCTGTGAGTCTCTGACTCCAAACTCTTAACGCACCTCGCATCAACCACTCGCAAAAGCAACGCAAAAGCAATTGTACTGAGCATGCAGTAAACAGAACAATGAACACGTACCTGTTACTCCTTGAGTTTCTTGCAGCAGACTGGTTCGCCTCGTGTACACCTCGTGTACACGACGACCAACCAGCCTCACGCTCCGCCTGGCACATGCGTAGGTCGGTACAAGTCACCGACCAGCTCGCGCACGCGCCCTCGCATACAATTTAAGACATACAACATGCCCTGACCGTCACAATATGTTGGGTCACATCAAGTTTGGATACAGGTCTTTGGCAATTACCAATGTTGTACACACCCTTTAACACCTCTCCCCATCAATCAATTCGTGACACCGAGTTGGTGTTACTGCAAACTTAACTAGATGATATGGGCATTTAATAGTTAGAAGTTTGTACGTTTTATTTTAATGGAATTTGCTGAAATGCAATTGTATTTGTTTCGTGAGTGCTTGGGGGGGGGGGGGGGGGGGTAAATGTGGGATCGAACCGATCAAAACTAAAGGGCCCCTCTCATCACTATGGTAATGCCACATCCCAACGTCTAACATGTTGAATACTTATAAAAGGGACCTTGTACAGATCCTTGCTCTGTGGTAATTATTAAACACAGTGAGTAAAGAAGGATATTAGAATGCATTGTCTGTCAAAGACAAACGTGAGCGGTTCGAATTAAAATATAAAAACCATCTTGCATTTAAACGATACATGAGCATCATTTATTGTTTCAATGTATGCAAGTTATACAATTAACTATATTAAGTACAGTTTAGAAAATGTGAAGACCACACTCAAAACGCTGTTAGTAACAGAAAAATGTCGACATGGATTGCAAAGATGATAAGTTTTCTTCGGATTTACAAAAGCTGCTGAAATAGACCTTATGTATATGACGTCATTTGAGTAGGGCGCCCTCACCTAGAGGTCAAAAGGAAGATGCTCATTGGCCAGTCTTGTGCGCCGCGCGTACAAATCGGCGCGTTTCCATTGTTTCATCATCAGTTTACCTCTAAGATGGCGGCTTGGTGACGTCAATGCATAAGGTCTATTGTATTTTCTCTTCCTAAACTCCCCTTGCTTGTGTTTGCAGAGGACCACGACAGAAATATATTACCGTACCGTCGCGCGAAATCATCATTGAAAGATTGCGCCCAACCAATCGTAATTTTATTATGGCACCTTAACCCGAAGAGCCCCACAATAACAAGTATAAAAATACCCCAAAATAAAATATATTTTTTTTACTTTAAGTGTATGGTAGCAGCCAAGTAATTAAACATGAAAGCAAACTTAACTAAAAGTAACTTTAAAAAACAAGAATAAACAAGACATCTTAAAAGCTCAAACCAACCAGCTTGAAAGGCGTTTACGAATGATTGTTTGAGTAACAAAAACAATGATTGCACATCGACTGGATGTTAGAAAAGAAATTCAAAAATGAAACTGAACTCGATGTGCAAAACCAAGCATGTGATTAAGACTTGAATATTAATATTAATCACAGCCACAAAAGAGTGCCTACCGAAACCATTTCAGTTGAAATTGTTCCAATAGCAAAAAGGAGAAGGACTACGTGATTTTCAGTTTGCGGAAACAGGTGGGGAAAAAACCTTCATAATTCAATTCATTCAGAGATTAAATGAAGCCGAGCCCCTATAGTTATTATAATGTTCTAATGAATTTATTTTTTCTGACTTGCAAGGAAGTCGAAGAGCTCTTTGGACACCTCGTCGTAACACGGGTTGAGCTCCTTGATGACCCGGTCCTTCCATGCTGCCAGCTTGGGATACTTGGCCAGTACGTCGGTCCGTTGGATAGCCAAAACTTCCGACAACTGTTAACAAAATAAAAAATAACAAAGAACAAAGTAAACAAAATAAATCTCGACCAGGACACCGTCAAATTTCTTTAAGTTACCCATTAACAAATTTAACTATGAAGTTCTTACTGGTCCAGGGCTCGATTTCACAAAGAGTTAAGATTGATCGTAACTGCAAATCCATCGCAGTTGCCTAGCAAAGAGTGATGTCACAATACAAATCACTATGGTAATAGTGACAACTCATCTTAAGATGAATCTTAGTGCTTTGTGAAATCGACCCCAGAGCTCATTACGAAAGGAGACGAAGACAAGGGTTCAAATCTCACTCACCTCTGTGATTGCCATAATGTCCGCGATGCTGATCTTGTCAGCGCAAAGGAACTGCTTATCCCCGAGGAATTTGCTCTCCATGATTCCAAGAGTCTTGTCAAACTTCTCAAAATCCTTAGCAAGCTTTTCCTCGTCGATTGGCTTGCCGGACATCGGGGTGAATATCTTTGAAAAAAATAAATAGACCGATATTGTTATCAAATTGTCATCATGTCCTGAAGTGATTTACTCATTTGGTGCACGATATGTAGCAAGGTTCCCCGATATTTTGCCTTCATTGTGTTCCAGGAATCTCAGGATTTCTTTACACTCTAAAAACATCCAGGTCATAAAATGACCCGGAATTAATCCGGGTCCTGTTGGGCTGACTCATGTCTAAATCAGTTTGACCGGAAGCCGATCATAACATGATATTTTAACGTCAGTTTGACCCATGTCTAGTCATTAAAAAACGTTTAAAAAAATAAAAAATAAAATAAACACTGACACAGAAATGGGTTACACCCAACGGGACCCGGTTCAGGGTAAATTCCGACCCGGGATTGACACGGTTCAGGGTAAATTCCGACCCGGGATTGACCCGGGTCAGGGTGAATTCCGACCCGGGATTGAACCGGGTCAGGGTCAATTCCAACCTGGGATTGTTTTTTTAGGGTGTAGAGGAGTATAGACCTTTCTATTGCAACGTCACAGCCCGAGTTTTTGCCAACCGAGGTTGAAACACTATGGAAAGCCATAACTGCAAATCAAAAACAGATAGCCATAGTTTGTAGCAATGGTTTGTAGCAATGTTACACAAATATTCGAAAATAGTGTTGAATTTGTTGGAAACAATTCAACCAATCATGGAAGATATTTCAGTTCATGAATCTTTACAGAAAATGTTGAATTTGGTCACAACATTTTTTAACACGATTGAATGTTTTGCTAACATTCGGCCGTCCATGCCAACCGGCGCACTTTGTTTATCAACAATGGAAAGGTCTATAGGAGAAACACCAGATGTCATAAACACCAGGTATGGTATATATTAGTTACTCTATATAGGCTACTCTATGGTAACTCCATGTTCATGTCTTACAAAAAACCCCAGTTCAATGTATATTTAGTGCAGTCCTCAGTCCAACAGAATCAAACAGAACATGTAGGGATTTTGATGGGTTGTGGATCGTTGGAATACCCCATTAAAACTTCACTGCAGAGTACACTAGTCGTATAGCGGTGAACTGATACTGCTTAACAGTGATACCCTCCATATCAAACAATTGTTTTTACTTGATTATATACAGTGCCAAAAATACCAAAGGATGCAAGGCGCTCAAGGGAGAAAAGAGAAGGCAAAAGCAATGGGGACAACCAGCTACAAGTTCGAGAGCAGGACCCAAGTTCATGGCTCTGCTTACAGCCGAATTTTGCGCTTGCAATCACCATTCACTGCTTCCCGAGCAAGCGCCGAATTGCATAGCTGTGTAAAAGCGATGCCTAGTTGTTACGTACTGAAGTTACGTACTGAAAAGCACGACAGCGATATTTGTATAAAACGGCCCAAGAACAAAGACCTTGAAAGTAAAAGCACAGAAGCAATCAATGAAATACATTCAGAATGATATTTAATACATAAATCAATAAGCAAAACAATGAGTTAAAGCAACTTTAATAACGGTAAAGCCACATAAATTACAAAGCAGTTAATAAAGCAGGATTTAAGCAAAACAGAGGCAAAATGAATGGTAAGCCGGCAAAGATAAATTAAAGCAAACTAGGTAATATTTACCTTAAGGAGGCTGAAATATATGCACCCGCCCAGTCAGTTCCCTAACAAGATTTATATAGTGCAGACGTTAGGCCCAGCATCTCCAACACCAGATCAGCCCACAGTCACAGGTAGGTGGGTAGACGTTGACCCAGGAGTTCAGCTCAGGAGTCACGACAGTCCAGGGTCCGGTCCAGCAGCACCGTCACTCTTGGCCACGATCCATTGGTGGAGAGGGAGGAAGTCATCGAAGACGGAGGAGATGCGGGCCCAACACTGCACCATACGGGTCGTACAATGTGTATGCCTGCATGGGCACTGACTGATCATGAGGACCACACACAAAGTGGTCAAGCCTTTTAAAGGGTCTTACCCGTGCGTAGCCACAAAGACATTCCATAAAAGAAAAGGAACAAGTGGGGAGGGAAGTATGTCAGGAATGGGGGTCGTAACGGGGGCAAATCCGTGAAATACGCTTGACGTAAGCGCGGAACTCCCTGCTTCCGTATGTGCCGATTCTTTGCTAACGGTCAGCAGAGCCATGAAATTTGGCCCAAGTGAATCCCTATGAACATGTATATGAACGGATGCGTTTATGACCATCATGTTACTGCGTTACCGAGATAATTTACCAATGAAACACAGAATCATACACTAGTTATTACGGTTTTCAGAGTAATATTTGTCAGAAACATATAATTCAAAGATAACATACCTAAGAAATACTTAAATCAATGATAACATATCTTGGAAATATTGAAATCAATGATAACATATCTTGGAAATACGGAAATCAATTATCATAACATTTCTGGGAAATACGGAAATACATAAAATTGTAATGTCAGTTTGCCTGTGCAATATAGGTAATGTCTATGAACAGATCTCTAAAAATCTAATTAGTAATAGCATGAAGGGGGTATTTTTATTATTTTTATTATTAATTGGTTTATTGTTAAAAACACATTGCAGCCAAAGGCTGAGGAATTACATGCAATTTACAAAATTGAAAAATACAATATTAAAACTCTGACAATCTGAGACAAAATTTACAAAAAGCACGATTAAAAAGACTAACAGTCCTTAAAAGAAGATAATAAAAAATTAATAATTAAATTTGGGAGATAAACTAAAAGAAAGACCGAGGCATAATTATGTCCACCTCCAAAAAAATTGATTGATTGATACAATACAAGACACAAGATCAAATGATGGACTAAGATGACAATATTGCACTATTTTCTATTTAGTAACCCAGTCACTTGACACAGAGGGCTTGTCCTGAATCTGGTAGTGCGACACCTGTATGGTTTGAATTTTGGTTGATTTCTGAGCGACATTGACGATATGTACTCAGAGTGTGGAAACCACTCAGAGAACTGCTGAGAGGAGCAAGCTTTTGTTGAGAAAACTCTGCAAACTCTCTCTCGCCTTACATGAAGAGGTTCCAAATCTAGATTTGCTAGGGATTCATGGTAGGTTGTGTACTGAGTACCAAGGATGTATCTACAGACACGCTTTTGGATCATCTCAATTTGATTACATTGTCCCCGCATGCCTTAATGGAACTGCATACTCTAGCACTATGGCCTGATATAACTTTTGTACACGCTCAGAAGTTCACGACCATTGAGCCCTGCACCTTTTAATTTACGCAACATGACATTTTCTGGTTTGCTTTAATTTGTATACTCTCTACCTGGGAATCCCATTTTAAATCATCCTGGATCATAACACCAAGTAGTTTGACTTTACTGACAACCTCAAGACGTTGGTCATAAATTTTCAGGCTGACATCGGGAATTTCTGTTTTGCCAAAGTATATTTGCATGGCCTGGCACTTTGTAGGATTTAGTTTTAATTTGTTTAGATCAGACCATTCTTGCAATGTATTCAAATGTTCTTGCATGTTACTGTTATCACCAACTGATCTGTTTTCACCAATAGTCAGGTCATCAACATATTTCCACACTGATGGTCTGCTAACATCACACAAAGATGATTTTAGAGCATCATTGATCATACATAGGAATGAAACAGGACCAACTAAAGTACCCTGTGGCACTCCCCCTGTTAAACAAATCCAGTCAGAGTAAACATTCTTGTATTTCACTCTTTGCCTCCTGTCGGTGAGGAACTCACCCACCCACTGCACTAGGCTGGGAGATACACCTAACATCAATAGTTTCCTGATAACAATGTTGTGATCTATCAAATCAAAAGCTTTTGAGAAGTCAGTCAGCACCAAGGTGCTGATGTTCCCAGATTTTTCAGCAGCAGAGACAGAGTGGTGATAAATATCAATGAGACAATGAGTTGTTGATTTTCCCTTCTGATTACCATATTGTCTATGATCAATACTAGATTGAATTTCATCATTTACCCATCTGCAAATTCTGCCTTCAGCTACCTTGGCTAGACAAGAGGTCAAATATATTGGACGCAGCTTGTTTTGGGATGGGAATGACATTCGCCTCTTTCCATTGTGTTGGAACCTTACATTGAATAATAGAGGCATTTATTATCTCTGTCACTGGTCTACTGCATTCATATGCACATTCTTTTAATAACTTTGGTGGAACATTATCAGGCCCCCTAGCTTTAGTCAGAGAGTTTTTTCAAATCGTGATAAATTTCCCACGTATTTCAGGCGTTTTCAATACTGGACCCAACCTATATTTCCACCCCTTTCCAAGATATGTTATCTTCGATTCCGTATTTCCCAGAAATATTATCATGAATTCTGTATTTCCAAGATATTTTATCATTGAATTCCGTATTTCCAAGATACCTTATTTTCGATTTCCGTATTTCCAGGATAAGTTATCATTGATTTCTGTGTTTCTTAGATATGTTATCTTTGAGTTCTGTGTTTCTGACAAATATAACTCTGAAAACCGTAATAACTAGTGTATGATTCTGTGTTTCATTGATAAATTATCTCGGTAACGCAGTAGCATGATGGTCATAATACGCTTCCGTAATATGCACTTACCATTTCGACGAAGATGTCACAGCCGTCCTTTCTTATACCGGTGTGTTGCCAGTCAATGTATTCGTTGACGCGAGCCTGAGTAAGGATGTCAGTTGGATACCAGTTGTCGGCCACCTTGTACTTCAAAGCAATGTACTTTAAGATGGTGCCACTGTGTAGATGAGTATTTAAAAAAATAGAAAGAAAAAAAAATTACACTTCTGAACAGATGGGTTTGGAAAACTATACCATTGACTCACTTAGCCTTAAAAAAATCGATCGTGAAAACAAACGTGTGTAAATTTAACTAGGATTGAAGGGGTCAAACGTTTACATTGTAGGCTATGCTTGAAGACAAACATAGCTCACTGGTCGAAACGTCGAGACCCTACACCCAGCGGCGGATACAGGGGGGGGGGCGTGGGGGGCGCACGCCCCCCCCCCCTTTTGCTTGAGAAAAAAAAAAAAAAAAAAAAAAAAAAAGAGACACCATCAAGGAGAAAAGTGAGGGAGAGACAAAATTAATGACTAAGGCCCTACCTAGTATTTTATTTCAAAAAAGCTACTAAAAATCCGTACCTCGTACACTTTGTTTCATTTGTGGACCACTATTATTTCCCTGACAGACATTGTCTCACGTGAATCTTGTGTACTGTGTGGAAAGCGTGTTTTTCTCACACACTGAACATGCCTGGCGCGGGGATCCGGGGGCGTGAAGATCATTCACCCACATCGTGAGTCGACCATGCATGCCACCTGTGTGTGTGTGTACATTGTGCAAAGAAGTTTCTGGATGGAAAGTCAGCACTCGCGCGCGCTAAATACAATGTGACTTTTACAATACGAACTTCCGGAAACTAGTGAAGACATAGCCTCATGAATAGGGATAATCTACTTCGTATCCTTGGCCCAGTGCATCCTTTTTTTCTGTGGCCGATTTAATTTTTAATCCGGGTTATGAAACGTACCGATCGAATGCTACTGTACTTGTAGAAGGCCCTAATGCTGAATTGTTTTTTTAAAAAACATCACAGATCTTTTGGGAAAATTGTTTGCTTTTCGAGTCGCGAGTGTGATTTTTTCCCCACTTATTAACTTGCGGGAAAACCATTGTCAGGTTCCCTCAATAATCCACAACAGTTTTAGACGATCAACTGCTGATATTTAATGGGGACCAGACTGATTTAGTCAGCGCGCCGAGCGCAATCAAGGTTTTGTGAAATACGTGTAATGCTGTGCGCATCTCACGCCCGTCTGGGAAAGATATAGACCTTTCTTTTGTTGATAAACAAAGTGCGCCGGTTGGCATGGACGGCCGAATGTTGGCAAAACATTCATTCGTGTTAAAAAATGTTGTGACCAAATTCAACATTTTCTGTAAAGATTCATGAACGGAAATACCTTCCATGATTGGTTGATTTGTTTCCAACAAATTCAACACTATTTTTGAATATTTTGTGTAACACTGCTACAAACTGTGATGTGGCAATCTGTTTTTGATTTGCAGTTATGGCTTTCCATAGTTTTTCAACCTGGGTTGGCAAAAACTCGGGCTGTGACGTTGCAAAAGAAAGGTCTATACTATGCTCAGCGCGTTATGTAAATCAGTCTGGTCCCCATAGATAGTTTAAATGTTGTGAAATTGTTAAGGGAACCAACTAGGTTCACGCGCAAGTTGTTAATACGCGTTATCAAAAAATTCACTCTCGCGACTAGAAAGGCAATCAATTTTCCCCAAAAAACTGTGATGTTTTTTAATTTTTTTTTAGCATTTGGGCTTTCTACAAGTAGGCCTACAGTAGCATTCGATCGGTAAGTTTCATAACCCGGATTAAAAACTACATCGGGCACAAAAATAGGATTGCAATGGTGCTTTAGGCCCAATTGGCAAGGATACGAACGAAGTGGATTGGCCCTACTCATGGGGCTAGTGAAGACATAGCATCGTATAATCATGGTGTCTCACTCTGTTTAGAAAATCACAGATTTTTTTCGTATTCAAGAAAGAGGGTAAATATCCGTTGTGTTTCTTTCAAACTAGTCATTATCAATTGTGCAGATAGTACAAAGATGTAGGGCTGGGGGAGGGGGCTAGGCCTCTAGTAGGCCTACCCTCACCTTGTCGTACATTAATGTTATTGTTGCTCGATCGCGCTGTTACTGAAGACAAGCACAGCTTGTTATTTTGTGTCACATTCTAATCCTCAAGTATGTGAAAACTAAATGACAAAGAGACCCTATTTGGTTATTATTAATAATTGCACTATCGTTTAACTCGCTAACAGTTTTTCCCCCTGAATAAGTGTAAGTTGTAGCCTGCATTTTGATTTTATAACTCAGGATGGCCGATTCAAATCGATGACTCCCAACTCGAAAATAATGTTTTAAAATTGGTTTAAGTGGTCAGATAATGCATGAGATCGTACCACAAGAGCATCTAAAATCCTGTTTCGTAGCATTGCGGGCCCCGGAACCGGCCCATGCCGTTAGGGGTTCGCATTATGCGCTCGTAGGCGCCACAAATTGCATTCACCATTTGCTGCTTGGTAAATGTTCACGCCCCCCCGTTTGGAAAATCCTGGATCCGCCCCTGACACCATGCGTACAACTCGTAGGAGACAAAGTATACATGGTGTATACCGCAAACAGCAACTTCCAAAATGGTCCCCATCACACCATTAGAAGTTGAAGTTTACTATCAACTTGTCAAATTATGATAAAGGGTGATTTTTTGTTTTGTATTTCTGTGGTATTTTTACAACAATGTTCTCAATGGCCTACCACTCTGTGAGACAGAAGTCATCGTCAGTTATAGCTGGCACCTGTGCCATAGGATTTATCTTCAAATAAGCCTCCTTTTTGTGTTCACCTGCAAACGAAACCGACGAATAGAAGCATTTAAAAATAATAGTACACAGTTCTTATAAAGGCACAAGATCAATGCGCTGAACAAGTAAAGAATAAACAATAAACAAATTAATATGCACCAAACAGCTCAGTCTGAACTAATTCTTACCACTCATTAAATCCACACTAGTTGATGTGTAGGTGAGTTTGTTAACTTTGCAGAAGATGTTGACGCTCCGAGAGGGCTGGGAGGCGCCGAAACCGTACACGGTAAGAACCATGGTGAGTGGAGGACGGTGGACTGAAGATAGCTAACTCAAAAAACACTACAACTGAAGGAAAAAGCATTTTTATGTATTTTTTTAAAATTTTGTATATAAATATTTGATCAGTGTTTTACAGTACTGTGTATTGTGTTAGCCCTGATTTTCATGTTGTGCTCGATGTGACGTGTTTAATAAACCAACCTCCTTCCCACAGTGTCTTCATTGTGTTCTGGGAAACTCTGGAATTCGTTATGGTGGAGGTGTGGGGGGGGGGGGGGGGTACTTTTATACAAAAGAGGAATATTGTGCGACACTCATATTTAGGGGGCCGGGGCTCCCCCTAGCCACACATCGGGTATGGGATACTCATGGAGGGTAGAAATACGGTGGAACATAAAACAGTGTCATGTCATTAAAAATAATTTACTGCCAGGTAAAACAGGAATAAAATATGACTGCAATACTGTTCATTTTTAATGAAGTAACATTTTGGAATTCTTTAAAGACATAATATAGAGTATCATCAGAAAATAAATGGTAGTATATATAGACTAATTTATTTTGCAGGAACGACTTAAAGGGAAGCATGAAACAAACAAAAATTCACCAGAATGGGAGTGTGTCAAAACCCAGGTACGCAAAATATGATACAATTTTAATGTTTTAACTATTTATTTATTTATTTGTTAACTCATTTATTTACGTTTTATTTTTTATTTTATATATATATATATATATATATATATTTTTTATAATTACAGGTTTAGTCAATCCTTTCCAGGGGCGGATCCAGGATTTTTTAAACCGGGGGGTACAACGGCGCAACCAGGATTTTGTATTAGAGGGTAAACCAAAAATGGGTTGGGTCCAGGGGCCGGCCTTACGGCCCCTGGTGGGGTCCAGGGGCGAAGCCCCGGTGGGGGTTCAGGGAGATTTGCCCCCTGAAGCTCTGAGCCTTTGGCGTTCTGTGGGGTGAAAAATCAAGCCTCCATGTGCCTAAAACAGAGAAATAGACACACTCTTTTTGAAAATCAGATCCATATAAATCTTCTAAGTTTACTGGAAAAATTTCTGTAGCATTGATGGTGGGTTCTAGGGGTGAGGCCCCGGTGGGGGTCCAGGGGCGAAGCCCCCGGAAGCTCTGAGCTTTTGGTATTTTGAGGGGTGAAAAATCAAGCCTCTGTGTGCCTGAAACCGAGAAATAGACACACTCTTTAAGCTCTTCTTATCCATACCAATATTCTAATTTTACTCAAAGAAAATTTTAATCCCACAAATCATGCGTTTGGATCTGGTCGCTGCAATATCTGGTTTCATGCATATTCATTCAAAAAATATAGTTCAAGCTTAGTGTAGTCTTTACACTTGAATGCCAGAACGACATGAAATATATTTTATCCAGGACAAATTGGCATGTCAGGTTTCAAACGCGTATGTTATCGTGCAAATCTAAGCAATTACAAGTGACATATCATGAAAGATTCATTTTGGCAGAAATAAACAAATTTGATAGGCATAGGATGAAAAAGAAATCCATCCTGCCGCTGGGGGAAAAGACACCACACACACTTGAGGCTAATTTTTAAGCAAGCAGAAAGTAAAATAAATAAATAAATAATAATAATTACCCGGGGGAACGTTCCCCCTTCCCCCCTTCCCCCCTCCCCCTGGATCCGCGCCTGGTTTCCCCCTGCCATAGTGTCGGAATACAGGGGTGTCAGGACATGGGTTTTACAGTCGAAATATATACTATATAGGCCTATGGGTGTCTGAAGATAGGGGTGTCGAAACATTCGGAACATAGGGATGTCGGAATATAGGTTGAGTTGTCGGAACATAGGGGTGTTGGAACATATGGGTGTCGGAACAAAGGGGTGTTAACCGACACTACCGTTCGGACCGTAGCTTAGGGTCTGTATACGTCTGGTAATGACTTCGAACATTATTGGCAATAAAAACTTGTGTGGTAGGTCAGCAGGTTTCGATAGTATAAAGCATTTTGAGAATCATTTCACTTCGAAGTAATGTGGTTATGGAAAAAGATCAGGTTTCATGCCCCAAAATTTGAATTTCTATCAGAAATGTTTCTCAGATTGTGTATTCCTATAGGCATAGAGAAAGGACACAGACCCTCTTTGCGATAGGGAACATTCTTCCTGCCTGGACTCAGGATTTTCGGCGATATCTCAAAAAAGCTACCACCTTTTGAATGAAGTGAAATTTCCACAGGTTAGTTTTATTGTATAGGTCTACATTTATATAGGATTAAAACAATCGAACAGTTCCAAAGACCAAGGTATACTTTGCCTTTAAGTCGGATCATAGAGATGTTACCTCCACGGTCCAGAACCATTAGGCCAACACGGATTTCGGTATTGACTCGGACTGCCACCTATTCATGACACAATACTATAGCGACCCCAACCCTGAACATAATGTATAGGCCCTATACACCCCGATGGTTTGGGGGCCAGCTAAAACTGAGATTCGGTCGGATCATAAAGAAAGGACCCATTTTCCCCACAACAAAAAAATCATTACAATAGGTCATGTCTCAACAGTGTTGAGAGGCACAGAGGGTGAATGTCACATCTGAATGTGAAGGGCGTATCGGTTGGAATTTACCCTAGGCCTATAAATCTAGCCTTGCTGTAGACCCTATAATACCAGTTTTCTTTATTTGCAGAATGCATGATCAAAATATAATTATATTGATATATGCCATGCCCGTTTCTTTTTGATTAGCTGAACCTATTATTGGTGTTCAAATACGTTGAGAGATAGGATCCATGCTGAAAAACAACTCCACGGTGTACTTACCTGCTTTATAGTTGCCAGAGACGATATACAAGCACCACAACCTGCGTATACAGTGATGAACATGCAATGATTAAGCACTCGTTATGTTATCAGGGGGCCTGCATGCATGCCACGACAGCCAAAAAGTTGCAAGTCATCGTACTTATAGTATAGTATAGTGTTTGTGCTTGTTTTGAACCACAGGTTGATGCGTATGCGTGCTCGCAAGAAACGAGCAACCCTGGCGAATGTGGTGCACAGGTCACTACTGGGTATGGGGTGAGGGTTTGGGGTTGCATTTCCCTACACAACATTGGTTGCCAATTGTGTCAAGGAATGTAAGGGTATGACGGGTGAATACAACCTATTCAAACAGGTTTAGTCAATCGTTTCCCCCTGCTATAGTCTACCCGTTCCGCAACTTAGACATGCCAGTGGGACATGCTAAGATACGGGAGGGCCCATCGTTACGCAACAGTTTTAGGCGGTAAAGCGAATTCCGATGCCACAATACAAGAACACACCGATTTGAGGAGGTGTACCTCAATCCAAAACCCTCACACATTAATCTTAGACGGTGTTAATATTAATGTTTTAACTAGACTATTGCATGTATTTCATTCCATGTTTTATTTTTCTACGAATACTGCAACATTACCTGGGACTCTCAAACCTCGGCTTGGGCTCCGTCTCCGTTTTTTAGGCTCCGTAATAAATTGTTGGTCCAGCGTGTATTTGCACGCGGCGGTTCGAACATCAGACGGATCCTGGACTTTTTTTGACTTTTCAATGACATCTTTATTTCAAAACGATTGAAGTCACTAATAATAGTATACAAAAATTACTGGGAAATAACGTTGATAACAGTATGAGCAATAAGACAAAAGACAAAATAGTGTAAACCAAAACGAGGGTATCCCTAGCCAGAAGAGACAAAAACCACGCCCACCCCCTCCAACTAGGCAAGGTGTCAAACACTCTTTGGAAGTGGTTGGAACCTTACACTCTATGGAGCAGCGACAGCGGAGACGGATCCTGGAGCCGGATGGAGGTTTGAAAAAGGGCCCTGGAAAGTATTTTATCAAGAAATAATATTCAACAGTTAATGGGTAACATTTGGTTTTTGAAACCGTTCGATTGTTTTAATCCTATATAAATGTACATCATACAATAAAACTAACCTGCGAAAATTTCATTTCAAAAGAATTAAGGTCGCGTTTTTGAAATATCGCCGAAAATCCGGAGCGAATATTATGTCCACGTGCAGTAAGAACAATCCGTAAATAGGAATGCACAATCTGAGAAACATTTCTGACAGAAACGCTTCTCAGATTCAAATTTTGGGGCATAACAATTGATATCTTTTAACATAAAGCACATTCTTCGAAGTGAAATGTTTCTCTAAATGCTAATTTATACTATCGAATGTTAATTGCTGTAGGCTTCCAAACAATACGTTTTTAGAGCCAATACTTTTAGGAGTGATTACCAAACGTATACCTTCCCTTTAGTGTATTAAGCACTTTATTACGGAAGCGTATTGCCGCCACATGAAAAAAATAATAATCTGACTTATCGTGTACGTACACGATAAGTTTGGATTTATCGTGTACGTACACGATAAGTTATCGTGTACGTACACGATAAGTCAGGTGTGTTTTTTATTCATGTGGCGGCAATACGCTTCCGTACTTTATCACCACCTTCCTTGTTTTATCTATATCGGACTACGGCTATTAACTGTATAATTATTAACATGTGTGATAATTGGATCATGAATAAAGAGAGTTATTTCGTTATTACGCTGCATGTTGTGCGATAAGCACTTTATCCGATGGAAAACAAAACACCACAGGAAAACAAAACACCACAGGAAAACAAAACACCACAGGAAAACAAAACACCACAGGAAAACAAAACACCACAGGAAAACAAAACACCACAGGAAGCGCCTTTGTCTTGAGAATATCAAACATTAACGTTGACAAAAACTTTACAACGATGCCGGTCGGCATATTATAACCTTAATATTATAACGTTCCATTTATCTGCATGTCAATTCGCATGGGGCATGTGTGTGGTTTTCTATTGTTTCCATTATTATTTGGGCATTGATACAGGAAAACAACATATCGGTCCCTCAAAGTAAGTGTAAACTAATTGTCATGCAATGAAGTTAACATTTGAAAGCGCCCTCATGCGGTCGAAAATGTTTTCAATTTGCGTAAAATATTTTACCAAAGAATGTATACAAAAATTCATTGACCAAAGCAATTTCCGAGAGCTATAAAAACAGATCTCGGCAACCAGAAACAGTTCATGACGTATATAGGTACATCTCTTGAAAGTTATGTTCTCATTGAAATAGCCTTCATTTTATTTTCAAAATGGAACAATTATAATTAGTCATTCTATCAACATTCGGACTGTTGAATAGCTTCGAGGATTTTTCTAAAGAATTCCCAGCGTTGTAAATCTTCGTTAATATTTGCAGAAACCGCCGCCTTGAAATCAAGCCTAACCGAGCCAACAACTCATGCCGTATCCGAATTGGCGGCTAATGGCTATAGCTACGACTGTTGCTAAGGGTGTTGTAAAGTACGTCTTTTATTATTTCAACGCACGATGACGCAGCGAACCAGCCGTAGCCGTAGCTGTAGCCGCGAATTCGGACACGGCCTCGCAGCACCGCGGCCGGTGGCAATTTTTTGTTCTGCAGCACACGCCGGCTATAGAGTCAACAGTTAAGGGATATAGCAAGAACAACCTATCCCTTAACTGTTGACTGTATTGACAAAGTATGCTGCAGAAAAAGAAAAAAATCGCCGGCCGGTGTGGCAGGAGATTCTGTCCCCCGCCGGAGATTATGTTCCCCCCCCCCCCCCCCCCCCATACGGCACTGCTGTGTACAAACATCTTCCGATAGCGCCCTCTTTTGAATTTACCTCCTCCAGCCCATGTTAATTTTCCATTATGGGGGACATAATCTCCGGGGGACAGATTTCCCTATGACTGCGTAGTGACCGAGGCTCATGGTGCATGGGGGGGATACGTGTATTTTTGTAAAGCATTTTCTTCCTTTTTTGGGGGGCACGCATTCGTTCGCCTTTGTGACAAGGTTAATATTATTCAGAGGGTGACACCAACGTCCGTAAATATTGTTCACTGTACAAAATAATGTCAGTCTTTGCCAATATGCACTGCCTGTAGTGGGCCCATTATAAAAACTTACAATAATCTATACGATTTGATCTATTTTCTAAATTCATTTTCATCGAGGCTTCCCCGTTTCCTCTGATCTGACGATATCGTGGGTGGATTTACTTCTTCGAAGCCAAGGACGCAGCAAAGTTGATGAGGGTTTGATGAACTTCATCGTACGCCGGGTTGAGACGCTTGGCCACACGGTCCTTCCATGCCGCTAGCTTGGGGTGCTTCGCCAGTACGTCAGTCCCCGGGGGTTGAAACCAAACAATTTGCGTTATCTGTGACCCACACGTATAAACAAAATATTGTCAGCTAAACTATAGAGAGTATAATTTAACCACTGCTTCTTTTCATGAATTAAGTAGGCTAAAATTAATTGCAAAGCTTGGATTTATCGGAAGCAAGTTTCAATCTGAAAGATCACTATCGGTTGCGACAAGTGCTATAGACCATGTGACCTGTGACATCACAATGTTTACAAAAGAGCCACAGAGCCTGGACTTCCTGCAGGCACATTTGTACACAGCTAGCTCAATGGAAGAATACAACAAATCTTATGTTTTATGGAGATTGCACTGTCTGATTTTTCTCAACTTTTGATATGAAGAAAGGGGGGGGAGACATCTCAAAAGCTGTACAGCTTTTGTAAGTTTTAAATTTATGTGAAAATTATGACACAAAATGTAAATTTTCCCATATAGCCTGTGTAGTATCTTGCCCGCCACTCTGTAAACAAAGGTAACATGGTCTATATGGCCGAGTCCTTTTTTTTCAAAGGCCAATAAGAAATACCCCAGAGGGGCGAAACGTCGGGCCGGTATCACTGTTTACATTTATATACCGCATGTATTTTTGGTTTGTATGCCGTTTTCAAAGCTAAGTCTTCATCTTCTTCTTCTTTTTCCTTCAGATAATAAAGTGCGGTGTCAATCCTCCAAACAAAATATTTCCGTCACCATAAATCACTGTTGCTTATTTTGATTGCTGCAATCGAAATATACACACTATGAGAGTGCACAAAAATTAATGTAACCACCTTATTGAGAGATTACAATGTGCATAAATTAACAATGGCTGAGCCTTCAACACACAGCGAATCTCCTTGCATTGTTTTCTCAACAACGCCACTGTCCTCTTTGTTCCTCACCTCTGAAACGGCACAAATGTCCGCTATGCTTATTTCACCACCGCACAGGAATGCACCATCACCAAGAAATGTCTTTTCCACGACTCCAAGAATTTTGCCGTAGTTCTCGTAATCTTTGACGAGCTTTTCTTCATCTGTTGGTTTTCCATGTAGCAATGGATTCAAGATCTTGAAAAAGAAAAGAAAAATATTTTGTGCGAATAACAGTGTTACTTTATTTTAAATCAAGAAAATAGTGCAACTGCAACTGTTAACCCTCTAAAAACATTGCCAACAAGTCGTTGTAGAAAATTAGGGCTCAAAAACATTATAAACAACACAAAACTTGCAGAATAATAGCATTGATAATGAAAACGTATAAAGGTTTTAAGTCAATGTGTGTTGATTAGAGAGCAATTAAATGTTATCACTGGGAACCGCCCCACAAATAAAAAACACCAAAAACCAATAAAAAAAACACACCACACAATTCCACTATAATATGCCTAATAATTTTAATTTAATAACCAGTAATTCTGTTATTAGAAATGAGTTTTCCATTTTACTTGAAGTAAACTGTGCATTTCAACTGACGAATAGTCTTGTATTTGATATATCAATCCTCGAGTCTGAGTCTGAGTTCTCAGTGTCAATAGTCCGAGACCAATTCCAGGGTAGGTCGTGCTCTGGGTCAGAGTAATGAGTTACTAAGGTCGAGTCAGAGTCACGAGTCATAAAGGACGACGAGTAAGAGTCAAAAAGGTCGAGTCAGGGTCACAGGTCACAAAGGTCAAGTCAGAGTCAAAGTCAGAGTCAGAGTCATGAGTCACAAAGGTGGAGTCAGGGTCCGAGTCAGAGACATAAGTCACAAAGTTCAAGTTAGGGTCCGAGTCAAAGTCAGAGTCAGAGCAACGAGTCACAAAGGTCAAGTTAGGGTCCGAGTCAAAGTCAGAGTCGTGAGTCACAAAGGTCGACGAGTCAGGGTCCGAGTCAGAGTCAGAAAAAAAAGTCACAAAGTTCAAGTTAGGGTCCCAGTCAGAGTCAGAGTCATGAGTCACACAAAGGTCAATTCAGAGTCAGAGTCAGAGCAACGAGTCACACAGGTCAAGTTAGGGTCAGAGTCAGAGTCAGAGTCACAGCCACGAGTCACAAAGGTCAAGTCAGGGTCCGAGTCAGATTCTGAGTCAGAGAAACGAGTCACAATGGTCAAGTTAGAGTCCGAGTCCGAGTCCGAGTCCGAGTCCGAGCAACGAGTCACACAGGTCAAGTTAGGGTCCGAGTCCGAGTCAGAGTCACAGCCACGAGTCACAAAGTTCAAGTTAGGGTCCGAGTCAGAGCAACGAGTCACAAAGGTACAGTTAGAGTCCGAGTCCGAGTCCGAGTCCGAGTCCGAGTCCGAGACAGAGCAACGAGTCCACAGGTCAAGTTAGGGTCCGAGTCAGAGTCAGAGTCCGAGCAACAAGTCACAGAGGTCAAGTTAGGGTCCGAGTCAGAGTCAGAGTCACAGCCAAGAGTAAGGTTGAGTCAGGGTCCAAGTAAGAGTCGGAGTCACAAAGTTCAAGTTAGGGTCCGAGTCAGAGTCACAAAGTTCAAGTTAGGGTCCGAGTCAGAGTCACAAGTCAAAAAGGTTGAGTCGGGGTTCGAGTCAGACTCAGAGTCACGAGTCACAAAGGTCAAGTCAGAGTAGAGTCAAGATTCACAAAGGTTAAAGTCGGGGCCATCTTACGAGTCACAACCCCTTTACCTGCTCTTGACAGATTTCCATGCCCCCTTTTCGAAGACCGGTGTGGTGCCAGTCCAGATACTCATTCACTTTCGCTCGGGCCTTCAACTCCGCCGGGTACCAGTGATCGTCAACCTTGTTCTTAGCCGCCAGATACTTTATGATCGAGAAGCTGCACATAGGAATGCATGGAAGAAATTTAACTGTAAGGGGACACTAATGTTTATTGATTAAAGTGTTTTATTTTCTTCAATTGCTCCATTTCCTAATATACACATTTACTTTTCGATTGCCACTTTTCGATCGAATATCACCCCCAAGCTTCCCCTGCGTCCGAAATTCCAAACTTTCCTTGGGTTTTCTGTGAAGATTAAATGCATGCACAATATTGAGAAAAAACACGTATGATACTATTTGTAAAAGTAAGTATTAATGTATAATGAATTTGGTTTTCGGTAACACCATGTGTATATCTACTTGCTAGGTAGATTTTGTTCTTTGAGAACTTGTCTTGCTATTTATTCTACTGCCGCGGAGTAGATTTTTCGGAATTCGGGAGACTTCTCAGTTCTGAAAAGAACTGTCCTGCTTATTATATTAACTACTACCTGGGCGGGAGGTATGAAATCGACCGGGACTACTACTTTCGCTTTGTGGATCGAGGGGACTTCTCGTTATACACTGCCGCAGAGTGAGTTCTTAATTGGTCTCGACGTTTCGACTAGCTTTCTACAGTCATCGTCAGGAGACTGAGTAGTGTAAGACAAGTTGGTCCATTTATAGGAGTTCAGAGGTTAACAAATTTTGTTTGTCTGATAAGTTAAGGGAAATCAATGTTTCAAAAATAGTATTGTTGTAACCCGTCCCCAGGGTAATACGAAATAAAACAGGAAATCAAATTAATGTTTAATTGTTCAAGTATTTTACCATTCGGTGAGAATGAATTCGTCATCCACGATGCTCGGAACTTGCCCGATGGGGTTGATTTTGAGGTAAGCTTCTCCTTGGAGTTCACCTGCGTATTCGAAAACAGTCTCTTTAATAAAACGATGTTGTTTGAAACGCAAGGTTTAGACTCATATTTTTGTACACAGTCATGCGTCTGGGCGGTCTTTTCAATAATGCTTCTCAAAGTTTAAGTATTATGTGAGGTCACAAGGGGCAAGCAAGTTTAGTATTATTACTGAAGTAGACTTGTGGACAAAATAAACCTTATGCACATGACGTCATTTGTGTAGGGCGCCCTCGGCGAGAGGTCAAAAGGAGGTATGTCACTGGCGCCACGCGTACATAGCTGCGCGTTTTCCATTGTTTCGTCGTAGTTTTACCTCTAAGATGGCAGCTTGGTGACGTCAATGCATAAGGTCTATAGCGAAACGGCTCTCTCGCAATATCCCGCGAGACCGCTGCTCTGCACGAGACTACTGCTCTCACGACTGCTGGTCACATCGAAGAGTCGGCAGCCAGCAACTTCGCGCGAGACCAGTTATCTCGCGAGAGCAGTGTGTATTACATTACCAGTACCACGACTCGACAATCACCGCGACAAACATTAACAGTGCAGCAGATAAGCTCTCACAATATAAAAATTGTGCACTTTTTGAGAAAAGCATCAAACTTCTAGTATAGTCAGTTTTAACCATAAGACTTATTTTCAGATGTGAAGTCAAATTTGACATATATGCGGACCATGAGAGGTCAAATCCAAAATGGCCACCAATCCGCCTGCATGGTTTTATGTACAATCACCCTTAATTTTGGAACAGTGTAGAAAAACATTTAAGGTGTCATTTCCAACTAAATGGGGAATGCCAATTCATTTGATGATACAACATATTTTCCCATTGTTTGTCATACCAGGTATAGCATTCCCACTTTGGTCCCATATGGGTCCCAATGATATGGGTCCCATATTAATGGGGTTAACCCATATGGGCCTCTGCGGATCCTGCACCCAAAGTTCATATGGGGCCCATAGGCCCAGATAACCCACATGAGATACATCTGGGTCTCGAGTGGGTCCCATATAGGCCAACATACGGGGCCATGTTGGGCAATCCATATGGGCCTCACCGGATCCTGTACCAATTTACAAAGATTCATATGGGGCCCGTATGGGTAGGTACAGATAACCCATACATGGGTCCCATATGAGCCAACATAATTATGAGGCCCAGATGGGCCCCACTGGGTCCTGTACCCAGGATTCATATTGGATGGCCCAGATAACCCATATAATTAGGGGATACATCTGGGGCCTATCTGGGGAAAACAACCTGGGTATACAATCTGGGTTGTTCCTCAAGTGCACTTGCTACAAGGCCAACTAGGCCAAGAGTGTAGAGATGCCAGAGGCATCTGACTGGGTAATAATAATAATAATAACATTTATAATGCGCACATATCCACCCCAAGGGATGCCCAAGGCGCCTAACAAGGTATATTATTACTCCTGGTCACTGGGCCATTTATTTCATTCCTTAAACCATCTCAGCTCCCTGGGGAGTATGCAGGCTGTGCTGCAATATATGCGCTACTAGGCTAAATCAATCACAAGAACCATCTCTGCCCTCACAGGTACCCATTTTACCCCTGGGTGGAGAGAAGCAATTATAGTTAAGTGTCTTGCTCAGGGACACAAGTGTCACGACCGGGACTCGAACCCACACTCTGCTGAACAGAAACACCAGAGCTTGAGTTCGGTGCTCTAACTGCTCGGCCACGACACGCTATGAAATATTTACCATGGTAATTAGTGTTCACATGCTTAGAGTAATGTAATACAATATTCAAATGATATTTGAACCGAACCAGGTTCAGGATATCTTGTTTAAAGGCACTGAACTTGTTTGGTAATTATCAAAGACTTTCGGTGCTCTTAACCGCTCGGCCACGACACGCCTTGTCCGGGTATGGACAAAAGAATTAACTGGATGACAGCACTCTTTAGATGAGCCGAATTTAGGTCGTAAATAGCTTTTCTGGTCTTCGGGATAGTCATAGTGGTGGTAATTTTATGTAATCTGTTAATCTTTTAAAAAAACTTACTCAAAAAGTGTCAAAATGCAGTTTTAATTTTGTTTTACTTTTATGTCATAATTTACCTTAACCTTGACCTAAATGCATATCCTTGAGTTTTGGTGATCGTGTTACCAAATGAATAAGCACCCCCAATTTAGTTGGAAATGACAACTTAAATGTTTGTTTACAATATTTGGCGTGTTTTTACATTAAAAACGGTGGACTAGCGGACATAGTGGATTTGACATTCCTTAAGTTCATCTATAGCCTCAGAATGACTTGATGGTAACAGAGACTGTCAACTCAACAGTCTCTTGACCAAGAAAGTTGCATCTTTCAGCTGATGCGTTACTGCTTTTCCATGCCTGCGCTACTAAACTAATGCATTGTTATAGACATCAAACAGTTAAGATATATACATTTTAGACCAACAAAATGTGGGTGGGCGCAATAAACTGTTGCCACGGCCGTTACAGTGGTTTTATCCTTCGTTTTATCACCCAATAAACTCACCTTTGATAAAATCTAGAATTTTTTCCGCATACGGGATACCAGTGACTTTGCAGAATAAAAACACACTGCGACTTGGCTGGGAAATATGGTTTCCATACACGGTAAGACCCATGGCGATCACAGGACTGGTGAAGATTCACTGCAAAATCAACATTACCACATTGTGTACATTAAAGAACTATCTGGTTGAATATACCCGACACTCAAGTTAAACTGCCTTTGGTTCAACTAATACATCAGAACCAATTATCCCACATAATTTGCCATTATATGCTATCTGCACTGACTTGATGTGTAAACCCAATGGCACTGCAAGTGAAATACGAATGCAAACTTTCAAAAACGCTTACCTTTTGTTGTTCTCAGACTTCAAGAATACGTAGAATAAAAATTAGTTTCGGATGAGTTTCTGTTAAGAAGACGGTTTGTTCACAGAGTTGGTGTGAGTTTACTTTTACAAACCTCAATGTTATTTAAATGAAAGCACTACTAGTACTAGTCTGTGGCTGTTTCGGCTATGTCACAGCATAGAGAAATTACCCATCTGTGATCGTAGTTATAACCATAGAAAAAGGACATAGGACTGTTGTTGAAATGCCTGCACTAACCTGTCACAACACAATAGTTCATCGAGCGGCCCGCACGTCTATGAATGCAGCAATAATGAATGGTGGCCTTTGTCAAATTTGTATTTTTCTCATTTCACAAATATTTACAAATACTCTGAACCTCACCTTTCAGGTACGTAGTTTTTGTGAGCGTTTTCAAGTGTCCCCTCTTGGGAAGAAAGCTGCACCTTAAACGCCAGTTGTGATTTACTTTTTGTTTACGACCTAGTATTGGTTCTTAGACTTTGAGCCCTTGGTTTTTTGGCCTTTCAAATTCAGCGTGCCGCAATGCGCCGGTAAAAATGGCGCCACAAATACACAGCTGGGCTGCACAACACTGTATACTTCCCATGCTATGTAAAACACGTTGACAGTTTTTACAGCTGTCTCGGCCTCTGGTATTACAATAATGGAATTTATTCGCTGACACTGAGCTTATTTGTTCTTTTCAGTTTGAAGCGCTCATCCAAAACGAACATTAATAACTGGCCAAACTCTGCATCGTGAACATGCTAGACAACAAACTAAAAGGACAATTTTGTTAAAGGACAAATATACCCAAACTACTCCAGGTTGAAAATCTCCAACATCAGGGGCACACTATTGGGCTATCTTTCAACAATCCCCAAAAGCCAAGACCTTTAAATATTTCATTTAGAGAAAAGGTTGGTTTACATTCACTCGTTAAGATTGGCGCGCATGTCCTATTACTTAGTGTAGTGCATCGATAGACTCAGTGATACGCAAGATATTACTAAGACAGGGACTGGTCTTACAGGTCGAATTATTTCAATGGATAAACTTGCAGTGACATATGCTTTCAATTTGTGTGTTATGATTGGTCTGCACCGAAGTGACGTAGTTTGCCAGCTACGAGCAAGTTCGGTGGCTGACTAGAGTCGAGTCAGTCGACTAGACTTTTAGTATCGTTCTTTGCTATTAATGAATTGAAATGATAAAGACTAAATGGAAATTTGGCTACTTTGCCTTTTTGTAAGTCAATAATAAGAGGGCAATACGTTTTGTGCCAAAGAAATTATAATGCACTTCTGTTTATGGTCGAATTAATGTGCTTGCAACTGCGGTGTGCCTATTAGCTGTGTACTAATGCCAAACAGCACACCACAGCAACAAGAGTCCTAAGAAAGTAATGTAAGTGCTGAGTTGTCTTCTCTAAAAGATAAGAGCGCTTGGTGGCAATTATTATACATACACTCTGGTGCTGGTTAAAACTGCTGCCTCATCCAGGAGTCGAAAAGATATAAGTGAGAGAGAGAGTGTGTGTGCAGTCAACTTTTATATACACGTGCGTGAGTGGAGTCAGAGAAACGCATCTGGTGTTGCGTAACGAAAGGAATGCATGAGGGCCGCCTGGGCGATTTTAATGGAACAAAGAAACATTCTGAAAGGTCTACTACAGACTTAACCATAGATGTCAATCGAGCAGTGCATGGATGAACTAGTTAGTCCAACCATGGAGGAAGAATGGTCCAACTGGATCAACCTAGCTAAGGAGCATCACATTGTCAAGATGGCGGTTAGGATATTAGCTGAACTTCCTCGTCAGGTTAACAAAAGAACCAGTTTTCGCCCTTATCTTGACTCTAGTATTAGATCATTTGGTCAATGGATGATTCATTTCAATTGGGAGGAAACCTTCACAAATTTGTCAACCGTTCACCTAGTCGACAAATTTTTATTTTAACTCACTAATGCTTATCAACATCATTTTCCACTAATTACCCGTAAGCGTCGTAGCTGGGATAAGCCGTGGATTACTAGGAGCATTATACAACTCATTGAGCAACGCCAAAGAGCTTTTTCTAACAAAGAAAGTGACTCAGTATTGTGGCGTTCCTTACGTAACAAGGTTAAGCGAGCCATTGATGAAGCCAAATCAAGATTCTATCACACTTCTGTTGCATCTCTTAAAACTAACCAACCTGCACGCTGGCATCGTCAAATTCAGAATCTTTGTAATATCAAACATAAGCCCTCTAGCATGCCTGGAGCTGCAGTTGATCCATCGGCCACGGCTGAGACCATAAACAATCATTTTACCAATATCTGTAGCCAGTTACCAGCTCTGAACTATGAGAGCTTACCTTCATACCTACCAGCTAAACCACCACCGCCTTTAATATACCGTTGTCAGGTTCTTAAAGCAGTTAACAAGCTTAATCCAGTAAAGGCGGGTCATCCCACGGATCTACCTGTGCGACTCATCAAAGAATTTTCAACAGAATTAGCAGGTCCTCTAGCACAGTTGTTTAACGCTTGCATATGTGATGGTGTTTTCCCTGACACCTGGAAGACTGCCACAATTATTCCAATCCCGAAAGTAAAGAATATTTCCTCTCTTGATCAACTACGCCCAATTTCATTAACTCCAATCTTTGCTCGCATTTTTGAATCATTTATTGCTAGATGGATTCTTCAGGATATTTCTTTAAAGTTAGATTCACAGCAGTATGGCAATATTAAGGGCTGTTCTACGACGCACTACCTAATTGATATGATCAACTATTTGCTAGAGGGCCTTGATAAACCAGGACACTATGCACAGCTCAGTACTGTAGACTTTACTAAGGCATTTGATCTTGTAAATCACACAGTAGTCATTAAAAAACTCTTAAACCTAGGAGTCAGACCGTCCATAGTTCCCATCGTCTGCAGCTTTCTTACTGGTCGTACCCAGAATACCAAGGTTGATGGTTGCATTTCTTCTAACAGGTTCATATCATGTGGCGTACCACAGGGTACTAAACTGGGTCCGATTCTTTTTCTGGTCCTTGTTAATGACGCAGCCGCTGATTGCTGCAGACGATGGAAGTATGTGGACGATCTTACACTTGGGGAAATTGTCAAAATCGGTGAAGAACAAAAATTGCAAAATCACTTGGACAACCTTACTGTTTGGTGTGCTGATAATGATGTTTTACCCAAACCCTCTAAATGCCAGTGTATGATTATTAGTTTTTTAAAGCGTCAAGTGCCTATTTTACCTCTTACCATTAACTCTGTGAAATTAAATCTTGTTACTCATGTAAAATTACTAGGGATCACTATTCAGAACGACCTTAAGTGGAATTTGCATGTAACTGAAATTGTCTCGAAAGCCTCTCGTAGACTTTACACTTTGGTCATACTTAAGAAAGCCAGAGTTAATGTTGCTGATATTGTTGCAGTTTACATTTGCTACATTAGATCAATTTTAGAATATGCTTGCCAAGTGTGGCACACATCAATTACTGTTAACCAGTCAAACTACATTGAACAAGTACAGAAACGTGCTTGTCGTATCATTTTGAGGCAGAAGTATTATTCGTATTCTCAGGCTCTGTTGAGACTTAATTTGTTATCTTTAGAAGCCAGGAGGTACAACCTTATGCTTAAGTTTGGGAAAAAACTTGCTGAATCTGACAAATTCCGTCATATGCTTCCTTTTCGCAATGAAAATATTGTGGATAAATACCAACTTAGATCAGGCAAGAAACTGGAGCTTGTCATACCCAAGTGTAAAACAGAGCGCTACAAAAGATCTGCTATTCCTTCGCTTGTTCAAATTTTAAAGTAACTTCATATAATGTTTGTTTTGTAATGTTTTTACAATTGTAGCTAATTTTGCCTTTTTTGTATTGTGCAATTTATGATCCTCACTTTTAATATTTTGTAATCTTATTGCATATAGCCTTTTTAAGACTTGTTAATTTGAATTGTTTTCGGCCTATATCGGCTGCTTTAATTCGAATGTTTTTACAATAAACCATATATATATATAGGATTATAACTTATAAGCTTGGAGGCCTCCATGGGTAATACTTGTTGTTGCCATATTTTGACGACTCAATAGACTAAAACGCGTTCGAGCGAAACATAGACCACGCATGGGTGATATGGCAAACTTACCTAAAAGGTCAGCACCTGAACTTGCTCTAGATCAGCTGCAACAGTTAACTGGTCTCTTACTTTCGGTCGTTAACTGTACTTTCGGTTGTGTGCACAAGGGTTGTATTTAATGCTGTTTAATTCACTATGGTTGTGTGTGTATATAATAGTATAATTATAACTACGAATTTCCGTCCATGTAAATTGGGATGCGAGGTCAAAGGTACACCTGACAAGCGGGCAAGGCCGGTATCAGGCGTTAATAACGAGCGTGTGACGTCATCATGCGATGAAGATTAGGACGTACTAGCAACACCATTAGGACTAGTCGGAGCCGGAGCGAACTTTCACTTTCGTATTATACTACAGTGTACAACACAGAGGAAGAGTCATATATAGGGCTACTTCAAACCATGCAATTATTCACTAGAACTACATGTATTCTCCACAAACAACCGGAAGTCTTGAATGAACCAAAACCTTTAGAGGATTTTGACCCCCAGTGTGTCAAACGGTCAGTTGGAACGAGTTGAAGAAGTCGTATGACGGCGCTACCTGACGAAATTGTTACCCACAATTCATTACGGGCAAGCTCCATTACATAATTTCCGAGTTTGGCCTCAAAAACTCGGAAAGTATATACATTCTTTTTACTGAGTGGATGTGCTTAAATTGATTTACTTGGGTCATTAAGCTTATGGATGGGCAGTTAATTTGCCTCGGGCAGTCAGCAGCACTACTGGTTTGTGCATGATCCAATTCAGTCCACCGATTGGAAAAGGAATCAAATGGAGATAACACGTGTGAGTGGTCAGACGAAAAGGATGTTTCATTTAGCCATTTTCTTTAACAGAGCTTTCCCGTAATGTCACTGTGTTGAGGACAGAATGACCGAGAACAAAATCCAGTGACACCAGTATCAATGAAATAATGATGGGTCAATCCATGTTTGATTACGGTATAAATGTTTGAGTTGTGCAGACAAAGTCCGTACAACTACGCGAGGTCACACTCCATACTAAGTTCATCAAAGGTTAAGTGAATTACCAAATATAGATTTTAGTTTTACACCATATGAAATTATTATACAGTAGTTCAGTTTTGGAAAAAAATCATTTTTGTGCCTTTCTATATATATTTTACATTTATTTATTTTCTTTAACAATAATGGTCTTCAGGAACGCCCACATGAATAGGTCACGTGGCTGACGTGGCTGGATACCTTCTGCAACGTCACATGCGTATTAGAATTAATTAAAGAAGTGAGTTTTTTCCAATAGAAATATAGCATACTTATCATGCCTTTGGAATTGCTCATGAATATGTATATATTCATATAATTGAATTTCATCAGTAAGCTTTCAGACGAAAAATAAACATTGCTAGTTTTATCTTTACCAATCCTGTATAATACATTTAATGTAAATGCGGTGGACTGGCCGCGGTGCTAGCTCGGTCAACAATAATCTCCATTATTTGCCGTATTGATTAATGCAAATTAATGCCAATATGCAGACTGTACAAATTCTTGCCAAGTGGGCACCGTCGGTGTTTGTAATACGTATTAAACAATATTCTGTAAGTTCACTAGATTTTATACATTTTGTATTACATTATCTTAGTTTTTCTTTGCAAGTTTCACTTCTCTAAAGATATGTCAGTTGGATTTACTTCTTCGAAGTCATGGATGCATGAAATTTGAAAAAATCTTGGTGAACTTCATCGAACGCCGGGTTGAGACGCTTGATCACTCGGTCCTTCCATGCCGCTAGTTTGGGGTGCTTCGCCAGTATGTCAACCCGTTGAATGGGAAAAATGTTCATTATCTATGACCAAAAAAGACATATAACAAAATGATCAGATAGAAAACAAATTATAGACAATGGCTTATTCAACCACTGCAGTCTTTTCATAAAAAATATTGTTTACTCTTGATGGAATCACTTTATATAATTAAACCCTCCTCTGAGTCAAGGTACCAAGAAATCAATCCACTATTGACTAATTAAGCCATATCTCCAAAGTGTAATGACCTAGGGGAGTCAAATTCCTTGATTTCCTAGACTGGACTATTCCACATATCTAAGGGGGGGGGGGTCAGGTCCCAGTGAGAGTTTTTTTCTTAGAGGCAGCAAACTATTTGGTGTTTTAATAGACCCCTTCCCTTGACCTTGTGGCAGCCTCCCACTGTACCCCGACTCTCGGAGGTACCAATATCCACACCATTTTGTGCATTTCCCAACATATTGTTGTATCTATACGTGACTTCTGTCTACCTCCATGCATAATCCTATAGACAACTGAACATGTGAAGAAGACACTTAGATGTCATCATTATTGGGAAATGTACAATTAAAAATATATATAGATCTTGGAAGGTGTGGATATCAATATTGGTACCCTCGAGCGTCGGGGTATATTGGGAGGCTGCCATTTCTTAGTGATAAATTAGCATCGCGTCAGCCTTCAACGCACATATTTTATACACAAATTAAAAACAATATCCTTGCATTTTGACCTCCATCACTTTTCTCTCGGTTCCTCACCTCCGAAATTACACAAATATCCGCTATGGTTATCTCATCACCGATTATAAACGCATCATCCCCAAGAAATGTCTTTTCCACGCGTCCAAGTACTTCATCAAGATACTCATAATCTTTGACGAGCTTTTCTTCATCTGTTGGTTTTCCAAATAACATTGGGTTCCAGACCTTGAAAAAGTGGAAAAACACCATCTTTGAGAAAAACATGTCCACTGTATTTGAAGTCCTGACGTCGACAGTGTTAGTGAATTGGTATCAAGAAGTGGAGATGAGGGCTGACACGTCAAACAAAGCCAGCTTTGGACCAGTAAGAACTTGAATCTTGCAAGAATCCTTTGGGTCGGTAGAAAGCCGAATGCTCATTTGACCCGTCACATCAAAGACAATATTAACATTGCCCCTAAAGAGGGTTAGTAGCTACAGACAAATCTTAATAGCGAAGTAAAAAAGTAAAATGAAGTTTTTTTCCCCAATTTTTTTTTTGACGTTTGTTTAGAAGCGGTTTTTAGAAGGAGACCAAAAACAATTTATTCGACAAGTTGTTCCAATTCTTAACAACTCGATGCGAGAAGCTGTGTGAAGTCTGCAGTGCTGTTTGTAAAGCTTCTTGATATATCAACTTAATATAATTGCTTCTCTCCACCAAGGAGTAAGTGGGTACCTGTGAGGGCAGAGATGGTTCTTGTGATTGGTTTAGCTTGGCGCGCTACATACTTGGCAGCATAAACTGTATACTCAACAGGGAGCTGAGATGGTTTAAGGGATAAAACAAACGGCCCCCAGTGAACAGGGGTAATGTTGGTGCGCTGGGATGATGAGCGTCACTAATTGACGGATTTAAGCGCTATAAATTAATATAAGAAGCCATTTTTAGTATTCATTATTATAGAGCTCATCAATTAGTAACAAAAATCGAAATATTGTGCGGAGGATTTTTAATCTGAAATGTTTACTTCTAATCTGACTTTATGTCAGATAATCGAGAAAAGTAAGGGCTTTTAAACGTGCACAAGATCCCTGGCTGAAGAAGAACCCAAAATTGTGTACTTTATTGTCGAAAAACAAAATGCCTTGTAGTAAGGTTGTATATAAGGAACAACTAAGTTCGTACTCTTCACCTGCTCGTATCTGACTGTCGATACCCCCTTCCGGAGAGCAGTGTGGTGCCAGTCCAGATACTCATTCACTTTCGCTCGGGCCTTCAACTCCGCCGGGTACCAGTGATCGGCAACCTTGTTCTTAGCCGCCAGATACTTTAGGATCGAAAAGCTGTACAGAGGAATACATGGACGGAATTTAACTGTATGGTGAGATTGATGTTTAGTGGTGAGGTTGTTTTTCAATATAATGTTTTTGTGTGTGTTGCAGTGTTTGTTTATTTGATTGTTTGTTTGGTTGGTTATTGGTTTGTTGGGTTGTTTGTCTGTTTGTTGGGTTGTTGGGTTGTTTGTTTGTTTGTTTGTTTGTTTGTTGGGTTGTTTGTTTGTGCCTGCGGCCCCAAAACAAAGCCCCAGCCCCATGTCAAACTTGTTCCACTTAGGCCTACTACAATACTAGTGTCTGATCGGGTACAGATTGTTGTATTTTTGCATTGCCTCAAAGTGTGGTCCATGGGGGGAAAAGGGGTAACTTTTGTGGAATGGCACTTCAGATTCCAAATTATTGCTTACCATTCAGTGAGCGTGAAGTCATCATCAACGATGCACGGAACTTTCCCGATGGGGTTGATTTTAAGGTAGGCCTCTTCTTTGTGCTCCACTGCGAATTCAAAAACCGTTTTATAATTAAAATACTATGTGAAACTGATGCAAGGTTTAGACTCATATTTTCGGACACAGATCAAGTCGCTCGATAGTCTCAAACGACAAATGTTTAACAATATTTCTCACTTCAAATTGATGTTGAGGGCGCTTTTATTTGACTTAACACAGAGCTGTATATTGAGAGAGTTGCGACAACTTGCGACAAGTAGCCAGTTTGTGGCAACAAAAATAACTGCATAGGCGAATAATACAGGGTGCCAGACTAGTCTGTCCAGTGGGTGCTGCATTATTGGATCGAAAATGTCGTCCAGTAACCACGTGACTGAAGAAAACTGATCACTCTATGTCGTAACTCTCACAGCTCTGACTTAACATCAAAAAGCAGACATCTTAGACCTTTGTATTGAACCAACCGACTTCGTCTCCGGCAAAGGCCGTCAGCTGCAACCAACAACATTGAGGAATGACAGTTTGCGGCTTTCAAGCCATAGTCACTGCTAGCTACAGCCATTAATTCGGATATGACCTCAGTTATTAAAAAGACAAGCACAATAAAACAGCATCAAAAATAGAAGATATTGTTGTGAAGGGCGCTTTGGGGTTAAGCCTATAGCAACATTCAAGGAATATTACCAGAGACGTCTTCGTCAAGGAGTGGGTCGCACCGCTGAAGCCTGGGCGTTGAAGGGAACTCAAAGGAGAGACACAGCACACAGGATGGTTTCAGGAATACGACTGGCGTGGCCAGGGCTTGCATCGTGCTGGTGCGCGCCCCGGTCACGCCTGACTGGTTTATTCTTACTCTTTCATGTTGCGTAATCGCACATTACTACATTCCTTCCCGTTTTATTATTTTTTCGTTTCTTTCCTTTTTTATGTTAGTAAGTGCGAATGCTTTATTACTTTTTACACATTGCACAACGAGTAAATGAACATACAGACGGTCTTATGTAGATTAAAGACACGAAATCAAAAAAAGGAAATCAAAAAGCTTCACAAGAAAAACTAAAACAAAACAAAACAAGAATATATCAATCAGTCCCCATTTGGCAAATTTTGTGGGTTCGTTCATTTAGAAGAAAAGGCACTGCTGCTGGATGTGTTTTGGAAGCTACGACACTAAGGGAGCGTCTCAAAATGTATACAGGGCACGCTCTGGACGCGACGGAACGTTCCTTTGGGTATAGGCCGCGATTCACTGGACCGTCAGAACGTACGTTCCGCTGGATTCCAACATTGTGCCAATTAAGCCGAACGTTCCTTAAAAATGAAAGAGGAATGTGCAGTTTTAGAACATTTTTAGCAGTGTCATACCGGGTAGGGTTGAGCAGACATTTCCCCCGGCTTACATGTTCCGTCCGCTCATCTTCGTAAGACACCAACGCTATTAAATATTGTTCACCTTTTGTTTTCATTTTTCGGTTCGTTTGTTTATTTGTTCTTAAACAATTTAAGGTCAAAATATTAAGGGAGTCCAATCTATGTAATGCACAACTCTGTGAACTGTAGAGAGTTAATGTTTTGATAATAGTAATCAAATAGCATTCTTATTACATTTTAATGTTGAAATGTCAAATAAGCAAACTCAAATACGTTATGTGTATTTTAAAACCTATACCGCGGCACTGAAATCATATGATCAAACAACAAACGAAATCGACGCTTCTTTTATTGATAATTTATTAACCAACTCACAAAAAGCGGGTATGCTGTTTTGTTTCAAATTAAATAAAATGCCAACCGCATAATTAAACATGCTTATAACGATAAAAACAATCCTAATTACTGCGCGAAATCAAGTCCTGTAAAATGGTCGGCCATTTTTCAGTTCTAATACATGTACATAAACGTGCAGGTACTAATTCTACTATAATCGCGTCGCGTTTATGTTAGTGTCAACCCTCCTATATACCCTTGCTCCTTTTCACATTTGAGTCACGTCACCCGGGCCCGCAGAACGTCCCACAGGAACGTTCCTATACACAAGAGAATATTACGCGTTAGCATTCTAAACGTCTCAAGGAACGCTGTGGCGCCGCGGTGGTCCAATGGAACCAGTCTATGTACACTTTTATACTGGAATACTCTACCGATCCAACAGGAACGTTCCTACCGTTCCAAGTTCTTACACAAGATAACATTACGCGTTAGCATTCTAAACGTCTCAAGGAACGCTGTGGCGCCGCGGTGGTCCAATGGAACCAGTCTATGTACACTTTTATACTGGAATACTCTACCGATCCAACAGGAACGTTCCTACCGTTCCAAGTTCTTACACAAGATAACATTACGCGTTAGCATTCTAAACGTCTCAAGGAACGCTGTGGCGCCGCGGTGGTCCAATGGAACCAGTCTATGTACACTTTTATACTGGAATACTCTACCGATCCAACAGGAACGTTCCTACCGTTCCAAGTTCTTACACAAGATAAACATTACGCGTTAGCATTCTAAACGTCTCAAGGAACGCTGTGGCGCCGCGGTGGTCCAATGGAACCAGTCTATGTACACTTGTATACTTGAATACTCTACCGATCCAACAGGAACGTTCCTACCGTTCCAAGTTTTCTTTAGCGAGTTGAGAGGATACCTAAGTTGCACCTGGATTATTATTTTTATTTTAAAGAATAATAATGATAAAAATAGATGAAACATACAATGATTTGACACTAAAAAGTATTTATATCTATCTATGAATGTCATTGTGTGATTTTGCATAGTTTGTTTCACTAATAATTATACACTCACTTTTTAACAAATCTATCTTGTGGTCCGTGTACGGGATACCGGTGACCTTGCAGAATATATAGACACTGCGACATGGTGGCGATAACCGGATGCCATACACTGTCAAGCCCATGGTGATCACAAGATTGGTCGAGGGTCAACTGCAATAATCAACATCAGTACACGTTGTACAATACGGTACAAATGGAATAATTTTCTCATTTCATTTAAAGCACATTATGTCGCATTGCTAATTGTGAAAGACCAGTATATCGACACTTGATGTGACACAACATAATTATACATGAATTTATGAAATAACAAACCTGTTAAAGTTTAAGCTCAATCGGTCATTGGAGTCACGAGACAAAGTGGGGAAAACCTTAAAATAATGTTCTTATAGTTTTCAAACATTGAGTTTTTTGACTCGCGAGTTCAAAACTAATTATTTTACTCATTTCTCGAAAAGTATAGCATTTCAAGCAAAAATATTTCAAAGGGAGTTTCCTACCACGATCATCTTTATACCATGTAAGTTGTTTGCAAATCTGTGAACATTTATATTTTTACTCTTACCATAGTGTTATACACACCCTTTAAAGGTAGAATCACATATTTGATTTTGAAAATACCAAAAACAAAACACTAACTATTAACCAACCATCAAACACCCAACAAACAAACGAAAAGCAAACCTCAACACCCCACCCCAACACCCCATCCAAAAAACATACAAAACCAAAACATAAAATGGAATCAAGAACTCGAAATCATGAATTGTCTGCGTTGTTCAGGGGTAGGTTATATTGAACGCTACAGGTTTGTTTATGGATCGGGTCTGAGTTTACTTTAATTACAAACTGCAGTCTATATGACAAAAGTACCTCCGAGCTTAGAGAGGTATTGTCTGCATAGTCTGCCATATTTAGGATAACTCAATAATAATAATAATAATAATAATAATAATAAACGGCTTTTATATAGCGCCCTTAACCCTGAAAAAGGGTCCTGAGGCGCTTTACAAAGGTTGTATAGGAACAATTTAAGAAATAGGCCTATACTGAACAATTTAAGGTAAAACAGATTGAGAAATACTTACGAAAAAACGCACTCTACAATGATGCGAAGTGTCAGTCACAAACGACATGACTTAGGCAGATGAGAAACTTTCAAAAGCCAAAAAGCCCAATTAATAAAGTTGGATTAAAAAAGAAAGACATTTTACCCCTCATAATGAACAACACACAATTAATTATTAACAATGGAAAGTTTTAAGTTTTGCTTTAAAAAATTTCACAGATGATGCAAGCCTGATATGTCATCTCATGCAAGACTGCTGGGCCGGGATCGCTAAAAAAAATCACTTTTGTACTTACCTACTTCAATGTCACAAAATGGTCCTAACTCATCGAGTAGGTGATTGAATGTGGCATTAATTTGCAATGCCAACAAGTTAAGTATACACATGTACATGTACATGTACATGTACATGTATTCCATTTTGTGTGCATGCACTTTGACCCATGCTGACGGTATGGGTATTTGAACACCTACAAAAAGTACTGTTAGTGTCGCAAAAAAACAAAACAATGGGAGAGGGTTGGGGCTGACAATCTTACCCTTGATTTGAGGAGACTTCAAAGATTAAGGTCAATGTATAATGCCATGGGACAGTTTGTTGTACAAACCAATAGCATTAACGTTGGCTGTTTGTTTTTGCCGTTCAGGGTGCACCCCACTATTAATAGGGAGTAAACAGAGCGTCGGCCTCATTTATATTTTGTAGGCTCCCAAATATTCTATATTGGACAGATTTGAGAGTCAAACAAATGAGGTACCGTGTATAGATTGTATTGTGGGGGCTGTTCCAACTTAGGTAATTTAGATGACATAGACCCTGAAAAATTGTCCCATTTGCCCAGAGGTGTAGGGACTCGGACATTAATATCAAAATTGATGTTCGGACGTTTGAAAACTTACACCGTTGTATTTTTGGAGGGAGAATAACTCGATGAGCCTTTGGGAAAACCAATGTCAATTTGAGCAATGGATAAAGGTTCAAGAGTCAATGGATAAGTTTCCCTTTACAGTAAAAAGTTGTGAGACTTCTACGTATTTATTTTGATGTTTTCAATTTTTGATTATTTAGCATTTCGCACTGTAAGCTATGGGAGTCTATTTTAGTGGGGTGCACCCATCCTTTGCGCCGTAAGTCGACGGGAGACAACGCCCTCTGTCGGTGAAATGCGGCACACGGGCTAGAACGGCACGAGCCCGCCGACAAGTAGGGCTTTTACTAGAGACTGTCACAATTAGCCCTATGAGTTAGCTGGAGTTTATTATATAATAATACAAAACGGTAACACAGTTAACTTCCGAGATAAAAAAGAGAGAAAGTGTTGTCTTCTCCTAATTTCTTTTATTTTAAAAAGACACTCCTCCAGCTATTCATAAATAATTAAACATTATGATCATTATCTTATCAGTCCTACACAAAGCTTGTGTACTTGCGACCACTTATATAATAATAGCAATAGTGGCTTCTTATATAGCGCTCATATCTGTTCCTTTAGCAACGCTCAAGGTGCTTCAATATTCAGTATTTTCAAGGTATGTGGAGCTATGTTTTTGAAATACGAGACCTATTCCTTGTATACAAAGCACCATGTAATGGGTTACAAGGTGCTGTGGCCAATATGCAGCCAATCAAACCAGGAAGTGCACTGGGTTCTTTTACGTGCATTACACAACACACGGGACCAACAGCTTTACGTCCCATCCGAAGGACGACGCAGCAATAATTGTTAAGTGTCTTGCTTAGTAAGGACACAGGACTGGGCTGGTGTCACGACCGGGTTTGGAACCCACACTCTGCTGATCAGGAACACTAGAGCTTGAGTCTGGTTTTCTTATCCGCTCGGCCACGACACGCCATATAAACCAATCAAAAATCAATGATGGCGTGTCGTGGCCGAGCGGATAAGAAAACCAGACTCAAGCTCTAGTGTTTCTGATCAGCAGAGTGCCGGTTCCAAACCCGGTCGTGACACCTGTGTCCTTATAATATTAAGCAAGACACTTAACAATTATTGCTGCGTCGTCGTCCTTCGGATGGGACGTAAAGCAGTACCTCAACTGAGCAGATATTTTAGATCAATGCTCTCCCAGCTCAGTAGTTTTCAATGGCGATTCCTATAGCTTCCAGCATGCAACTTTGTAGTTGAAACATCTCATCATCAGGCACTGAGGTCGGTTATCAAATCAAGGTCGACCAAACAATGGACAGCACAGACACAACATACATGACAGACGAAATGGAAGGGGCAGCTGGTGTGATTTTCCAATCGTCTGAGCATCAATCTTGAAAAATTTCCCTACACCTCTCGGCAAATAGGACCATTTATTTCAGGGCCTAAGTCATCCAAAATACCTCAAGTTGGAAGTCAACAGCCCCCAGGTCACACTTGAGCAACATTTTTACACTGTACACATTTTAGTGGACTCTCAAATCTGTCTAATACGGCCTACAAAACATTAATGAAGCCGACGCTCTGTTTTCTCTCTATTTAGTGGGGTGCACCCTTACAGCTGACTGGATGGGATGGAATTTGTTTTTGTGAGTCCAGAGGCTCTTATCTGATGTTTCAAAGAATTTGAAACTATGTTAACTCTAAACTAATTACCATGCTAAAATTAATACAAAACGGACAGTTGAAAACAGTCCGATTGTGTAAGCATGTGATTTTTTATCCGATGGTGATACGCAGGGTTTTAATAATGTACCCACGCGTATATTGGTTTCCGACATTTAAGAGGTCGTTTAGAATGGCAGAATTCCAAAACTGATCACTAACAATCTCGTGGTTTGATTTCTTGGACTGCACCATCACCATCGAAGCTGACCATGGCGACTTCTCCAGTTACTTCGTTTCCCTCTCTATGCTCTCGCTTGCTTTGCATCTTCACGAGGGCTTCATCAATGTAGTAGAAGAACATAGAAACACATAGTAGAGTTGTGAGGCCATATAGCTTGTAGGAGACACATACAGATGATGGGAAACTGCTTGCAAATGATAAGGTATATCCGATGGAAGTGAAGAGATATACCGCTGAGAAGACCGGTCCTTGGTTGTTTGGGAACAGCACACTGACAAATACTGCAGGGTTCAACATCGAGAGTGTGTTTTTGTTTTTGGCAGTATTATAGCGGCAGCAGGGCAGCAGCAGCGGCAGCAGCTACAACAATAAACTGACAACAAAACAGGTAGCAGTAGCGGCAGCAACGACAGCAGCTGCAGCCGCTACATTAAAGACAGCAACACATCAACAATGAACAACGAACAACGAACAACGAACAACGAACAACGAACAACGAACAACGAACAACGAACAACGAACAACGATTGATGTAGTCGTTGTATTCGTTGTTGTTGATGTTGTTGTTGCTGTTGCTGTTGCTGTTGCTGTTGCTGTTGCTGTTGCTGTTGCTGTTGCTGTTGCTGTTGCTGTTGCTGTTGCTGTTGCTGTTGTTGTTGCTGTTGCTGTTGCTGTTGCTGTTGCTGTTGCTGTTGCTGTTGCTGTTGTTGCTGCTGCTGTTGCTGTTGCTGTGGCTGCAGCAGTAGCAACAGCAACAGCAACAGCATCAGCAACAACAACAACAACGAATACAACGACTACATCAATCAGAGCGTTAACTTTCCACGGTACATACATGTATGATTGTATGCAATAATAACACCAACTTCACATTTAATCCCCATTAGATAAAATCAGCCAGCTCTGCTAAGTAACTGTCGAATTGGATTTGCTTGTACTTGCATCAGATGCAAAATTACTCTATAATTGAAAATTTACAAAACACATTTGCAGCTGAAGCACAATCGAATATTTGATATTAGGCCTAATTAAAACACGTTTAAAGGCACTGGACACTATTGGTAATTACTCAAAATAATTGTTAGCATAAAAACTTACTTACTTGCTGTTGACTATAAAACATTGTGAGAAACGACTCCCTCTGAAGTAACGTAGTTTTTGAGAAAAAGGTAATTTCTCACTCAAATAATAAAAGACTTCTGAATCAGTGAAGCCTTTTATTATAGGCATCTGAAAGCACACAAATTTATGCAACAGGGGTGTTTTTTCTTTCATTATTTTCTTGCAACTTCGATGACCAATTCAGCTCAAATTTTCACAGGTTTGTTATTTTATGCATATGTTGGGATACACCAAGTGAGAATACTGGTCTTTGACAATTACCAAAGGTGTTCAGTGCCTTTAAAACATTGCAAATTTTTGCTAGTCACTACACAACATGTATACTGGTACCTCGAATCTGTATCGTCCACACTGCATCACACAAAGCCAATGCTACTGCCAGTAAGTACAGATGCCATCTCTCTCCTGAGTCAGGGTTCCAGACCAAGCACATGACCATGACGGCAATGTTTATCGCAGCTGTCCAGGTAAATAACGCCAATCTACCGAGCACCTTCCTAATCCATCCTATTGCCACTGTGAAAACTGCATCCGCTGTTGCAAACGTCATAATGACGTAACCGACCATGTGAATGCCTTGCGTGCAACTAACGAAAGACTGGAATTATTAATAAATATATTAAACAAATATTCATCAGAAGGGAATTCAACAAGTCTGGACCATGATCTAGCTCAGAAATCATTAAAAATAAACGTTTTTAAAATTAACCCTTTTAAGGAATGTTTTTTTTCTTTCTGGTGTGTTTATGGAAATATGTTACCGATTTTGAAAGTTGCCTGCAGCAAAGAAGTCCGCAATTTCAAAAAGGTTGTAAAACTTATTTTATTTCCTTTGTTTTGTTAGAATTGCTTCTTTTTTTGTTAAATCAAAAATTTCAACTGAACAAAACGTACCTTTGTAAAGTCCGCCATTATAAATGAATAGAACATGCCGATATACACAGCAAACGGTGTTAGCATCAATAGCTGTGGTCTTTTTAATGCTCGCAGTGTAGCCAGCCAGTTAGTCTCCTCTTTGTGCGTTATATCTACTTCTTCAGCAGACACAGCTTTGTACATCGGCTTGATGTCATCGATAAAGAATACGCCGACGAGAGGCGCCAAAATTAACCCGCTCGTTGAAAAGCATGCTAAGAAAATGTGAATGATATAATCAGGTGGTTTGACCGCCCCGACGGCCTCTTGTGGCATATCGGCACCGCAGTCCCTCGCACCGCATCGAGCCACGCTGAAATTGTACATCTTAAAGACGCCATCTTCGGATACGTTGTTCATCATCACAGTGGAAACCAGAAACGTTGAAATGATGTACGCTATTTGCCACGAGGTATTGAGCAAGCCGAGATATCGACTTGTGAGCACCTCAGACCGCTCTTCACTGGTGGTAACCCTGGCTTTGTCCTGAGCAAGGGTGTGCAAATAAGTCGACACCGCCGCCCAGTTTGGTCCAGTGGCAAGACCGCAGATGATCGCCGACGGGATTATCGTATAAAACCGCGGGAAAAAGTTAGAAACTGCGTACAGACCAAAGGCTAGTGAGCCAAGAATCATGGTTTTCTTCGTGCCGAGTTCCCTGATCATTACAGGAGATATAAATAGACTTGACAAAGTCATTGAAGCGTAGAGACAGCTCAGGCTTGCAAGGCCAAGCCCTCTGGAGGGGTTTAAGCTGCTCTGCATGGACTGTAGGGAGCTGTAGCTAAACGAGTTGAAAGCAAAGACTACGCATACTGCTACGAGGTTTACCGTGTGCCTTCCTATAGTCATACTGAAAATGGAAAAAAGATAATATTAAAATTTTACCAGTTATAAAATCTTGGCTCACACCGTTTTATCTCCCTGGGGGGGGGGGGGGGGGTTGAAAGGGGTTCACATAAAAGCAAACCACTCAATTACTTTGTTCGTACGGAAGCGTATTGTCGCAACATGCATAAACAAAAATCTTTTATCGTGTACGTACTTCGTGTATATAGGCCAACATAATAAGTTATCATGTACGTACACTATAAATCCAAACTTATAATGTACGTACACGATTACTAATCATGTACGTACACGATAACTTATCGTGTACGTATACGATAAATTCTCGTGTACACTAATTGTGTCATCATCCTTCGGCTACGGAGCAGGCGACTACAAGTTTCTTCCAACTACGACGATCTTGGGCAAGTGTTGATATTTGGCTTGGTCGCAGCATGCCTTCATCACCTCCAAACAAGCGTTGAACATAATGTCAGGAATGATGTGCGTTGCCTTCTTGGTCTTCTTTTCCCAAAGGTCGGTGTGTATAGAGCGTATATCTTGACAGGTTCATCATCTGGCATTCGGAGTATGTGCCCAAGGAACTTGAGCTGCCGAGTTCTAATTACACGCTCAATGAGGGTTTGAGTTGGTCATAGTGTAGATAGTGGCATTGGTGACAATGGTCAGTACGCTTGATATTGAGCATAATGCGATAGCAAGAGGTTGCAAAAGCATTTAATTTACTTTCCATGTCTTTGGAGATGACCCAAGACTCACATCCATAGAGGAGAACTGTGATGCACGTGGTGTTGAACAACCTCACTTTGGTGGCAATGGGTATAAGGAGGGGCTTCTCCACAACTGCTCCTACTTCCAAAAAGCCGTCCAAGCAAGTGCCTTGCGTCTTTTAAGATCTGTTGCGCTGGTTTCCACCATAGATCCCAGATATCTGAAATCAGTCACATGCTTGATTGGACTGCCATAGACTTCGAGTGCAGGTAAGAGGTCACAGTTTGACGTGATGTATTCTGTCTTGGGTCCACTGATAACTAGCCCTGTAGTCTTTTGCTGCTGAAGCTGTTCTAGATAACTATTCCTGGGCCCATGGTAAGATAGACTCCAGAAGTGCGATGTCGTCGGCAAAGTCAATGTCATTAAGCAGCTTTGCCGGATATCTCCTAGACTGACGGGGATGTGTTACTACTCCAGAATCCAGACCAGCTGTGGCTTTCTTTAGGAGGTAGTCAACGACTATGATGAACATGAAAGGAGCAAATACATAACCCTGCAGAACCCCAGTGGATACACAGGGGCGGATCCAGGATTTTTTTAACCGGGGGCACAACGGCGCAACCAGCATTTTGAGGTGTGAAAAACCAAGCCTCCATGTGCCTAAAACAGAGAAATAGACACACTCTTTTTGGAAATCAGATCCATATAAATCTTCTTATTTTACTGGAAAAATTTCTGTAACATTGATGGTGGGGACCTGGGGTGAGGCCCCGGTGGGGGTCCAGGGGGCGAAGCCCCGGAAGCTCTGAGCTTTTTGGCATTTTGAGGGGTTAAAAATCAAGCCTCTGTGTGCCTGAAACCGATAAATAGACACACTTTTTAAGCTCTTCTGATCCATACCAATCTTCTAATTTTACTAAAAGAATTTTTTTTTAATCCCACAAATCTCGCGTTTGGATCTGGTCGTTGCAATAAGCTTAGTGTAGTCTTTACTTGAATGCCAGAACGACATGAAATATATGTTATCAAGGACAAATTGGCACGTCAGGTTTCAAACGCTTATGTTATCGTGCAAATCTAAGCAATTACAAGTGACATATCATGAAAGATTCATTTTGGCAGAAAGAAACAAATTTGATAGGCATAGGATGAAAAAGAAATCCATCCTGCCGCTTTTTTCTTTTCAAATTTTACCCGGGGGCACGTGCCCCCTGCCCCGCCCCCGCCCTGGATCCGCGCCTGATACATCAGACGACTCTGAGATATTTCCATAACAGCGCTTCTAGAATTAACATACAGGGCTTGAATGGCACTGACCACTGCTTTGGGTATACCATAGTGGCGTAATATGGAAAACATAAGCTCTGTTGATGGAGTCAACAAAAGTAACAGAAAGAGGAAGTTGTTGGTCTTTAAATCCCTTCATTACCCTTCGAAGGATCTGTATCTGCTGTGTGCAACAGCGACCAGGACGGAAGCCGGCTTAATTGCTCCTCAATAGTGGATCAACAATGGGGCAGATTCTGTTGTATGGAATTTTCTTGAAACTTTTGCAGCTATTGACATGAGAGTAATCCCCCGGTTATAGTTAAGGATGCTGGCAGTGTGTTGTCCTGCCTTAACCAACCCACACAGCAGACCGACGTTGATATAAAGTGACTAAAACATCAAACGATGACGATTGAAACGTTGCGTGGACGTCTAACACCTGAAGTTGAACAGACGTTATTTCTGCACCCGGGTTCACGTCAAATGACCGTCAACACCAACGTCTAGCTGACGTTGAGTCAACCTAGCCAGCATTGAATCAACCTATTTTTGACGTCAATATTTGTGCCACAAGGTTGATTTTACGTCAGCTAAGCGTTGGTGTGGACCAAAAGGTTAGGCCTACGTTAACTTCATTTGAAGTCAACATTGGGTGCATAATTCGTCGATTCAATGTCATCTTTTGACGACAGTGCAACGTTTCCGTCGTCAACGTCTGACGTCGTACTCGATCAGGTTGAGCCATAAATTAAACTGACTTTAGAACTGTGTCTGAACGACCTCACAAAAACCATGGAGGAAGGAAATTTCCTCCATGCAGAAACTAAATCTGGAAGACAATGTAAAAGCAAAGTCCAATCATTGTTCTTGTATAATTTTTCAAAGATAAACTATAACTCCATGCAACGGTTCTTTTCCAAATCCATGTTGGCTCCTCTTTGTGACAGAAGTGCCGTCGTGGCTTGATGTCAAGTAGAATGTTTTAAATCATTCTTGAAAATCTTTTATGGCGTCATGATTTGTATTATAGGCCTACTGCGTCTTTTTTTAAATACTGAAGTTAGTCATCGCAAATGGCTGCAAAATACAACTTCACAGTAGTTGCCATAAAAATACTAATGCACAACGACTGTTCCATTCTGCAAGTTTATGTTTTGCTGAACTTTGAGACTAAAATTTACCTAAGTAAATATTAAAACCTATACATTTTGTGAGTCCAAAGTCTACTTTTCCACGTTCGCGCAGACAACTGTATTTGTTTTTACCTTCACATCAGAATATCTCATAAAAAAAGTAAATGTACTAAAAAGAAAACTTGAGAAAATAGAATTAGCTGTTGCAAACTGCTTACAAACCGAAAGGACCTGTGGTATAAATGCAAAAAATAAGTTAGTGGCCTGACGTTTCGACCCTAGCAGAGTCTTTCTCGAAGGCTAAATGACAACACACAACACACATACAAGCAGACAAGAGTTGCAAGAGTAGTCAAGTGGAAATACATGAATAGAGAGAGTGGAGGGAGAAAACTTGTTTAATAAAAATGTAAACATAAAAAATAAAATAATTATAATTATTTTTAAATTACGCTAAGTTCGCATGAGTGTGCACGCCAAGATGGCACAAACTAAAGAAGTATAATACATACAGAAGTTTCCCGAAGCTGCTTACTTGGGTATACGTTGTTGTAACCCACCATAAACGCCCATATTCAAAACATTTGTATATTCTTGAGTGTTGTAGTCGAGTCACCTGTGTCGAGTCCGAGTCCGAGTCTCAAGTCACTTGGGTCGAGTCCGAGTCCGAGTCACTTGGTCCGAGTCCGAGTCCGAGTCACTTGGTCCGAGTCCGAGTCCGAGTCACGAGTCACTTGTTTTTTGTTTTATTGCAAACCAAATGTCGTAAAATAAGAATTGGAAATGACAAAATAAAACACATTTATTTTAAACAAAGTTCTGTTAAGTTTTTTGTTAAAGTTGGTATAACCAAAATAAAACAATACGGGGTGGAACGGCAGATGCCATGATTAAAAAAATGTTGTACTACTTTTTACTAGTGACGTGACCAAACTTGACGTCGTGTTTGTGTGTCGACCATGTGTAGAAACTGGTGCAAACAACACACAGCCATCACAGTGCAATATGCAGGCTGTGTTTTACAGGTACCAGACATGCCATTTCCCTGGCATCAAGCACAAGCAGTGGCTATGGTGTTAACGTTGACAGAATACCAGCATAATGCTGCTGGTGTCGTGCATCCCAGTGTTAATATGCGTACTGAACATACGAATCGAACATACACGCGCTGTACTTAGATGGCCATCTACACAATAATCATGAACACCATACGACAGTACTTATTTATTGTGCTAGACGTTAACTCTATGACATGTGCACTCCGGGAATGACGATCGGATCGTCGGAATTGTTTTTAATATTTAAAAAAGGTATTGTTTGTAAAAAAATACGTGACTCGAGTCACGAGTCCTCGGGGACAAGTCCGAGTCATGATAGTCGAGTCCGAGTCCGAGTCCGAGTCTTTTGCAGACGTGACTCGAGTCAAGTCCGAGTCACCGAAATTGTGACTCGAGACGGACTCGAGTCCGAGTCCTGGACTCGAGTCATACAACACTGATTCTTGTGTTGTATTTGGAGGGCATATAAGCCGTTGTTTTCCAAGAAAACAAAACAAAACATGTGAACTTAGAAAACATTTTGCGGTGTTGGTTCAACTCCGCGGATAGTTGCAACATTTGTAAATACCAACATGGTGTCACCCAATCTTTGAAAACAGAGTAACAAAACTACTATAATGTAAATTATTCACCATATCATTCAATAACAACACATCTTACATGCTTTTTTCCCTCTGGTCTGATGATAAGGTCAGTCTCTGTCACTGCTGCCGCGTGGTTGGACACTTGTCAAATCCTCCATAACGGAAAGCCACTCAAAGTCAAATAATATATGAACACGACACTACTAGTGCAGTTTGGACTGCACGCCACAGTAACAGTGTTAAAGGGACACGTTGCCTTGGATTGGACGTTGGTCTATAAAAAGCATCTGTAACAGTTTGTTATGAGATGCATATGGTTAGAAAGATGTTTTAAAAGTAGAATACAATGATCCACACAAATATGCCTCGAAATTGCGTGGTTTTCCTTTTACATCGTGAACTGACTCCCATAAATGGCCGTGATGCAAGACTAGTGTAACGATTGACTTTTTCCAATTGAGTTCCTAACAAACGCACCATATTTGTCGAAAAAACACACAAAAAACTTGGTGGTCAAACTTTTAGTTTGCCGACATCACTGAAAACGTTCAACTCCAAAGTACATATTGTCAATAATAATAAGTTATCTGATTGTACAAATAAATAGTATATAATGCAGCTTAACCTCTGTTAAGTGGAATATTGTGTTCTATCAAACACAAAAACAAATTATATAAAAAGTATCTTAAAACATCAACTTTAAGTAATAAACTTAAGTATAAATCTTTTCGAAATAAACTCAACGCCTTAATTAAAACAACAAAAATCTGTTTTTTTCAAGAAAAGTTTCGCAATACCAAAAACAATGTTAAAAATACTTGGAGAATCATTAATTCATTATTAAACAAAAAATCTAAACGTAGTACATCATCACACAAATTTAACTGTGAAGGACGTACGATCAGTGACTCGGCTGACATTGCCAGTGCATTTAATAACTATTTTACAAAAATAGGACAATCTCTCAACAGAAACATTCCTCAGGCGACCAACAGCTACAAGCAATACTTGACAGACCCAAACCCATATTCCATGTTTTTTAATCCCACTACCCCGACTGAGATTCAAAATATAGCTAGTTCCTTTAAAAACAACAAATCTCCAGGCATAGATGAAATAAGCCCAAGGGTTTTAAAATCTGTTATTAATCAGGTAAGTCACCAACTGTGTCACATTTTTAACTTGTCATTAACTAAAGGTATATTTCCAGACAAACTCAAATCTGCCAAAGTCACTCCAATTTTTAAAAATGGAGACCATAGTGAGCTCGGTAACTATAGGCCAATCTCTGTGCTGTCATGTCTCTCTAAAATTCTTGAGAAAATTCTTCACAAAAGAACTATGTCATTTTTGGACAAACACAACATAATCTGCAATAATCAATACGGTTTCCGAAAAAATTATTCTACCTCACTGGCATTACTTGACTTAACAAATAAAGTTATAGATGCCTTTGAAAACAATTTATATGCCATTGGAGTTTTCCTGGATCTGTCAAAAGCGTTTGACACCATAAATCATGATATTTTATTGGATAAATTACATTATTATGGAATTCGAGGCGTTACACTTGACTGGTTTAGGAGTTATCTTAATGACCGCTCTCAATGCACAAAATACCAATCTTCTCTGTCAGCGCCTCTAGGAATATCATGCGGGGTTCCTCAAGGATCTATCTTAGGACCTTTGCTCTTTATCATTTATATAAATGACATTTGTCAAACATCAGATTTGCTTTCTTTTATCATGTACGCTGATGACACAAATATATTTTGTTGCAATGCGGACCTTCGCGTGTTGATTGATAATGTCAATAGGGAACTAACTAATGTCTGTGAGTGGTTTAAAGCAAATAGGCTCTCCCTAAATACTAAAAAATGTAATTATATTATTTTTACCAACAGACACAAATCAGCCAGCCAAAACTACTCAGTCAATCTCGATAGCACACCTATTCAGCAAGTAATTAATACCAAATTTTTGGGTGTCTATTTAGATGAAAAATTATCATGGAAATATCATATAAGTGAAATAGAAAACAAGGTAGCAAAAAGTATTGGTGTCATCAGTCGATTGAAATTTCTCCTTCCTAACAATGTTCTGCGTATACTTTATTGCACTCTCATACTACCATATCTCCAATACTGTAATGTTGTATGGGGAAACACGTTTAGCACCAATCTTAATAAGCTGAATGTTCTCCAAAAGAAAGTTGTTCGTATTATTTCACATTCTCCACTTAGGGCCCATGCAAGTCCTTTATTTTTTAAACTTAAATTACTCAACTTGAAAAGTATCAACAGATACCAACAGTGTATCTTCATGTATAAACACATGAAAGGACTACTTCCTGACTCATTCAACGACTACTTAGAACTTAACCGTAATATTCATCGCCACAATACCAGATCTTCTTCTAATTTTCATCTTCCCAAACACAGAACAACAGCCTTCCATCATAACATCTGTTTCTCTGGACCCTCAAATTGGAATAAACTGCCAAATAGTATAAAAACTGCCCCAACACCTGCTACCTATAAACACAAACTAAAAGCCCACTTGCTCAACAACCCCCCTGTATAGCCTTCTGTACAAACAAAGTAATACAAACCATGTTATTCATATTTGTTTTCTGTATATTGTGTATATGAAAATTATAATTTGATGTTTTGTAATTGTTTACTTACATGTGCGTTTGTTTGTATTTTTGTCCAAGGCATTTCTGCCAACAAGCATTGTTTTGCTTTTTTGGATTTGCCTCCTTCAATATATACCTTCTTATCAATTGTATTGACCTTTTGTTATTGGCGGAAATAAATGTTCTTTGAAAAAATGTTTGCTGTGGGTCAATTCTAAAGGCAGTGGTAAAATTCACAGCCGCAGCTGTCAATCCATGCAAAGCCAAAGCTTTCAACAGGTATCACCGTAACTATCTATTTTGTATGAGGAAAACGGTTCAATGTCAAGATGGATCAAGAAAATACAAAAATTGTAAAGAACCTGGGAGCAGTGATGTTAATGTTTGCTCTCAATTCGCTGTGTTTTAGCTCACTCCAGTCGCTACAGAGCAGCCTGAATGCTTCTGAGGGTCTCGGTCTTGCCAGCTTGAGCTGTATGCACGCCACAGGCACGGCGTCCACTCTCTTGCTCTCACCCATTATGAACAGGAAGCTCGGATCTAAGACCACGATGATCATTGGTTCATTGTCGATTGGTGTGTACGCTGTGAGTAATTTCTTTCCTCGTTTTGAAGTCATCATTCCTGCCGCTCTCCTGTGTGGTCTAGGAGTGAGTCCTATGTGGGCTGCATCATCGACGTACTTGAATATTCTTGCCTCGAAGAAGGCGTGTTTGACTCGCCAAGCGACCGAGTCGCTTACAAACCGCTACTTAGCGCTGACTCAAATGGCATGGCAACTCAGTTACGTGGTATCAACGTTTCTTGTATCTAAAGTTCTAGCAGTTACAATGACTGGTTCGGAGGACAACATCTTCACGGGCCAGAATTTCAGTCTGGTTCGTTGTGGAGCTCGGGACTGCGGGGCGGAGATTCCGGAGGAGGCAACCGGGGCAGTCGAGCCTCCCCTTCATATCATTTGGATATTCCTTGGGTGTTTCTCGGCTTGTGGGTTGGTCCTTTCGCCGCTCGTTTTGGTAATTGTCCTTGATCCGATGAAACCAAACTATTCTATTGTCTCCAAGGATGATTCTAAGATGTCTGAGAAGGAAGTTATAGCGATTGCCGAGGAGGGTGTTAGTGATGCTGGTTGGTTAGGGGCGTTTAAAGCTCTAAAGGAACCACACCTCCTGATGCTGATGCCACTGGCTGTCTTTGCTGGAGTCCATTTCTCTTTTGTCATGGGAGATTTCACCAAGGTGTAGTAAATAACTGTTTTAAAAGTACATTTATTTCAATTTAGTTAATGAATAATAGAAGTAATGCGTGTAAATACGGGACCATCAAATTACCCGGGGTTCAAGGATACCGTCGGCAGTAGTGTAATCCCTGGTGACCTTTATTGATACAATTCTTATCCAAACAATAATGCATGGATGGATCCAGGGGTCCGAACTCCTCTTTGCTCTTCCAGACTGTTTTAAAGTTATTTTAGATTTTCCTTTTCTTTTTTTAATACTATATTTTCCCATTTGTATTGTATACTTCAAACTAGCACCATCACCACAAACTTAAATTTCAGTTGCCCGCTTGAGTCGCATCCATGAATCATTGCGACATTGTCATTTACTTGTTTGGCTTGTTGGTTCATTTGCTTTCTTTTTTCATATTCTTGCTCTTTGTTTTTACATATATTCATTTTTTTGTGTATGCTTACCCTTCTCGGGAAAATGTATCGATCAATGCCTGCTAATTTGACTCAAACAAAAGGTGAATGAGACTTTGATAATTCAATTTCTATGATTGCAGATAATACAATTCTTAATCATACATGACAGTCGAATCATTATCCTTTCAATGTTGTGTAATAATTTGCAAATCACCCCAGATAAAAACGACAGAATAGTTGTGGCAATTTTAAACATTAAACAATTGAAATAAAGAAATATAATATTTATCTTTGGAAAGAATCGTCCTCGTTTGGAGAACACCCTTTATAGACAGAGAAGTGACACATTGAGAGTGACGAGGTTCCGTCTCAACCATACTAGAACACACAATTGTCGCAGTTTTCTAGTTTTTAGTTGTTGTTCCTTTTCTTCCCACAGTCTTTCGTGAGCTGTACACAGGGTATACACGCCGTTGGTTACGTCATTATGGCGTTTGCTTCTGCCGATGCCGTAGGAAACTTAGCCATCGGATTGATTCGTCACTATGTTGGGCGAGTGGTAATTATAACTGTATCAGGAGCTCTGACTTTGACTGTGTTAGTCGTTTGTTTAGTGTGGGACCCAGTGACAGGTGGAGTATGGCACCTGTACGCCATGGCTGTTTTATTTGGATATGGTGATGCAGTGTGGCAACTACAAACGCGAGGTGGGTTCTCAGCATGTTTGTACATTAGTACCAAATAATTATATGCTCTATCTTTTTCAAACCTTGGGCTCTGGCTTGTAGGCTCCGTCCGCCTGTTTAAGCCCCCTCCAAGCAAAAGTCCAACTCGCGGTTTCGAAAAGGGCCTTCGTGATCCCATCGCTTAATTTTAAGTCTTTTCGAAACGACCACATTTTGGATTTCCGGCCATAATGCGTAGGTGCATGGCTATGGCTCCGGTTAAGGCTAAATTCTCATGTTTTAAACCCAGTACCGACGGTATAGGCCTAATACACGGTTGTTTATCGATGAAATCACAAAGTCGGGTCAAAGCAGAATCTGTGGTATTGTACCGGTACATGGCTTATGTGGATTGCATTTAAGGAAAGAGGCTCATAATGAAACATCCTTTTCGTCTGACAGCTCACACCTGTTATCTCCATAGCTCAACATGACAAGTGGTGGTAGTGTTATCCACAAGGCCCTGGTTCGAATCCCAGTTAGCTCAAGAAAAAAGAAAAAACACAATTTCAAGGACTTGCCGCACCAAGGTCTTGCTGCACCAAGGACTTGCCGCACCAAGGACTTGCTCATTCTTTGTATTGTGTAAGCATAAACCGATGAGCTCCAAAAGTCGGTACTTATGAGTAGGAAAAATCTGAAAAAGTATTATTGATCAAGCTAGACTCTTAATAAATTCTGAACGTTTAAAAAAGCTCCATTAATGGGTGCGTTCGATTAGCTTTTCCGGGTCGCGGTGTGCTCATCCGGGTGAGCCCCTGACACGAGCTAATCAAACGCTAAATTCCCCCAGCATTCAAACCGATGCATTTTGGGACAGCCGACCGGAACTACTTCCTTTGTGTGCATTACGTCCGAAACTTTTCGAGGATTCAAGAAAACATCGTAAAATAACTATTCTCACGGTAAAACTGCAACGTTAAACAATTGTACAAGTCCACAGTGATACAAAAGTACCCTTGCAAATGACGTCACAGGCCAAAACAGCTCAATGAGTTGAATAGAGTCATCAATGCTGAGAGCTGAGCGCGGCAAGTACAAGCGTGCACGTTTCCCTTGTTTGCCCCAATATTATACAAGAAAATTGGCTGAGGTGATGTTGTGTTGTAGTTAATAAAACGTTGTCATTGCAATCTCATGATGTTGTTTCTCGGTTTGACGCATATTTTGCCGTTTTAAACTTGTAGGCCTACATATAATTCAATCTTTGAAGACTGGGACCTTTCTGGGCAGAAGTTGGTGGACGAATCACAGTTTCTGATGGGTTTCTTATAATTAGGATTTGTCTTGAAAACGAGATCTTGAAAAACAGACTCTCCCGATTGATGACCGTTACTTTAAAATCCAATTTTGTCAGTCGTCGCTAATGAACATGTTTAATAATAATAATAATAATACGAGAAATTTATATAGCGCATAATGCAGAAGCCTCTATGCGCAACACAAAAACAAAAACATTGAAAAGAATATTATTTTAAAAAGCAAGTTACACAAATAAAGATTCAAACAAATGAGTTTTTAAAAGTCCCTTGAAAATCTGAAGAGAGCCAGCTTGGCGAATATTAAGAGGTAAGTCATTCCATAATAAGATAAGATAAGAACAATGAAGGTGCAATGAAGGTGCAATGAAGGTGCAATGAAGTTGAAGGCTCTTTGACCATAAAATTTTGTGGAAAAAGTAGTTTGCGTGAGTAGGGATTGGCCAGCAGATCGGAGAGGACGAACAGGAATATATTTATGGAGAAGATCAGATATATAGTCAGGGGATAAGCCGAATAAATCGGGTAGAGGTCTTTAAAATCACGCAATGAATCGTTATTCGAAAGACATCCCTAAAACGTCCTCCAAACGATTTTGTTTCTCGCTTGGCTGAGCATCCCTTCCACACCATTGGTGTGGCGTTACTGACTGCCTCCGACGATTTCCAGAATGTTCCCATCAATTCATACTTACCTGGCTCAGGAGATACCGTGATCACTCAGGCGGTTTTCCCAAGGCGAGGCCCGGCCATTGCACACCTCGGCCTGTGCTGACCTTTGCGATTCCCCCAAATGTGGGGAACTCGAGAGTACAATTTCTGATAGTGGGGACTGCGTACGCGCTATCCCCATCACTAAAAAACTAAAGATAGAAGCCTATATAATTCCTTTTCAAAACAGTGGACTTAACGAATCATTCGACTGCAGACTGCCCTAGGCAGATTAACCGCTCATCTATTAAGTTTAATGACCCAAGTAATTCAATGTAAACAAACCTAATGGGTGTAAAGGATGTATACTTTCCGAGTTTTTGTGGCCAAAAAACTCGGATATTCTTTAATGGAGCTGTTCCATAATGTGTTTCTCTTTTGCAACAGTGTTCATCAGCGTGCTGTTTCCAGACAACCCGGTGTCAGCTTTCTCTGCCTACTACTTCTGTTTCTACTGTGGACTAACAGCTTCTTTTGCGATCAGCATCCCTGCGTCGGTCTGTGTGTCTTACAAAATCTACTCTATCATCTCGCTACTTCTTGCGTCCGTCTTGCTCTACTATGTCGTCGAGATCAGACTGAGGATGCAAAAGCGTGAGGATGCGAAAGGACGTGGGCACACAGAGGAAATAAGATTGTGAAAGGACAGGCGGATGGTGGGCTTTAAATGAAGTCGTTGCATGTCCCCTCCCCACCCAAGGTCAAAGTACACAGGAACACCCGGATGTCTTTCAACAGAGCGACATTGTGGGCTTTCTCCAATGTGTTTTCTATTGTACCTTTTCTGTAATCTTTCCTGTTGTATCAATCTGTAGGGTATACATTTTTTTAATAAATATATTGTTAACCCAAACAAAAACACACAGGTACAGCTCCTACCTAAAAATCACCCCATTTCGTCCATCCTGTAAGGGCACAATGGGAGAATTTGGAACGTATAGGTGGGAGCAGACTTACCAGGTCAATTTCCATTGTTTACGCAGTTCTGAGCATGCGCACATTACCGAGAACGATGGATTTACCCGGTAGGTCTGCTGCCACCTAGCGTCCCAAAAGTCACCAAATTGATCACATGATGAACAATCATGTGCCATAGCTTGGAGTGTAAAGAATTTACTGATTTTCCTGTAGTGAAGTATCACAATGGATACTTAGGCTAAAACTAAAGCAACACAAACCGAAAGGTAACATGTGGAATGATTCTTAGTCCTGGTTTATTTCATACAATAAACTTCAATTTACTGTTTAAAGATAAAGCCACCATTTAATTTTATTAAAGGTGAAACGACTGATGAAGTGACCTGGGAATGCAATGTTAGTTTACTTCACGTATAAGTTAAGAATTTCTACCAAAGAAACACAGTATGGAATATGCAGCATCTCCATCATTCAATTTCTGCTAAAAAACTTAAACTAAACCCGGTCAACAATTTCCAAAATGTAACCATCACTTTACATTTACAATCCGTAATGACCATTACGCCATACACAAGTCTTAAAGGCACTGAACACGTTTGGCAATTGTCAAAGACCAGTATTCTCACTTGGTGTATCCCAACATATGCATAAAATAACAAGCCTGTGAAAAGTTTGACTCAATTGGTCATTGAAGTTGCAAGAAAATGATGAAAGAAAAAACACCCTTGTTGTACAAATTAGTGTGCTTTCAGATAGGAATAAAAGGCTTCTGGCCAGAAGTCTTTTATTATTTTAGTGAGAAATTACCTCTTTCTCAAAAACTACGTTACTTCAGAAGGAGTCGTTTCTCACAATGTTTTATACTATCAACAGCTCTCCGTTGCTCGTTACCAAGTAAGTTTTTATGCCAATATATATTTTGAGTAATTACCAAACGTGTACAGTGCCTTTAACAAGTAAGGCAAAAACATCATAAACTTCGCTAAGCGGGAAGTACATTCGACATGGGCGAGGATTGCAGAAAGTTGCAATCATAAACATACAAATTATTGCTACACATAAGTCAGCAAAAAAGGCACGTAACAAGCTCAAGGTTTGTCTTTGAAGACACCAAATTTCACGACACTGTGCCACTGCAATTAATTCAACCTAAACTATATCAGCAAAATGAAATGAAAATAAGAGAAATAATATTTGTCTTAATTTCACCCGCGTTGTTTGTGAATGATTCCATGCTAATTTTGTTTGTTTACTTTACGTAATATTTGTTTCCTCTATAAGTATCATCTGCTTAACTGCCATCCAAAATTGGGTCATACAAACGATGTATTTACACGTAAATTATTATATTTCAATTACATGAATTTAAACGCAAGATAACATACAGAAGGCTTCACTAAAAAAAAAAAATTGGAAGTATGTCTTTGGTAAACAGGATAACCTCAAGTTTGGATTCCTTTTGAAGAGAATAAATAGCAAATTAAAAACTTGTTTTACGATGTATGCTTAATTACGGTTCGGAGATGAACATTTAAACACTATTACTGTGACACAATGGTTGGAAGTTCAACAAATCCTCGTATATCCGAATGTTTAATAAAATACAAATTGCCAGTCAATTAAACATGTTCAAACACTTTACGCGACAGTGAAACAACACGCACTCTTTTATAGGTTCTCCCGCTCAAAATTTCAGCAACAACTAAATCAATTTCAGAAACAAGAACTAACTCATTTTCAGCTATGCACTCAAATTTATGCACGTTTCCCAGATTTTCCCTTATCACTTCAAACTAGGTTTTCATTAGTTACTATTGTATTTGATTTCGTTTTCATGCACAGTTGACTTTGTTCTTCTCATTCAAGTAAATGTCAGTCATTCTTTTTGCATTTATATACTACAGGTCCTTTTGGTTGGTAAGCAGTTTGCAACAGCTAATTCTATTTTCTCATTTTATTTCATTTACACTCAATACTACATTTCCACCATTCTTGTATATTAACATGTCTACTATTTATCTTTTTACAAGTGGTGATTTTGAGTGGTTGACCAGCATCTTGCTGTTGGCTTTTGCGAAATTGAATCATTTCTGCGATGTAACGACTTTGAATGATCCCATTTGACCAGTGTATTGCTAAACCGTTTTAACTGAATTACACCCGTTTGACTAATGAATACTTACGCTACGGGGGGAGTATTCATTTTCAAACATGAACTGTGTGTTAAATTGAACGAATTGTTGTTGAATTTGACGCGGCCGGGAAAACCTATATTTTAAGGATCGCCAATATTAAATGATCAGTTACATACTTTCTTATTTCAACACAGTAACTTAATCACAAACTATCATTGAGATGGTTTCACTACAGAAGTTCAAAAATTCACTTTACAACGTATATCATATCCTCAACAATAACAAATACAGAACCAAGCAGAGAGACAGAAGGGGGGGGGGGGGCAATCAAGAACATGGTGAAGACGATAAATGAAGATGCTTGGGTGGAGACTAAAGATGAACTAGGGCTGCATGAGCGATCGTGATGTTCGGCGCATGCGTCATCACGCTCTTCTCAAGTAACCATTTTGGGTATACGGAGTGATTGAGTGAGATTGGGGGCGGGCAAGTGAGTGGATGAAGAACAAAAATAAATGTGTGTTTTCCAATTACCCTCTTCGATTGAAATTGTTGTAAATATATATGTTTTACAGTGGTTTGGGTAGGTATTACCATCAGTTTGTTTATAAATAAACCTTTAATGAGTAATGTCTGGTACAGTGACTTGCTTGGTCACACTAATCAGCTCAATATGGATATTGAGTTACCAATTGGTGTTGGATTGTGTAAGTGGAGAATGATCCTGGTCGTAAATCACTCTTGCGTGTCAAGTTAACTTTACACTTCTGAGCGCCCTTCAGTCACTAAAGCGTGTCAACAAGTTTACTTTTCACAGCTGAGCGCCCTTCAATCACTCAAGCGTGTAGACTTAACTTTCCACAGTTGAGCGCCAATCAATTACTTAAGCATGTCAATTAGTTTACTGATTCACTCAAGTGTTCCAAACTAACTTCCACAACTAACCGCCCTGAAAACTTTAAACAATTTTCTTTAAAAGCAATACTCAAATACTACAATCTGAAAAAAATATCATCCTTAGTTTATACTTTATAATGTCACTTTAATTAGTTAACTTTTTATATTACTTTTCCAAATTATATACAAATGCTAAATAAAAATACTAAATTTCTAGCAATAGCTTCGCTTGGGTCGAAAAAAGTATGAGTTTACTCAAAAAAAGAAAAAACTTCTTTCAGGCTTAGTTCTAATTTCCAACAATAAAAAAAAACTAAAAACACATAAATATTTATTTTCAGCAGCAACTTAATATTGTTTATATTCTCAGATAAAAAAAGCTTTGAAAAAACACGTTCTTTGCTATTTTATTAATTTATTTGTCAGCTGGAAGTCATTTTAGTCCTGCGAAGTAGTACTTACTCTAATTATCTTGAAAATTTAGATTTGTTCTGTGGTTACCATTTCCAAGCCATGCCAAGGAGGAAAAAGAGGGAAACAAATATATTTTACATTAATTAATTAATAGCGAAAATTAAGGAACAATAGGCCTAATGTCTATAAAACACTATGGATCTATACAGGAATTTCCCGCCATTTACTGGGAAACAAATACGAACGGTTTGATTTTTGTACGCATCATTACTGACCAAAGATGTTGACGCATCTTTTCTAAATGCCACATAGACGCATTTTACATGGAAGGCCTACCTTTGGTAATCACTCTTTAAACCAATGGCAATAAAAAACTTACTACTATAGGTAAGTACAGCAGCTTTGATAGCATAAAGCATTTTGAGAAATATTTCACTTCGAAGTGATGTGATTATGGGAAAATAAATCGTATTTACCCACAAACATTGAATCCGAGAACGTTTCTGTCAGATTGTGTGTTCCAATAACGGATTATTCTTCCTACGTGGACATAATCGCTCCAGATATCAGTGATATCTGAAAACGCTACAACCATTCGAAAGGAAATTTTCAAAGGTTGGTTTTAATGTACATGTCTAAATTTATATAGGATTAAAACAATCGAAAGGTTCCAGAAACCAAAGGTATACTTTGCCTTTAAGCCTGTGGGCATAGCTATAGAATAATGCTGAACTCTATCCAATGCTCCGTATTTTTGACCGCACAAGTGATGACAGAACGCCGATAATCGCTTATACCCCCAGAAGTGATAGAAATATTTTGAGAGCGCCCTCACGCGGTCAAAAATACGGCGCATTCGTAAGTGAGGTAATTACACTGCAAGCCACCTCCACTTCACACGAGATGGTTCCACTGATTACCAGAAACCCATAGGAATTGCGTTGAGCTAGTTTTTCTTAGATGATTTAGGCAAGAAAAGTATCATCATTTGACCTGGCTTTTAAATAGGTTTTTCGTCAAAAACAGGTCTTCTCAGATTTAAAAGTTTCTGGTCATAAGAAATGCTTTTGAATGATGAAATGGGCAAAATTTTTGTTTGTGTAAAATTACACACAATCGTAGGCCAGAGATCGAAATTTTTTACACTCATTTCCAAAAATCTATCGCATTTCAGGCACATTATACATTTTACCAGAGGGAAATTTTCCACAATGGCCTTCTTGATACCATGCAAGTTATATACAAATCTGCAAACATGAATGTTCTTCAATCATACCAATGTTATGCACGGCCTTTAAAGGCACTGAACACGTTTGGTAATTACTCAAAATATATATTAGCATAAAAAGTTACTTTGGTAACGAGCAACGGAGAGCTGTTGATAGTATAAAACATTGTGAGAAACCACTCCCTCTGAAGTATCGTAGTTTTTGAGAAAGAGGTAATTTCTCACTAAAATAATAAAAGACTTCATGCATGAAGCCTTTTATTAGCATCTGAAAGCACACAAAATTGTGCAACAAGGGTGTTTTTTCTTTCTTTATTTTCTTGCAACTTCGATGACCGATTCAGCCCAAATTTTCACAGGTTTGTTATTTTATGCATATGTTGGGATACACCGAGTGTCAATACTGGTCTTTGATAATTACCAAACATGTTCAGTGCCTTTAAACAAGATATCCTGAACCTGGTTCGGTTCAAATATCATTTGAATATTGTATTACATTACTCTAAGCATGTGAACACTAATTACCATGGTAAATATTTCATGCTAGTTTTAAATACTGCCTTAGTTTCACAGAAACAAGGCTTTCCCTGCTGGTTCCTCCATGCTCGCCACGTCACCAAGCTTCCTGGCAGTCTAAAAACGACAGTACATTCACATTTTCACAGAATTTGTCTTAGGAATTGCAAGATGCTGTTAGTATATATGCTTCTTTGGAACCAAAGTGCTAATTTTTTAAGTTTTAAAAGGTTCCCTGTAAAAATTATTAAATGCGAAAAGAATCTTAACCCATATCTGCCTAATTGCTGGATTTCCCGTAGAACACAAAAATGCTGTTAGCGCCTAACTACGGCAAAACCTGTAAATGAACAAAAAAGGTTAGTGTCTTTCTTTGTACTCTCATTACTAGTGTTATGAGATGAGAAACATGGCAAAATATATATCATATTAATAAGAATCACGTGCTCTTTCTAGCAGTATAAAGTTTGTTTGGAGATGTTTAAAGGCCCTGTACACTATTGGTAAGATCGAAAAATACAAATAATCACAGATTCACACATAACTTACATGATTTAAAGTAAGTAATGGTAGAAAGGGTTCCTTAAAATATTTCTGCCTAAAATGCTATCGTTTCTGAGAAATGAGTAAAACTCGATAATAAACTCGATGTTTGAAAAACAGAAAACACATAAGGTCTCTTTTCACTATTTTCTCGTGACCTCGATGACCAATTGAGCTCAAATTTTCACAGGTTTGTTATTTCATGTATGTGGTTGATTACACAAAACATGAACACTGTCTGTGATTATTTTGTCAGCTCTACCAATCCTGTATAATACCTTTAATTGCAAGGCTGTAGTAATCGAATGAATGTTGTATTGCAGCATTGACCACTACCTGGGCTTAAGCACACACAGTGTTTATGTACTCGTACTGTGACTAGTCAGGCAGACATGGGTTAACTTCTGGCAAACATCGAAATCCAAAACTCTTTTCAAGAATTACAGACAGATACAAAAGCTTTCAGAATTTTCATTTATGTGCCATAGTCTCAACTAAGGGTCGCCGTCCCATTCCAAACTTCTGGCCTCAACAAGGTTAGAAACAAAAGCTTTCAGAATAGACTGTGCAAGTCTCGCGCGTATCCGAACGAGAAAACACGTCAAACGAAGAACATTTTGATTTCTGAAATCAAATCTTTGTTTTAAATTATATCTCATGACAAAATCTGAACAACTAAAATAAATTATTACAATTTTATGAAATTAGTTTTAGCTTTTAAAAAAAATACGCCAAAGTGTGTTAATTATTATTAAAAACAAATTAAAACTCTGGGACAAGGATGCTTTTTTGATGTTAACTTTTTAGAAACCCCTTACGCAGATTCGTGATGGTCAAACGGGTTTTAAATTGACCCGTATCGCAATTTAAAGAGGAATGCCGACGCCTCAACACCATAGACTGCAATGAAAAGGGTTTGCTTTGCAATTACAGCATCTGGCGATTATAATACCGCATCCAAAACAAGCTTTTACATAAGTTTTATGATCGGAGGTGAGCACAAAATTCTTTATTTTGTGCAATAACCGGAAGCTGAGGTCAAGTTTAATTCTCGGGTTTTCTTCGTTATATTGTTGAATTGGTTTTACTTTCATATTTTGTTATCACTTAGTATTACATTCCCAACAACATGTATAATTTTCTAGGTCATAACCTACGTTAAACTAATATAATTGACGAAACAAAATCTCGCCCACGTAAAACTCCATATGGTTGGGACCACTATGGTCCCGGAAGTTCGAATGCGCGCGAGACTTGCACAGTCTATTGTCATCACCACCTTGCGGACTCAAGATTAGATACGAAAGCTTTCATGCTTGCCATCGATGTGTCTCAGTCTTAAGTAAACATCTGTGCCGTAACCCTGCATGGTCTGCAACGTCAACGACCCTCCCAGGTACTCCGCGTAGGCTTTAGAAGCTGGTAACCCATAACCAAATCTGGAAAGATAAGAAGAGGAAATAAGTCGACAATAAACCTTATGTTTTTGTTAGCGAAACCTACTAAGCCATTTTTAGGGAAACCTACATTGAATTACATCTATGTATAAATATTCATTACATTACTTAAAGGCCCTGTACACTATTGGTAAGATCGAAAAACACAAATGTTCACAGATTCACACATAACTTACATGATTTAAAGTAAGTAATGGTAGAAAGGGTTCCTTAAAATATTTCTGCCTAAAATGCTATCGTTTCTGAGAAATGAGTAAAACAATAGTTTTTATCGCGCGCGATAATAAACTCGATGTTTGAAAAACAGAATACACATAAGGTCTCTTTTCACTATTTTCTCGTGACCTCGATGACCAATTGAGCTCAAATTTTCACAGGTTTGTTATTTCATGTATGTGGTTGATTACCCAAACATTAACACTGTCTGTGATTATTTTGTCAGCTCTGCCAATCCTGTATAATACCTTTAACCTAAAATATTCTACACATATTCTACACATTGTCTTCTTCTTCATCTTATGGCTAGAGCCCCCTATCATGGTGCTCCTTCAACAGAATTAGGATGTTCTTGGCCATAATATAAATACAAGCATTACATGGCACCATAGTCACACAACTCTGTGATAAGCAATTGCATAACTTTTTGCTGAAGTATTTTATTGTTGTTATTGTCTACATTGAATTTACAATTCAAGTAGTAAATTCGGAAGGGTGGCTGGACCTTCATCAGAGGCACATACAAAATATAAACATAAACACACATCCATTTAAAACAGAAAAGGAAAGCACAGGATCATGGGTGAGGATTCAAAAGGAGTGGGATAATAGAAGTAAATTAAAAAATAGACAACAATTTAGCAATGAAGTGGATACAATCAAATTATTTTAAATATTCATTAGCAATTATACAGGATTCATATGACGTTAAAAATCAAGAAAATACAAACAAGCTCTACGCAGATTTACACACACACAAAAAGGTAAGAATTTCAACAATACAAGTACAGTAAGACTGGTACAGTTGAAAAAGCTACATGAACAATTTCAAATACAAAAGTGGAATAGTTACGTGATAAATATCGCGTATTTTACAAGCCTACACCCCTTGCGGAGGTCAAACAATGGAACTGTGCATGCGCGTAAACGCTACGCACAACTCTCAGCCAATGATAGGTCTTCATTGACCTCAGCGAGGGCTCTTTGGGGGGGTTTGTGACGCCATATGCAAGGGATCTCTTTAAAACACCAAGAAATACAACAAATGCCTTCATTAAATATGTGAGAAATGCATAATTATACAAATCCAACAATAAAATCAAAAAAATGTAGCAACCCAGTAATAATTTACGAGTATGCAGGGGACCAGGGGAAACCAGCTATACATGTTTGGGCGTACCCAGGGTAAAGAAATGCAGTGAATATGTCACATGTCTCTCATCTCCATATTCTTTTCTACAGGGAGTTTAGAGAGTTACCAAATTACCAACCACAGTCCATGCACCGATCCATTAAGCCACGCCCATTTCTCATTGACCAATCACAACCGCGAAATCTGATCACCATTTGAGCCGTTTGGTGACCTTTGCACTAATGGTGATCGGGTTTCGCGGCTGTGATTGGTCAACTCGTAAGGAGGCGGGGCTTAATGGATCGATCTATTGTCAACATCAGAGCAAAGTATATAGAACAAAAGTGTGGCCATGTGCATTCCAGGGCATTTCCTGGCAGGCAAGATACTACACTGTTGATACAACAGGTATAATATTTGGCCCTTGGGATAAGAGAAAGAAATTTACATGGAGTAGAGTACAAGGGCCATATGTACACATGGTACAGGCTTTAATAGAATATAAAGACTAATTAATAACAATTTTTCAGATTCTTCTGAGGGCAAAAGATTCGAAAACCCAGATTTAGGTAGGAAGATTATCATGCCTCATACAAGAAGTTTTACATTATGCATCATGAACGGAGCACAATATCCCGAAGTATAAACAACAACAGCTGAACGAGTTCTGAGATGCACCCCTTTTCTTCATAACAAAAGTTGATAAAAATTGTCTGCTGTAATCTCCTTAAAATTTATGGCTTTATCTTTTCTTCCATTGGATTTTGCTCCTTAATAAATCGAGGTGCCGTGGCTCTTTTGTAAATGTTTGCTGTTGTTAGTAACGTGGTCGATATTAATGACTACATACCCGCATAATGGCCCCGGTGATGTTCCTGCAGTCGTGTTGGTCAGAGCACCAAATGTTCCTCCGGTCACCCTCGGATCCAGACTATCCTGCGCCGTGGTAAAGTTATACTGAAATACTTTGTTGACGATGTTGTTGGGGATGCCGCCCCCTCTGTCCGAGATTCTTCAAGATACGAGTAAGTTGGTTGTAAAGTTGATATTAAAAACTAGACAATACATGTACGCCCACAATATGACAAATTGATGCATAGCGGCTACATGGCTATCGATGTAAACTATTAAAAAGCACTCTTCTTTTTTAAAACAAAGTTGCAAGAAGAATGCGATCAAGCACTAGGCACAGAATGACAAGAATTTCAGTAGAGCTACATTATTATAGATAGTCAAATATTTCGTTAACAGGAAGAGGTGAGCTGGGGTTATTAGGATGGGGCGGGGGAGGGGAGGTGAGGGTGGGGGATGGTTCAATGCACATGTCAGCCCATCCAAGCACCTTCGGATCAATACAAAGGGAGATTTTCCGCCATGACCATCTTTTTACCCTACAAGTTATGTGACATACCTAATGATAAAGTCCATGTCGTTATTGACGATAGTAATCACAACATCTGGGAGATTATGTGGTGTATCTAGGTGACTCTCAACGGTCGCTCTGTCAAGAAAGTTACAAAGAAACTTGAGGCATATCAACAAGTATAATTTTATTTGATATTCGTTGCTTGACATCTATCTCTTTATTAAATTTCAAAGCAGCAGTCAACAGCTTTCTCCTCGATTCAACCTATGCAACTCAACATTTTTAATTGTTTATATCAAAGTAATTGTCATCCTTTTTCTCTGTGTATTTTGAGTGTCTGTACCTTTTAGAAATATTTTTATCGGCAGACTAGGAAAATTTACATTTTCCTTCTCAGTCTAGCCTTCTCCATATCTATTTTGTATCTCTTTTGTGTGTAATTTTTATTGAACTTGTGGAGAGAAATAAAATAATAACAATTCCTGTGGAAAATAACCTTGCATGTAACATTACAAGCTCAAACAGCGCCCTCACTGAGGTCAAAGGGAGACCTATCATTGGCTTAAAGTTGTGCAGGGTACATACATATGTGCACCTTTACATTGTTTGACCTCAGCGATGGCAGCTAATAAAAGAGGTCTACAGCCAACTTCCAAAAAAGTCAGTAGAATCAACGGAAAGCAAAAGGGAGTGGGGCTGTTGAGCGCAGAGTTCAACAGTAAGCAATACTGTGAAAAACAGGGCCCAGGTTTCTGAAAATGTTTTAAGGTCCGACTATTGGCAGATTTGACTTGAAAATTTTGATTTAATTTTTAAATAGCTATTTTATATATGAGATTTGAGGCATTGCATGGTGAGGTATCAATGTATATTTGGTTTGCAGTAACACCATGTGTTTATCTACTTGCTAGGTAGATTTTGTTCTTTGAGAACTTGTCTTGCTATTTATTTAGTCGAAACGATGAGACCAATTAAGAACTCGCTCCGCGGCAGTGTAGTTAATAACAAGAAGTCCCTTCGATCCACAAAGCGAAAGTAGGCCTATTTCCTACCTCCTGCCCAGGTAGTAGTTAATAAGCAGGGCAGTTCTATTCAGAACTGAGAAGTCTCCTGAAGTCTCCCGAATAATCTACTCCGTAGAAGTAGAATAAATAGCAAGGCAGTAGAATAAATAGCAAGACAAGTGCTTAAAGAACAAAATCTACCTAGCAAGTAGATATACACATGGTGTTACCGCAAACCAAAAGATACTGCACAGGACACCAGCTTGACCAGCACTGAGGAGCTGCATTCCTGCATGCTGGACTCGGTCATTCAGACCAAGATCACTGGGCAGGCTCAAGACGCCATATGGCCTCCGCCTGACTTATTGATTGCACTAAAAAATACGCTAATGATATAAAAAGTGGAAGATAATTAAAAAACTAAAAACAAATTATTGTCAGGAGCTCGACATTAGCCATGTACACAAAATTTTGCATGTTTTGAAACAGCATCATCTGTCAAAATTCATTCCGAGAAAAGTTTGGGTTTTAAAAATTATTTTCGCAAAATGTTTTTACTATTGTTCTTACCTGAGGGAATTCTTGATGAGTTCTGGCAGCACATAATCCAGAGGCTGCATGATGTAGGGGAAGTTTGCTCCAGTGTGTCCGTTAATGCGCACCTTGGGGGTAAAGCCATATCTCATCTCACACTGCTCCCTAATGTCAAGAAACACATGGGACAAGTCGGCATCAAAGAGGTGACATACATGTAAGGGAACACTAGGTGGCAGCAGACTTCAACGGACCCAAGCTTCCGTGTTGTCAGCAGCAAAGTGCGGGTTCGAATCTCGGTCATGACACTTGTGCCCCTGAGCAAGGCACTTTACCATAATTGCTTCGTAAAAAAGTTGGGAAGGTAGTGCATTCTGCTCTACCAGCCAGGCTCCTAGTGGATGATACCCACGCCTTCATCCTTATTTCACGGACTGTGAAGGGGGTAACCCCGTTTCAGTCCCAGGAGTAGGTTGCAATGTGCCCCTTGTGAAAGTTGATTTGGGTTGACAGCCCAAATCAGTTAAGTTTAACCTACTTCTATTCACATAAAGAGGTCACAGTAAAGGTCATGTCCACATATGAAATTTTCCGATATAGAATGTTGACATAGTATCCCAATTTCTAAACACGAAACTAAATTTTCTCTTTCATTTCATTTATGTTGACATTTTTACTGACAACATTTCAATAAAGAAACTAACAATACTAGCAATGTCTGGGCGTTTCGTGATGACTATACAGAAATGAATGGTCTCTAAAGGGTTGAAGAGTGCAGAGGAGAACGATTTCACTCACACTCCCTAAAAATGAAGGTCTGATAATATTGATACCAACAATACATGTTTCCAAAATGGAATCTGAAACAAAGAGGGTTTCTTACATTGCAAACTCTGACCACTTCTCGATCAGCCTCTTGAGAGCCATCTTTGTACAAATGATTCCAATGAAGTCTCTCTGTTGGAATGAATGAAAAATTATAATTAGCTGTTGTTGCTAATAGACCTTATGCATTGACGTCACCAAGCCGCCATCTTAGAGGTAAACTGATGATGAAACAATGGAAACGCGCTGATTTGTACGCGCGGCGCACAGGATTGGCCAATGAACATCTTCCTTTTGACCTCTAGGTGAGGGCGCCCTACTCAAATGACGTCATATGCATAAGGTCTATTGTTTACCAATTCAATTAAATTTAAGACATTTATTCTGTATTATTTTGGAAAGTACATTGACAATTAAAGACAATAAGTACATAGGAAAATAACAAAATCACTATAAAAGCAAATTAATGGAAATGTGAATAATATCTTATGAGAAAGTAATAAATAAATAAGTAGGTAAAAACTATGAACAAGAGATGTGGAAGAACTTAACATTTTGACATTGGAGTTTTCTCAAACGGCTAAATGAGACCACAATACCTATACAACAGTACTAGTGTAACAGTACTAAGCAGTCAGAAGAAGTAATCAGGAAGGAGACAAATTGGGGATAAAAGGAGATGGCTGGTGTTACCAAAAAGAGGGCTGGAAACAAACGACAAAATTACAGGTGGGAAAAGGAGAAAAGCAATTAATTGGTCAATGAAACAAAATATTGGACATCTACTGAAATGTACATGGAAAAAAACATTAGAGATAAACATTCAGTTGAATTTTTAACTTCCAATACACAGAGACATTTTCTTCTTCTAAAGAATATTTTTTAGTAGAGGAGCTGCACTCAAGAACATCAAAGGCTCACACTTTTGGGTATTGGACTTTAAAGACAAAAACTAAATAAACTTAGGCAATTCTCTAAAAACAAACATTATACAATAATTATACGATACCAAGCATCCAACCAATTTGTTCAACATCTATTACATTTTGCCATGTGTGACTGACCAATAGAGGGCGCCATATATTACCTCAGGAAATTCAAATGAAACAGATGGATTGTGATTTTATGAATGCAGACACAACGGGGGACTTTGGGACGCAAGGTGCCAGCACACAGTTTTCCATTGTTAACATAATTCTGAGCATGCGCACATTTTGTATGCTGCCACCTATGGTTCCGCATTCTCCAAGTATATTCACGCAAAAAAGGAAAAACTCTTGATAAATGTCTCAAAAAATCGGGAATAGAATGCATTGAACTCAAAGAGAAACCTACCCTGTCTTGGTGAAGTCCAAGATGATGCTCTGCAAGCATCCTTAACCCAAGACGAGAGGTCAAAGTTCGGTCCAAGAAAGTGTGAATGATGCTGTCATCCTGGTTGAGGAAGAGAAAAAAAGCAAAATAAATTTAAAGAAATTGGTATTTTAAATATTTTTGCTAGAAGTGTTTAAACACAGTTTGCACAACGCGGAACGCACATTCAGACATGATACGCAAATCACAGAGTTGACTCCCAAACTGGAAGGGCCCGCATCTTTCCACGTTCTGCGTTGTGCAATGGGTCTAGAAATTTAACGCAGAATCGAAGTGAGCTACCTAGCTGTGGACGACTGAAGGGGCAAAACTGTCCGATTTGTTCTGAACTTTTTCAGTTTTTTTTCTTTATTTTCAAGGGGGAAGATATTTATGAATGGGAATCAAAGTGTGTTGAATCGGTTTTAAACTAGTGGTTTAAACCCTCCGAGGCCTGGTTCTTGGTTCTAAACCACTAGTTTAAAACCTCTTCACCACACATTGATTCCCTTATTATATTACAGCATTGTAACATCAAAATACATGTAATAACAGGGTGGCATAGCTGGCTAGTGCAAAAAGCACTCGCCTCCCCATAGACTTTGTACACAAAATATCTTGGGGAGCACTCCAATCTTTCGAATTCCCCTACGGAGTCCGTTTATTTGTTTTTTTTGTCTCTTGTCTCCCCCAAATATGAGCATACCTCCACCAGATCACAAAATTGTGAAATTCGTTTATAAGTTGGCAAATGTCGGGCATGGATAACAACTTCAAAAGCTTAACGCCCAAAGTTTCTTACAATTGAAAAAATGACAGTAATGTAGTGCAGCCAAAGTCAACACAGGGTGTCCAAAACACCGAGATTCCCCCGGGTTTATCTGTTCAATACCTTGAAGTGTTTTCTACACTCTCTGAAGCCTTCAGCAAGGTGTGTAACGACATCTTTATGGTCATCTAGGAGACCGTTGACGAGCTGGCAATATCTCTGCTCTGTTTCATGATTGGTTATCTAAGGCAGCAACAAAAGATAAAGATAGATTAGACTCGGTGAAGTGCCCTGACGATGACTAGAGCAGGCTAGTCGAAACCTTGAGACCAATTGACAACTCACTCTGTGGAAGTGAAGTTAATAATGACACATGTGATTTGAGGTATTGCATGGTGAGGTATAAATGTACATTTGGTTTGCTGTAACACCATGTGTATATCTACTTGATAGATAGATTTTGATCTTTGACATCTTGTCTTGCTATTTATTCTACTGCCGAGGAGTAGATTTTTCGGAATTCAGGAGACTTCTCAGCTCTGAAAAGAACTGTCCTGCTTATTAACTACAACCTGGGCGGAAGGTAGGAAATCGGCCGGGACTACTACTTTTGTTTAGTTAATCAAGGGGAATTCTCACTATTAACTTCACTGCCGAGTGAGTTAATTGGTCTCAATGTTTCGACTACCTTGCTCCAGTCATCGTCAAGTCCCTATCAAACTACTAAGCGAAAGTAGTAGTCCTGGCAAATGTCCTACCTCCCCAGTTAGTACTTCAGCAGGTCAGTTCTTTTCAGAACTACATGTACGTAGTCTCCGAGTTCCTAAATCTACTCCATTGCAGTAGAATAAATAGCAAAACAAGTTCTCAAAATAATCTACATGTACACAGCAAAGTAGATACAAACACATGGGGTTACCTCAACCTGAGTATATATACATTGATACCTCACTCGCTAAATCGATCAACTGCTACAAACAAAATTAATGGGTCCTGTGTTGATCCTTATAGCAGCCTTCTACTGTCCCTTTAACCCCCCCCCCCCCAAATACTACATGAGGAAATTATAACAACATATGGAGTGCTTGAGGTGGGGAAAAAAACTGAAGTGACTAAGGTGGGACCCATGCGTCCAAACTACAAGCATAACAATGAGAGGCAGCCAATTGACTCTATTAGATTAGTAACCTTACGTTAGGGTACTCAGACACCATATGGAATGCTCGTATGTACATCTCATGCACTTGAAGGATGGTTGGATTGCAGCCAACAATGAACGGCAGGCCTCGAAACTCTGCAATACGGTGCGCCACACGGACTGGCAGCTCCTTGTGTAGATACTGGGCACTCCGCTTCATTTTATGAAAACAAAACAAATAAATAAAGAATTAATTTAAATTTATCCTGTCAGTTTCCCTTGTGGTTTATTACATGATATTTGAAGTCGCATCCCCTGAAAGGTGATCACTGGCTATACAACAGTTACAGGTAGAACGGCTTCGGACTGGCATCCTGAACAATTGACAAAAAAGAGACTGCCAACATTAGGGCTAGATAGCTCAATTGGTAGAGAGCCGGAATGCAAATCCAGAGGTCGCAGGTTAAAATCCCGCACTAGTAAATTTTCCTTCAAAAATATTTTAAGTTTACCCTTTCAGTTTGCAAATCCAGAGGTCGCAGGTTAAAATCCTACACTGGTCAAATTTTCTTCAAAATTTATTTAAAGTTTACCCTTTCAGTTTGTTACTTGATAAAAAAAAACCAAAACAACAACAATCAATTACTTTAAATGCTGAAGAAAAGAATCATAGTGAGTAAAACACTTTCTGAACCCATTTAATGGCAACGCTTAGATTTACTTGCATCTTTTTCAAACAATCCAACACAATTTAGTCAACAGCCACACTCTGATTATGGTGGTGTGCCTTGTCTCATCTTAAGCAAATTCTGTTTACCTGAGTGCAGTCCTCAATCCAACAGAATCAGACAAAGCATGCAGTTAGATTTATGAGGGTTTGGTACCATTTATTGGGTTAATAAAAGCTTTACATACTATCTTGTTCTACATTTTTATTTAAATGATTTTGGATTGAACAAAGAAAAATTGACGAGAGCGGGATTTGAACCAACGACCTCCGGTTTAACGTGCCGGCGCTCTACCAACTGAGCTATCTAGCCCTATGTTGGCGGTCTCCCTATTTTGTCAATATCTTTGTTCGGGGGGGTGCCAGTCAGAAGCCATTCGACCGTAAACTGCCGTGTAGCCAGGGATCTCACTCAAGTATACGATACAACCTGGGAAGCGGCAGCCAGGGGATCACCTTAAGGGGATCACCTTAAGGGGATGCGACTTTTTATATCAGATTTCAAATAATAAACCACAAGGGAAACTGACTGGGTAAATTTTTAAATGATTTTTTTATTTAGTATGTGGTTTTTTCTCTTTGTCATGTTTATAGTACATTGACCAAAAATTGTTGATTTAAAATAATTTGTTATTATTACTACTGTTTTCTTTCCTAGTGTTGTTGCTCCTTTAATCCGTTGTTTGGTTTCCGTTTGTGGTTGTTTGTTTTTTCAATTTGTATAATAATATTGTTGTGCAGCGCAAAAACATCTCATCTCCTAGAATAACATTTACGTAACACACAAGTTTGAAACTTTCTAAGCATTGTACATCTCACTTAAGACAACTCTGTGTGTGCACCCAAAGTCAAAAGGTGCCAAGATGCAATGTTTTTACATGCAGCATTTTTATGCGGGGTACGACACGATCATTCAATCGAGATACAATGTTTTTGCACTGACTTGATGACATACATGTAAGAGGACTCCAAATGATTAGCTTTACTGGATGGTTTAACCAGAGGTCCGCTGGCTAAATACCATTTAAAACACCTTAGAACTAGTCAGAATTCTCTGCACCTGGGGTCGATTTCACAAAACTCTTCCTAACTTAGGACTAGTCCTAGGCAATGCTAAGAGATAGGACTAGTCTTAAGTTAAGACCAGTTACTGGTCCTAACTTCAGATAAGACTAGTCTTATCTCTTTGTGAAATCGGCCCCTGGTTCGGCTGGCTAGTTTATTGCTGAAGTCCCATTAGCTTGTTTGAGATAGGGCGAACACCATACATGTACATGTAATAATAATAATATCGGCTCTTATATAGCGCAATTCCAAAGAATGATCATTGCGCTTCACACTTTATTACCCCTGGTCACTGGGCCATTATTTCATTCCTAAAACCATCTCAGCTCCCTGGGGAGTATACAGCCTGTGCTGCCAAAGCGCACTAAGCTAAATCATTCACAAAAACCATCTCTGCCCTCACAGGTACCCATTTACCGCTGGGTGAAGAGAAGCAATTATAGTTAAGTGTCTTGCTCAAGGACACAAGTGTCATGACCGGGATTCGAACCCACACCCTGATAACTCAGCCACCAGAACTTGAGTCCGATGCTCTTAACCGCTTGGCCACGACACGCTAGGAGTGCACTGTAGGAGTGCACTGTTTGGTTTTGGTGTAAATTTACCCAAACAAACAGTGCAGTTAATGTGTCCACCATGTATCACAAAATGGCTTATTGCTCCATATTTAACCACTTCATATAATTTAAAGTTCAAATTATTACAAGTCCCATGCCAATGATAATATTGACAGAAAACCTTGAAATATGGAGCAAGCTGAAAAAGCTGGCGGTACTTCTGAAATGACAAGCTAACTGGTCCTGCTAGCTTGTCACTGAAAAAGTTAAGGGCAAACACTGTTAACCATATAAAACGGTCGTTTGAATTGAATAAATATGTTCCAACTGCCAATAAACTGGAGCGACTGTAGTACACAGGATGCATTTAACTGGCTACAGTGTACCTGTACTTTTAGTGAAGTGTACTCACCAGCAGATGGTTCCCGTCAGGTGACTTGCCGGTATAAAGGAGAGTTGCTGGAGTGAGACGCACTGAGGGCTGAAACAATAGAGAGTATAATTGACTGAGTTAACAAGCAGCTTCTCAAGTCCGTCGAAAGATGCTCCATGAGTTGGAGTAGTAGATTCTGTGGTGGTAATCCTGTTCACAAGTGTGACATACATGTAGGTCCACTGTAAGCCACGCCCACTTCACACAAACTGGCTTCACTGATTACCAGAGAAGCCATAAGAATTGCATTGAGCTGGTTTTTCTTTGATGATTAACATGTTGTATGTCATCATGCAAGAAAGTATTAATAATTGACTTGGCTTTCACAAACGTGTACAATGTATTGTACATATGTACATGTACATGTACATACATGTATGTTCTCCAACATGTTCAACGACTGAGGTCACTGCTCAAGAGTTAACATTTTCTGCTTTTGAACGATGAAATTTGTGATTTTTGGTAAGATTACAATCCGTATGATGATAGCTTTTGAGCCAAAAGTTGCAGAAACTTTAACCATGTAGCAGACGTACATGTATACGAGAGTGCGACAATGACTCACCAACAGGATTACTAAATGTTAGGTTGAAGATAAAGCAGAATGTTGTTTTTCACCACGCGACTATTTAATTAACATCCTCCATGGGAAAATCATAAACTGCTAATTGTTGTTCTACATTGTACATACGTATTTATGTACCATTCCCTTTTCTAAAAGAAATCTTCTGTGGGTTCAAGTTGAAACTTTGTGAGGACCATCGCTCGATTGTGTAAAACGCACCACAAGTACTGTTTCGTAGGCCCACTGTTGGTTGGTAAATGCCATTGAGTTGTGCACTAGGCAGACGCACAAACGTACGTACGCATCACGCCACCACCAGCCCCATAAAAAAAGGTGCGATGTTCCCTTATTTTCACCAGCAGCGTTAGCCATGTCAGTGCGTATAGTGTGATGTGCAATACATCTACATGTATGGGCAGGGATTTCCCTGTTCTGAGCGATTTTGTTTGTGCTTAATTTGATGGCCTCTGCTGCCTTTATGCCCCATTCCCATAGACTTTCAGATTTTTCAATGGAAGTGCCCCCTCAAATGGACCTTGTCCTCTAAAAGATAAAAATTCCAGGCCAGGGGCTGCCTATAGTGCTAGCTCTTAAGTCTTCACAAAGTCTTTGTTCGCTACCAGCAGATAGAATTTATAAATAAATAAATGACAATTTGATTAAAAGTCTTGAAATTGTACAATATCTACTTTCTGAAAGAGAGTGCAGATGTCTTTTCTTTGTGGTGCACCAAGGCAAGGGTAAAGTGACTGATACTAAAGACTGATCTTGGCTCTGTGCAAATGTAATTTGTTTGTTGCAGGTTCTCTGATAATTTTCGCTTAGCTGAACATTTACGGAGCATTATTTTCTGCTTTTAAAAAAACAGATTAAATTGGGCCTGTGATTTGTAGAGAAGAGAATAACATTTTAGCCCTAACCCCCATTAGGGTCCCTCTACATACCCTGCCAAATACAATGTACAACAGAATGCAACACAGTTGAAATGAGAACCAGGCCATATGCAACAAAATGCAACAAGGGATTTTGTTGCATTGTGCAGGCATGTTGTTTGTGTTAGGATTGAGCAAGGGTGTTTGCCCTGCTACAAATGCAACAGTATGCACATAAGTGTAGTGGTGACTTAGCTGTGGGACCATGAACTCTGCCAAATGCAACAATATCCACATCATTCTTCCTGTGGTGTGTGGCTGCTTTGTTCAGAAACAATGGAAGCACCCAAGCTCTAAGTTTACATACAATTGCATAATGAGGCATGATTTAGAGCTTACATAACAAGCAAAGTCACTTGACTGCTAAATGCAACAAATTCAGTCAAAGAATGACATCTCAGATGACTGCCAAATGCAACAGATTACAACTATTACCATTTGGTGCATATTGTTGCATTTAGCATGGTTAGGGCTAATTAGTAAGCATCTTTAACGGTTCAACTATAACTTATGTATCTTAAAAACAAGCTACTTAAACATTAAAGGGTCTGTATATGTTTGGTAATCACTCTTAAAATTAATGGCAATAAAAATCTATTGGTTAGAAGCCTACAGCAGCTTTCGACAGTTTAAAGCGTTTTGAGAAACATTTCACTTCAAAGTTCTGTGGTTATGTGAAACTATACCAGTTTTTATGCCGCCAAATTTGAAACTGAGAAAAGTTTCATTAACGCTTCTCAGATTGTGTATTCCTATTAGGGATTATTCTTCCTGCGTGGACATATTCGCTACGGATTTTCGGTGATACTCTAAAAAAGCGAACACTTTTTGAAATAAAATTCTCACAGTTTTATTGTATTTAAATCAACATTTATAGTGCTCATTAAAACAATCGAACGCTTCAAAAAACCAAAGGAATACTTTGCTTTTAATGGATTTTACCTTTTTAGCTGCCGAGTCGATAGCCGTCTGGTTGTAAAATGAAACAACAGGCCTTGACTTCTCCTTTGCCAAACTGTAATCATGTACAACGGATATTGGCCGAACGTTTGAGACCCTGTGGTCTGGCATCTTGCTTAATGTCTTGTTCAAGTTTAAGGTGGTTTTGGTGTGTCCCATTTGACGACATCCTATCGGCAGGAGACGGATCCGAGGAACGAACGCTCCGCTCCCAGCCATGCTGACTTTAAAAACTGGGTCAGTTATAGAGGGACACCGCTGATGTCATTACAAGCGAAGACCGCTTCAGTCCAGTTGAACTCAGTTGAACCAACAAGACTTCAAAGGGTAGTCAATAACTTGTCATGAAGTCACACGTTTTCAATGCTGACAGGTTGTGGGTGGTTGATTTTCCATTTTCAGCCGCTACTAAAATTGTTGAAAAACTGTGCCAAACTGTGGAAATAAAAATTTGTCAAACACTATAATTTTTGTTTATCTACATTGATAAGTTGAGGAAAGGGATGTATACGTACAAATGTATAGCACGAGGATTCAAACTCAGCTCCAGTAACCTGGCAAGCATGGCTGACTGATGGTTGAACGATATACATTGCTAAGGAATTAGGGTTATGGGTCCAAATCTAAAATGAGGCAAAATTTGTGTCTTTCTCAGAACATCCATAAAAAGCATCAGGCATAAAATAATTGGGAATTGACGCGAACCTTTTGGCTATTTTTGTTACCAGTGGTAGGAGAGTTAAAGTCTACTCTGCGTTTTTAACCCACATCCACCTGACTGGTCACAGTACATGCAGTACTCTGTTCCTACCTAAGCCTGTGTAGCACTTATTACTTCATTATAATAAACATTTGTTATTTTCTGCTTAGCAAATTTACATACCCCCAAAAACTGTACACAAACGGGAAAAAGCACATTTATAACTCTCTTTAATTTGATACAATTTTGCCATGTTTCCCTTCTCATATCATAAGTCATGACAGTACAAAGAAGACAACTTTTTGTTCATCTACGGGTTTTCCCAGAGTTAGGCGCTATCAGCATTTGTGTGTTCTCTGGGAATTCCCTTAGTAAGGCAACATGGGTTGAAAAACAGTTGTTGACAAACAAAAAGGAAACTAATAAATGCACAAAACAAACCTGTGATGTTCAACAGTTTTCATGGCAATATCACATACAAAAATAGAAATGAAATCACCTAGGTACATATTCCTTTAGTGCAATCGTTCCAACTACATCGGCTACAGTGTGCCCATTTTGAAGGAAAAAACAACACACACACCCAAGTGTGTAACAGCCTGCAATCGTGGACCCTCCTTTGTTCAACTCTTTGTGATAGCAACCGTGGACCACAATGCTTTCCTTTGTGATAGCAACCGTGGACCTATTGTCCTCTTTTGTTATAGGTTCCCGGTTTGAATGTGGTTACCTACTCACCCACACACACAAAAACAAGGTACATGTAGCCACTAACATGGAGTATGACCTCTGACCTCTGACTGTACTGCAAGTCCAAGGATCATTCACTCAGCACTGCACACAATGAGTAACTACATGTACATGTACCCTACAGTCAATCAACGGGAGGTCAGAGTTACCAAGACAACAGTTGCTTTCCAGGCTGTCATCAGATCCGCAGTCAATTTTCGAATAAGTACATGTACAGACAGAAAGTCGATCGGACCTTTTTACTTTGAGACTTCCAAGTTAATCAGTCAGCTTGGGCATCTGACCCGAATGTCTACTTCAAAATAATTTGTCAAATTCTAAACTCGCTCGCTAACTGTGCAGATATTTTTAGTCTGAGATCCGGGTTTAAGTTTTTCCAACATTCTTTTCAAGTGAGATTTAATAAACAAAACAACACCTGGCTAGTTTGCTGTATCAATGGACCATAAATGCAAATTTCTGGGTGAATTATGTTGTTTTTAAGTTCTCTGGAATTGCCATTATGGACATTTGTTCAATTTGAAATTCCAACATGTTTCAGGCTAAATGGGCCTTTCAATCCAAGCACGAAGGAAAAGACGAAACCAACCTGGCCTCGCACCTTTAACAACCCCCATCCCCCCCCCCCCCAATTAAATGATCAGTGCATGAAAAAATCTGTACAATTTGGCTTCCCCCAGCCGAGATCTTGATGCTGCATCCTTGTTAAATGCAAAATCAATGGACCCTACTGTACATTGAATGCTGATTGTTTTTAACTTCTTGCTAACTTCTCGCTCGGAAGCTCATTGGCTAGTAGTGGTGGCAGTAAAGGTGGCAATTTACGCATTTTATAAATCATTCACAATTCACCACTTGGGCTACATGTATGTCACATTGATAACAAGAAAAACTTGAATTGAATTGAGGTATGACCATCTGTATCTGTATCTGTATCGTAGACATGTACTAACACCCATGGGTTGTCGCCGTACATTGTCGGGGTCGGGTGTGCGGCAGTTAAATTTTAGGGTGGGTCTTTGCTATCAGATTTTCAACGTTTAGGGAGTCTAAAGCTAGCTTGAAAGTCTTAATGTCCCGTGCAGATCTAGTGTCAGGATGAAGTTGATTCCATTCAGGTATGGTCTTGGGATAAAGTGAGTGGTGATAACGGTCTTTGTTTGTTGTGATGACTTTGTACGAATAGGGTCCGGATCGACGTGTTGAAACCTGGCTTGCTGAGTATTGGATATTAACTTGGTCTTTGATGTTGTTTGGTGTAATCCCGTGTGTCTCCTTGTAAAGCGTTATTAGTCTCAGTTTGGTCCTACGGTCTTGAAGTGTTTCCCATCCCAGTTTATTGAGAACTTCAGTGACTGTAATCGTGAACTGTATAATCTGGCAGCCCTGTGTTGGAATTCTTTCAAGCTTCTTTTTGTCTGTAGTGTGCTGTGGATCCCAGATGGCTGAACAGTATTCTAGGCCGGGTCTGATTAATGATTTGTATGCAATTGATTTGGTGCTGCTGATTGCAAGAGTAGATATTTCTTTTTAGTAAGCCGAGCATCCTGTTAGCTTCGGAGGTAATTTGGTCAATGTGTGTTGACCATCTGAGATCATTACTGAGTTCAACTCCAAGGTAGGGATGGTGCTTAACCTCTTCCAGATTGGCGTTGCCTATGGAGTATTTGGAATTAATCAAGTTCTTTTTGTGCGCGCATGGCCTTACACTTAGATTCGAACGTTAAAAAGACATTTGCCATTTATTTCCCCATGTAGCGAGTGTGTCAATGTCTTTCTGAAGAAGATCTGAATCAGTTTGGTTTTTAATTTCACGGTATAGGATGCAGTCGTCTGCAAAGAGCCTAATACTTGAGAGGATGTCTTTAGGCAGATCATTGATGTAAACTAAAAACAAAAGGGGACCCAGAACTGCTTCCCTGCTGCACCTCTGAGCCATCAGCTTCGGGAGATAAACTTGGGTGCAATTTTGTGTGATTTTCATTTCTGTCACAACACCTTTTCCGACCCCAAAACCATATTGGTGGAATGATTTTTAAACTAACAATGTAATCAATCAAATTAAAATTAAAATATAGAAACTTTTGAAAAAATGAAGAAGTAGTGCTTAACCTCCAACTTCCGGCTCGAAGTGCCAAATTGCACATTTATGCCGACTGTGTTAAATACGCAAACCATGTCAATTGCACTAACAAACCGAAGTTGGTAAAATTTAAAATCAGGATTAGGGCCCAAGTGATTTATTACTTAGCACAAAAACAGACCTTGTGCAGCATGGATTTTACAAGATGTTGCATGGCGTCACAGCCACATCATTCGTACCCGGGTGAACTCGTACCCAGGTGAACTCGTACCCAGGTGAACTCGTACCCAGGTGAACTCGTACCCAGGTGAACTCGTACCCAGGTTAACTCGTACCCAGGTTAACTCGTACCCAGGTCAACTCGTACCCAAATCAATTTTACCCAAGTCAACTCGTACCAATTTATTTTTTTCAATTAATATAAATTATATGTCGTTCATTTATCTATTCATTGTTGCAATGATTTTGTTCTCTAATATTTTCATGTTGCAATGATTTTGTTAATTAATTTTGTTAATTAATTTGGGGTTTTTTCTGTCAGAAAAATAATTTTTACCCAAGTCAACTCGTACCGATTAATATAAAATATATATCGTTCATCTTTGTATAATATATGTCGTTCATTTATCTATTCATTGTTGCAATGATTTTGTTCTCTTATATTTTCATGTTGCAGGTTATGAACAAGACTAAGCGAATAATGTCTTTGTTTTGGGGGGAAATGTTGTTTGAAATAACCAATTTATTTTTTTCAATTAATATAAGTTATATGTCGTTTTTATTGAAAATGGTTTATTACAATAAAAATGTTGGCAGCCACAGGCTGAACTAAATAAAACTGTGTTAGAATAATATTACGGTAAAACATTTAAAAGAAATCAACCCTTTTGATGTCTTTAATGTCTTTAATCCAGTCTGTTTTTAAGCAGAAAAGAGATGAACATCAAACATTATTAAAAACGAAATTCGTAAGAAGGGATATTACTAAAAGTGAGTAGAACATCATTTCGTATCGTTTATAAAATCAGGCCGCACGGAACTTCTCCGTTTCTGCATTACAATGTACTTTAGACAGTACGAGTTGACTTGGGTACGAGTTGACTTGGGTACGAGTTGACTTGGGTACGAGTTGACTTGGGTACGAGTTGACTTGGGTACGAGTTGACTTGGGTACGAGTTGACTTGGGTACGAGTTGACTTGGGTACGAGTTGACTTGGGTACGAGTTGACTTGGGTACGAGTTGACTTGGGTACGAGTTGACTTGGGTACGAGTTGACTTGGGTACGAGTTGACTTGGGTACGAGTTGACTTGGGTACGAGTTGACTTGGGTACGAGTTGACTTGGGTACGAGTTAACTTGGGTACGAGTTCACCTGGTACGAGTTCACCTGGGTACGAGTTCACCTGGGTACGAGTTCACCTGGGTACGAGTTGACTTGGGTACGAGTTGACTTGGGTACAATATTTTGGGTACGAGTTGACTTGGGTACGAGTTGACTTGGGTACGAGTTGACTTGGGTACGAGTTGACCTGTTTCCCATAACTATAACACTAACCTACCTCCATGCACTAAACAGTGTTTTCATGTCCTTCCCGCTGTGGCTTCCAACCATTGTGCATAATCCACCAATATAGTTTTTTTTGTATACGGTGTTTTGTAATACTATTAACACTAACCAGCTAACACAACAGACCTTGTGTATTTTAATAAAACAATACTATTGTCAATAGTTTTTTAACACAAAACAACAACACGACTTATTTTTGTCTACAGTTTTCGAAATCAAATAGAATTTTGTTTTATCAAATTATATAAGTACAACTTTGTTTACTTACGAATAAGCTGTCCAGCTGAGTTGCCCCTCTACCATAACTAGTGAGTAGTGGGCCTATTTCAACTTGTAGAAACCAAAGAATTGGAATTCACCTGCGGAATTTCTCACGCAACTCGGACTGAATGGCGTGACAAGGCCCTTATAGTCTGTTGCCCAATCTAGTACCAGGATAGTTTAACTCTAGTATCGGTCTAGGTACCACGCAAATTTATGCTGGCGATCGTTTGTTTGTTGACATAAGCGCTTTCCATTGTATTCATGATGGGCCGCTGCAGGGGTCATGAAAATGAATGGTTGTCCTATTGTACGGTTTGACTTTGACCTGGAGTTATCGGATTTTGTGATTGTGAAATTTTGGGTCTGTATCCTGTAAAATACACGAGCACAGTGATACCATAGAGAAATGTGTCCTTTCTCTTTTTAAAAGTGTCACAGATCGAGAGAAAGGCTGTCCTTTCTCTATGGACACATTGAGGGTTATGACTTGAAGATGGGTTGTCTGGAGACAGACTCGCAAATTGAAAATAATATTGAGCTAATCTTTGGAAACAGCAACGATTTATCACATAATTATGCAATACAATTTGGGAAAATAATTTTATAATGGCATAACTTTCCATGTGAAAGACATTCCAAAGCCTAGGGAACAAAGAAATACCGCCTCTAGTGGCTCCGATCATCATGAAGTGGGCCATGGGCTCAGTATGGGGCGCCGTTTGACGATTTAACTGTTTTTTACATGTTTTTTTACCGTCCCTAGGCCTAGTTTATACAATTAGAAAACCAAAAGTCATGTCAAAACTATTTTGTGCTTTTTAAATATTCCGAGTAAACCGTGAATATAAAATAAATGTATAAATCAAGGTTTATGAACCATGAAAAATGAATTGAATCATCATTTGTAAAAAATTGCTCAAAATCATGGTACGTCGTTTATAAACCATTAAAAAGTAATTATACGTCATAAAATTCAATCATCATTATAAACCATGGAAAACAATTGAAGCATAAAAAACCATGTTTTAAACCATGGAAGTCGAAGCATTATAAAACATGGTTTGGCTTATAAACCATGACATCCATTACAAATAATTGCATGGTATTATCAGACCATGCAAATTTAAAGGTATTATACAGGATTGGCAGAGCTGACAAAATAATCACAGACTGTGTTCATGTTTTGTGTAATCAACCACATACATGAAATAACAAACCTGTGAAAATTTGAGCTCAATTGGTCATCGAGGTCACGAGAAAATAGTGAAAAGAGACCTTATGTGTTTTCTGTTTTTCAAACATCGAGTTTATTATCGTGCGCGATAAAAACTATTATTTTACTCATTTCTCAGAAACGATAGCATTTTAGGCAGAAATATTTTAAGGAACCCTTTCTACCATTACTTACTTTAAATCATGTGAGTTATGTGTGAATCTGTGAACATTTGTGTTTTTCGATCTTACCAATATAGTGTACAGGGCCTTTAAGCATCGTCATGTTTCAAAACCATGACCATGAACTGTCTGTTCACAAATCACGTCATATGCAACAGCGCCGTCTGTGGTGACAAATTTTTAAACTATAGATTTTTAAACTCAAGCAGTAAACTGAGTTGACTCATCAGAATTGGAGCTTATTCGGCACAATTTGAATGACGTCGTGATGACGTCATCGGGGTCACAAACATTAAGTCAAACATTAATTCGAAACAAATCAGAATTTATGAACCACACAATGAAAATTTACAATCTGTACGTCATGCATCGGGACCTTCATAAACTGAGCAAAGGTACACTAAATACGACTCCTGCCCAATTTTACCTAGTCTTCTGGTTTTAGCCGAAAGTTGAAGCAAAACATATATTTGAATCTCGAGACATGAACCATGAGACCATGCAGGCTATAAAGTCAAGGATCAACAACACGAACACCCTGTTGTTGTAATGTTACTAACAAGACTATAGTTGAAGTTGCTCTATAACTTATTTGTAGGTGTTCGGAGCAGGTAGCCTACACCTCTTTTTTGTTAAGTGTTCGTGCAATATGTGTGTTTGATCGTGCTGTAGTATGCACGAACCCCTCTAAATTTGTTCAAACAGTTGAACCTCAACATCAAAACGGCACAAACTTGATGAAGTCATTGTGAACCAAAGAGGATTCAGACTTTAACCAAATTTTCTCTTTACATTTCACTAGCTCTGCTTATAGACTTGTCTACATATACACCAAACACCTCGTTTTGTTATTGTCGGCACAGCAGCAGTAACTTAGTCGCGCCTACTTCTTTCAAAAAATTTATTTTATTAATTCGCGAAACCAGTATTTTGGCAAACTCTCAGTGCGTGCGTTTGAATTAACTCTTTCATTTAAACTGCACGCTTTGTAGACTGTCGCGTTCATTTGTATTAAACTTGTAAAATAGGTAGTTATATTGTTATAAGGCTCCCGTAATATTATGCAAATTAATAATTTACACTTGCAACAACAACTCTATTTTTTTTAACCGGTTTATGCCATCCAACAGAATATTAAAAAGTCATTAAGAACGAAGGATTTATAGCCTACACAAAAGGCATTGTTGATAAACAAATTTTACGACGTCATTAAAAGCAATTCTTTATTTATTTGTTTTAAGCATTTTTTACACCAACAGCACATTGCAAATTATTCTCAAAGGTAATTATGTGTTCGATTCAAAAGAGGGCGCTATAAAAAGCAGTTTGTACACAGTTCTCCATATGGGGGGGGGGGGGGGACATCTCCGTGGGGACAGAATCTCCTGCCACACCGGCCCACCGTTACGTTACCGGTTGATGAGGGGTCCGTGTTAAAGAGTCAACAACGCCCTATAGAAGTTGAATGAACCAGCGCGTGTAACCTTATGTCACAACCTCTCAAAACCCCATTCATGTTGAGAGAACAAGTCAGAGGTTATAAGCATGCGAGTGGTTTTGACAACATATGGCTGGTAGTCAGCGCTCTTATATAAGAACATGGCAACAACTCATCTCCACAAATGCTCAGTTTTCGTAAGGTGGCTGATCAAACAGACGTTCTTAGTATCCAAATTTCTCATTGCGATTAATAAGGATGTCTTCAAGAAAGAAAGCTAATCTCCTGAATGAGAGGTAAGATTCTTAAAACTAATAATATGCAAGTTTAAAACCACGTTATCGTACTTGGTGAATCATTGAGTTCACTATAGACACTGGTTTCTACTACACATTGAAGTTAATACAAAGATTTGATTCGATTCTATTAATTTGGAATAGGGTCCTAACTCGTAATGGTTGCGAGTTTCAGAAGTTGTATGCTGTCGATTGGTGGCACGGCAGGTAAGTGATATGGGATTATGCCTTTGATGATACAAGCTCGGAATTTGGCATACAGTCAGAGTATGGCATGAGAAAGAGATTTGGCTTTGGAAGGCTATTGCAAATGTTCCTTTGAAAAATATATAAGAAGCAATGGCTGCCATTTGAATATTACTCTGATTTAAAGCCAAACGGAATGCCATTCTCGTATCATCAGCTTCTCTAAAATATTCCTCTGCCCAAATACTAAAACGAATGTCTCAGGAAAAATGTGTCATTTTACATTTTTTTTTTAAATCCATGTAGTCCATTGGAAGACGTGTCATGATGGATTTTTTTAAAAGAAACAAAACAGACGCAACGATCAAATCATTACGCACATCAAGCAAACAACTATTTGATCAATGGACTAGTTTCTATGTAAAGTTACTGTGTGCTTCTTACGTTTAATACTATAGGTTTTCTCGGTCAATTTCGGCAAATGAGCAGCCAATTTAACCACTGAACCATTCTATTTCACGCGAAATCAAATGCTACTGAAAAGGGTCGTTCGATTTCGTTTAATGACTAGTCAATGTACTATTGCGTCATTCGATTCAACAAAATAATCATTCAATTTAACAATTCAACAAATCAGCATTCGAACCTTTTGAGGCGTGTGTTTAGTCGTTCAAATTCATTTTTGGGCAGGCATTTCTGTAATGTGTGCAGTCTCAAAAACGCTCTGTTAAGCGTCTGTTTCCTTTCGAATGTTAAATGCATTAAAATACGGTTCACTTATTGGCACTTGAGTCACTTTGCCGATGTACTTCGAATAAGAGGTTTCGCCACAGCTGTACACGGAGCATAATTCTAGTAATGGCAGCTCGTGGTCGCTACGCAAGAGTGTCCCAGGTAGATCGAGAAAGGTTGATTGAGGCCAAGATGTCTGGCACGCCAACAGATCGATGGTTGAGGAAGAAACAACATAAACAATAAGAAACCAGGAAAAGACATAAAGAAACACCCCATTCAAACACAATACAAAATTTGGTCTTTGTCAGTTATTCAATGAAGATCCCCCAAAAATATATAAAATAAAATAAAATAAAATCAAGAAATCTACTGGAAACATAAATAAAGAAAAATAAGGTTTGCCTGAATTAAAGTGAAGATACGAAACAGTTGCCTGGTACAGTTTATATATTTATTCGCATTTCTTTATCGCACTTATTTGAATTCTCATTTAGCGAAATTGATTGCCTCTTTACGAAATTGAAAAAAAATTAATCAATACAAACCTCCAGTCGACCCAGCTTTGCTAAATTGAATGATAATTGTGCGTCACGAAAAAGAATGACGATATGCTAAATTGAGCACAGTGCTAAAGGAATTTGAACGTCTCAAAACCGTGAAATTGAATGTCCAAATTCTGAATTTGAAACGCAGAAAAAACTGGAGAGGCAAAATAGCTTTAATTCGAACGCATGCCGAAAATTAAATCGGCTGCACATTTGCCGAATTTGATCGAGAAAACCTATATTACAGTATTAGATGTGTTGACTTTAAAACAAACCCGTCTTTAGAGTGCTTTTATAAACGTAACTTTGAATTATTTGTTTTCAAATCTAGCTGATTACAAAAAGAGGGTAACTGTTATTATGAACTTTATCAACAGATTTTCACAAGTTTGCTTAGTATTTTTGTGGATATCACCGGTCGTGTTTTCCACCACCTCTGGTGCCGACTTGATCAAAGATGGCGACGAGAGGTTATTTCTGCGAGACGTTGAAAGCCATATTCGAGAAACAGAACGTTGGCTGAGGGACCAGGTGTGTGAAGACGACACAGGTAAAAAAAAATCTACTGACGATCTTTGACTTTTTCTGATTCCACAAAAATGAAGGAAAGTTGAAAAATTGAAAAGAAATTAATTGTAAGAGTGAATACCAAGCGAATACATTCCTTTAAAGAGTGCATGGCATTGCCCGTAATTGATACGGGGAAACTTTAAGGGCTAAATTCGGACACACCCAAAATTGATAATAGATAGGCAATTGTACTGAACACTTTTACCCTTTTAAAAATAATTTACAAAGTACGGGGCTCTGGAAGTGCCATCCGTCTTGTTGAGAACCCGAGACAATTATTTGTCAACTCGACTTTCTGTTTTCAAGATCTTGTCTCCAGATAAATTGTTCAGGATCTCAATAAGACTGTTGACACTTCCAGAGCTCCGTACTAAAGAGCTGCTCGTGCACCAATGGGTGGCGGGCCGGTAACCAACGGATTGTCTCCAAATTGTGCATATGGCTAATCGAAGATCGTCTAGTTCAATCCTTAAAGCGTAGACCACAATGCTTACTCCGGCCTCTGATATCTTTTTCGAATAAACTGCATTTATAATTTATCAATTAAAAAAAGAAGTCACGAAACAAATATGGTTAATCATTGTATAATAATTTTCAAATTATTTTTCTTTTTCAAGATGGCGAGTTTAAAGTGAGATCAAGACGTGATCCACACGACCTCCTTCAGCAGTTTGGCTTCACGCATGCGATGTCAGATCGAATGGCAAATGCTGTACGTGTGTTGAAGAATGTCACGTCAACGTACAGTGAAAAGTGAGTACAGCAAATCACGCAAAGCGTGTGACGAAAAAAAGACGCACTGCGTCTGTTTTCGGCAATCCAATCTCAATAATGAAAGAAAACAAAACAAAAGCGAGTATTTAAGTTTTCTAATGTAATTGTTCATCATAATATAATGATGAGATGGTCATAAATTTGTTTCACAGTGAATGAAAATATTATATAATTTTTTTTTTTTTTAACACTTAAAACCCACCACATTTTATCTAAGATTGTGCAAAAGAAATAGTCCGCGGTGCTTTGGCGTACAGACATAAAAAGGATTTAAAACTTTGCATGGTGGGAATACAATCAGGGGAGGATAGCGGTGTAAAATATCTTTTATTTGACAACTCGACGCTTTGATCAGTATGCTCTGATCGTCTTCATGAGAACGCTCAATTCTGTTGCTAAATGCTGCTTAGGTACTGCCAAAGATATTCACTTGTAGGTAGGCTTGGCTTAATGGTCCGCGGAGGCGGGAACAGGAACAGGATAAGCTCGGCTTACCTCGATGAAGCGTGTAGGCTAGAGCTGGAACTGAAACTAAACTGAAACTCACCTGGCATAATTAGTTTTGTTCACGTCTGTTTGGAATTATGAGCAACAATAAAAGAGAGATCATTCAAAATATTATCTTTTAAAACAACCTCAACATGGAATTTTTTACACAGAACGCTGTCAGAGTTGTCCAGTCAGGCGAAGCGCGAACTTTGTAGTGCTGCGGGTATCGACTATACAATCAATGACTGTCCTTCTGCCACCTTATACCGCACCTACAATGGAGCTTGTAACAATCTATTGAACGTCAACTGGGGTAAAGCTTTTACTCCGTTAGTTCGTCGACTCCCGGCAGTGTATGCGGATGGTAAGTTAGCTCAATTTTAAACATCACCTTCTGTTTTTCTTCACAAAGGAAAGGACAGCTCGGGATGTACATGATTTCATGAAAGATTTGTAAACCCTTGGGAGTGTGTTAACTGTTTAGGGAATGCACTCACAAAGGCGGGTTATCAAATTTGACTACCATCTAAGGCGGAATCGACGGGGGCCTTTGAATGCAGAACATTTCGTTTGAAATGTTGACGAACTTCTGTATAATCAAACCAGATTTCTAAGACTAAGCCTAAGATGAGTTTATACTATATAGACAGACAGCGAGTCAATCTGATTTGCGCACCAAAACATGTCCTAATTCGACTTAATACTGGTTGTTCTTCTGGTAACCCACAGTCCCTTGGGGTACATATACGTGCTCGAGTGACCTCATTGATAGTCCATGATTATGTGTATTATACATGAATCCCACAATGGCTAAACCGACCCAATAAGTTTATTCCATCGGCTCGTTTTTTGTTTGTTTGTTTGGGTATTTGTTTGCTTGTTTTTTGGTTTGTAGGGGTGCAATGTTTGTTTTTTGGTTTGTAGGGGTGTAGTAGTATTTGTTTGTTTTTCGGGTTTTTGTTGGGGTGTTTGTTTTTCAAAAGTAAGTCACAAACAATGCCTCTTTTTCCCATTAAACACAAACCCACAGCCTCAGATAATCCACGACTTGCAGAATCTGGTGATGCCCTTCCACCGCCACGGCTCGTCTGCATAGGTACAATCGACGACGCCGATAAAGACGCCGATCAAGGCGCCCTAAATTGGACGGTTCTGAGCATGCACTTCGGACAGTTCGTCGACCACGATGTGGACCACTCTGCACTAGAAAACGGTACATGAGAAAAAGTGCCATAACCAATATGGGACAGAGGGTAACCCCCCCCCCCCCCGAAATAGTTGTCATCTTATACAGAAGTAGCCACCTAAAATCCTAAAAATTCCTTAGACTCCAAGCACACAACGAATATACAACGGGGGAGGGGACTAGTACGATGGCTTCACCGAAAGTTTTAAACTGTAATCTTCCCGTACAAAACTTTGAGTGTTTAATTTGGAGTGTGGCCGTCGGCAGTAAATTCTTAGGTTAGAAGCGTTTTTGAATATTTGAAACCTAAGTATGTATAGGGTGAATGGTTACTTTGGTTATTCTTACCCTACTTCTGCGTCTTAGGTGAATAACTGGCCTCAATTAGCTCCAACTAGTTTTGTTTTTACTTGCACTTATTTATCAAGCACAGCTTTCCACCTGTTTTCACGCACACATAGTCTTCACCTCAGCTTTTACATCCAGAAGTGGACTTTGCTGAGTACCAGCGTAGATGTAGATGTAGATGTTACGCTGGTCCGTTACACTCCAGTCAAATAATGTGGTTTATTATTTACAACACTTATCTATAGTAATTATGCCTAGAGAAAATACCTAAAAGACTATGGTGTCCTCAAGCCTGAAGGTTGCTGTCTAGGAGTGATTTACTGCCAATTCAGTTCCCAACCAGCCTTTGGACGACCATCTAAAAGCTAACCCTAAATAAAATATAACTAACTAACATGAGGAGCTAACTTGTCTCTCTTGAAAGCTGGAGAAGAGTGAGGGAGTCTTTTTGTCTCCATGGGTTTTTATATGCCTATGTACAACAATGGATTAGGGTCTGCTCTATGCATACACAAAAGAAGTTAACTAAATGCCTTTATATTACACTTGGGGTTTTGGGGCTCTTCCTAGCAAAGGTAGAGAGTCCATTGTGATTATTCACAGTTGACATTCCAAGTACAGTTACACAAAAGGGGAAGGCAACAGCTGTTAATGGAATTTCACTACATAATATGCAAAGAATTTCCAATTAATAACATGGTGTATTTCCAGTCTGACCGATCTAATGCAACCAGAAAGTGCCAACAAGTGCCAGCAATTGAGTCAGTTATTACACCTTTTCTAATGAAGACGATTGGAGCATACTTATCGAAAAGTCGAGTTGGTACACAGCCGGTTGTTACCAGAGCCACCAAGACGTTTTACAGACCACAGTCAAAACAAACAGATACATTGCATGCATCACCTATTGGCAAAAAGTAATAATATTGAAACGAAAATTATGAACGATTGTAAAACACATTTTTGTGTTTCCTTTTTTTTTCTTCAAATCAGTCAACTGCTCCTGTGAAATTACTCAAAAGTGTTTACCGATCATGATCCCGAGCAACGACACTTTCTTTACTGCGCACTGCTTCAAGTTTATACGATCCGTTGCCGTACCGAATGAGGGCTGCAACACGTCACCAAGGCAACAGCTCAATCAAATTACGTCATTCCTAGACTTGTCTCAGGTCTATGGTAACTCGGAGAAGGAGGGAAAGTCACTGAGAGATTTGTCCACAGGTAATAAACGTATCAATAGAACAGCATTCCCATGGCGTGCGGATCTCAATTATCGGAAGGAAGAAAAATCTATAATTTTAACTTGAACATCCTAAAAGACTTAAAAATAGATTTTACTATCAACTAAAAAGATTGGTCCATTTTATCAAATAGCTATATTTTAATAAGAATCGATCTTCAAGAATCAAAACGAGATGTCGTGGATAACAAACTTACAAAACTCACTGAATCTGGGCAATTATCAATCAAAGATAATCAATTAAAGATAACAAGAGACCACTTGCAATAGATAGGTTGCAGTATGACATAAGTCGGCCATCTTTACGGGCAATTTGGAACACACAGTCATGCGTTACGCGTGAGAACGGCGTGCAGCACGCGCACTTTTCACCAAACTCATTGCATGATTGGTTAGTGAATGACGCGGCTACGTTAATAATTTGAGCGCTTGACGCGCCTGCAAGCCAAAATGCGATTTGCCCGTAAAGATGGCGTCTACTGGGAACTATGGCCGTGTCCGAAACGGCGACTTCGGCTACAGCTACGGCTAGATCGCGCGCGTCTGCCTATTCTTTAACACTGACAGACGCGCTGATCTAGCCGTAGCTGTAGCCGAAGTCGCCGTTTCGGACACAGCCTATCTATTGCATTGTCTGCCATTGAGGTCAAACATTGGAAACGCGCACGCGTGTACGCACCGCGCACAACTTTCAGGCAATGAAGGTTCTCCATTAAACCTCTGTGGTGGCGCTCTCTGGGGTGTGTGACGTCATAGGCAATGGGTCTATCTTAAAGGGGTTTTAATTCCTGTTTTTCTGTACATGATCCAGGTAAAGGGTTACTGCTCTCTATCAGTGACCCAAACAGTGACGTAGGCCATGAACTACTACCGAACGACGAGGAACATAAAGACTGTGTCATTGCCAGTCCACAGGTAAGACTAGGTTTTTGCAGCCAATTGCGACAAAAATTCACCCAATTTAACATTCGGCTCATTAAATTTCCCTTTGAAAATGAATGCTCCGTTGCATCAGCATTCAACAGTCAAAATGAAAATTTGTAGTACTTTCCAGATAATATTACAAATCCTTTATATATGGGCTGGGGAAAATTTTCGGATCGTCATGTCTATAATAATAATGAAATACAATGACTGAAACGAACCTGAATGAGAAGAACGAAATCACGTGTGGACGAAAACAAAATTGACTGCAATAGTAGCTAAAACGAAAACCTAGTTTTTAATGAATAAGGGAAAACATGCGTGCAATGTGTTAATAAAACTAAATCAACGTTTGTTGAAATTGACATGAAAAACCTATTTATTAAGACAACTTCGTAAACCCCAACGCAAAATGAAGCAAAATTCATCAGAAGTTTGAGTTGGACAATGAAACCGTGTCCAAATTGGTGATTACGGCTACGGTTGTGACTGTTGCCAAGGACGTCTTATACTTCAACGCATGATGAAGCAGCGATCCACATAGAGCCATTAGCCGCCAATTCGGTTACGACCTGAGACCAACTTTAACACGGTTTTTAATTGGAACACACCTTCCTCTATAGACCATGTGACCTGTGACATCACATGTTTACAAAAGAGCCACAGAGCCTTGACTTCCTGCAGGCGTAGTTTGTACACAGCTCAATGGAAGAAAACAACAAATCTTATGTTTTATGGAGATTGCACTGTCTGATTTTTCTCAACGGGGGACATCTCATAAGCTGTACAGTTGTTGCTTTTGTATTACTCTTGAATTTATGAGAAAATTATGACACAAAATGTAGATTTGCCCATAATATGGCCTGTGTAGTATCTTGCCTGTCAGGAAATGCATTAGAATGTACAAGGTCACTACTCTGTAAACAAAGGTAACATGGTCTATATATTATATATATATTTAAAAGTAAAATTTGAATCGACATCACCTTTAACATTTTCGTCATTTCAACTGCAGGCCCAAGAATCTGACTTATGCACAAAAGCCTTTGATTTATCGGTACTTTTTTCTTTCTTTAGCTGAAGTGTGGCCGTACGGGGGACGCTCGAGCGGCCGAGCAGCCCGGCCTAGCGAGTCTACACACGGTACTACTTCGTCAGCATAACAGAATCGCAGAGAAGCTAGCTAAACTCAACGCGGACTGGAACGATGAGAAGCTGTATCAAGAAACCAGGGCTGTGTGCATCGCCATGTGGCAACATATCGTGTACAATGAATATCTGCCTCCTATGTTGGGATCTAAGAATGTATGTTTACAGGTCTCTCTTTACGGGAAAGCTCCTTTAAAAAATTCCGAGTTTGGCCACAAAAACTCGGAAAATGTACATCCTTTTCACAGAGTGGGTGTGTTTACATTTATACTTGGTTCATTCAACTTAATGGATGAGCAGTTAATCTGTCTGGGGCAGTCAGCAGCCCCACTGGCTTGTGTATGATCCAATTCAGTCCACAGTTTGAAAAAGGAATTACAAGGAGATAACAGGTGTAAGCTGTCAGACGAAAAGGATGTTTCATTTTAGCCTCTTTCTTTAATGGAGCTTTCCTGTAATGCTTGTCAGCACCATTATGTAGGGGTAGTCTACCCTTTGAAAGCGAGGACTTTAAAAAAAGGGATAGGTTTTTTTTACAGAGCGAGGACGTACGTTCTCTCTTTGCTTTCGTGTATGCACAAAACCAACGGGGACGTTGCTGAAAAAGGTCCAAACAATGATAGAACAAAGAGAAGTCCTCCATACCATGACCAACATGGTCGGGTGGGTGTGGTGATCGAAACACACGGGAAGTCCCACGGCTCAGGATTTGAGCTAAGCATTTAGAGTGCCGGTGCAACTCTATCTTCGGCGCTGCTGGCAAATCACCAACATCAGGTGAAAGAGCAGAGTGGCTGGGCAGAACGACCTTCTTGAAGGTCTTGCTGGATGTATCTGGCCAACACCCTAAACTTGGAATGTTGCTCTGAGTATCTACTTTACATATCTAACCTTTGCCCTGGCAAACTCATTGGACTGACACACGGTCATACAAAAGAAATAGGCTAATCACTTTATATAAAACTTCCCTGGACTTGCCTGGAAGTGTTACATAACCTAAAACATCTATATACCTGCAATCCCTATGATACAAGAACAAGGGAATGAATAAACCTCTACACTCCAGTAAGCCTAACAACTGTCGGCCTCAAAAGAACTAAAAGAATAACCTGAAACTTAAAGGCACATCGCTATGTGGAAAACTATACACACAGAAGTCAGCAATTTTGTGACAGAGGCTCCTCGTCTAACACCATGGTTTATTCTACACTACTCTCTCTTTAATGTTTCACTGCGTTCTTTTTTTCTTCTTTTGTTATGCCCTTTTAATTGTTCTGTGATTTTGTAATGTTCTTTTGTGTATCTATGCCCTGTCTTGCCTTAATCTTCCTTGATTGGGGAGATTTGATAGACATACGCCTTTTGGCATCCAACTGTTGTTTAACGTAAGTTTTTAAATGCATTTTAATGTGTATATATGTAGTTTTTGCCCGAATACTTTTACACTGCATTTACACTTCTGCCCGTCACTAACTAAATAAACAATTTAAAGGCATTTAGTTCTTCCCTCAAATTTGTTTTATTCGAAGAATGTAATGACCATTCTATTATTCATCTTGCCAGATGGCTAAGCATGGACTCCGGGTCCACCCAACCTCGTACCTGTTCGGGTACGACCCTCACGTCAACCCCAGCGTCTCCAACGTGTTTGCTACCGCAGCATTCCGCATGGGACATTCGCAAATTCCGGAGACACTGCTCAAGTTGGATCGGAGCTACAAAGAGGTAAATAAAAAACAAGGGCGCAAATGGATGGATCTGAGGGCATGCAGGAGGAGGGGGAAATTATCAGAAAAACCGATTTTTTTTTTTTGGACCATTCCCTTAGCTGAGTATACGTGCATCTACAACTCGACAAAAGCGTTTCAGATGGAGGATTTGTTTAAAGAGTCTATAGGTCTGATATTTGGCAAATTTGACCCGAAAAGGGCGTTATTATATAAAAGGGAGTTACAACGCCGTCAATTACGGCGTTATACTACCGTAAAGGGCGTTATCAAGCTTAAAATATAGCGCGTTATTATGCTGTAAATAGAGCGTTATAACGCTGTCAAAAATATGATTTTGGTTTTTTTTGGCGGAATTCAGCCACGGATACCTAGACCCCAAAGAGGAGAAAGGAATTAGCGAATAAATGAAGAAACGTAAGCTTGTTTTTCTCCATCTTGCAGATCGAGCACGTGAAACTGGACGAAGCCTTCTTCAACGCAACTCATTTAGTCACAAGTAACGGACGGAGCGGGATGGATGCAATCTTGCGGGGGATGATCGTGCAGGAACTTCCCCTGATAGACCTTTCAATGACTCCTTCTGTCACCAAACATTTATTTTCGGATCCCAAGGATGGGTAATGGTCTTAAGTTATAATTAATAGCCTTTAGTCAAGCCGCCCGCGGCTGCTCGGATGGTATAGGTACATCACAAACAGCGCGACCACTGCAAACCACACACAAAAAAGACCAATGCGAGCGGCGGGAGCCGCGAAGTGCGTTTACCAGTTCGTTCATCCAATTAACTATTTATATATTTAACAATGCAACCCTAATCATCATGAAAACAAATATATTTCACCAGTTCTCAACCAATCACCACTTCAAAATCACCATTTTAAAGACAATACTGCCAACTATGATTTAGGCGGGACCCTTGGTCACATCAAAAGTATCCTGTCCGTAAGTGTGACGTCATCCCATTGCACTGCACAAACCGGTTGTTCAAATTGACACCATTGGTGTTGCTGTCCATACAATCTAAATAGAAACAAAATGTATACAATTGGGTGTTAAAATAACACTAATTTCTGCCAAAACAATCACACTGGTGTAATTTTAACACCATGTGATGTTCATTTTGATTCTCTCTCCGAAATCTATATCCGACAACACCCACGGTGTCAACTTAAACACCCCAATTTTTGCAGTGAGTAAGCCACGCCCACTTTACACAAATTGACTATTGATTACCAGCAGACAATTGAAGTTACATTGAGCTAGCTTTTCTTTGATAATTTGTTAATAAGAAATGTTAAATAATTGCGGATCTACGACGTATAATTAGCCCCTTTTCTGTGTTCAACCTACAGTCAAGGGCTAGATCTAGCTGCATTGAACATACAGAGAGGTCGAGATCACGGTATTGCAGACTACAACGCATGGAGGAAGTACTGCAAATTACCCGAAGCAGGTAGCTTTGACGATCTGCTGGACGTCATGTCTGAGGAGACTGTCTCGGTTTTCAGAAAAACATACGAGTAAGTTTGAAGTTTTAAACTATGACCTCAGTAGCTTGAAGACCTCAGTCAATTTTTTGAATGTATTCTCTGAACAAAATTGACAGATGATGTTTCCAAACGAAAAAAATTCGTTTGTATTTGGCTAATGGACGCGAGATAATTTCAGGATCCCGACAATAATAGATCGATCCATTAAGCCCCGCCTCCTTACGAGTCGACCAATCACAGCCGCGAAACCCGATCACCATGAGTGCAAAGATCACCAAACGGCTCAAATGGTGATCAGATTTTGCGGTTGTGATTGGTCAATGAGAAATGGGCGTGGCTTAATGGATCGGTGTATCCTTTCGATAAAAAGAACTTCTCATTGGTTGACTCTTTCGTTCATACAATACCTTAAATGAAAGCTTAAGTAACTTTCTCAAAACGGGTCAAACTGGCAAAAAACGAAGTGCCTGCCAAGGGTCGATTTCACCAAACGCTTCCTAACTTAGGACTAGTCCTAGGCAATGCTAAGTTAGGACCAGTAACTTAAGACTAGTCCTATCTCTTAGCATTGCCTAGGACTAGTCCTAAGTTAGGAAGAGTTTGGTGAAATCGACCCCTGGTCAATTTATATTACCGTTTGTGTATTTAAATTTAAGGAGAAAAACCTTAGTCTTGTTCCCGATTCCAATTCTTATACACTGTGTGTTATCCATGCCAAAACGTAACGATCGTTACCCAGTAACAGTAATTTCTATATATATACACTTTTAATTTTTTTTAACGAGAGATCGCCTAACCTCACGAGGCCACGGACGGCCACTTCGAGGTGAGTGAGGGCTCACTCAACGGATTTGGGCTATCAACCCAAATCAATTGCCACCAGGGGCACGTTGTCACCTACTACTTGGGCTGAAACGGGGTTACCCCCTTCACAGTCCGTAAGGATGTATGCATTGGGTATCATCCACTTTAGAGCCGGGCTGGTAGAGCAGAATGCACTACCTTCCCAATTTTGTTAAAACATTTTCTATGACCGTTAAAATGTTACCTAAATGTAGTTATCTGTAACAAAAATTCATTTGGAAAGTGTTGCTGTCTACCCCTTTCTTGGGCAGATCCGTGAATGACATCGATCTGTTCCCAGCGTTGATTGGCGAGACGCCGGAGAGTGGCCAGCTCGTTGGGGCCACTCTGGCGTGCTTGATTGGCGAACAGTTTCACCATCTCAAATTCGGTGATCGATTCTGGTATGAGAATGGTCGTGGGGAGCAAGCTTTTACGAAAGGTTAGTTGGTTTTGCACAGAGATAGCTATTTGTGGCGACATCTTAATTGCATAAAAGGTCTTATACTTATTCTAAATCTATGGAGCTGAAAAATGGAAGCTGGGTATTGAAAATTCAAAAGTTGATGTAAGGATTTTCATTAGTTCTTTTTGCCTTTTTTCCCCAGTTTCCCTTGTGGTTAATTACTTGATACTTCTTTTCCAGTGTAGTTATGGTTTTCCCGGCCAATTTCAATGAAAAAACCCCACATGTCCAACACGGTGTAAAAAAAACCATTTCAATCTTTGAATGAATACAAATTGCTTTGCAGCTCAACTGCGAGAAATCCGTAAAACGACGATGGCTCGAGTGTTGTGCGACACAACGAATGATATACCAACAATCCAACCTTATGTGTTCCGTGTACCAGACACCGGCACGCCACCAGATGATGCGTAAGTACCGTAACTTAAATTATAGAATTGTACAAACCCACAATCGAACTTAGTTGATATCGATCACTTTCAGATAATAAAGTAAATGTTATTTAACCTTGCACTGACGTGGCTATGGGGGGGACAACATGTATACTCGAACATTCAGTCAAACGCCTGAAGAATCTGCAGGACCTGACCAGAACCCCAACGAACCCACCAAGAATGGTGTAGCAGCACTTTCTACTCACCATACTCTGGTAACATCAACACCAGCCTAACCAACACCTACATCCTCACTATTGGTGAAGGTATCCTACATTCCAAAGGTCCGGCAAACCCCTTGAAGAGCCAAAGATCATGCACTCCCGAATGGCCTCAACAAATAGAAGAGAACGTAGAAACATGCTCTCGTTATGTACACCCTATTAATAGATTCAGGGTACCAACACTATTCTTCTTTAAATCAGAGCGACTGATTGGATCTTGAAGATCAGTTGAAGTTGAGCCAACGTTGAGGCAACGTTGGCTCAACGTTGACATAAATGCAAGTTTGTTGGCGGGGCCTAGAAGTGTGTGATTTCTTTTCCCATAATGGTCCGCTATTTGAATATCAATTTTTTTTTCTGTTACAGCATCACGTCGTTTTATAAATACAGTAGAGAAAACGACTTCCCTGATGAGGAAGGCGACATGCCTGGGTTCTTCAATGGTAGGGTATCATGTCAGGGTGATGACAACATACCCGAGCTCAGTCTCACACCTTGGACAGAGGGCTATGGTAAGCTATATAAATAATCAACTTTACAATAACCGCCATCTTGTACAACCAAATGTTTGACTCAACAAAATGGCGGACCGTGTTAGTTCACGAAATAAAAGGAAAACCACACAACTTCGAAATATGTGAATCACTGTTTTCTACTTTTAAAACATCTTTCCAACCATATCCATAACACAACGGACACTTTTTATATCCCAAAGTGCCCAATCTAAAGGCAACGTGTCCCTTAAATAACTCATAAGAACAGTTGCAAGATTTAAAATGCATTGACGGTTCTGTACTAAAGAAGAAGTCAACTTTAATCTGGTGTTAACATGTTTTGTTTCAAACAGTAAGCAGTCTCCGAGACAGCGGTATAAAAAAATAGTTCAACTTCAACTGCGATTTCCCCCCAAATATTTGATGTGTTTCACCATACGTCAGTTCGTGGCGTGACCGATGAATCGATCAATCAATATTGATCAAGCCAATCAGTCAATCAATCAATTAATCAATTGATCCAAAGCCTCAACACCACTTATCTTCTATGAAGATGATTTGGCTTGGAGTATTTTTCAATTTTCAGTGCCCTAATAGCCAAACATACTTCTCATGACTAACTGAATGCGAGCCAAATTCCATTCCATGCTTGTATCCTCAAACGCACAATTCCCCCATGTATTTCCTCTATCTTCCCGACAAAACATCTGACCAATGTTCTCAAGAACCAGTTTCTGTACAAATTATTGATATATTCATTACAGATACAAATTTTAAGCAAGTTTCAGGGCCTAACACGCAATACTTCGTAATACACTCATTATTAGCATGACTTATGTATCACAACATTTGCCGTTTTGCATCCACGAAGTGACGTCGCGATACACTACTTCATCCATCGAAACGCATAGCGCTGGCACCCCGCCGTACATGCGCAGTATGACCTCAGCATTTTCACGGAGTGAGGTGACGTCTGTTGACATGTTGGAAGTTTTGCGTTTCACACGAAGCGACGTATGCATTGCTATAATTTCACGAAACAAAAACAATTGGGCCGTACAATCTAGACAATCGTTTCATCAACTTTTCTGTTTTCTCTTTCGCAGTTGACGTCACAGAAGATGCTGGCTTGGATATTCCGTTTGGTGATAAATAGATTGTTTCAAGTCAAAGTTAACAGTTACAATGCGTTTAAATTTCAAATTAATGCTCTTTTGAGTTGTACGTAATAATGTTTTCCCGGTCAAATTCAGCAAAAATTCATTCAATTTCATTCACACGCATTCAAATTTACGCATTTTACCCTAATCCACTCAGAACTAGAGTTTCTCTTTAGCTATTTATTAATGCATTCAAGTTAGTTTTCGTGTGCACATGATTTCGTTTTTCTCATTCAGATTCGTTTCAGCCATTTTATTTCATTTATGGCATCCGCTCTTTTAATCTGTCTGTTCTTTTAAACCCGTTCGTGCAATTTGTGGGAGTTTTGATGTTGACGTCTTTGTGAATTTTTGATGTATTTTATTGACTGTGATACTGTGAAACAACCCAACCACCAAAATGGATCTGCGTCATACAGTACTTGGATTTCTTGCACTTTATTCGCTGCTCGTCAGGACCTTGGATGCAACCGCGCAGAAAAATATTTTTGTACAAAAAAGGTAACTTTGAGAAGATTAACGAGGACCTAATTAACTATGCTGATACCATCACTGAGGAGGTGTACAGAAACTCATCGGTGGACCAACTCTGGTCGGGTTTCAAAGTTCTCCTGCTTTCTACAATGGAGCGTTACATACCTTCAAAAATGGTTAAACCAAATGTAAACCAGCCATGGTTCAAGCAATCTCACAAAAGAACTATCAGGCGCAACTGTAGAGCCTATAATAAGGCCCGTAGTACAGGTGTAGACTCTGACTGGGAACATTTTTAGAAATCTTCGCCGCTCTTCAGATCGTGAATTAAGGAAGGCACGCAGCAATCACTTACACGAAGTTGGTGAAAGCCTGACAAGCAGTAATACAAAGCCTTTTTGGAGATAAATCAAGAGCTTAAAGCAAGGATCAACTGGTGTGTCAGCTCTTAATACAACAAATGGTATTGCCACAACTCCACTGGAAAAAGCAAATGCCTTGAACAATAAATTTCAGTCCATCTTCACCAATGAAGATTGCCAAAACTTCCCCTCTACAAAGAAAGAGACTGCACCGTCAGTGCCCCTCATTTACATTACTACCGAAGGTGTTTTAAAGCTTTTGGAAGAACTGAAGCCACAAAAAGCGCCGGGTCCTGATAATATCACGCCCAGAGTGTTAAAGGAATGCGTAAATAGTATTGCGCCCCTCTTGCGCCAGATCTACCAGAAGTCCTTGGACACCGGTGAGCTACCAGCAGACTGGCTTACGGCGAATGTGTCTCCAATCTTTAAAAAGGGAAACCACTCCGACCCCTCAAATTACAGACCCATTTCCTTAACATCGATTCCTTGCAAGATTCTTGAGCATATTATTCATACAGACATGATGCACCACCTTGAAATATATGGTCCCCTAAATGATGAACAACATGGTTTTCGCAGGGGTCGATCTTGTGAAACCCAGTTAGCCCTTACCATCCATGATCTTGCTGAAATTGTTGACGTGCAGGGACAGGTAGACGCAATATTTATGGACTTCAGCAAGGCTTTTGACCTTGTTCCCCATCAAAGACTCTTGCTGAAACTTCAACAAGCGGGGGTCACCGGATCACTACATAAATGGGTCAGCAGCTTCCTCACAAAGCATTACCAACAAGTTGTCTTAGAAGGAGTCTCATCATCATCATCATCATCATCTATAAGTGTTACGTCTGGCGTGCCCCAGGGTACATTCCTTGGGCCACTGTTTTTCATCTTGTACCTGAATGACCTACCAGAAGGAATATCTAGAAGTAAGACTCTTGGCAGACGACTGCATCTTGTACCGCAAGATATCTTCTGGCGAGGACAGACAAGCTACAAGATGATATCAACATCCTTTGCAACTGGGAGTCCCATTGGCAAATGAAATTCAATGTTGCCAAGTGCTACGCCATGCACGTAACCTATAAAAAGCTTCCCATTCAGTCAACGTACTTCATGGAAAATAAACCCTTGAAGACCATCAAAAGCCACACCTACCTGGGGGTAGAGTTAAATCACAAACTGACTTGGATAGATCATCTACAGCACAACCTCAAAGGCAAACAAAGTCCTCGGCCTCCTGCGAAGAAATCTTTGTAACTGCTCAGCAGCAGTCAAAGAGACTGCTTACAAAACCATTGTCAGACCCAAGCTTGAATACTGCGCCAGTATATGGGACCCCTACCATCAAAATCACAAAGACAGGCTGGAAATGGTCCAACATCGAGCAGCCAGATTCATCTGCAAGGACTCTCGCCGAACTTCCAATGTGTCATCAATGATATCCAAACTAGGCTGGAAGTCACTGGAAGAACGAAGAGCTATTTCCAGACTCACTCTACTTAACAAGTCCGTCCACCACATAGTAGCCATGAATACAGACCAACTTCAGACCAAACCAGAAGGGGGGATCTCTACACGTAAATCTTCATCAATCTCGTTCAATCACCCCACTTCAAAGAAGGGCTGTCTCAAATTCTCCTTCTTACCAAGAACAACTGTTGAATGGAATCTACTGCCTGTCAACATTAGGGAATCTATTTCAATTGAAACCTTTAAGTCCAAGATTAATAATATACAGATGTCAACTTTCCTGAGGGGGGCCCACCATTAGTTTCGTTCGCTTGCCATTATTGCGCCTGCAACTGGTAATATCCCGTGTGAAGATTATTGCAGTACTCGACAGATACAGATACAGATAGGCATTCAAGACTACACTTAGACCATTCTTAGATAAGTACTTCAACGGGAAAGCTATTCAAACTTATTTATAATGTGTTTGTTTTAACATTTTAAATTTATTTTGATATTTGTACACTTCTGAATTGTCCGTAATTAACACACACAAAATTGGCCCAAACCTCAAGGTTTTGAAAAACTAGAAACACTTCTGCCGTTGAAGGCGTGCTAAAAACAATTGGATACAATTTCAGTTTAGGAAACTGCTTTAATAAACATACCTTATTTATGTTTCTATAATTTATTTTCTTTGTTTCAGATCAAACAAGATCAAGCATTGTTTAATGTTCTTTTGAATTTTACGTAATATTAACTTTAAAAAAAAGATTTTTTGGTTGTTTTAATTTGGCATGGTTTTAAAAAGATGAAATAAAATTTCAGAGTAAGTACAATATGAGTGCATTCCTTTATGTGTGACAAAAATAGTTTTCCTGACTGTTTGTTCCAGGCAGACAAAATGGCAGAATGTGAATTTATTTAAAAATTTGAACACAAACTGCTGAGTAAAAATGATTGCTTATTCGCCATTCACCTTTCATATTCACATACGCACGAATAAATAACCAGTTCCTGGTTGCTATACCTAGTACCTCGTTGGTCTTTTGTAAGCAAATGTATTTCCATCCACAAGTATACAATGACAAAATTGTTCAACCAACCTTTAACAAAAATTATGAAAAAACAGTTCATGTTCATGATTTTTTCAACTGCCAAAATCAAAAATAGCAACAGCAATTTGGGGTTTTTCAAAATCTATTTTCTCAAGTCTGACAGTATTTCAGACCGAACCCTTTCCCTTGAAGATTAGTTCTGGTATAAGTGGTCAGCATGCTGACCCAAAGCAGATAATTTGGCATGCCGACCCAAAGCAGATAATTTGGCATGCCGACCCAAAGCAGATAATTTGGCATGCCGACCCAAAGCAGATAATTTGGCATGCCGACCCAAAGCAGATAATTTGGCATGCCGACCCAAAGCAGATAATTTGGCATGCCGACCCAAAGCAGATAATTTGGCATGCCGACCCAAAGCAGATAATTTGGCATGCCGACCCAAAGCAGATAATTTGGCATGCCGACCCAAAGCAGATAATTTGGCATGCCGACCCAAAGCAGATAATTTGGCATGCCGACCCAAAGCAGATAATTTGGCATGCCGACCCAAAGCAGATAATTTGGCATGCCGACCCAAAGCAGATAATTTGGCATACCGACCCAAAGCAGATAATTTGGCATGCCGACCCAAAGCAGATAATTTGGCATGCCGACCCAAAGCAGATAATTTGTTCATCTTTGAATATTAAGTATAAATCCCAAATCCCTGAGAAATTCATAGAATGATTGAAATTATTTTAAAGAGATGTTAAATTTGCAGCGGGGACAACGAATATTAAGTGGTTTTACCCTGTACACAGATGTGTGAAAAGCACTGAATACTTTCGCGAGTCCTGTGAAAAGATTCACAGGCATTACTCGGGTGGGATTCGAACCCACAACATTTGCCATTCTAGAGCAGATGTCTTGCCACTAGACCACCGAGATTGCAAGGCAGCTAGAGACAATTCGAATCTTACCCAGGAGTAATATGCCTGTGGATTTTTTCCCAGAACAAGTCAGAATTGTTATTTTTTTTTTGGCAAGGGTTTAAAAAGTTGAAATAAAATTTCAGCTGAGAGTACAATACGAGTGCAATTTCTCTAGACCTACTTTCAAAATACAGAACCTATTGCCCAATCTAAAAAGTATAATAATTATCTAAACAATATTATTTGGCAGTTGACGTTTACCCTTAATGACCTCAGAGTACAGAGTTATTCAGAATCTCTTTGTACCTCTCCATATCGACGTTCATGATGACAGTTCGTTTCCTCTTGTCGCCCCAAAATTCGTTCCAGTCGACGATGAGTTGACCTCTTGTGACCCCAGCCAAGGAGACGGAGCAAGGGCAAGATTTGGAGCTGGTGATGATGGATGGATCTATGGCCACAGCCGAGGCAAGAGCATCACAGCAGTTCCAGCCGTCGCTTTCTGCACACCCAAACTGAGGTCTGAGCTGAAAGTGCCACAACAAAAATGGGCCAATTATGGCATGTCAGGCTTGCAATAAATTCAATAAAATCTGGCAATCTGGTCAATCAAGAGAGCTGGAGATGAGGCTTTTTCTTGCAACTGTAGACGGTGTTTTGCTGTATGGCTGTAAAACATGGACCATACAAATGAACTCAAAAGTCCCTAGATGGTTGGTACACCAGGTTGATTTGCTAAGGTCAGCCCTTGATGTAAAGTTAGAAAGATCACACCCCCAACACAATTTTGTACAGACAACTACCTAAATAATCACTACGAAAATAAAGACTCAAATTTGCTTGACATTGCAAGAGAAGTACAGATCAAGTGGTGTAAGATTTGGTGCTTTGGCAATCAACACAGTGAGAGGGGAGCAGAGGAAGGCCAAACAAAACAAAACGAACATTAACCAACTATGTGAAGACTCCATTGTGACCTGTACAGAAACATTCGGAAAGCCATCACAAATGAATCGGTGCTTACGGAAGCATGGAATTCTGCACTTGAGCGTATTTCTTGGGTAAGCAGGGAATTTTTGCTTGTGCGTTTTCTAGTCTACATTACTAGGCATTCTACGCTTACACAGCTAGCACAGAAATTCGGCGCTTCCTTGGTAAGCGGAGAATGGTGATCGCAAGCGCAGAATTCGGCAGTAAGCAGAGCCATGAAATTGGACCCAGAAAACACCACGGCTTGAGTCCGGTGCGCTTAACCGCTCGGCCACGACACGCCAAAAGTAGTAACTACAAACCTCCTTATCCGCCATAATGTCGTAGCTTTTCTTGCTGATATCTTTAAGAAATTTGCTTCTCTTCGTTTCCATCTTCAACAAATCTTCAAAACATTTCTGAGGATACAAGTCAATAAAAACAAATTAAAAAAGTTATTCAGAAAATTACAATACCTGTATTTAGCTTGCACAGTCAACGATGGACAAGCTTTGAATGAATTGAAAACTTTCTTGAATTGATTAAGTAGAAAAGTTGAAGACATTTATGGGAAGAGACTTTCTTACCAAAGGTGTGTCTTGCTGCCAGTCCCCCCTGACGTGCCTGAGATGCGGTTTTGTATGAAATGCTCTCAGTTTTTTTAAATTGTGTTTTTTTAAACTTGGGCAATGTTTTTAATGGATGTAAATTTTTCTTATAATATTATTTGTGCTTTCACCCTACACCCACCCATTCGTGTAAAGCACTGTATACTCAGTACTTTCCCCCAGAGTCCTATGAAAAACTAGCAAATATAAAAAACCTATGATATTTGCCATTCTAGAGCAGTTTGAAGCCTATATTTTTAGTAGCGGGTGCATTGGTGCATGGGTAAAACACAAATTTATGTCAAACAAGGTCAACACCCCAAATGCATGATTTCATTTTATTTCATTTCATATAATTAATCTAACGATGATGCCAAGGACTCTCAGAAAAGTGAACTTAATCACTGTACTAGCCAAGAACCCCATTGGAGAGAAGACGGGGAAGGTAGTTTCAGTTTTAGATGTGGGAGGAAAGCCCCAGAGAATTAATCCTGGGAAAACCAACACAGTCGGGTAGAGACTGAAAACCCAATCCATATAGTGCCCCTTGCTAGGGTCCTAGAGGTGAAAGGTGAGGAAAGATACCTCTACACCTACCTAACCTAGAAACTACCAACTGGACCACTGGTCAAAGTCCAGTAAATTTAGCATTGGACCAGTAACCTTTCTGGCTGATGGGATTGTTGTTGCCTTCATTAGAATGTGATTGTTTTTGAATAATTTCTCAGAATTATTTTAATATATTTAATTTCCTTTCCTTTGGACAATTTTTGACAGAAGATGTTTTACAAAAAAACATACAAAAACCTTTGTATGACACGGACAACTCACTAAGTAAATAAAACGTGCAAATTGTTTGTACATGTGGCTGATGGACTTGAATGTCAGAATCCTGAAAATTCATTTACAGTACGACTATTCATTGGCTGTTATTTTGTCTTTTTCGTGCAATCCCTTTAAAGGGTGTGTACAACATTGGTAATTGCCAAAGACCTGTATCCACACTTGATGTGACCCAACATATACATGAAATAACAAACCTGTGAAAGTTTAAGCTCAATCGGTCTTCGGAGTCATGAGAAAACAGTGGAAAACTCCATTATATGTTTTAACTTTTTTTCAAACATCTGATTTTATCCTGCAGGATAAAGACTATTGTTTTACTCATTTCCTAAAGGGAAGTTTTCCACCATGACCATCTTTATACCATGTAAGTTATGTGCAAATCTCTGAACATTTACGTTTTGAATCTTACCAAGGGTGTGTACAACACTGGTAAGTCAACAACTATGAAATGTTTACAGATTTGCACATAAATTACATGTACATATATGTTCATGGTATAAAGATGGTCATGGTGGAAAAACTTCCCTTGAAATATTTTGGCTTGAAATGTTTTAGTACTTGAGAAATTAGTAAAACAATTAGGTGACCCAATGATTGAAAACAGTAAAAACATATAGGGGTTCACCGTTTTCTCATGAATCTGATGACCGATTGAGCTTAAATTTTCACAGGTTTGTTGTTTCATGGATACATGTATGTTGGGTTACAAAAAGTGTGGATATACTGGTCTTCGATAATACACCGATCCATTAAGCCATGCCCATTTCTCATTGACCAATCACAACCGCGAAATCTTATCACCATTTGAGCCGTTTGGTGATCTTTGCACTAATTGTGATCGGGTTTCGCGGCTGTGATTGGTCAACTCGTAAGGAGGCGGGGCTTAATGGATCGATCTATTACCAATGCTGTACACATGCTTCAAACAAAAGCTTGTTACTTTCTCAAATCTATAAAAATAGCTATTTCAAATTTGAATATAAATTTTTGAGTCAAAATCGGCCAAACAACAGACCTACATGCAGCATCTTTACAGGGGTTAGGAGCAGAAAATTTAAGAAACAACGATCTTGAAAAGTAAGTACATACAAATGTGACTTCTGTGGCTACAGTCAGTTCCCATGTGAGTAGATACACCCGACATTCAAAGTGTTCAAGTACGATGTACGCTGCCTCTGGGTCTTGATGGAAATTGAACTCCGCGGTTGGATTTACATTTCCCTTACCTAGAAAAGAAAAAAGTTAAATTCACATTTATGTAGACCAATTTGCATCAATGTCCTTCAAAGTTTTTTTTAAGTAGGCCTATTTGAAACCACTCACAAGTGTTTCACCATGTTAATGGCGTGTAATACCTGAGTGGTCTAGTTCACCGAACAAAAGCTCTGGTGTTGTCAGCAGCAGACTGTGGGTTCGATACCCGGTCATGACACTTGACCATAATTGCTTCGTAAAAAGTTGGGAAGGTAGTGCATTCTGCTTACCAGCCACGCTCCTAGTGGATGATACCCATGCCTACATCCTTATGGACTGTGAAGGGGGTAACCTTGTTTCAGCCCCAATAGTAGGTGGCAATGTGCCCCTGTTGACAGTTGATTTGGGTCGATAGCCCAAATCAGTTAAGTGTAGCCCTCACCTTGAAGTGGCCGCCCGTGGCCTAGCGTTGTTAGGCAATCTCTCATATACAAAAAAAAATAATAGTACTAATTAACCGAGGCCTAAATTTGTATAGCGCATAGGCCGATCGCTGCCGAGTCCCTATGCACACATAGGAATAAAAAAGAAAAAACAAAAGATACAAAAAAGTACCTAAGGAAGATCCATCACCGATAAGCGGTGAATCGATGAGTTTTAAGGCGACTTTTGAACTACATTCTCAAAAAATGTTCTTTTGAGAATGTGTTTCGGTCAAACTATAAGGCCATACCATTTTTTAATTTTTTTTTAATGACTCACCATGCATGTTTCCCCCCATAATGTAAACTGCCTTCAGTTTAGCCGAGAACCCAGGATCCAACCGCTCAGCAAGAGCTAGATTTGTCATTGGTCCAATAGCAATCAGTGAAATTAATCCTGGATGTTGATTGGCCAGTGAGATGAGCATATCAACAGCATGCTCTGAACGGTGGTGATCTGGGTGGATTGTGAGTTTAGGATGAGGGACGTCACCGAGGCCATCTTTGCCGTGGAAATCTGCTTCTGGAGTCGGAATGAGGAGAGCGCTGGCAGCTCCTCGGAAGACTGGAAGCTAATTTTCAAAAAATTATAATAATGTCAAGAAATACTTCAGTCAAGGGGATCAGGTTGGCTCAGTGGTTTCTTTCCCTACCTTTCATCTCTGTGACACCGGTTGGAATCTCACCCCAGACCGGAGACTTGCCCGTCGACTGGGTTTTCAGTCCCTACCTGATTGTGTGGGTTTTCCCACATTGGAGTTTTCCTCCCACATCTAAAACTGTAAATTTCTTCTCATTTCCAATTTGCTAACTTTGCTACTTGATGTGTAATAAAATTAAAATAAATATTGGAAATGTCAAAAATTTGCTTGAATCGTTAATATGAATTGTTACCATCTCGCTAAGGCCTATTTGTTTATGTTGGCGTAACGGGCCAGAATAAAAAGGGTAGGTAGGTAGGTTTTAAATTGTTTTAAACTATTTATTAGGTGTAGGAAAGGATAGGACATTCCAGCAGTATTAACTTTTCAGGCTTTAAATTGAATAGCTTTTGGGAAATCTTTCCCATCTTTTAAACACTTGTTGCAGACTGGTTGAACAAGACTATCAGCCAGTGACGATGTTCTGCATGTTGTGCATAATACTGTGCTCTCCAAAGTCCCACGGACGCTATCGCCATACAATTGAAGAGAAACGGTCAGAAATGGTTTCAAGCATAGTAACTGAATTCTAGAGACTTTAACCCCTTGAGCACGGTATTGTTTTGAGAGTGAATGCTGGTCGGCCGAGATTCCGTGAACAATAGCGCGGATCACCGAAACAATAGCCCGTATTCATCGCACGAACAGCCCGTGTGAAAAGCACGGAGCCACATGTTGCAGTAGCTTTTCACTCGAAAATACTCTATTCAAACACAAACAAAAGGGCAATTTCTATGAATAGATCCATGATACAGGGCCAAGAAAGGTTCAGCAAACTCTTCCCTTCGCAGAGAGTTGGTCTTTCAATAATAACCGGCCAGCAACCTCAGAAACCACAGGTGCATAATGAATAGAAAGTATGCAACCAGTATGCGGCTATAGCCGTCACCCGACACCCTAACCTATCAAGCCGCAGCCATAGCTGTCATCCGTCCGCAGGAGGTTAACTATTAAATTTCTTCCCTTTAACAAAATAAAAATATCCAGGGTTGGCCCATTTTTTAAGGGTAGGTCGGGTTACGTCAATATAACAATAGACCCTTCACATGAAATATGCTAATTACATTCACGCATGCGTACAGACCCTATTGGTTGGCAAACGCCATAAAGATGTGCACTAAGCAGACGCACACACAGGTCTGCGTCACGCCACCATCAGGCCCACACAAAAAGGCACGATGTTCTATCATTTTGCCAACCAAAGTGTTGGTACGCACGCGCAACGTGCAACTTACATATTTCTTGGGAAGGGTCTTGTTTTTTGTAGGCCTAAGTTCATCATCCAGGGAAAGTCACTGACAGGCAGCCGAGATGAACCGACAACAATTCAAAAGTCAAGACTTACCTCTTTCTTATCACATGCGTCTAGCACCCTATGTACGTTGTACCAGACCTTATCGACATGGACGTTTCCCTTCACACACGTTATAGCAAGTACTTCTGCGTCTGGAGTACTCAGGGCGACCATGATTGCTTGGGCATCATCAACTCCTGCATCGCAGTCTATCACCAGGAGATTCTTGGAAGACATCTGGAAATTGGTGAGGTCTGTTGAAATTGAACGACAAGTTTCAAATGATGACTTCAACCTCTGATTGTTGTCAATAAAACTGAAGAGACTAACTTGTGTAGGACTAGGAGGTACAGATCAATGAGCCATCAAAAGACAATCAGTTCAATGAGAAATATAAGACCAGTTTATGTGCATGTGAATCGGTTCCTCCCACTGATCTCTATTATACTGACTGATAGTGGGTCGAGTGCATTCATTGAAGCCACCGCAGCTCAGTGGACGCCATTTTGAAACACCCAAAACAGCCACACAAACAGCGTGGGGCATGCACATCTGTGCATACAATCCTGTTTTTTAGCCAAAATTTTGGGGGGATTTGATTTTTTTTTTCTTTGGGGGGGGGGGGTGCATGTTATGTATTTTTTTATTGGTTGACTTATCTATTTATTTATTTATTGAATCTTTTTTATTCATTCATTTATGGGTTTGTTAGTTTATTGGTTTATTATTTTTTTTTTTATTTAACCCTCTTGCTGTCTGACCATTCAATACCATTCACTGTGGTTTTGAATGATAGATTAAGCTATGCCAGCCTTGCAATATGATACCATGAGGGAATGCATGTAATAATAATAATAATAATAATAAAGACTTGTTATGCGCACATATCCACCCTGCTGGGTGTTCAAGGCGCAGTAAACCAAAAAAACAAACAAAAGAAAAACAGAAACAACTAAATTATTCCTTGAAAACCTGTGACATTAGATAAGTTTTGAGAAGTGATTTAAATTTTGTGGTACAAAGACAAGATCTAAGATTATGTGGTAGAGAGTTCCAGATGCGTGGCGCAGCTACAGAAAAAGACCTGTCACCCCAGGAGTGTTGAGACTTGGGTTCCTTGAGGAGAAGCATGGTACTGGATCGAAGATTCCTTGACGGAGTGTAAACTTGAAGCAGTTCAGAGATATAGTGGGGAGCCTTGCCGTTAAGTGCTTTGTGGACAATGAGCATCAGCTTGAAGATGATACGTTGAGAGACAGGGAGCCAGTGAAGTTGTTTCAGAATGGGGGTGATAGAACAAGACTTTTTAGACAGTGTCACGATGCGGGCTGCGGTGTTTTGGAGGCGTTGAAGGCGGGAAATCTGGTTGTTAGGAAGACTGTAGAGAAGAGCATTGCCGTTGTCAAGACGAGAAGTTACGAATGCATGAATGACTTTTTCAGTGGCACTCTTGTTCAAGTACTTGCGTATCTTACCAATATTCCTGATGTGAAATGATGACACACGTATGATGTTGTTGATGTGTGGTTGAAGTGTCATTGATGAATCAAAAATAACCCCCAAGTTCCGAGCTTGCAACGAGGGAGCTATCCGAGCATTACCAATGGAAATGTATGGCACTGAAACCTTTGTTAATTGTTGACGAGACCCAAAAAGAATGAACTCTGTTTTATCATCATTCAACTTCAGGAAGTTCTGTTGGGTCCAACGTCGAATCTCTTGGATGCAATTCTCAAGTCTTTCAATAGAGGTATTGGCATTTTCTTGAGTAGATTTAAACGTGATGTATAGCTGAGTGTCGTCTGCGTACACATGGTAATTCAGGTTAAATTTCAGGATGATGTCACGAATCGGTAAAGTGTACAGTGTAAACCACTGTGGGCCCAGTACCGACCCCTGTGGCACAGAGTAATTTAGGACAACAGGGTCTGATACCACATTGCCGATACACACATGCTGAGTTCTATTGAATAGATAGGATTTGCACCATGCCAGGGCTGTGTCCTGGATGCCAAGATGATTCTGGAGCCGAGAGAGAAGGATGTTGTGATCAACAGTGTCAAAGGCAGCACTCAAGTCTAACAGTACTAGTGCTGTAAGGTTGCCATTGTCCATTGCTGTAAGAATATCGTTGCTCACACGGACTAGTGCAGCTTCTGTCCCATGGAAAGGCTTGTATGCCGACTGGAACATGTCGGACAGGTTGAAAGCATGAATGTGATCGCTAATGCGTGATGAAACTACTCGTTCGATGACTTTTCCAAGATATTTTAAGTTCGCAACCGGTCTGTAGTTTTTGAATACCTCCTTGTCCAGGTTTGGTTTCTTGATGAGCGGCCTGATGTAGGAAACTTTTAGGCTATCGGGGAAACAACCAGAGCTAAGAGATTCATTAACAAGATTAGTGATGTACGGAGCAAATACATCAATGTTTTGTTTTATCATGGATGTCGACACTGGATCCAGCTCACAGGATTTTGAAGGAGATTTCATGATACTTCTTTTAATCTCAGTAACAGTGGCAGGCTCAAACACAGACAGTCTACACTCTGGTTGAAGATCTGGCATTGTCTGCAGCACGTCATAAGGGACTGATGAAAATGATGAGCGGATGTCTGAAATCTTGGTGACAAAGAATTTTTGAAATTCATTTGCCAGTTCCTGATCATTGTTGGTTGATGGGAGGACAGGGGTTTTGGGTTTGAGCAACAGCTTATCAATTATCTTGAAGAGCTTCTTTTGATCTCCTGAGGATTCATGCACTTGGGATGAGTAATGTGTAATCTTTGCCTGGTTGATCAATTTCCTGACCACAGTACATTGGTTGCGGTATTCCCGTCGTTGTGATTCCAGTTTGCCGTTTTTCCGCCATTTCCGCTCAAGTTGACGACAAATCTTTCTCGCGGTTCGAATATCAGCATTGAACCAGGAGACTTCAGTTCGGACCTTGACTGATCTTGTTTTCCAAGGTGCGTGTTTATCCAAGATGTCACGGACAGTACTTTCGTATTGGCTAACATAGGAATCCAAGCAATCATGATCAAGTTTTAGCTTTTCTAAGTGAGTTCCTATGTCTTGGAACACTTCAGGAAAATTTACTTTTTTCCACTGTCGGCTCTTTACAGTGATGGTTGGGACTTTGGGCTTGCACAGGCTCAAGTTACACATAACTGCATAATGGTCTGATAACCCAGGTAGAGTGACAATGTTTGAGACAATAGGTGGGGTGATATCACGAGTTATGACAAGGTCCAGGCAATGGCCAAGACGATGAGTCGGCTCCATGACATGCTGGGTGAGACCAAAAGCCAGAAGCAAAAGCTTAAATTGGTTTGCATTGGTGTTATGGATGTCATCAACATGAATGTTAAAGTCACCAGTGATGATGATGTCAGATGGATGAAGGAGATATTCCAAAATCAAATTCTCAAATTCTCTTAGAAAACTTGAGAAAGTCACATGTCGGCCGTTGGAATCTCTTTCTGGTCTGTACACAATGACAAGGCGAACAGATTTAGAGTTTCCAGAAATCTCAGCATGAAGAGATTCAAAGGTTGTGTATTGGACGTCATTACTTTTCACAGAGACAGATAAAGTGGATCTGTACAGTATTGCAACTCCTCCACCAGTCTTTACAGGTCTAGGGATGTGATGAAAATAGTAGCCAGCAGGGGTACACTGACGGCATGTTAAGTCGTCACCTGGTCTCAGCCATGTTTCTGAAACAGCGACAAGATCCAGATTTTTGTGCAGAACAAAATCAACAAAATCATCATACTTGTTGCAAATGGACTGTGTGTTCAGAACACAAAGGCTGAGTTGAGATTTTTCAGGAGTCACTGTTGCTTGAACAGATGGAAGAATAAATTCAGGTTTTGGGGTATCATGGACTGTTCTACGGCGGCCAGCTTTTTTACCACGATGTGTAGGCCGGTAAACACTGCTGGGATTTACAAAAAGTCCAATGTTCTGTAAAGCAAAGCTACACGAAGGCAGGGTTGTAGCACATATGGATGGGGCATATCGTAGACTAAGAAGCTTATTACGCGAGTATGAAATCGCAGAGTTAGGACTAGTTTCTGCTGAGTTTAAGTTATTTTCAACTTCAGGACCGGGATTTACAGCAATGTCACCGAAAATCACAATTTCCAAGTGAAAAGTGGCTGGTGAGTTGTCGTAGTAGGAAATAGGGCATTTCAGATATTTTCGATGCTTGATGATTCCTAGCTGTGTCTTTGGCAGAATGCATGCACCATACAAAGTTGATGTTGGTTGAACAAAGCCGACCACAGATGAGTCATTGCAGCACAATGGTCCGGCAAGCAGGGAGAAGATAAACAGGAAACAGACCACCATTGTTCCTACTGCACAGCAATGCAACCACCAATGTGTGTGTTAGCTTTGTACAGCAAACTTTCCAGCTGAGACGGTGAAAAAAAATCCAACAGAAAATCACTAATTTCACAACTCGGATGACTCCAGGATGCACAGAAAATGTCCAGTAGATTCCAGGTGTAGTAATAAATTCAGTGGTATAAGAATGAGGACACAAATAAGCAAAAAACTAAAGAAATTAGCAAACAAATACAGAGCAGATTTGAGTGGCAGCTTGTCAGGCGCGCATCTCTAGTTAGTTCTGTGCACAGTTGTGCCACCATACACAACTTTGGCAGTTGAATGGTTTCAAATGGTTGGTCAACTCACTTGAAAATGTTGCGAACAGTAGGAGGGTTAAATAGATTTATTGATATAAACAATTTCTTTTAATTTTTTTTTTTATTACATTTTTCTTGATTTTATGTGAAATATTAGTTTATTAATTTATAGTGTGCAGATTTTTGCTAAATGTGAAATGTAAATGATCAAAAATTTGCAATTAGCTTGGATTAAGAAAGAGGGTCACAGTAACAAATTTTCTTTCAATAACTTGCTTGAAATTCTTAATTTTTATTGTATTTATTTTTTTTTTTTTTTTTTTTCAATATTTTTTTATAGAATTGATAAAACCAGTTTGTTGTAAAATTCTAATGAACAATATACAGGAATAATTACCACTTAAACAACTCATAACATGCTTGTTTGTTCTTCAATGTATTGTTGTGTTATTCTTTAATTTACATGATTTTATACAATGCTTCATCGGGATAATTTTTTTTAATTACTCAAAAGACAAAGGTTACTTGGCAAGAAGTTCACAAACCAAAGTTTACTTTGCCTTTAAGTGAATTGGGGTGTAAATTCACCGGATCAACGAATGTACTTGTCTGTACCTGGGCTTATGTGGGTGTGAGAGTTTTAGGGAATGACAGGGATTACTCGGCATTCAACTTTTGAAGTAACAAATTACATGTTCCCCCATCACACCGTGAAAATCTAGCCTATGTATAAATCCCCAATATGTGTGCAATGAATATACTTACATTGTGGGCATAAAAAACATTGGGGGAAAGGAAAAACATGTTTATGTGATGAAATCCCTTATTTAAATTAAAAAAGACATCGTATTTTGTATACCCGCTATGTGCATTCAACAGCTTTTTGGGTGTTTCAAAATGGCCGCCGCTTGTGTGCGGTGACTTCACGGTCCTGTGCACATGCATAGGCCAACCCGCTATCCAGTCAGTATAATAGAGATCAGTGGTTCCTCCCATCATCAACCTGATTACTTGATTAGATTAGGTCCTAGTTTAATTTATCCAATGAGTGCATGTTATTCAATTCGACTGTAATTTGTCCAATTAGTGTAATTTGTCCAATTAATTAGTGTAACCTGTCCTTGCTCTATGGTGTAACTGATCCAATTAGTATAATGAGTCCGACTACTGTGTAGTTGGTCGAATGAGTCCGACTACTGTGTAGTTGGTCGAATGATTCTAATTTATCCAATTACTGAATTTATGTTAAGTTTTGGGTTGAAACAAAAAAATGTGACTAGAGCGGGACTTGCTGGGATCGACCTCCGCATTAATGTGCCAGCCCTCTAGCAACTGAGCTGCCTAGCAATTTTTATGTCAACGAATAGACAGAGGTCTCCCTAATAGCCAAATCTGTGTTCAACCCAATATTTTTTACAGGTAACCCATTCACTGAGTCAGTTTCCCTTGTGGTTAATTACTTGACCCTTGATATCTGAAATAAAAAGTAGCATCCCCTTAAGGCTAGTAAAAAAGAGGGTAATCCTTTTATACTTAATGTTCCTATAGTTATATCAACGTAAACGTAAATTATATAGTACTTTAATAGTAGACAATATACAATAACACACACCATACCTGCACACGTGTGATCAGGCGACAGTCGGTAGCATGTACTCCTGAGTCCTTAGTATGAGGAGGTTCATTCCGCTATCGCATGATCGTCTCCACATTACCGTAACGATAGCGGAACGAACCACCGGCGTGAAGTTAGTTACTTATTTGACGTTTGACGTTCAATATCAAACGAGTAATAGTTACCGGTTTGACATTCGTCTTAATTGCATGTTCTATACGAAAATATAAATCGTTCATTTTCTAGTGGTCAGACCCTTTTGGCGGCCGGGCACTTTTTGGTACAGATGAACATAGGAGGGTCCAAGGAACACTTCAATGGTCAGTTTGACCCGGCCATTGGGGTCCTATTTTTTATTTATTTTATTACATTTACAAATTTTGTCCTATATATGTTTAATACACGTTTTACTATCCCAAATGTAACGGTCATTTTCTAGTGGTCAGACCCTTTTGGCCAGGCACTATTTGGTACAGATGAATGGAGGAGGGTCCAAGGAACACCTCCATGGTAATTTTGACCCGGCCATTGGGATCCTATTTTTTATTTATTTTATTACATTTACAAATTTTGTCATTATATATCTATATGTTTAATACACATTTTGCTATCCCAAATGTAACGGTCATTTTCTAGTGGTCAGACCCTTTTGGCCAGGCACTATTTGGTACAGATGAATGGAGGAGGGTCCAAGGAACACCTCCATAGTAATTTTAACCCGGCCATTGGGGTCCTTCTATTTTTTATTTATTTTAGTATTTAACATTTTTGTCATGTTTAATACACGTTTTACTATCCCAAATGTAACGGTCAGTTTGTAGTGGTCAGACCCTTTTGGCCAGGCACTATTTGGTACAGATGACCAGGCCATTGGGGTCCTATTTTTTATTTATTTTATTACATTTAACAATTTTGTCATAAAATTGTTAAATGCAAAAAAAATAGACCCTCTACACATTTGTACCCAGCAGTGCCTGGCCAAAAGGGTCTGACCACTAGAAACTGACCGTTACGATTGGGATAGTAAAACGTGTATTAAACATTATGACAAAAATGTTAAATATAATAAAATAGATAAAAAATAGAAGGACCCCAATGGCCGGGTCAAACTGACCCTCCTCTACACATTTATACCCAGCAGTGCCCGGCCAAAAGGGTCTGACCACTAGAAACTGACCGTGTATTTTCTCTTTAGGACTGTGTACAAAACTGAATGTCAAACTGGTTTCCCATAGGACTGTGTACAAAACTGAATATCAAACGTCAAACGTCAAATAAGTAACCAACTTCACGCCGGTGAACGAACCTCTCATATAGTTCTAGGAGTAGGAAGCATGCAGCCAACTAAAAACTTCAGTTCGATCATGCAGCTCATGAACTACACCTAACATTTCTGACAGAACAGTAAACGTAAGGCTAAAAATACTTACCAGTACTCGCGAGGATGCTTCCCTGTGAATTCTCTTAGGCCTAATGACCTTTGATCTCGTTTGTAAACAACCCAACATAGAGAACCGAGCACTAATTTTGGGCTCAACACCAACGTTGGAGCCGATACGAACTTAAATTGTTTCGTCAACGAGCGTCAAAATAAGACAACAGCATAATGCATTTTAAAGTGATTGTCATTGTACACGCCTGCTTTTTTATTATCTTGTTATGGATGGTTGATAATATCAAAACCATACCTTGCATTTGCGCTTCACTTTAATTAGCTCTGAGCTGAGCCAAACTAATTGTTTAAATACTTAAAGTTTAGTTTTTTTTTAATATAATGAACTACAATACTATCCTTAGGTATACAGGATTGGCAGAGCTGACAAAATAATCACAGACAGTGTCTTATTCTTGGTTTACACTCGAATGACTCCCAGATCAGAAATGGCCCGGATTTCAGGTTCCAGGGGGCCGACTCAAATTTTCTACTCAGGCTGACCCAGAAAATAGTTTAAATTTGTTTCGGTTTCTGTGTCAGTTTGACTCATTTCTGGGTTATTTCAACACCGATTCCTGGTCATACTGTACTGACCCAGAAATTGGTCAAGCCTAATGAGATCCGGAATTCGGGTCAAGAGTCTGACCCGGGGGGGTGGGTTTAGAGTGTGTAAACGAACAAACCATTTTCGCATTTTGCACTCCGCTGCACCACCGCACTATAAGCAAAATGACAGGCAAAGTATCCTTTGGTTTTTGGAGCCGTTCATTTGTTGTAATCCTTCATAAATGTAGATATGTACAATGAAACTAACCTGTGAAAATTTCATTTCAAAAGATTAGATGGTAGGTCTAGCGTATTTGAAACGTCGCCGAAAATCCGGAGAGAGAATAATTATGTCCACGCACCAGGAAGAATAATCCCTAATAGGAATACACGATCTGAGAAACGTATCTGATAGAAACGTTTTTCAGATTCAAATTTTGGGGCATAAAAATGATATCAATTTACAAAACTTCGAATGGAAATGTTTCTCAAAGTGCTTTATAGCATAGGGTGAATGGTTACTTTGGTTATTCTTACCCTACTTCTGCGTCTTGGGTGAATAACTGGCCTCCTGTTGACGATGTTTCGCTGGTCCGTTACACTCCAGTCAAATAATGTGGTTTAATTATTTACAACACTTATCTATAGTAATTATGCCTAGAGAAAATACCCAAAAGACTATGGTGTCCTCAAGCCTGAAGGTTGCTGTCTAGGAGTGGTTTACTGCCAATTCAGTTCCCAACCAGCCTTTGGACGACCATCTAAAAGCTAACCCTAAATAAAATATAACTAGCTAACATGAGGAGCTAACTTGTCTCTCTTGAAAGCTGGAGAAGTGTGAGAGAGTCTTTTTGTCTCCATGGGTTTTTATACGCCTATGTACAACAATTAAAGGATTAGGGTATGCTCTATGCATACACAAAAGAAGTTAACTAAAAATGCCTTTATATTACACTTGGGGTTTTTGGGCTCTTCCTAGGTAGAGAGTCCATTGTGATTATTCACAGTTGACATTCCAAGTACAGTTACACAAAAGGGGAAGGCAACAGCTGTTAATGGAATTTCACTACAATACTATCGAAATCTGCTGTAGGCTTCTAACCAAAAAGTTGTTATTGCCATTAATTTTAAGAGCATGATTACCAAATGTGTACATTCCCTTTAACGCCCAGGCACCATAATAAAAAAGCAGGTGTCATTATCATGGAGGTAAACAATAACTTATTTTGTTCTACCTCTATGGTTATATTACTTAAAGGCACTGAACACTTTTGGTAATTACTCAAAATAATTGTTAGCATAAAAACTTACTTGGTAACGAGCAATGGAGAGCTGTTGATAGTATAAAACATTGTGAGAAACGGCTCCCTCTGAAGTAACGTAGTTTTTGAGAAAGAGGTAATTTCTCACTCAAATAATAAAAGACTTCTTGCTGGAGCCTTTTATTATGCATCGCATGGAAGCACACAAAGTAATGCAACAAGGGTGTTTTTTCTTTCATTATTCTCTTGCAAATTCGATGACCAATTGAGCCCAAATTTTCACAGGTTTGTTATTTTATGCATATGTTGGGATACACCAAGTGAGAATACTGGTCTTCGACAAATACCAAACTAGTCCAGTGCCTTTAAGTTTGCGTGGCCCTATTTTTCCCTTTTTATGTATTATTGCAAAGTGGTTTGTACAAGGCTAATGGGAATGAATTAATGTCGACAATAGCCCTTGCTAATCATCCTTAGTTTTTGATTAACTAGTAGCTACCACATGTAATTTTCGCATGTTTTTTTAGTGCGATACATTAAATGAAAGTACGTAACTTTCTCGCATCTGTACCCGTTTAAAACTTGTATTAATTTTAAAAATCATATCAAAATCAAATCGGCAAAAAATCGAACCTTGAAGCAATTTAAAGGCACTGAACACGTTTTGTAATTGTCAAAGACCAGTATTCTCACTTGGTGTATCCCAACATATGCATAAAATAACAAGCCTGTGAAAATTTGGGCTCAATTGGTCATTGAAGTTGTGATGAAAGAAAAACACCCTTGTTGTACAAATTAGTGTGCTTTCAGATAGGAATAAAAGGCTTCTGGCCAGAAGTCTTTTATTATTTTAGTGAGAAATTACTTCTTTCTCAAAAACTACGTTACTTCAGAGGGAGTCGTTTCTCACAATGTTTTATACTAACTATCAACAGCTCTCTGTTGCTCGTTACCAAGTAAGTTTTTATGCTAATATATATTTTGAGTAATTACCAAACGTGTACAGTGCCTTAACAAGTCAATAAAATAGATCGAGCACGACAGTGTGAGTGTTAGAAACAAAGAGGTGTATGGGGACCAGCAAGATTTGTTCGAAAGTCTTCATTACAAGTCAGTTACTTGCATCTTTCACATCGTCTTTGGATGAGACCAGCGCAAGTGGGCCTAGCGAAGGCATTTGTTCGGCTCACAGGTTTCACGATTGAACGGGGGGGGGGGGGGGGGGGGGGGGGGTCAGAGGCTGAAGTGTCAAGCTCGGTGCTTTTGTTAGACTGGCGATCCCCTGTCTTGACGCACTGGCCTTTTACAAGCCCATTGGTTTCATCGTTCACAATCCTCGAAGTATGACTTCTGATGTTTGGGCTATGATATGGCAGTGGGATGGGCTACGTATTTATACACATTTGCATTTGACCTTTCCCTAACCTAAACCCAGGGTTACCTCTTCCTGTTTACGAAAGAGTCTATTTTCAATGAGTATAGCCTATAGCTCTATTGTGTAGATTCATTGCAAATAATATTCATTGTCTTTGTTTGCCTGGGGTCGATCGCTAAAGATCTTTTACATTATCCATGGAACTTCTATGCATCGTGTGTGCATGTTTTGATCAAAATCTATAGAGCGCCGAATGCGCAAGAAGGGTAACTCTGGTTATGCCTAAGTGCACTAGATGCCATTTCAGCAAGCAACCGGCCCTTCGGATGCAACAGGGTGCGTTTTCGCTGTAGTTACCAATAACTTTTTCGGTTGACTTGGCCATTGGTTAAGCTGTTCAGTGACCGAAACAGGTACAGCCGCGAAAACGCACCCCAAATCAGTGCAGACCGCGACCATTTGTTAATCTATCATTGATGCTTGCTGAAATGGCGCACATGTGTATTTCACAATCCAACAATAGTAGAGCTCCTGAGTTCCTCATCTTGCGCCGTCGGCACTCTGTGATTTTGGTTGTGATTGCAATGAGCACATATAGTTCCCATCATGCATATCACTACCTCCTGAAAAAGAATTTGTACCAGCTCATAGCTTGCTTATTCCAGCCGTCTTGGGTGAAAATTTTAGGCATCTGCGCTAAAACTAAAGGCTGAAGATTATATTCCAAATCCCATCCAAGATACATTCGATTTTCATGGGATTCGGTCGGCATCGACTGTACAGTGCTTTATCATAATTGGTGCAGGGTATACTAATCCTATTGAAGGCAAAGTATACCTTTTTGGAACCTTTCGATTATCCAATATAAGTGTAGACAATGCAATAAAACTATCGTGTGAAAATTTCATTTCAAAGGGTGTGGTAGCGGTTTTGTCCACACAGGAAGAATAATCCGTCATTGGAATACACAAACTGAGAAACGTTTCTGACAGAAATGTTTCTCAGATTCAAATTTGTGGGGGGAAAAAAATTGATATATTTTTCAATAGCCACAGCACATCGAAGTGAAGCCTTTCTCAACATGCTATGCTATCAAAAGCTGCTGTACATCTTACCAAGTATATTTTGCCGTTTATTTTAAGATTAACTATTAACCGTATACGTTTCCCGTTACTCCTAACATTTGCACGAGAAATCGTCTTTCGCATGATTCTCTTAGCTAGATCAATACATAAATAAATATCAAAAACCATACAGATGATTTCACACAACGTTCATCAATAGTTTTATTCACATTTACAGTTTCTCTATAACGTCTACACTGTGTAATTTTGTGAAAATGAATTGATGTCACATAACATTTGGTAGGCCTATAGTTTAATTTCATTGCGGTTGTTCACTTTTTTAGTTCAAAGTATTCGTTTTTTACAGTGAAGTCGTTACACACAACAAAAATTTGTTGTTGAAAGAAATAGCTAAACTCAGAGTAAACTGTCTCAAAAAGGTGATATTTTTGTTGACGTTAGCTATACGTTGTAACCAAATTCCTCGTATGCAAATTTATAGGGCGTGGAAATACGTCACGTGTCCTAGAGGTTTTTTCTCTTTGTGTTTATGCCTAATTTAGACAAGCTATTTTGGTTAATAAAAAGGTGGTCTTATTTTTCGTACAAGTAGGATAGTAAAAGCAAATTCCTAAGGAGACGGGCATATCGTTGAAGGGTGCGGTAGCATCAGGAGTGAGCTCTGCGATCAAGAATAGTGATCAAGTCTTGGGTATATTTTCCCAGAAAGTTAGGCGATAGCCTAGATAAATTTAAGATCGAGTAGATCGTCTTGGCGACATTTTTAGCCAATAGTTTCAGCGGTAGCTGAAAGTGAGAGTGGTGGTGAATTAGGAGGTTTGTGAATGGGGATATTGAAGAACCCCGAGTCTCCCGTTTTATGCGGAGAAAGCCAGTTGAAACTGGCTTCCTATGTGGGCCGAGAACTAACCCCGAAGTGGAAAGGGTCGATTGACGAGGAGCCCGGCCTCATTATTTGGGACGAGTGGGATCCGGAACAACCCCATTAGAAGGATTAAACTTCGGCTGAGACAACAACGGACGGTCACATGCCAATACTGGGACGTCGGATAATATACTCACAGCCATATACAAAAGAACTTTGGTGGCGGGTAGGATTCTTTATAATTATTAGAGCAATTCAAATCTTCATGCGTGTGTGTGCTCTAAACACCAAAAACCGCAATAGTATAAGGATTTAGGAATAATATAAACCCCTCGTTCATAAATGTAATTAGGGTTCCACTGGTAATTAATTTTGTTAATTTTCTTGTAGATAGCTGTAAATAAATAATTTATAATCAGTACGATTTTTGAGAGGAAAGTGTATATTATTTTGGGTCAGTATTTAATTCAGTCTCGGACGCATTGCGCGTGTAGGCAGGGTGTTCCCGGGTTCTGTGACATAAACCGATTTACTAAAGCCCGTCCATCATAACAGCTACTTTAGGTACGGTGCCAGAGACCATTGTGTCTTCTTCCCTCTATAGAACGAGCGTGAGATAGCACACAATAAAATACACAATAAAAATGCAATCTGCGATATACAATCGATATTACCTCCCCGCGTTTGGGCCTATAATATACCTTTCTATAATCTATTACAACGTCACGGCCGGAGTTTTTTTGCAAACCACGGTTGGAAAATTATTCGAAGCCATAAATGCAAAGCAAAAACAGATAGGCCTACAATTTGTAACAATGTTACACAATATTCAAACAATAGTGTTTAATTTGTTGGAAACAAAGTAACCAATCGTGGGATATATTTTATATATTTTTTATGAATGTTTGCAGAAAAATGCTGAATTTGGTCACAACACCTGTTAATACGATTGAAAGTTTTGCTAACATTCGGCCGTCCATGCTAACCAGCGCAGTTTGTTTATCAATAGACCTTATGCATTGACGTCACCAAGCCGCCATCTTAGAGGTAAACTGATGATGAAACAATGGAAACGCGCTGATTTGTACGCGCGGCGCACAAGACTGGCCAATGAGCATCTTCCGTTTGACCTCTAGGTGAGGGCGCCCTACTCAAATGACGTCATATGCATAAGGTCTATAATAGAAATGTCTATTCTTACCAGTTGGTGAAATAATTCCCTCTGCTCCACCTCGGAAACTGCATTGTGTACAGTTTTTCAACTTTCAAAATCCCGAGGAGCTAATATCAATTGTTCACCATCGAACCATGTTATTTATAGTTTGTGTACTAATGTAATAAAAAATAAGTTACTTTAAAAGCTGCATGGCCCGATTTTTGTATTCTCTATCTGCTGGACGTATTTTGAGAGATGATGCACGAAAAAGAACATTCCCATATGCCACGGCCCGCGGCAAATGCACAAGATACATTGCAAAATTGTTTTTACATTGCTGATGGAAAGAGGAAAAATCGGAATTCCGACTAATATTAATCTTATTTTTTTAATTCACTACCACTGGCTGGCAGATGGTTTTATACACAACCTTAAAGGCACTGGACACGTTTGGTAACTACACAGATATAATATTAGCATAAAAACTTACTTGGTAACGAGCAACGGAGAGCTGTTGATAGTATAAAACATTGTGAGAAACGACTCCTTCTGAAGTAACGTAGTTTTTGAGAAAGAGGTAATTTCTCACTAAACTATTTGAATCTGAAAAAGACTTCAGGCCTGAAGCCTCTTTCAGGCATCTGAAAGCACACAAATTTGTACAACAAGGGTGTTTTTTCTTTCATTATTTTCTTGCAACTTCGATGACCAATTCAGCCCAAATTTTCACAGGCTTGTTATTTTATGCATATGTTGAGATACACCAAGTGAGAATACTGGTCTTTGACAATTACCAAATGTGTCCAGTGCCTTTAAATGAAAGTCTGCAACCTTCACAAATCTATAACAATGATAACTCAATATTTAAATCTAAATTTTCGGGTCATCCCCAAATCGGACCTTGCATCTTTAAACCTTCATACAATTAATATTTTACACAATAAATAGAATCTGAACTAATTAATTTATACATTTTACTATAATAAAGATAGGCCTAAGGAGAAGTAGCCGAATTCTTTTATAATAAACTCACCAAACAACAAATAATTATGTTAAAATGTAATCGAATTGCGAGGGGTCACGGTTCGGTGACTAAAAGAACAAAAACCTAATGGTTATGTCCCATATACTTATGCTTTTGTGCACGTAAATAGCTTGCAATTGCAAGTGATCTTTGCTGAAATTCATAAAACAAATTTCATTCAATAAGGCCATTTAAATCACATGAGATTAAACAAATTTTGATTGTGTAAAAACAGTCATTTTGAATACCCTCCTCCGGTGCTTTTCATAAAGATTGGCGAAAAGTTACGTCATAATGTGAGAGCAAGCAAGTGCTCCAAAGATAGCCCCCTACCCCCTCTCCCCGAAAACAAAGAGGAAAAATAAGCTTTAGGCCCTCAAAATAATATAATAAATAGGCTATTACTCAATAGACTGATTTGAGAGCCCAGTACTACAGTGTAAATATGATGCCCAAATGTGACCAGGGGGTTGTTAACTTTCAACTTGAGGTATTTTGGATGACATAGGCACTGAAATAAATAGTCCTATTTGCCAAGAGGTGTTGGGACATTTTTCAAGATTGATGCCCGGACGTAGGGAAACTTTCACCGGCGTTGAGGTGTTTTCACTTGGAAGGAAAAAAACTAGACGGGCCTTGGACTCCCCACTAAATAAACTCCCATAGGAACCAATGCTAAATGATAAATATTCAAAAATACTCCCAAAATCGTGTAAGTCTCTCAGCCTCTTGAAAACCAATCAAACATGTTTTCGGACAACTAAACTTCAGAATTCTTTTCAATTTTGGGCAGGTCAGCCGTTTGGAATTTTTTCTAGCGACCCCAGAAAAAACCACCCCAGAAAATGAAATTTTCCCTAAACCGACTTGCTGCCAGTTTTCGTGAAGCACTTCTCCACTTGCCAAGTAAAATAGGGCCAACTTAAACGCCTAAATTGATCAAGTCTCCCCAAAAGTTGAAACACAAAACCCCCAGGTTGTGATAGATTTGTATAATTACACAATCTGTTAATTGCATGACCCCCAAAACGTTATAATTCAAAATATACTGTTTCGTTGGGTGTTTTTACGTTTGTTTGTTGTTGGGGTTGGGTTTTTTTTTGGGGGGGGGGGGAGGGACTCAACTTTTAAGATTCATCTGTTTGGTTTTTGGTTTGCTTAATTTATTTAATTGTTTATTTATTCACTGATTGATTCGGTTATATTATTTCTTCTTCTTTTTTCAATTAGTTAGTCTCCCAGTTGGTAGAGCGCCGGCACGTTAATCCGGAAGTTGTTGGTTCAAAACCCGCTCTAGTCAATTTTTCTTTGTTCAACCCCAAATCAAAATAAACAAAGATAAATCTGTTAACTCAAAGTGTGACCGATCAGTAGCTTCATTTGTTTTTTCCAACATTTAAACCTGCTAAAGCACAAATTTCACGCGACCAATATTTAATCGTTTGTAGTGTAATTGTGTTGGCTTTCCCGGTCTTTTCCCGACCAAAAAAAGAACAAAAACCAAACAAAAACACCCTACTTCATTTCCATGTATTCATTTCAAAGCGATTTTGCCTCGACTGCAGTTGAAACTGTCATTCAATTTCACTCTGAGGCTTTATTTGATTTAATTTACAATAATGAATTATTTCAGCTGTGCGAAATCGGCATTCAATTTAGCAGAATAGGCGCAACTATGTGGATCCGAAAAGCTGCTGATAATTCGAATACTGTTCGAGTGGATTGTTAAATTGAAAGCTTATAGTTTTTTGTTAATCGCACGACGCAAAGAACAATTACTTATAACACATTATGTGAAATCCGGAAATGGCAGTTTTAAGGAGCTTTCAATTTTGCGCAAATCAGAATAACGCAACGTTTAAATCGGCCGCTTATTTGCCGAAAATGAGCGGGAAAAACTACCAGTGTTTACAAGGTACAAGCTGCAGTTTTACAAATAGTCTGTGTGTCTATTTACTTCATTCATTCATTCAGAGCAATAACTATAAAAGATCCAGCTTATGGGTGTGCTATACGCAGCTATACCGATATAATTGACTTGCACCCTACGGGTCTCATCATACCATTCCATAAACGGGTCGACTTGACCCCATTTTCCCACCTGTATGTTCCCATTGTCGTAGCTCAGCCAGAACCGACGATACTCAAACTTGTTCAGGAGGCCGGTAGTGTTAACATTCACATAATCTGGCCCACAATGTCTTCCACAGCGGATGAAGGACTTGGAATTCCCCCAACCACCGATAGCTGGATGGTAAAAAAAAAGCAAAACATTGATTAAAAGCAATATTTAATCTATTTAAAGATGCTAGGCCCGATGTTTGGGCCGATTTGATCTTAAAACTTAAAAGCTCAGAAAATATAATCTTTCATTTTCGAGTGTTGCACAAATCCGCCAATGATATTAAGTAGTATAGTTAATTAAAACTGTGAACGAAATGTTGTCAGAATCCCGCCATTATCTCACGCCCAACTATGTACAAATAATTTTGCGTTTTTGTTTATTGACCGCGGAATGTGTGAAAGTGTTTGTATCCCCCCTTTAACAGCATTACCATCAAAATTCCATCAACATTTTGTTATTTATTATTTTATTTTTTTAAGATCAAATCGGCCAAAACATAGGGAATTACCCCCACACAAAATCACAACCCGAAAGGCGAAAACAAAAATAACTAGACTTTAGGTGTTTGTGGACAAACACAGAGCTGTTCCGGTTTTTCTGATTCATAAAATGTTTTTACAATAAACAGGAAATCACAAACATTACGACATTATGACATGTGGTTCAGGAGATATGATTATCTCAAATTTTGAGCTTCCTGTTAAGACCGGAAGTAAAGGTCAACATGGGGTCCAAGGCTAATCTGCAATGCCCAAGGAGTCTCTAACTGAAAAAAGTTTGAAAATCGGTTGTGTAGTTCTTGAGATATGGTCCCACTTTCGGTTGACCCTTTGGTAAAGGTCAACATGGGGTCACGGTTACCCAAGGCTAATTAATCTGCAATGCCCAAGGTGTTTATAACTGAAAAAAGTTTGAAAATCGGTTGTGTAGATCTTGAGATATGGTCCCACTTCCGGTTGACCCGGAAGTAAAGGTCAACATGGGGTCACGGTTACCAAAAGCTAATCTCCAATGCCCAAGGAGTCTATAACTGAAAAAAGTTTGAAAATCGGTTGTGTAGATCTTGAAATATGGTCCCACTTCCGGTTGACCCGGAAGTAAAGGTCAACATGGGGTCAAGGTTACCCAAGGCTAATCTGCAATGCCCAAGGAGTATAAAACCGAAAACAGTTTGAAAATCGGTTGTGTAGTTCTTCAGATATTACATAGACAAATTTGGCTAATTAAAACTTCACACTGCTGTCAAGTAATTAACTAATTAAGAATGTTTGTCAATAACATCTAAGGATTACTTCTGGGCGAACTGAGATAAGTCCCATTCTTGACAGGCTTTCACAATAAGCGATCAGTATTCCAGAGTAACCAAACAAAAGTAGGTGACTGGACCTATAATCAAAAAAGCACAGCGTTGTAGCCACGGTTGTGTTTTGAATCACCTAAACGTCACCAAAACGTTTGTGTTTTGTACACTAAAAGAAAAAACGCCTACGACTGACGTCATGATGACGTGTCGGAGAATGTTAGGCTAAAAGGCACATCTACATTACAAGACAAGTCCTTAACTGAAAAAAGTTTGACGATCGGGGGTATACTTTTTGAGATATGGTGCTAACAAGGTTGGCTAATTAAATATTCACCTCGCTGTTAAGTGGCTAATTAATTAAGAATTTTAACATTTATTACATTTAGAGTTAAGTTTATTTACTAAGCTTCAATTTTAGATAATTATCTCACTCTTTCGTATTACGCTCTAGGATATTAGCTGTATACAAAAAACGTGTGCAAATGCTATGGGATTTAGGCGGAAACAAAGAATAAGACTAGAGCTTAAGTGTTTGTCAACAAACACAGAGCTGTTCCTGTAATTTTCAAAGGGTTTAAAACTGAAAAGAAATTGAAAATCGGGTGTGTAGTTCTTGAGATATGGTCCCACTTCCGGTTGACCCGGAAGTAAAGTCAACATGGGGTCACGGTTACCCAAGGCTAATCCCCCATGCCCAAGGAGTCTAAAACTGAAAACAGTTTGACAATCGGTTGTGTAGTTCTTGAGATATGGTCTTACTTCCGGTTGACCCGGAAGTAAAGGTCAACATGAGGTCACCGTTATCCAAGGTTGATATACAATGGCCAAGGAGTCTATAACTGAAAAAAGTTTGAAAATCGGTTGTGTAATTCTTGAGATATGGTCCCACTTCCGGTTGACCCGGAAGTAAAGGTCAACATGGGGACACGGTTACCCTAAGGCTAAACTCCAATGCCCAAGGAGTCTATAACTGAAACAATTTTGAAAAACGGTTGTGTAGTTCTTGAGATATGGTCTCACTTCCGGTTGACCCATAGGTAAAGGTCAACATATGGGGTCACTGTATTCCAAACATAATCTCCAATGCCAAGGATTATATAACTGAAAAAAGTTTTAAAATCGGTTGTATAGTTCTTGAGATATGGTCCCACTTCCGGTTGACCCAGAAGTAAAGGTCAACATGGGGTCACGGTTACCCAAGGCTAATCTCCCATGCAGAAGGAGTCTACAAATGAAAAGTTTGAAAATCGGCTGTATAACTCTTGAGCTATGGTCCCACTTCCGGTTGACCGGGAAGTAAAGGTCAACATGGGGTCACGGTTACCCAAGGTTATTCTCCAATTCCCAAGGAGTCTATAACTGAAAAAAGGTTTGAAAATCGGTTGTGTAGTTCTTTAGATATGATCCACTTCCGGTTGACCCGGAAGTAAAGGTCAACATGAGGTCACGGTTACCCAAGGCTAATCTCCAATGTCCAAGGAGTCTATAACTGAAAAAAGGTTTGAAAATCGGTTGTTCACTTCTTGAGCTATGATCCCACTTCCGGTTGACCCGGAAGTAAAGGTAAACATGGGGTCACGGTTACCCAAGGTTATTCTCCAATGCCCAAGGAGTCTATAACTGAAAAAAGTTTGAAAAACGGTTGTGTAGTTCTACATATATGGTCCCACTTCCGGTTGACCCGGAAGTAAAGGTCAACATGGGTTCACGGTTACCCAAGGCTTTTCGACATACAGTGATCTCAAGATTGGCTAATTAAATATTCACCTCGCTGTAAATGGGCAAATTAATTCAGAATTTAAAAATTAAATTAAATTGAGAGTTAAGTTCATGTACTAAGATTCAATTTGATATAGGATCTAACTCTTTCATATTTGTACGCTTAGGATATTAGGTCACATGCACAGTTGTGTAAACAGGTTTTTTTACTTGAAATTTTGTTTATGAAACTGCTGTTACACGGGGGTCACCAAATGTTTCAGAAACGGTATGTTGACCAAAAATAACCGTGAATGCTCAGGCTCTTATACATAAGCCTGTGACGGTTACACGGTTAAGTGACAGATCTTACGGTTAAGCGTTCACATTTATTTGTACGGTTCAGATAAACGTTGAAAAAATCACTTAAAAAGTGCTGCGTAATGCTGACCATAATAACTGTGATCACGATTTTCACAGCACAAAAAACACACACACATAAAACACACACACATAAAACACACACACATATCATTCCCAATTTACAGACTCGTAGTCTTTGTTATTTCAATACATCTGTGCGTGTAGCAATATTTGTGCGAAACATTGCCCGCTAGGGGGCGTTCCACAACAATTCGATTGCGCATGCTCGTCTTTGCAGGGTGAATGCGCAAAGTCAAATTTCTGCAGTGAAGAATGAAGACACAATGTTTTTGATCACACGCCGGTTGTGTAAACAGTTTTTTTTTACTTGAAATGTTGTTCATGAAACTGCTGTTACACGGGTCACCAACTGTTTCAGAAACGGTTACACATTTACAAAAAAATTACTGTGAATGCGCAGGCTTATACGTAAGCCTGTGACGGTTACACAGTTAAGTGACAGATCTTACGGTTAAACGTTCACATTTGTACGGTTCGGATAAACATTGAAAAATTCACTTGAAAAGTGCTGCGAAATGCTGACCATAATAATTGCCACACACACCCATATCGTTTCCATTTTACAGGCTCAAGTCTTTGTTATTTCATTACTTTGTGTGCGGCATTAGTTGCAAGAAAAATTGAACACTAGAGGGTGATCCACAACAAATTGATTGCACGGTTACCCGGTTAACCAAACGATAATCCTGTTAAACGTTTAAATGTTTATGTTTACGTTTAAATGCTGAGGCTTTGTAAGCCTGCCTGTGACGGTCACACGGTTAACCATCCGATCAACCGGTTAAACATCTACATTATTACGGTTCGGATAAATGTTTAAAAATCAGCCTCAAAAAGTGTCGCGAAATTTTGACCATAATAAATGTGAACGGTTACACATGTAACTGACCGTTTCAGAAATGATTACGAGTTTACTAAAAAATAACTGTAAATGCAGGTAAACAAAATTATGTATTTAAATCGTAATCGTAACAATTTTTCTACCCTGAAATGCCAATCGAGTATATGTTATATTTGTTTAGGCTAAAACAGTAAATTCATATGGGATACGATTGTATTGTAATTTTGTCTCTTCACACCCCCTCTAAACACTGACCGTTTAGCCATGGAAAAACTAATTTCTCTTTACCACACCTTTCCTCAATCAGCTCTTTTTATTGATTAAGTTATTGCAACCGCCATCAAGTTTTGTAACTGATACATCGCGGTTTCCTGAAGTAATGCCTTTGCACAAGAAATTTTAAACATATCGTTTTCCGGCGAACGGGACCCAAGCGCAGACAAGTCTGCAAGGCCGTAGACATCGCCAAGAACGCGGCGCTCCGATTCTTTACGTCCACGCTGAAATCTGAATAACTATCTGATTACACGAAGCTGCGCTGATAGCAAGACAAATTCTTTTCGATTCTTGTGAATGAACGTAGACTTGTGTCAGTCGGCGACAGGAATGATGACTCTATGTATATTCTACAAAAACGGCAACAACACGGGTCATAAATGGGTTTAGGATTTGAACGAGTCTAGGAAACTCAAGAAAGATCACCGTTAAACTCATATAGCGCCCTCAATCTGTGAGGGCGCTATACGAGTTTAACGGTGCATTTTTTACTTTAAAAAAAAAGGTGAAAAATTTACTCCTTGTCGTTAATAAACACATATCAAATTAGCCTTGGGTAACCGTGACCCCATGTTGACCTTTACTTCCGGGTCAACCGGAAGTGGGACCCTATCTCAAGAACTACACAACCGATTTTCAAACTGTTTTCAGTTATAGACTTCTTGGGCATGGGAGATTAGCCTTGGGTAACCGTGACCTCATGTTGACCTTTACTTCCGGGTCAACCGGAAGTGGGACCATTTCTCAAGCACTACACACCCGATTTTCAAATCTTTTCAGTTATAGACTCCTTGGGCATGGGAGATTAGCCTTGAGTAACCGTGACCCCATGTTGACCTTTACTATGGGTCAACCGGAAGTAAGACCATATCTCAAGAACTACACAACCAATTTTCAAACTTTTTTCAGTTATAGATTCCTTATGCACGGGAGATTAGCCTTGGGTAACCGTGACCCCATGTTGACCTTTACTTCCAGGTCAACCGGAAGTGGGACCATTTCTCAAGCACTACACACCTGATTTTCAAACTTTTTCAGTTCTAGACTCATAATGAGCATTGGGGATTAGCCTTGGGTAACCGTGACCCCATAGCTCGAAAAACCCATATCTCCCGAACCACATGTCATAAATTCGTAATGATTTGTAGCTTACTTTGACCTTTACTTTCGGTTTCAAAATGATGTTGTATTTAAATCGTAATCGTAACAATGTTTCTACCCTGAAATGCCAATCGAGTATATGTTATATTTGTTTAGGCTAAAACAGTAAATTCATATGGGATACGATTGTATTGTAATTTTGTCTCTTCACACCCCCAAATCCAACACTGACCGTTTAGCCATGGAAAAACTAATTTCTCTTTACCACACCTTTCCTCAATCAGCTCTTTTTATTGATTAAGTTATTGCAACCGCCATCAAGTTTTGTATCTGATACATCGCGGTTTCCTGAAGTAATGCCTTTGCACAAGAAATTTTTAACATATCGTTTTCCGGCGAACGGGACCCAAGCGCAGACAAGTCTGCAAGGCCGTAGACATCGCCAAGAACGCGGCGCTCCGATTCTTTACGTCCACGCTGAAATCTGAATAACTATCTGATTACACGAAGCTGCGCTGATAGCAAGACAAATTCTTTTCGATTCTTGTGAATGAACGTAGACTTGTGTCAGTCGGCGACAGGAATGATGACTCTATGTATATTCTACAAAAACGGCAACAACACGGGTCATAAATGGGTTTAGGATTTGAACGAGTCTAGGAAACTCAAGAAAGATCACCGTTAAACTCATATAGCGCCCTCAATCTGTGAGGGCGCTATACGAGTTTAACGGTGCATTTTTTACTTTAAAAAAAAAAGGTGAAAAATTTACTCCTTGTCATTAATAAACACATATCAAATTAGCCTTGGGTAACCGTGACCCCATGTTGACCTTTACTTCCGGGTCAACCGGAAGTGAGACCATATCTCAAGAACTACACAACCGATTTTCAATTTCTTTTTAGTTATAAACCCTTTAAGCAGTAAATGTTAGACAAGGGTTACAATGACCCCATGTTGACCTTTATTTCTGGCAAGGAATTTTTTTTATGAATCAAAAAACCGGAACAGCTTCGTGTTTGTACACAAACACCTAATGTCTAGTCTGTGGATGTTTTGTGCATTCTGAAGTTCAAACTTGGTATATTTTAATATGCGGCACTTGAAAAGGGAAATTTAGTTTAGAACCCGGAAGCCATGAACTCGTGATACTATTCCAAGTTGAAGGAATTATTTTCCCCTGGAATTATGATAATGTTTAAATAAAATCAACCCTAAATATTTTGGCTAATGTATTTGTAATGCTGGGTGGATGATTGAAATTGTTTTGTTCAATGTTTGCTCCATTCGCCTATCCTTGTTGAGTATAAAAGCTAGCTTTAATTTTTGATTTTTAATTGAGCCATGGTCGCAAACTTTCTTGGGCACAGCTTCAAGGTTGGCTCTTTTCTCGTCTTTACGTCTATTAAGTTGGGGGTGCGTACGTGACTTCTACCGGCAGAAAAATTGATTAAACATTTAGGCAACACGCCACGTACAAACTCTTTATGTCTTTGTTGCAATACAGCAATATCCACACTCCACGGTGGAGGATACTGAATTGAATGGGAGACCGGTTGCTTTCAAAGCTAACCGACCGTCTTCCTGGACTTCAAGGTTTCGTTAATTAAAATATAGACGCATGCACTGACGTCAGTCTCGCCGTCGCCGTCATGTTAAAGGTAAACTTATAATGACAGAATGGAAACGGAATTGACAAAATAAATGAAAACCTCCTTATGGGTTGCTCTAATCCTGTTACCTCACGTTTTTGTGTTTTTTGTGTGTGTGCAAAAACAGTCTGCTTTCAAAAACACAGTCGTGGTTTGTAGATTCGAAGTGAGTTTTAATTCACTTTAAAATGACTTTACAATTATAGTTGTAGCAACAAGTAGGTCAGGGCTTCTACCGGCAGAAAAAATTGAGCAATAATAATAAAGATGGTGTACGTGGCTTGTTGCTTTTGTAGCTAAACACCAATATCCACAGTGGAGGCTACTGAATTGAATGGGAGACCGGTTGCTTTCAAAGCTAAAACCGACAGTCTTCCTGGACTTCAAGGTTTCATTAATCAAAATATAGACGCTATGCACTGGCGTCAATCTTGCCGCCATCTTAGAGATAAACCGATGATAAAATATTTGAAACAGAATTGGCAAATTAAATGGGCCACCTCCTTATGACCTCAATGTGATGGCGCCCTTCTCCTGTGACGTCACGCGTATAATGTTTTTAGTATAAACAAAAACTTAAAAAAATACGATCGTGGTTTGTATTTCCGAAGTGAGTTTAAATAGATTTTAATATGACTTTGTAATTACAGTTGTAGCAACAGGCCTGGATTTATTTATTTGGACTGATCCGGCAGAATGACAACTCATTGTTCGGTCATGATCGTCTTTTTATTGTGGTGTTGTTGCTCTAGTTGGTATTTTAAAACTGTTTTTATTATGGAGCTGCCCAAATTTGTAATTGCCTTATCAAGGATTAACAGTTTTTTGAATTGAATTGAATTTGAATTGTCTTTGGGAGTTGAGCAGTCGCTTGACAACTATATGGAGGCTTAAGGCCTTATGTTGTACATCAAACTATGCCACCTGTATCAATAATGTCGGAAGATCCATTTTATTGGTTTTTGAAAAAGTAATTTCATTTCCATGGTTTAATTTTTAACAACAGTCACACCATACGACTAAGTGCGAAACATTCATGAAAAATAATTGATGCAGTTTTAATAATGATAGCAACTAATTTGGATGATGTTCTTGTTGTTTTTTCATTGTTTTGCGGTTCGTTCAGATCAGGCGTTATTAGATTTCGGCAACTACAATAACCACGTTCAACTTGGTGATCTGAAACCATTACCGTGCTTATGTAACATTTTCTTGATTGTAATGATATTAGAAACATAAATGCCACTTAGCCAAAATATAAAGTGAATTGAATTTTGTACGCTGACTGCCTGAGAATAATTCCAGTTTTTTTGAGAATGATGTTTCATTACTATAGGTAACTACCACACTTGGCCGAACAGGCGGTGGTTATCATTGTTGGCGTATGGATGTGGAAATGTCACCGATTGAAATTTCATAAGAATTCAATAAACCTGATTGACATGACGTCATTTGAGCAGGTCAAAAGAAGGTTGCCCATTGGACCAGCTTGTGCGCCGGTTAGTGACGTCAATGCAAGTTAGGAGAATATATCTTGCAATAAATCAAACACAGTTCATTGTCAAGTGTTTGAAACAATTTTTTGACAAACAAAAACAATAACTTTAACGAAAAAGAGTGACAAATAACTTTATTTTGTCCATATGGGTCATTTAAAAAAAAACCGAGTTTAGCAAAGTACAAACAAACACTTCCTCAAACAAAAATTGTCAAAAACATTAGCCCATATGCAACCCAATGCGCATGATTGGTGCGTAAAGGATTCTCTGGTTGAATTCCGAGTCCAAGCAAAACCGGCAACCACTATCCAAAGTGATTTTGAAGCATTGCGGTATGCAATAAAACCTGGCATAGTTACATGATTATTAACACCAACATGTTGTCCATCTGGGCAGCTAATTATTGCGAAAGTACGGTACAGCTAACAAACCTGTTCGATAAGTAAATGAAATTTAATGCATTCAGAAAGTGACTGATCGCTATTTTCAGGTTTTTTTTTGCTGTACAGAGTGGCGCTGGTGGTGGTGGTTAATGGGGGGGGGGGGGGGGGGGGGGGGTGCAGGGAGGTGAAAATGCAGACTGAATTATGCGCTAAAAAGAAGAAGAAAAGCTTACAGTATAGTATAATTAGCTCACTTCTGAATGTTGATGATATTCAATCAAAACGTTATTATATTTAACCTTTTGACTGGCACAAAAAAATCTCTTTGTTTTGTACAGACCCGTGTGTAATGTTCGATGACGTCACGTTTCAAATTTCCCTACGAAAGAGTATCAGATAAAATGCCATACACTGTTTCAACATGGGGTTAGAGACCTGTTTTTTTTACCGACTTTCATGAGGAATCTTTTTATTGAAAAACGAGTCCAACACAAACTAAACATTAAGTGTTTGTCGACAAACACAAAGCTGTTCCGTGTTTTTTTGCTTCGATTAAGTGCTTCAAAGCTTTAAAGTTGGTCTGCTGATTTCAAGATAGAAGACTCTTGACCTTTGACAGGCCCTTTTTCACTTAAGTGTGCCTAAAAACCTAAACCTGGTCTTCATTCTGATACTGAATCGAAAGGAGCTTTTAAACGAGAAATAAAGGTCAACATGGGGTCATGGTAACTCTTGTCTAACAATTAATGCTGAAAGGGTTTATGCTGAAAAGAAATTGAAAATCGGGTGTGTAGTTCTTGAGATATGGTCCCACTTCCGGTTGATGACCCAGAAGTAAAGGTCAACATTGGGTGACGGTAACCCAAGGCTAATCTTCAATGCCCAAGGATTATATAACTGAAAAAGTTTGACAATTGGCTGTGTAGTTCTTGAGATATGGTCCCACTTCCGGTTGACCCGGAAGTAAACGTCAACTCGGGGTCACGGTTAACCAAGGTTATTTAAAAAGTTCACTTACTCATTCGCTTATTCTGAATCACTTCGCTCATTCGTAAACATTGCGCCTGTTGATGTAAATTGTGAAACACCTAACACTACATCATTCAATGATTCACCACAAGACGCACGAATGATAGTGTTCATTCATAACTTCGCTGATTTGGAATCAATTTGCTTATTCGAAATCAATTCGCTTATTCAGAATCAATACGCTCATTCGGACTAATTCACTTATTCAAAATTAATTTGCATATTCTGAATTTGCTGATTTGTAACCATTTCGCTTATTCGTAACCATTTCGCTCATTCGTAACCATTACGCTTGTTGATGTAGATTGTAAAGTTAAATACACTTAACACTACATCATTCAATGATTCACCACAAGACATAGTACCATTTCGATGTTCATTTATATAAAAAAATGTGAAAGAATCAATTCGCTTATTCAGAATCACTTCGCTGATTTGGAATCAGTTTGCTTTACTCTGAATTAATTCGCTTATTCGGAATTAATTCGCTTATTCTGAATCATTTTGCTGATTCGTAACCATTTCGCTTATTCGTTACGGTTTCGCTAATTCGTAACCATTACGCTTGTTGATGTAGATTGTAAAGTTAAATACACTTAACATTACATCATTCAGTGATTCACCACAAGACACATGAATGATAGCACCGTTTCGATGTTCATTTATAAAATGTGAATGAATCACTTCGCTGATGTGGAATCAATTTGCTTATTCGGAATCAATTCGCTTATTCGGAAACAATTCGCTTAATCGAAATTAATTCGCTTATTCTGAATTTGCTGATTCGTAACCATTTCGCTTATTCGTAACGATTTCGCTCATTCGTAACCATTACGCTTGTTGAAGTAGATTGTAAAGTTAAATACACTTTATTTATAAAATGTGAATGAATTAATATTCGCCTATTCAGAATCACTTCACTGATTTGGAATCAATTTGCTTATTCGGAATCAATTTGCTTATTCAGAATCAATACGCTTATTCAGAATTAATTTCCTTTTCTGAATCATTTTGCTCATTCGTAACCATTAGGCCTACACTTGTTGATAAAGATTGTGAAGTTTCTGAATTACACTTAACACTACATCATCATGATTCACCACAAGACATAGGCCTACATTGATAGTACCACCATTTCGATGTTCATTTATAAAATGTGTATGCCGTGTAAACTTCCAAATCTCGGGCAGGTGTATTCGTCCGTGCACGGTCCACTTTTACGTAGACGGAGTATTATGATGCCTAGATCGAAGCCAAATAATAAGTAAAGAAACAGGTGTTTATGTTTCACACAGGTTTGTCCTCTCTGATAAGTTTCAGAAAGAAATTGCTGTCACTTTGTGGTGATTGACAACACACGTAAAGCGAAAAACTGCAAAAATAGCGCTACTCCACTCGAAGAAGTTTTTGTCGCCTGTCTGCCTAACCCGGTGCTCACCTCCATGGTACTACCTATGCTGAGGCAGATGAAGCACACACATTGCACTTGATTAAAATGATTCTGAGTTAGCATATTAAATCAGAATAAGCAGTGATTGCTAGTAAACAAAATAATTCTGACTTCGTAAGCAAGATGATTTTGTGCGTATACAAATCGTTTTGTGAAATCGTTCTATTTCAGGCTATATAGATTATAATCATCGAGGTAGAAATAGGCCATGCTATAAATTATAATCAACTCTTGCAAGTGCTCTTTAGTGTTTAGCCCTAACCATGACCACACCACAAAATAATTCTCGTTTTATTTTCCGGGAAAATAAAATTCTCAGGAGCCAAAAATAGGAAAAAGAATATGTGGTACTGTTCGTTTGAATGTAGGTACAAGTTTCTCATTGTAAAAAAAAAAGTAAAATGTTTGCTTTTATTATATTGAAATCGTCGAGATCCCTGCGATCATTGACTTGGTAATAAACGCGGTAAACCGCGGTGCCATCAGATCATCATGACATTAGTTCTGATTTGATACCATATATTTAATCTGTATATATTGAATAGACTTGTTGAAAGTCCGCCATCGTTGCAGTCTCATGTCAACAGTACAAAGAATACGACAGCATCGGGCGCACACGGCCTCAGGACTTAGTACGAGTTTAGACTGTTCTTCATTACTTTGTACACGGATACGAAACACGCTATAAATGATGTCACGATGACGTGACATATAAAATTACGTCATTGTGCACAACTTCAATACCCAGAGAGGTCAACATCTGAAGAAAATTTGAAAATTTGACGTTTAATTTTGGGAGATATGGTGGTAACAAGATTGCCTAATTAAATATTCATGTCATTATAACTCAGCTATTGATTAAGAAATTAAACAGTATAACATTTAGTGATTAAGTTATGTACTAAGCTTCGATTCAATATAGGACTCAAGTCTGTCATTTATACTGTTTCTAAGATTACGAATAAACACAAATCTTGTGTTAAACCTATGGCGTTTTTTGGCGGAAAGAAAAAAAAACGTAGGTAAAACGTTTTGAAAATCTCGACGATTACAATAGCTGTTCCGACTGGAAGGTCGGAACAGCTAATAATAGTAATAACAATAAAGTCCCCGCGTAAAAAAAAAGTCTCCATAACACATACGATTAATTGTATTCTTCAATTGAGCTGTGTACAAACTGTGCCTGCAGGAAGCCCAGGCTCTATGGCTTTTTTGTAAACATGTGATGTCACAGGTCACATGGTCTATATAGACCTCTTTGCACTGACGTTACACGCGGCTACTGTTTGTCCATTGCCTGCAATGTTTGGTGGGTCATGAGATACGGTGGGCAATAACCAGTGAGACACGGGGTAATCTCACTCTCGAAATTTCGCAAGATGTATCATTGTTAATGACGTCAGAAGAATTAGGTTAACACAATCAGTTAAATGTTTAAAGACTTACCTATCCCATAAAACTGGGTCTCATTGTCATATTCAGAAAGAGCCAACATGGCGTCGTTATTCCCTTTAGCTGCAAAGTCCAGTCTGAATTTGGTGATTGGTTTCAGTCTCGGGAACACGAAGTTGTAATGATAGTTTTGTCGGTCAGCCCAGTTAGCTGGTATCTCGATAACATCGCATTCTAAATATTATAAGAAATAAGTTGAGAAAAACAAACTGTCACAAAAAGGTATAGAACATAAAGCATTCCGGTTTGTGATGTTTAGCCTTTCTCGTGGCATTTTATGATAAGTACCGGTAGGCCTACAATTACCCATGCGAACACACACAACTGTGCCCGATTTCATAGAGCGGCTTAAGCCTGAGTCACACCAAACTAGTTCTTAAAACGTCCGAACCCGTCCTGAAAAAATCGTCAAACGGGTTGTGGTCTGGCTAGCTAGAACGTACAACTTTGGCCGGACAATGTAGATAATGTGACCCGTCCATCCGCGTCTTTATCCCGTTTGCTGTCCGTTTATATCAATTTCAGATAGGGGAAAATTGCCCGTTCACCTCAGCCCAAGCCCGTCTGTAGTCAGTTTAAACCGGTTCGTAACTAGTTCTACTTCGTTCCAAGTACGGCAATTCCGTTCGTAGTACGGCCATCTCGTTTTAAGTACGTTGCCATTCCGCCTACTTGCAGGACGGAATGGTCGCCCGAAAATTTTGAGCAGGCTCAAAGTTCTATTGGAGCACCATCCCGATCAAACCCGTCCGAGCCCGTCCATGAAGTTCGTAAACAGACCGTTAACAAGTTGCTACTACGTCCACTCCGTTTGCACACAGTTCAAGCCCGTTTAGCTACATTTTTCAGAGCGTAGTGAGAACGAGTTTGGTGTGATGGGGGCTTAAAGCACAAAAAGTTGCTAAGCACAACAAAATTATGCTCACCAGGATATTAGGTAACCAGCCAAAATACTATTCCACATGTACCACCTGTGACCGTGGTATCCTGCTGAATTCTGCTGAGCAGAAAACCGTTAAGCAATATTTGCTGTATGTAGGCCCTATTAAAGCAGCTCTACAGAATTGGGCCCTGCCATGGTGGGTAAAAACGCCGTTAGAATTGGGACAAAGAGTTAAAAATGATCTTAAAGGGACACGTTGCCTTGGATCGGACGAGTTGGTCTATAAAAAGCGTTTGTAGCAGTTTGTTATTTAATGCATATGGTTAGAAAGATGTTTTAAAAGTAGAATACAGTGATCCACACAACTATACCTCGAAATTGCGTGGTTTTCCTTTTACTTTGCGAACCAACACGGTCGGCCATTAAGTGGAGTCCAAAAATTTGACTCCATTAAATGGCCGACCGTGTAAGTTCACGATGTAAAAGGAAAACCACGCAATTTCGAGGCATATTTGTGTGGATCACTGCATTCTACTTTTAAAACATCTTTCTAACCATATGCATTTAATCATAACAAACAATTAACAGGCTTTTTATAGACCAACTGGTCCAATCCAAGGCAACGTGTCCCTTTAACTGTGTAACAATGTTAATTGCTATGCAAAGTATGGTGTCACTATACAATCACTCTGGCACTATTGACAACTCATCTCAGTGTTATAGTGAAATCGAGCCCAGTAGTGTTAGTGCGCACGCGCGATGTAAAATTAACATATTCCGCGGGAAGGGTCTATTTTAAATTGTGGTGATGTTTTGTTGGGGTGTTTGTTTGTTTGTTTGTTTGATTGTTTTTTTATAGTTTTTTTTCGGGCCATTCTAAATTGACATGTTCCTTATATTGTTATTAGAGGGACTCAAAGTACAATGGTCTACTCATCATCCATTATTAAGTTACGAGTGTCTGCAAGTTTGCTTCAAATTAGTTTCAGGAAAATTTATGCAGAAGGCTTTTTTTCTTTTTCTTCTTTTTTCTCCCTCTATTTTATTTATTTATTTATTTATTTGGTTAATTTTTTTTCGGGGGTGGGGGGTATTCCGTCGGCTAATTCTTGCAATTTTAAAGAATGTCACGGGTTTTGATGACCTTTTCCCCAATCTTGTCCATTGCAAAAACTAGTGCATCAAAACTCAAGTAGGCCTATACAAAATCATATTCAAGTTTGGTTAAAACGTACCATTATGAAATTTGTCGTCAAAGTAGTAACATCCAGTCGATAGTTGTAAGTTAGATTTATCCGCGGCGTAAACTGCCCAGTTCAACTCGCAGACCCCGTCACTCTGCCAATAGTTGAATGACTTACATTTGTCTGACAGCAGACAGAGGACTGCACAAGTCACATGTGACTGTGCTGTTGCATTACGGTACGTCTTACCACGGAGTGCATGATCCCGTAGAGGGCCGGGATAAAACTGATGTTGGTATCCTTTTCGCATCTGCTGATGGGTGCTTTGTGGTTGACTAATGCAGTCTCCATAAATCACTGCTGACAGAAAAGTAAGTGCCCGCACCAAGTAGACCATTATGCTTCTGTTGTGTAAAAAAATAAATAAAAAATATGTTATCAACATGATTTAGAGGGACCCACCGGTTGACCATTTTCGTAATTAATTGATTTAGAATCACTCGCGAAAAGGCCGCCTTCGGCGGCTTTTCGCGAGGCTGTTAGTTCCCCGTTTCAGTAAGTTTTTGTATTTTGAATGCAGAAAACAAAATTGAGTAAAAAAAGAGAAAAAAAGGAGAAGTTTATGGGAAAATGAATATATATCCTGGATTTTCCAATACCTCGGGGAGGTAATATGGAGTGTTCAACCTCAAATCATGTTACATTTGTTCACTGATTTTTGAAAATTGTAAGTTTGTGACTCTTTAGTCTGTCAAACACGATGGATGGATGAAAGTTCAGCGCAGATTTGGACCGAAAATTACTGCTTTGCTCAAAATAGTAACAAACACAATCGAACCTTTCAATATGAACCGTATGCATCTCCGGTGTATTTTTCAGCAACTTAAATGTCCCACAGGATTAACAACCAGAGATAAAACTCAATGAGCAAAAAACTCTGGAAAACCTTGTTTGCTTTTTGATACTAACAAAAAATTTCTGACCGTTTTCAAATGCATTCCAATGTGTTCTAAACTGAACCGAAGTCGCAAGCTAGAATGATCAGCTACGCTACCTCCACATTCTTCAAAAAACAAAATTCCAAATACCTACTTTTGTTCCTCGCATACCAACCTTTCGGAATGCTTTTGATAACCGATCAGACACATTTTGCCTGCTATACAATCGTAACGCAGGCAAATAAACTTCGTTGCGCATGTATTCGTATTTCATCAGCCGCGCTTTCATACCTTGCGTTCGTTCATCCTCTTTCAATAAAAATAATTAATGTGAAATAAATCAATTTTTGAAATACGAAGAAAATAAAAAAAGCCGTACGAAAATTTGCAGCCCGATCTATACAGGCACCCGGGAGTTTTTCTTACACAAACAGACATGTTACTTGCATTAGTATATGGATTATTAAAAAATATATATAAAAAACCCCCTCAAAATGTCACGTAAAAAGCTTTACCAGCCATTGCAAGTGTCTATAAGACCTTTCTTTTGTTGATAAACAAAGTGCGCCGGTTGGCATGGACGGCCGAATGTTAGCAAAACATTCAATCATGTTAAAAAATGTTGTGACCAAATTCAACATTTTCTGTAAAGATTCGAACGGAAATACCTTCCATGATTGGTTGATTTGTTTCCAACAAATTCAACACTATTTTGAATATTAAATGTGTAACACTGCTACAAACTGTGGCAATCTGTTTTTGATTTGCAGTTATGGCTTTCCATACTTTCCCAACCTGGGTTGGCAAAAACTCGGGCTGTGACGTTGCAAAAGAAAGGTCTATACATCAGCGGCGGATACAGGGGGGGGGGGCGTGGGGGGCGATACAAAGTAAATGACATAGGCCCTACCTATTTATTTTATTTTTTTCATACACCCGCAGGCGTGAGTCGACCATGCCACCTGTGTGTGTACATTGTGCAAAGAAGTTTCTGGCTGGAGGTCAGCACGCGCGCGCGCTAAATACAATGTGACTTTTAAGTTTTACAATAGACTGTGCAAGTCTCGCGCGTAAGCGAACTTCCGGGACCATCGTGGTCCCAACCATATGGAGTTTTACGTTGGCAAGATTTTGTTTCGTCTATAATTTTAGTTTAACGTACTTTATGACCATGAACATTAAATATGTTGTTGGGAATGTAGTACTAAGTGATACAAAATATGAAAGTAAAATCAATTCAACAATGCAACGAAGAAAACCCAAGAATTAAACCTGACCTCTGCTTCCGGTTACTTGCAAAAAATTAAGAATTTGTGCCCACCTCCGATCACCAAATTTGTTTTGGTCGCGCGATGATAATCACCAGACGCTGTAATTGCCAGACGCTAAGCATTTTCATTGCAGTCTACGGTTGTCGAGGCGTCAGCGTCCTCTTTAAACTGCGTCACACGTTAATTCTACGCCCGTGCGATCATCGCGCGTCTGCGTTTAAACCTGCTTTTAGTGGTTGCACGTATTCAGACATGGATTTACAAAAGGGTTTCCTAAAAAGTTCAGATCAAATAAGCATCCTTGTCCCAGAGTTTTTAGTTTGTTTCAACAAAAACTAACAAATGAATTGTGTGTTTATTATGAAAGCTAAAACTCATTTTATGCAAATTGTAATGAGTATTTTTGTTGGTCAGATTGTTTCATAGATCTAATTAAAAACAATGATTTGATTTCAGAAAAAATATGTTCTTCACTTGACATGTTTTCTCGCTCCGATACGCGCGAGACTTGCACAGTCTATACGAACTTCGGAAACTAGTATTAATATAAGAAAACAAAAGTGAAGACATAGCCCCATGAATAGGGCCAATCCACTTCGTATCCTTGGCTCAAGCACCATTGCATTCCTATTTTTGTGCCCGATTTTATTTTTAATCTGGGTTATGAAACGTACTGATCAAATGCTACTGTACTTGTTGTAGAAAGCCCCAGTATGCTTAATTGCTTTTTAATGATCACAGATCTTTTGGGAAAATTGTTTGCTTTTCGAATCGCGAGTGTGATTTTTTTCTCACTTAATTATTAACTTGCTCGAAAACCATTGTCAGGTTCCCACAAAAATCCACAACAGTTTTTATATACGATCAACTGCTGATATTTAATGGGGACCAGATTGATTCCCTCAGCGCGCCATCAAGGTTTTGTGAAATACGTGTAATGCGGTGCGCATCTTAAGCCCGTCTGCGCAAAAGATATTATGCTCGGCGCGTTATGTAAATCAGTCTGGTCCCCATTAGATCGTATAAATGTTGTGAAATTGTTCAGGGAACCCAACTTGTATGGTTCTCGCGCAAGTTGTTAATACGTGATCAAAAAATTCACTCTCGCGACTCGAAAGGCATCCAATTTTCCCCAAAAATCCGTGATGTTTAAAAGAAAACGTTTAGCATTAGGGCTTTCTACAAGTAGGCCTACAGCAGCATTATTTGATCGATAAGTTTTATAACCCGGATTAAAAATTACATCGGACACAACAATAGGATTGCAATGGTGCTAGGCCCAATTGGCAAGGATACGAAACAAGTGGATTGGTCCTACATGTACATGTATATGGGCTCGTGAAGACATAACATCGTATAATCATGGTGTCTCACTCTGTTCAGAAAATCACTATTTGTTGTGTATTCAAGAAAGAGGGTTAATACCAGTTGTGTTTCTTTTAAACTAGTAATTATCAATTGTGCAGATAGTACACCGATACGATGCAGGGCTGGAGGAGGGGTGGGGGGGGGGGGGGGGGGGGGGGGGGGCTAGGCCAATGTTATTGTTGCTCGATCGCGCTGTCACTGAAGACAAGCACAACTTGTTCTTATCAGTAGTAACATATTTTGTGTCACATTCGAATCCTCAAGTAGGTGAAAAATTATAGACAAAGAGACCCTATTTGGTTATTTATTTTTAAAATTGCACTATCGTTTGTCTCACCCAACAGTTTTTTCCCCCTGAGTAAGTATTAATTGTAGCCTGCATTTTGATTTTTATAAACTCAGGATGGCTGATTCAAATCAATGACTCCCAACTCGAAAATTAAATTTTAATGATGATGTTGCTAAAACAAAAGTGGTCAGATATTGCATGAGATTGCACCACAGAGCATCTAGAATCCTAACTGTTTCGGAGCATTTAAGCGGGCCCCGGAACCGGCCCATGCCGTAAGGGCCTCGCGTTACGCGCTCGTAGGAGCCACAAATTGCATTCACCATTTGCTGCTTGGTAAATTTCACGCCCCCCCCGTTTGGAAAATCCTGGATCCGCCCCTGTACATGCTGCCCATGTTGCAAGTAGACTGGTGCTCATGTTTATGTAAATGTATGTCGAGGCATAAGGATCCAGTCTGCATATCCATCCACCACATAAAGGCGTGTGTAAACAACCGACACAATAAAACACATGTCATTATTATATAGTCCAATCTACGTTCCTTCGACTCAAAAGATCGCCCATTTTATCATACAAGAAACAAACCCCAAATATGGTAGAACAAATAGTAAAACGCACAAAAAAATGATAAATCCGAAGTACTGCAAGTACATGTAAATGTAGTAGGCCTACAACTACATAAACAGGGGGCCTACACTAGCAAAGCCAACAATTATAATGCGATCGTAAACCCCCGGCCTCCTCCCTCCAAACGGCCGTTGCGATGTTGCGACGAGCCACGGGTTTATACTTTGGGTACGGAGCCTCTAAGGGACAGGTGAAAATTGAAAGCCAAAAAATGAAAAGTAAAAATAGCCTAAATGTAGAGTGATGTGTTCCCCAAAACAATTTTTTTTTCGAGTGCTCTATACTATTCGAAATAGGGCCTATTATTGAAATGAATATTCGAAACATTTCGAAGGATATTTCGAGGGAACGAAGAAACTGTTTGGGAAAATCTTGCTTTGTGCGCTAAAAATAATTTATTGCGAGCGCTCGAAATATAAAAATGTCATTCAAAATTATTTCGAATGAATGACAAAATGTACAGGGCGGACTGGCTTCTACCTCCCTCTTGTTCATTGGTCCCGGCTAAAGCTATTTTCTTGGCAGTGTACTGTTTATGCTCGCTCAGCCCCACTAGCGCGGCTACAGTATAATATTGTCTGGAGGGTTTACGTGTCGCTAGCCCCCACGCAGTGCACACAATGAGACACGCTTCCAATGCACAGACTTTTCAAATCTAAATCTTAAGTAGTTTTTTTACATTAATTTCTTTATATCTTTGGATAGAACACAGATGGTGGGGGGGGGGGGGGGGGGAGTTGTTGTGAAACATCTTCGTTTCTTTTATCCATAAGGGTCATTCCGTGTCAAATCACCTAAAATTCTGAAAAGTTGGGCAGGCTCCGTCTCAGATTTTGCACACACCAAATTTTAGAAACCTACCCCTTAACATTAATTTTCTGAGATAATTATGACCCTCTAAAAAGTTAAGCCCCGCCCCTTCAAATTTACTTTTTGAGTTTTTGGCATTTTTAGAGGCCTATATCTACGAAATGAGATAAGATATGTAACTGCAAATTAATATACAGGGCACCTGGTACCCCATTAACTAGAATCTACTGTCAAAAGTAGCATAGGACTTTTATATCAAGGCATATGGGTCTTTAAAAACTGACAATTTAGCCCGCGGAATGATTTTTCGTCATTTTTCAGACCCCCTAGTGCCTAAGTGAAAATGTCCGATTGCTTTTGTATTACATTTGGTTATAAACTAGGTGTATATGTGTTACCTGATATAAGGATATACCAATCACACCTTTGATTAGTATTTGGCAGGGGTCTGAATATGGGTCCGGCTGTAAAAATGCCCAAAAATGCCTTTTTCAAGTGGTTATTAATTGACAACGTGGGACATTACTGACAGATTTCCCAATTTTTTCCAATAATACTTTCTATCCAGTCTACTTGTGTTAGAAATATTAAAAATGGACTCTCTACTCCTTCATGTAAAAAATAAATAAATTAATAATAAATTAACTAAAAACCTATGTCCACACTATGTTTTGTAACGCGATCAATTAAAAATATATGTATTTTTTTGCAATTAGTACACTTAAAAAAAAAAAGACCAGTATAAGTGGCAGGTGTACACAAAAGTACAGATAAGAAGTACTTTCATGCACTAAAAGTTGTTAGGTTACATAACGTTTCTCTGAACTGTATTTAAAAAAATTGAGTGCCTTTAATATAAAGACTTTCAGATGATAGTATGTGCGGGCAGATGTTACAGCAGGAATTAATTTTTCGGGCTTGTATGACGTCATCTACATCGTCACACTTTCATCGTATACTTATGTCTATCATTAAGTGAAAGCGTACGAAAGCCCATTAGTGCCACCGCAACTATAAATTGTTTTTTTGCAAGTATATGATTGGCAATTCTTGTTTTTTGGAAGCATAATTATATTTGGAGTGTCTTGTTTTTTGGAAGTCTATTTTTAGCAATTCTTGTTTTTTGAAGTTTATATTTGGCGAGTCTTGTTTTTTGGAAGTCTATTTTTAGCAATTCTTGTTTTTTGGAAGTTTATATTTGGCGAGTCTTGTTTTTTGGAAGTATATGTGACGGATCAGAACACTCCCCTTACTTATTTTTCAATCGTAGCGCCCTCACAGCCACGTACCACACTTTCACAGGACTCAACCTTCAGTAAACACGTCTTTATTCCTCTCCATGTTTAAGGTAATTACATCTTTATTATTTTCCTTGTATATCAACCAGTGCATACAACCCTTATATGGAACATTTATTATTATCTTTAAATCAAGTATCTTGTAGCTTTCTTTTTATAAAACGTGTATTTTAGATTGATTTTCAAGTTAAGGTGCGGCCCAAAAATGTTGGCCCGATACATAGCTAATGGCGAGAAACGCCAAACGATTTATATATTGTTTTGCCTTAAAATGTATCTATTGTAAATACCACACTTTCACAGGCCTCAACCTTCAGTAAACACGCCTTTATTCCTCTCCATGTTTCAGGATTGTCAGTGACGAAATAAAGTAATTACACGCAAATCAGAAAGTACAGAAAGTAAAAGCCGTTTCCTCGCCTGTAATTATACCCCGGGTCACATTTGGTGGAAAATCCAGGGTTTGAGGAACAACAACGGTCACATCTATTCCTACTGATTTTGTCGTCTGTCTGAAAATTAAAACCACGCTTCAGCTAAGTAGTGGATGGTGTAAAATCAACGATCACCCTGGCCGATCTCGGCCCCGCTAGCCTACCCTTCTGAAGAGAAATATCCCACTACGGGTACACCGACCACCGACTCAACAACAGTGAGCCCGGCCGACCTCGGCCCATGCTAGTCTACTCCACCCTTCCAAAGAGAACTGTGCACCGACAAAAACAATACATTATCCAATTACTACGGGTACACCGACTCAACAACCAGATTATAATTGCTGAGAATGAACTACTGGCATAAGAGAACCGTGCACCGACAAAAACCGTCTAACCGTTCCCGGGACAATTCTAGCACCAATCGTCTCCATTTTTGAAACACCGAATTTCAGGTCTCGTCATACAAGAACTTATAATTTCCCATTCTGATTGTCAGAATGATACAGATACTCTGAAAAAATAAACTGAACTGAACTGAACTTTTCACTCACTGACTGATTTATTTGTTTGCATTCTTTTAAAGTATAGTTTTATTGTTTTATTTTTGTTGTTATTACAAATTCTGTAGGAGCATTGCAATGCGTTTTCTCATAGACATCAGGAAAAGAAAAACACAAGAAACTTTTAAAGAATCCATCACAATAATTACAATGTTGCTTTGTATATCAAAACCATTTAAAAATGTAAAATTTTAAGCATAAAGGTTTTCTTTGTGCTTCATACTTTGACTTTGGTTAATTTTATGAAATGGAGACCATTTAAAGACCTTTAAAACAATGACAAATTTGTTTTTAGGTGCTCCATGTATACTTTTATAAGTTTTGAGATTTTTCTTTATATATCAAAGACTAACCACAAGCTCCGAAAATTTATATTTTTTTGTAAGTCAACACCAAATATTGTTCCAACTTACAATCCATGTGCGAGTGTTGAGTTGACATGGAATTCCCCCGGCCCGTAAACCATAATTTTGAACATTTGCCACGTTTTTTGTTTAAATACTGGGGTAAGATGGGACAGATAGTTATTTTTTAGATAATAAAAATTTAATTTAACCCTAATCTGTCATGTGGGCTTTCTACTACCAAAGGTTAGATTGTAACATTTTAATAAAATTTCAAGGGTTTTTAGATACTAAAACTTTACTTTTCCTGCCACCCCCCCCCCCCCCCCCCCCCCCTTGAGTCACGATGGGATGCATGCATTGTAATGACGGGTGAAAGAAATATTTAAGTGGGATATTGGAAATTAATGTGGGTCAAATTGGGGCAAATGACAAAAATTGCATGACCATTACTAGTAGTAATACTACTACAATATAACTGTCAGGAGTTTTTATAGTGTGAAAACTAGGTTTTAAAAAACCTGTTTTAAAGGGTGTGTAAAACATTGGTAAGAATGAAAATATAAATGTTCACAGATTTGCACATAACTTACAAGGTATAAAGATGGTCATGGTGGAAAACTTCCCTTGAAATAGTTTTGCTTGAAATGCCATAGTTTTTAGGAAATGAGTAAAATAACAGTATTTATCCTGCAGGATAAATTCTGATTTTTGAAAAGAAGTTAAAACACATAAGGGGGTTTTTCACTGTTTTCTCATGACTCCTAAGACCGATTTTCACAGGTTTGTTATTTCATGTACATGTTGGGTCACATCAAGTGTGGATACAGGTCTTTGGCAATTACCAATGTTGTAAACACCCTTTAAACAAAATTATATTATTCAACAATAATGTACACCTTTGAGCATTTTAAAAACAAATCTGTTTACAGTTTTGTTTCAAACAATTAAATGCGTCCCAATCCCATTTTACCCCTACCGTGATAGGTTGTTGATAATTATTAAGTTGTTGACAAATTGGCTCATTTTACCCCAATAAAATAACAACTGGGGCTGTAAACGGTACAAATAACAAAAAAATATCCAGATATAAAATATTTCTGCATTCGGTCAGCCGACAGTAATACCCGGTGGACAACAAATGGTTGTATGATAAGTTGACGACGTGCTGGTAAATACTCACGCTAATAATAGAAAAAGAAAACAGTAAAAGGGCGACCTCCAGTAGGGTGCCAGAGACAGACTACATATGGACGAAACTATTTTTGCAGAAAGGGGGTTTGCAAGAAATAGTTTGGTAAATGCACTGTCCCATCGCCGTCCCATCGCCTAACCCCCCCCCCCCCCCCCCCCCCCCCCGTGTCCCATCTTCCCCGGGACTCGTGTACCCCAGTTGGAAAAGTTTCGTATCCGGCCGCCACATAAGGGATTTATTTGTTTATTTTTTTTAATGGATTCTAAACCTAATATCCCTTTTTAAAATAATTATTCTTGGGGAATTGGAGCTAAACGCAAAATTCAAGCGCACATTAAATTCTAGGGCACCGTAAAACATTTATTTTCAAACGAAATCTCATGTAAAGTAGGCCTAATCCTACTCAAACCATGGAAGTAGGAATGATTCAACGCACACAGAATGCCCGCTCACGTGGCTTCTTGCGAGTAGTAAAATGGCCGCTGCATCATCGCGCGTGCTTCACGGCTGTGTGCACAGCGTATGTGTCGAAGCGCTATCCAGTCAGATCAGTGATAGAGATCAGTGGCTGCAGCCGAAGTCGATTATCATTCGGACAATGGACGTCAAACGCGCTCTCCACGCGCTCTCCACGCGCTCTCCAAACTGCGGCTTGAGCTTGGCTTTGGCTCTGTCAGTTATTTAGAAAACGTGTGTTGTCTTTATGGGGCTTCAAACATACAGCCACAAGCCGGAGCCCAAGCCCGAACCGTGATTTCCAAAACAACATAGATAGTTCCCAGTAGACGCCATCTTTACGGGCAAATCGCATTTTGGCTTGCAGGCGCGTCAAGCGCTCAAATTATTAACGCAGCCGCGTCGTTCACTAACCAATCATGCAATGAGTTTTGTGAAATGTGCGCGTGCTGCACGCCGTTCTCACGCGTAACGCATGACTGTGTGTTCCAAATTGCCCGTAAAGATGGCCGACTTACGTCATACTGCAACCTATCTATAGGTTTCTCCCGCTACTCCATTGTTATAAAAAGAAAATGCACAAAAAAGTACACCCATTCTTTGCACACACCATTGTGGGGACTTCTTATTGTTGTTATTATTATTAATCCCTTTTCTAAAGAATCACGTTGTGGGGACCCAGTTTAACAAAGAAAACATTGTGGGGACCTTTGTACGCAAGCCGGATAGTGCCAGGAAATAAGAAGTGAAGAATTTTTTTCATGAGCGCGAGAATATTTTGTTGTACCATTTATCTGGCGGCCGCCACTTAATAAGTGGCGGCCACTTATTATCCGGCGGCCGCCACTTATTATCCGGCGGCCGCCACTTATTATCCGGCGGCCGCCACTTAATTATCCGGCGGCCGCCACTTAATTATCCGGCGGCCGCCACTTAATTATCCGGCGCACTTATTATCCGGCGGCCGCCACTTAATTATCCGGCGGCCGCCACTTATTATTCGGCGGCCGCAACTTAATTATCCGGCGGCCGCCACTTATTTATCTGTACCACACGTTCTTTATTTTGCGGATTTTAAGAGACTGGTCATAGGATTCGGGGGGGGGGGGGGGGGGTTGGGTAAGAGGACATGTCATAGGATCCGGGAGGGGGTAGGGGGTGGTTAAGGGCAAGAGGACATGTCATATGATCATTTGGGGGGGGGGGGGGGGGTAAGAGGACATGACCTTGATGTCTCTATGGATCACACCCCCCCTTCGAGTTACCCTTCTAGTGCAACCTACTTAGGTGCGTTCAATTAGCTTCCCCGGGTCGACCCCGGTCTGCTCATCCGGGTGAGCCCCTCACCATGAGCTAATCGAACGCCAACTTCCCCCAGCATTCACACCGATGCATCTTGGGACAGCCGACCGGAACTACTTCCATTTTGTGCCGTACGTCCGATACTTTCCGTGGATTCACGGAAACATCGTAAATAATTATTATCAAGGTGAAACTGCAACGTTAAACAATTTTACAACCCCACAGTGATACAAAGGTACCCGGTTTTGAATAAAAAAATACATATTGCTCACAAAAACGCTGTTTTAATGACGAAAATGTCTGTAAAACTTCCTAAAAATGTCCCGCTGAATTACAAACAAAATGGTGGCCATAGACTGTGCAAGTCTCGCGCGTATCCGAACGAGAAAACACGTCAAACGAAGAACATTTTTATTTCTGAAATTAAATCTTTGTTTTAAATTATATCTCATGACAAAATCTGAACAACAAAAATTAATCATATACAATTTTATGAAAAGGTTTAGCTTTTGAAAAAAAAAATCACAATAGTGTGTATATTATTATTGAAAAAAAAATAAAACTCTGGGACAAGGATGCCTATTTGATGTTAACTTTTTAGAAACCCCTGACGCGGATTCGTGAAGGTCAAACGGGTCTTAAATGGACCCGTATCGCAGTTTAAAGAGGATGCTGACGCCTCAACAACCATAGACTGCAATGAAAAGGGTTTGCTTTGCAATTACAGCATCTGGCGATTATAATTGCGCATCCAAAACAAGCGTTTACGTAAGTTTTATGATCGGAGGCGAGCACAAAATTCTTAATTTTTTGCAATAACCGGAAGATGAGGTCAAGTTTAATTCTTGTGTTTTCTTCGTTATATTGTTGAATTGGTTTTACTTTCATATTTTGTTATCACTTAGTATTACATTCCCAACAACATGTATACTTTTCTAGGTCATAACCTACGTTAAACTAAAATAATTGACGAAACAAAATCTCGCCCACGTAAAACTCCATAATATGGTTGGGACCACTATGGTCCCGTTAGTTCGAATGCGCGCGAGACTTGCACAGCCTATTGAGAAAGTTTTTCGTCGTGACGTCATGAACCAGGGTCAGCCCCAAGTAACCTGCCCCACAAGCAGGGCACTTGGGTCTCACCCGGGTGAGCCACAGCAATGACGTCAGAGCTAATCAAACGCACTGGGGTCAGACCTGGGTCGACCCGGGGAAGCTAATCGAACGCACCCTTAGTCAATCCACTTACACCAAACATCTCATCAAAGCTTTATTTCATTTATCTGCCATCTTGACATGTTCTCTTAAAATCCGCAAAATAAAAACGTGTGGTACAGATAATTAAGTAGCGGCCGCCGGATAAATAAGTGGCGGCCGCCAGATGGTTCAAAAAAATATTCTCGCGCTCATAAAAAATTATTTCACTTCTTATTTTCTGGCACTATCCGGCTTCCGTACCTTTGTTCCATTGTGTAAAAGTCCTCACAACTATGGGTATGCCTACGGCACTAGTATTGAGCGCAGGCAGGAGGGGTGGGAGATTGTAGTTTGCAGATTATGGCATTGGCCTTTGCTTCCAATTGGCATCGGTTATTTTTGTTTGCGGCGTTGAAAAACATCCTCAAGAAATAATGGACGTACGCAAAAATGTTAACTGAAATTAGTATTTGAAGACCCCCCCCCCCCCCCCCCCCCAAACGCCGCTGATTATTTCGGTCGCAGCAATCGAAATAAGGAGCAAGCCCGGTAGGCACAACTCCTGACAAAACCTGAAGAAGAAAACGATTGCGTTCGTTTCCAATAAATGGTCTGTATACGTTTGATAATCACTCTTAAAAATAATAGCAATAAAACCTACTGGTTAGAAGCCTACAGCAGCTTTCGACAGAATAAAGTATCTTGAGAAACATTGCACTTCGAAGTAATGTGGTTATGGAAAAAGATATCAGGTTTTATGCCCCTAAATTTGAATCTGAGAAACGTTTCTGTCAGAAACGCTTTAGTCAGATTGTGTATTCCTATTAGGGATTATTCTTCCTGCGTGGACATTATTCTCTTCGGATTTTCGGCGATATCTCAAAAACGCTATAGCCCTTTAAAATGAAACTTTCACAAGTTCGTTTATTGTATGTATCAACATTTATGTAGGATTAAAACAATCGAACGCTTCCAAAAAACAAAGGTATTGAATTTGATGGAATTATACAGGCTTTGATTGTAAAACTGTTTTATTATTGAAAACTAGCGAACAGGATCTAAACGCTCCTTAGGGACTGGGCAGGATCTCCCCCCTCCTTACGAGGGTCTGCTTAATTTGTCTGAGGGAACGTTTGTTCAGTCCCCCCCCCCCCCCCCACCTCGTGGCTACGAATTGTCAGCACATAAGTTTTTTCTGGTTTGTTTGCATTTAACAATTGTTCAACGATTTTATTCTTTCTTCTAAGAATTGTTTACATGTCCAGGTATTGCCTATAGGTTAATTTAAGCTTAGATTTTGCTAAATAAGAAAACATTTGGTACTTGACAATTGACATGTATGCCTACCGATTGTATATGAAAGGGATGCAGGCAGAGTCACAGACCTAACGGTTGATCGACAACTCGTATAGGTCATGTGGCATCCAGTTTTAGGATATCATGGCATATGAGCTTACCAGTGTATACAATGTGGTTAAGACAATGGAAATACAATGTCAGAATAAGTGCTGACAACGGCCCTCACTGCAGGGTATTTCTCTTCAAAAACTTACATATAATAAAATACTAAAGGAAAAAAGGAAACAAAAGATTTTACCTCTTTTGATCCGCAGTGCAGTGTCTCTTGTGTACTACTCGAGGGATGCAGAGCGTTTGCAGGGAACTGTTAGGAAAAACACACGAATAATATTGTGCTAATTTTATCAAAACCAAACTTCACTGATGCACAAACCAAAACTCAATGATTTGGTGTATGGATGAATTTGTGCCTATATAATTATAATGGTGGTCGACAAATATTGTTATGACAACCAACTTAGGTCAAACCTTTCATTTCGCTCAGTTGTCAAGTCAGCCATTGTCTTTTATAATGTTCATAATGTAAGCCCACACGTCTCCTGACAAGTTAATAGTTTCCATTTTAATCCTATTAAAAAAAACACCTTGATGACAAGAATGAGAAGTCGCAGTTGCAGTAAATGAACGTGAAGTAATTTAAGTTGTCAATTAATACTTACCTACTCAAAAATATGCTGAAATAGATGACCATCCAAGTCGTCAAAGTGTCAGTCACGACGATGGTCAAAATAACAGTATAGAACCAACTACAGCACTTTCATATTATACACACACGGATTGAGGCTAAGATTTCAGTATAACGTCCACAGATAATTGAAGCTGAAATGCGTCCAAAGTACTTGAAGCGAATTAAGTCTGATGGTATACTAGTTTATAGTTACTTCGAATTACCTGTGACCCTCAAAGTCGTTGATTGCCTAGAAATCAAGTTCGGCCTCGACATCAATTTACGGCTGGATTGTGAGGTCCTGCAAATGGTTTTTCCGCCCTCAAGTGTCAAGTGGTAGCCAATGTCAACATTTCCAAAAACTAAACTAAACATGGCGGAAAAGGTTGCAAAAGAGGTTGAAGACACACCAGAAACTTCATCTAAATTGGAAGAGGTGGATGTAAAAGATGACCATCTCAACCTCCTTGAAAGTGACTCGTCGGAGTCGGAGTCTGAGGGTAGGAGGAAAAAATCGGAGCCCGGGAAGAAAACAAAAAAGGAGTACAAAGATGAACGAATCAATAAGTCTTTGTCAGAATTAGCGGTAAGAAATATTTGTCATATCCTCCCTCCCCTGTCCGGTTTTCGATGTAGTATGCCTTTTTCTTTGAATTGAAAACAAATAAAAATATTCCATAATCAACTGATGCCCTAATTACCTTCCTTTGTTTATAAGAAATATGCAAACATATATTAAAACGTGATGGACATTGAAACTTTCACACCACGCACCGATCTTCGATGACTTCAATAGCGTCCCATTTGTTTTGAGTTTGACCTGTTTTCGATGCAAACAAGAAAGTATGGTGTCCGGGTGAAGCCATACGTGGAAGAAACATCTGCAGTGACTACAAGCATGGAGGTAGCAAGTGTTCTGTGAGACTTAGTGTATGACTCTATAGCCAGCAGTTTTCTTCATTTTATTCAAAATATTTTTTATTTAGTTCTAAAAATAACTATGGTATTTTTCAAAAACTAAAAAAAAAAAAAAAAAAAAAAAATTCTTGGCTTTGAAATCTTATTTTTATTTAGTTTTGTGTCTTTTTATGTTTCTTAACATTTAAAATAAAGCATATAAATAAACAGTGATAATCGAATCACAAAGCTGATGTTTAAATTTTAATATTAATAACAAAAATGATAGAGTGTTACAAAAAAAATTATCCAGACTATTAGAAAATGATATAAGGCATGCACGTGGCTTCTTTAAGCCTCTGTATTTTTCCCCCCAGAATGCTCAGCAGAATGTTCAGTCACATGATTTGATCATCGTGAATTGTGAATTGAAAAAGTGTTTGATGAAACTTTTTCGGTGGGGAATTTTTTTTTTATGGCCCCGACAGTATGACATTTTTGTACCTTGCAGAAATGCCTAAATACCACAACTTTTTGCATTTACAAGTGCAACTAACCAGTGGAGCTTTACATGTTTCTAAGTTTTGGTCAAATGAGAGGAGACTCTTTGCTTGGCAAGTCAAACCACAAAAATTGTATCTAGGGACTGTTTACATCGCGCGCAGAGAGGTAAAAGATTTGCCTCGATTTCAGGGACGCCCTGAATACAGGGCGTCCTACGATACATGTAAGGCTAAAAACACTTACCAGTACGCGCGAGGATGCTTCCCTTAAAAAAAGATCCTGTGAATTCTCTTTTAGGCCTAATGGTTGGTCGAATGACCTTTTGATCTCGTTTGTAACCAACATAGAGAAGCGAGCACTAATTTTGGGCTCAACACCAACGTTGGAGCTGATACGAACTTAAATTGTTTCGTCAACGAGCGTAATGCATAATGCATTTTAAAGTGATTGTCATTGTACACGCCTGCTTTTTTATTATCTTGTTATGGATGGTTGATAATAATATCAAAACCATACCTTGCATTTGCGCTTCACTTTAATTAGCTCTGAGCTGAGCCAAACTAATTTTTTTAAATACGTAAAGTTTAGTTTTAAAAGAATATAATGAACTACAATACTACCCTTAAAGAACCTTTTCCAGAAAAATTATAATGTTTTCGTGATATAGTGTTCCATATCCCAATAAAACCGTGATGCATTTACATCCAATTTAGTAAGCCCACAATTGTTCCAGTCCTACCAATTTATAAAAAGTTTACACTCGAATGACTCCGAGATCAGAAATGGCCCGGATTTCAGGTTCCAGGGGGCTGACTCAAATTTTCTACTTAGGCTGACCCAGAAAATAGTTTAAAATTTGATTATTTGTTTCGGTTTCTGTGTCGGTTTGACTCAAGTTCTGGGTTATTTCAACACCGATTCCTGGTCATACTGTATTGACCCAGAAATTGGTCAAGCCTAATGAGATCCGGAATTCGGGTCAAGAGTCTGACCCGGGGGGGGGGGGGTTAGAGTGCGTAAACGAACAAACCATTTTCGCATTTTGCACTCCGCGGCTGCACCACCGCACTAAGCAAAATGACAGGCAAAGTATCCTTTGGTTTTTGGAGCCGTTCATTTGTTGTAATCCTTCATAAATGTAGATATGTACAATAAAACTAACCTGTGAAAATTTCATTTCAAAAGATTAGATGGTAGGCCTAGCGTTTTTGAAACGTCGCCGAAAATCCGGAGAGAGAATATTCACGCACCAGGAAGAATAATCCCTAATAGGAATACACGATCTGAGAAACGTATCCGATAGAAACGTTTTTCAGATTCAAATTTTGGGGCATAAAAATGATATCAATTTACAAAACTTCAAAGGATTTGTTTCTCAAAGTGCTTTATACTATAGGGTGTGAATGGTTACTTTGGTTATTCTTACCCTACTTCTGCGTCTTGGGTGAATAACTGGCCTCCTGTTGACGATGTTACGCTGGTCCGTTACACTCCAGTCAAATAATGTGGTTTAATTATTTACAACACTTATCTATAGTAATTATGCCTAGAGAAAATACCCAAAAGACTATGGTGTCCTCAAGCCTGAAGGTTGCTGTCTAGGAGTGGTTTACTGCCAATTCAGTTCCCAACCAGCCTTTGGACGGCCATCTAAAAGCTAACCCTAAATAAAATATAACTAGCTAACATGAGGAGCTAACTTGTCTCTCTTGAAAGCTGGAGAAGAGTGAGGGATTCATGTAGTAGTAGTAGTAGTAGTAGTTTTTGAGTGGCACTTTTGGCATACAAACCGTATGCCCTTTGCGCCATTAAAATTGCTTATGCATTAGAAACACATTTATAGCGCCGAAGGCGCTCACTATAAGGGACTGATCGTAGTTCGTATGGGCTCGCATATCATTTCAGCCATGATCAGCAAAACCAACCTTTGTACTCTGTTCTACACAAAGGAAATGCACAAAAAGGGTAAAGAAGAAGCGTGAGTGATCCTCAAGCCACAATGTGCCACCGGTGTCCTGGAGATCGAACCGTATCAGTATACCAGCAATTTAAGAGCCCGGACTCCGCCGGCCCTGTCGCAGGTTCGCAACACCTCACGGTGATGTCATGTAGCACAATGACCCGCCAACCATCCCACGCCCCTTCTTAATTAAAGCTACACACCCATCAGGAGGAGTCAAATAAAAGAGTGGGGGGGGGGGGGGGGGGGGGGAAGGGAGAGTTAGGTACTGACATTACAGTTATGAATAAATTTTAAAATGCCATAATAGTTTTGTTTGTGTTTTAAGAGTTGAGTTAATGTCATTTGTGATGGAGTGAGGTTGAGGGCTTTTTGGAGAGTTTTTCTCTGGGTGTTATATTTTTGACAATTTATGAGAAAATGCGTAATGTCATCACTCACAGCACAGGTTTCGCATAAACCAGTGGGATGTTTGTTAATTTTAAAAAGAAAGTTTTTAAGGTTTTTACATATTCCTAGTCGAACTCTGTGAAGAGCAATTTCTTGGTGTCGTTGTAGGCCCCATGTAGTAAAAGAAAATAAGGAATCATATTTGATTTTTTTGAAGAGGTCATTTTGGGGAATTACCTTGCTCCAGTTTTCTTTTAGTTGGTCTTTAAGAATGTGTTTGATTTCGTTGTCTGAAAAAGGGATGATACTGTCAATATTTGTTTTTTGAGTAGTAAGTTTGGCGATTTTATCAACTTCCTCATTACCTACGATTCCACAATGTCCAGGAATCCATTCAAGGAAGACAGTATTCCCTTGTTGTTGGATATTAATAAGTAAATGGCGGATGTCACAAACGATTTTATTTTGAGGGTCATGTTTAGTAATAGTTTGAATGGCGCTTAAACAGTCACTGAATATACAGGTGTTTATAGGTTTGACGTCTTCAATCCATAATAAAGCAATAAAGATTGCAAACAGTTCGGCAGTAAATATGGAAATGCCGTTATTGAGCCGAATACCTTTGGAATATTTAAGTTGTGGGATATAGATGCCACACCCTACCGTATTGCCATTTGGATTGTAGGAGCCATCTGTATATATATGAAGGGAATTTTTCCAGGTGGTGTTGATAATTTCTACACTAATATTACACTTACTATATGTATCAGTAAGTTGTGTAACTTGACTGAGTATTTCAGTAGAAACATTTGGTTTATTGTACTGCCAAAATGGAAAAGGGTTAATAAGAGGGAAGGATGTTAAAGGGGGGTTTGTCACCCTAGCTTCAAATGGAGTTTTATGGGATACATGCAGCCATTTTTCTGCAAAATATTGTTTTTGCCAATTATCTTGAAGGAGATGTTGATTAGGATGGTTTGAATGGGTATTTATTTTGTTGTAATATATGTCGCACAAAAACTGACGACGTAAAGCAAGAGGGGGGTCACCGCATTCAATTTGGAGTCTATAGAGCGGTGAGCCTTGGATAGCACCAGTACATATTTTTAGAGCCTGATATTGAATACTATCGAGTTTCTGTTTTATTGTATCAGAAGCAGAGTCAAAAGCTTCACACCCATATTCTAAAATAGGTTTAATAAGGGCAGAGTAAAATTGATATAGTGTTTTGCAGTTTGCACCCCATGTGTTCCCACTTACACATCTAAGGATGTTGAGCCTCTTTTTACATTTATTTAAAATACCATTAATATGATGTTTCCATGTAAGTTTACTATCAAAAATAACACCCAGGAATTTGGCTTGGGCGAGGACCTGAATAGGATGATTATTTAGATGAATAGAAATGTTTATATGTTTCTTGTTTGTGAAGAGAACAGCAACAGTTTTAGGAATGGATAATTTAAATCCCCATTTTTCACACCATGTTATAATTCTGTTGAGATTTATTTGTATTTTCTTTTCTAGGAAGGATGTGTTCCGGTTGGATTTCCAAACAGCTATATCATCTGCATATTGTGAGACTTGAACATTTTCCAAACATTTGGGAAGGTCATTGACAGCAATGTTAAATAATAGAGGGCTGATAACACTTCCCTGAGGAACGCCATTTTCTATGTTCCTTTCTATAGAAAGGATGTTATTAATTTTAACCTGAATTGTTCTATTAGTAAGAAAATTATCAATCCATTGGATAATTCGACCATTTATGCCCATAGCTTGTAATTTAATGATAACGCCTTTCCGCCACAGCATATCGTAGGCCTTTTCTATATCCAAAAAAATGGCAAGAGTGCTTTCTTTGTTAGTTTGCGCTTTATTAATAGACGATTCCAAATTAAGGATGTGGTCTTTAGTACTTCTTCCTTTGCGAAAACCACTCTGATATTGTGAGAGGAGGTGATTTGTTTCCAGGTACCACCTTAGACGAGAGTTGACCATTCGTTCCATCATTTTGCATAATGTAGAGGTGAGCGCTATGGGTCTATAGGATCCCGGGTTGGTCGGGTCTTTGCCTGGTTTTAGGATGGGGATAAGAATGGCTTCTTTCCATTTTGAGGGGCATTGGGATGTCTCCCATATGATATTGTAAATTTTAAGGAGATATTCGCGGATTTTTATGGGCAGGTGTTTAATAACTTCATTGTTTATGCCATCCTTTCCTGGGGTAGAACATTTAGAGGAATCAATGGCATGATTTATTTCTTCTATATTGAATGGATCATTAATGGCACTATCATTGTTATTTTTAAAAGAGAAATTATTTTCAGCTTGGGTTTTAATATCAATAAAACCAGGGCAATAATTCTCCGTACTGCTTACTTTAGAAAAACTATCCGACAATGTTTCGGCTTTATCTTTGTCAGTAATGGAATCTATACCATTGTGTTGTAGAACAGGGATGCTATTTCTGTTGCCGTGATTTCCAATTCGTTTAATCTTATTCCAAACAGTTTTGGTGTTGGTTTTGGGGTTAAGTTCATTACAGAAATTCTCCCAATCTCTTCTTTTCGCTTTATTAATAGCTTTTTTAGCAATGGCACTTGCTCTTTTATAATCAATAAGATCACAAGGAAGGCGAGTTTTTCTTAATCTTTTTAGAGCATTCTTTTTGTCCGTAATAGCAACTTTGCATTCTTCGTTCCACCAGGATTTAGGAGTTTTTTTGTGGTTGGGGTTGGTTTTTGATAGGGAACAGGTCATTGCTAAATCCATTTGGTTCAGAAAATTGTTATATGTGTCATCTATATTTTTAAGATTGTGGGGTTCAGTAATAAGTTTATTACATGCCTCTTGGAATTTGTTCCAGTCAGCTTTTTTGAGAGACCATTTAGCGGTATATTTGGATGGATTCCTGTACACTGAAAGATCCATTTCGATTTTAATTGGACAGTGATCACTACCCCAAGTATCATTTAAAGCTCTCCAATTGCATTTTGCAGCAAAACCAGGCGAAGTAAAGGTGACATCAATACAAGAGAGAGTGCTGTGGGCTGAATTAATCCTTGTGCCCTCACCAGTATTAATGCAGACCAGATTGTTATTATCAATAAAATTTTCAATAATTTTACCATTATGATCAAGTTTAGAGCTTCCCCAGAGTGGATTATGGCTATTTAAATCGCCACATAAAATGCACGGATTTTCAATTTTTTCAAGAATTTCTTTTAATGAATCCTCATTCAAAGTAGTACATGGGTTGTATATATTAACAACGTTGATTTTATTTTTCTTAGCGTCAATAAGTTGGCCTATTTGATATTCAATAGAGTTTTTGGGGTCAGATGTAAAAGTATGTTTGAAACCAATACCATGTTTAATTAAGAATGCACATCCCCCTCCTTTTTTCTGTTTTTTTGTGTTGTTCCTGTCGTGTCGATATATGTCGTAACCAGGCAAATTAAATGTTTTTTCTTCCTTAAGCCAGGTTTCTTGAACGCATATAAGATCTGGTTTTTGTGTCCAGGAGTTAATAGCATTTTTAAACTCTTTATTGTGAGCTGAAAGAGACTGTGCATTCCATTGAAGTAAAAAAAAAGTCATTAGGAATAAAATTCATTTTGTCTCCATGGGTTTTTATATGCCTATGTACAACAATTAAAGGATTAGGGTACGCTCTATGCATACACAAAAGAAGTTAACTAAATGCCTTTATATAACACTTGGGGGTTTTGGGCTCTTCCTATGTAGCTAAAGTAGAGAGTCCATTGTGATTATTCACAGTTGACATTCCAAGTACAGTTACACAAAAGGGGAAGGCAACAGCTGTTAATGGAATTTCACTACAATACTATCGAAATCTGCTGTAGGCTTCTAACCAAAAAGTTGTTATTGCCATTAATTTTAAGAGCATGATTACCAAATGTGTACATTCCCTTTAACGCCCAGGCTCCATAAAAAAAAAAAACAGGTGTCATTATCATGGAGGTAAACAATAACTTATTTTGTTCTACCTCTATGGTTATATTACTTAAAGGCACTGGACACTTTTGGTAATTACTCAAAATAATTGTTAGCATAAAAACTTACTTGGTAACGAGCAATGGAGAGCTGTTGATAGTATAAAACATTGTGAGAAACGGCTCCCTCTGAAGTAACGTAGTTTTTGAGAAAGAGGTAATTTCTCACTCAAATAATAAAAGACTTCTTGCTGGAGCCTTTTATTATGCATCGCATGGAAGCACACAAAGTAATGCAACAAGGGTGTTTTTTCTTTCATTATTCTCTTGCAAATTCGATGACCAATTGAGCCCAAATTTTCACAGGTTTGTTATTTTATGCATATGTTGGGATACACCAAGTGAGAATACTGGTCTTCGACAAATACCAAACTAGTCCAGTGCCTTTAAGTTTGCGTGGCCCTATTTTTCCCTTTTTATGTATTATTGCAAAGTGGTTTGTACAAGGCTAATGGGAATGAATTAATGTCGACAATAGCCCTTGCTAATCATCCTTAGTTTTTGATTAACTAGTAGCTACCACATGTAATTTTCGCATTTTTTTTTAGTGCGATACATTAAATGAAAGTACGTAACTTTCTCGCATCTGTACCAGTTTAAAACTTGTATTAATTTTTAAAATCATATCAAAATCAAATCGGCAAAAAATCGAACCTTGAAGCAATTTAAAGGCACTGAACACGTTTTGTAATTGTCAAAGACCAGTATTCTCACTTGGTGTATCTCAACATAATTATGCATAAAATAACAAGCCTGTGAAAATTTGGGCTCAATTGGTCATTGAAGTTGCAAGAAAATGATGAAAGAAAAACACCCTTGTTGTACAAATTAGTGTGCTTTCAGATAGGAATGAAGGCTTCTGGCCAGAAGTCTTTTATTATTTTAGTGAGAAATTACCTCTTTCTCAAAAACTACGTTACTTCAGAAGGAGTCGTTTCTCACAATGTTTTATACTATCAATAGCTCTCCATTGCTCGTTACCAAGTGAGTTTTTATGCTAATAGGCCTATATATTTTGAGTAATTACCAAACGTGTACAGTGCCTTAACAAGTCAATAAAATAGATCGAGCACGACAGTGTGAGTGTTAGAAACAAAGAGGTGTATGGGGACCAGCAAGAATTGTTCGAAAGTCTTCATTACAAGTCAGTTACTTGCATCTTTCACATCGTCTTTGGATGAGACCAGCGCAAGTGGGCCTAGCTAAGGCACTTGTTCGGCTCACAGGTTTCACAATTGAACGGGGTGGGGGGGGGGGGGGGGGGGTCAGGGGTTGAAGTGTCAAGCTCGGTGCTTTGTAGACTGGCGATCCCCTGTCTTGACGCACTGGCCTTTTACAAGCCCATTGGTTTCATCGTTCACAAGCCTCGAAGTATGACTTCTGATGTTTGGGCTATGATATGGCAGTGGGATGGGCTACGTATTTATACACATTTGCATTTGACCTTTCCCTAACCTAAACCCAGGGTTACCTCTTCCTGTTTACGAAAGATTCTACTTTCAATGAGTATAGCCTATAGCTCTATTGTGTAGATTCATTGCAAATAATATTCATTGTCTTTGTTTGCCTGGGGTCGATCGCAAAAGATCTTTTACATTATTTATGGACTTCTATGCATCGTGTGTGTACATGTTTTGATCAAAATCTATAGACAGATTAAAATTTCATTTGTTTGAAACAGCATTTAAGTAGTCTTTAAGTAGTCTTTTCTTTCTTCCATTCATCTTCCTATATTTCTTTTCATGCGCTTTGAGCACCTTTTTAGGTGGATATTGCGCAATATAAATATTCATTATTATTATTATTATTATTATATTCCAAATCCCATCCAAGATACATCCGATTTTCATGGGATTCGGTCGGCATCGACTGTACAGTGCTTTATCATAATTGGTGCAGGGTATACTAATCCTATTGAAGGCAAAGTATACCTTTTTGGAACCGTTCGATTATCCAATATAAGTGTAGACAATGCAATAAAACTATCGTGTGAAAATTTCATTTCAAAGGGTGTGGTAGCGGTTTTGTCCACACAGGAAGAATAATCCGTCATTGGAATGTACACAAACTGAGAAACGTTTCTGACAGAAATGTTTCTCAGATTCAAATTTGTGGGGGGAAAAAAATTGATATATTTTTCAATAGCCACAGCACATCGAAGTGAAGCCTTTCTCAACATGCTATGCTATCAAAAGCTGCTGTTTATCTTACCAAGTATATTTTACCGTTTATTTTAAGATTAACTACCAACCGTATACGTTTCCCGTTACTCCTAACATTTGCACGAGAAATCGTCTTTCGCATGATTCTCTTAGCTAGATCAATACATAAATAAATATCAAAAACCATACAGATGATTTCACACAACGTTCATCAATAGTTTTATTCACATTTACAGTTTCTCTATAACGTCTACACTGTGTAATTTTGTGAAAATGAATTGATGTCACATAACATTTGGTAGGCCTATAGTTTAATTTCATTGCGGTTGTTCACTTTTTTAGTTCAAAGTATTCGTTTTTTACAGTGAAGTCGTTACACACAACAAACATTTGTTGTTGAAAGAATTAGCTAAACTCAGAGTAAACTGTCTCAAAAAGGTGATATTTTAGTTGACGTTAGCTATACGTTGTAACCAAATTCCTCGTATGCAAATTTATAGGGCGTGGAAATACGTCACGTGTCCTAGAGGTTTTTTCTCTTTGTGTTTATGCCTAATTTAGACAAGCTATTTTGGTTAATAAAAAGGTGGTCTTATTTTTCGTACAAGTAGGATAGTAAAAGCAAATTCCTGAGGAGACGGGCATATCGTTGAAGGGTGCGGTAGCATCAGGAGTGAGCTCTGCGATCAAGAATAGTGATCAAGTCTTGGGTATATTTTCCCAGAAAGTTAGGCGATAGCCTAGATAAATTTAAGATCGAGTAGATCGTCTTGGCGACATTTTTAGCCAATAGTTTCAGCGGTAGCTGAAAGTGAGAGTGGTGGTGAATTAGGAGGTTTGTGAATGGGGATATTGAAGAACCCCGAGTCTCCCGTTTTATGCGGAGAAAGTCAGTTGAAACTGGCTTCCTATGTGGGCCGAGAACTAACCCCGAAGTGGAAAGGGTCGATTGACGAGCCCGGCCTCATTATTTGGGACGAGTAGGATCCGGAACAACCCCATCAGAAGGATTAAACTTCGGCTGAGACAACAACGGACGGTCACATGCCAATACTGGGACGTCAGATAATATACTCACAGCCATATAAAAAAGAACTTTGGTGGCGGGTAGGATTCTTTATAATTATTAGAGCAATTCAAATCTTCATGCGTGTGTGTGCTCTAAACACCAAAAACCGCAATAGTATAAGGATTTAGGAATAATATAAACCCCTCGTTCATAAATGTAATTAGGGTTTCACTGGTAATTAATTTTGTTAATTTTCTTGTAGATAGCTGTAAATAAATAATTTATAATCAGTACGATTTTTGAGAGGAAAGTGTATATTATTTTGGGTCAGTATTTAATTCAGTCTCGGACGCATTGCGCGTGTAGGCAGGGTGTTCCCGGGTTCTGTGACATAAACCGATTTACTAAAGCCCGTCCATCATAACACTACAGCTACTTTAGGTACGGTGCCAGAGACCATTGTGTCTTCTTCCCTCTATAGAACGAGCGTGAGATAGCACACAAAAATACACAATAAAAATGCAATCTGCGATATACAATCGATATTACCTCCCCGCGTTTGGGCCTATAATATACCTTTCTATAATCTATTGCAACGTCACGGCCGGAGTTTTTTGCAAACCAAGGTTGGAAAACTATTCGAAGCCATAAATGCAAAGCAAAAACAGATAGGCCTACAATTTGTAACAATGTTACACAATATTCAAACAATAGTGTTTAATTTGTTGGAAACAAAGTAACCAATCATGGGATATATTTTATATATTTTTTATGAATGTTTGCAGAAAAATGCTGAATTTGGTCACAACACCTGTTAATACGATTGAAAGTTTTGCTAACATTCGGCCGTCCATGCTAACCAGCGCAGTTTGTTTATCAATAATAGAAATGTCTATTCTTAGCAGTTGGTGAAATAATTCCCTCTGCTCCACCTCGGAAACTGCATTGTGTACAGTTTTTCAACTTTCAAAATCCCGAGGAGCTAATATCAATTGTTCACCATCGAACCATGTTATTTATAGTTTGTGTAATAAAAAATAAGTTACTTTAAAAGCTGCATGGCCCGATTTTTGTATTCTCTATCTGGACGTATTTTGAGAGATGATGCACGAAAAAGAACATTCCCATATGCCACGGCCCGCGGCAAATGCACAAGATACATTGCAAAATTGTTTTTACATTGCTGATGGAAAGAGGAAAAATCGGAATTCCGACTAATATTAATCTTATTTTTTTAATTCACTACCACTGGCTGGCAGATGGTTTTATACACAACCTTAAAGGCACTGGACACGTTTGGTAACTACACAGATATAATATTAGCATAAAAACTTACTTGGTAACGAGCAACTGAGAGCTGTTTATAGCATAAAACATTGTGAGAAACCACTCCCTCTGAAGTAACGTAGTTTTTGAGAAAGAGGTAATTTCTCACTAAACTATTTGAATCTGAAAAAGACTTCAGGCCTGAAGCCTCTTTCAGGCATCTGAAAGCACACAAATTTGTGCAACAAGGGTGTTTTTTCTTTCATTATTTTCTTGCAACTTCGATGACCAATTCAACCCAAATTTTCACAGGCTTGTTATTTTATGCATATGTTGAGATACACCAAGTGAGAATACTGGTCTTTGACAATTACCAAATGTGTCCAGTGCCTTTAAATGAAAGTCTGCAACCTTCACAAATCTATAACAATGATAACTCAATATTTAAATCTAAATTTTCGGGTCATCCCCAAATCGGACCTTGCATCTTTAAACCTTCATACAATTAATATTTTACACAATAAATAGAATCTGAACTAATTAATTTATACATTTTACTATAATAAAGATAGGCCTAAGGAGAAGTAGCCGCATTTTTTTTTTTATAAACTCACCAAACAACAAATAATTATGTTAAAATGTAATCGAATTGCGAGGGGTCACGGTTCGGTGACTAAAAGAAAAAACCCTAATGGTTATGTCCTATATACTTATGCTTTTGTGCACGTAAATAGCTTGCAATTGCAAGTGATCTTTGCTGAAATTCATAAAACAAATTTCATTCAATAAGGCCATTTAAATCACATGAGATTAAACAAATTTTGATTGTGTAAAACAGTCATTTTGAATACCCTCCTCCGGTGCTTTTCATAAAGCTTGGCGAAAAGTTACGTCATAATGTGGGAGCTCCGTTTACTACCGCTTTGTTGCAGCATGGATGTATAACAAAGCAAACTCCCACACATGACGTCAAGGTTTGTCATTTTGACGCACGACGGCAACGGCAGAAGTGTTTCTAGTTTTTCAAAACCTTGAGGTTGGGGCTTAATGTTTTGATTAACAATAACGAAAAATTAAGAAGTGTAAAAAGATCTAAATTACATTTGGATGATAAACAAACACATTATAAACAAATTTTATAGCATTCCCGTTAACAAAAATTCTCTCAAGTACCTGTTTAACCTTGGTGATATTTCCGAAGAAATTAAATTGTTTCTCTAGAGGATTGGTGGTAGGATTATGACCTTTATAATCAATAATATTTGTAATGGTTAACACGACCTTTATAATCAATTACCTCAATAACTAATGAGCTTTAGATCCCAATAATTTCCGATAATTTCCGACTTTGTCGTTAAATTAGTTGTTGGATATAGTTATTTTCAAAACTTTTTGACGTAAAGTCGAGGTATATCGACGGTCAGTGCAGTACTAGTTGGGGTTTTAAATAACAAATCAGTAATTGTATAAATATGCATTACGAACACGAAAATAAGATAAAGAATTCTAAGAAATTGCGGCAAAAATCACGCATTGTACAAATTCACTCCCCCCCCCTTTTTTTCTATTATACAACCTGCAAAAACAAACAAAGGACACCGCCAATAATATAGGGCAAGATTAAATTTACCAAGTCAGTTTTGCATGTGGTTGTGATCCCTGTCTACACGGTAGTTAATGGCATATATTGTATGGCTTCTGACTGGTACCCCCCGAGCAAAGATAAATACTGACAAAATAAGGAGACCGATAACATAGGGCTAGACAGCTCTCAATGGCCCACGCAGGTTTTGTGTACGAACCGCAGTGCCATCGGTTGTGCACAAACAGATTTGTACACAAAACACCATGCCATTGGTCCATGTACAAACTATTGATGTCACTTTTATCGAGTGTCCGACTAATGGGGGGCTGTTAACTTTCAACTTGGAGGTTTTTTGGATGACATAGGCACTGAAATAAATAGTCCTATTTGCCAAGAGGTGTAGGGATATTTTTCAAGATTGATGCCCGGACGTAGGGAAACTTTCACCGGCGTTGAGGTGTTTTCACTTGGAAGGAAACAAACTAGACGGGCCTTGGACTCCCCACTAAATAAACTCCCATAGGAACCAATGCTAAATGATAAATATTCAAAAATACTCCCAAAATCGTGTAAGTCTCTCAGCCTCTTGAAAACCAATCAAACATGTTTTCGGACAACTAAACTTCAGAATTCTTTTCAATTTTTGGCAGGTCAGCCGTTTGGAATTTTTTCTAGCGACCCCAGAAAAAAACACCCCAGAAAATGAAATTTTCCCTAAACCGACTTGCTGCCAGTTTTCGTGAAGCACTTCTCCACTTGCCAAGTAAAATAGGGCCAACTTAAACGCCTAAATTAATCAAGTCTCCCCAAAAGTTGAAACACAAACCCCCCGGGTGTGATAGATTCTTATATTTACGCAATCTATTAATTGCATGACCCCCAAAACGTTATAATTCAAAATATACTGTTTCGTTGGGTGTTTCTATGTTTGTTTGTTGTTGTTGTTGTTGTTTTTTTTTTGGGGGGGGGGGTTTTGGGGGGGGGAGGGACTCAACTTTTAAGATTCATCTGTTTGGTTTTTGGTTTGCTTAATTTATTTAATTGTTTATTTATTCACTGATTTATTTGGTTATATTATTTCTTCTTCTTTTTTCAATTAGTTAGTCTCCCAGTTGGTAGAGCGCCGGCACGTTAATCCGGAAGTTGTTGGTTCAAAACCCGCTCTAGTCAATTTTTCTTTGTTCAACCCCAAATCAAAATAAACAAAGATAAATCTGTTAACTCAAAGTGTGACCGATCAGTAGCTTCATTTGTTTTTTCCAACATTTAAACCTGCTAAAGCACAAATTTCACGCGACCAATATTTAATCGTTTGTAGTGTAATTGTGTAGGCTTTCCCGGTCTTTTCCCGACCAAAAAAGAACAAAAACCAAACAAAAACACCCTACTTCATTTCCATGTATTCATTTCAAAGCGATTTTGCCTCGACTACAGTTGAAACTGTCATTCAATTTCACTCTGAGGCTTTATTTGATTTAATTTACAATAATAAATTATTTCAGCTGTGCGAAATTGGCATTCAATTTAGCAGAATAGGCGCAACTAGGCCTATGTGGATCCGAAAAGCTGCTGATAATTCGAATACTGTTCGAGTGGATTGTTAAATTGAAAGCTTATAGTTTTTTGTTAATGGCACGACGCAAAGAACAATTACTTATAACATGTGAAATTCGAGAATGGCAGTTTTAAGGAGCTTTCAATTTTGCGCAAATCAGAATAACGCAACGTTTAAATCGGCCGCTTATATGAGCGGGAAAAACTACCAGTGTTTACAAGGTACAAGCTGCAGTTTTACAAATAGGCTGTGTGTCTATTTACTTCATTCATTCATTCAGAGCAATAACTATAAAAGATCCAGCTTATGGGTGTACTATACGCAGCTATACCGATATAATTGACTTGCACCCTACTGGTCTCATCATACCATTCCATAAACGGGTCGACTTGACCCCATTTTCCCACCTGTATGTTCCCATTGTTGTAGCTCAGCCAGAACCGACGATACTCAAACTTGTTCAGGAGGCCGGTAGTGTTAACATTCACATAATCTGGCCCACAATGTCTTCCACAGCGGATGAAGGACTTGGAATTCCCCCAACCACCGATGTCTGGATGGTAAAAAAAAAAGCAAAACATTGATTAAAAGCAATATTTAATCTATTTAAAGATGCTAGGCCCGATGTTTGGGCCGATTTGATCTTAAAACTTAAAAGCTCAGAAAAAATATAATCTTTCATTTACGGGTGTTGCACAAATCCGCCAATGATATTAAGTAGTATAGTTAATTAAAACTGTGAACGAAATGTTGTCAGAATCCCGCCATTATCTCACGCCCAACTATGTACAACTAATTTTGCGTTTTTGTTTATTGACCGCGGAATGTGTGAAAGTGTTTGTATCCCCCCTTTAACAGTATTACCATCAAAATTCCATCAACATTTTGTTATTTATTATTTTATTTTTTTTGAAAATAGCTTTAAGTTTTAAGATCAAATCGGCCAAAACATCGGGAATTACCCCCACACAAAATCACAACCCGAAAGGCGAAAACAAAAATAATAATAGCAATAACAATAAAGTCCCGCGTAAAAAAAAGTCTCCATAACACATACGATTAATTGTATTCTTCTATTGAGCTGTGTACAAACTGTGCCTGCAGGAAGCCCAGGCTCTATGGCTTTTTTGTAAACATGTGATGTCACAGGTCACATGGTCTATATAGACTTCTTTGCACTGACGTTACACGCGGCTACTGTTTGTCCATTGCCTGCAATGTTTGGTGGGTCATGAGATACGGTGGGCTTCAATTGAGCTGTGTACAAACTGTGCCTGCAGGAAGCCCAGGCTCTATGGCTTTTTTGTAAACATGTGATGTCACAGGTCACATGGTCTATATAGACCTCTTTGCACTGACGTTACACGCGGCTACTGTTTGTCCATTGCCTGCAATGTTGGTGGGTCATGAGATACGGTGGGCAATAACCAGTGAGACACGGGGTAATCTCACTCTCGAAATTTCGCAAGATGTAGGCCTATCATTGTTAATGACGTCAGAAGAATTAGGTTAACACAATCAGTTAAATGTTTAAAGACTTACCTATCTCATAAAACTGGGTCTCATTGTCATATTCAGAAAGAGCCAACAAGGCGTCGTTATTCCCTTTAGCTGCAAAGTCCAGTCTGAATTTGGTGATTGAGTTCAGTCTCGGGAACACGAAGTTGTGATGATAGTTGTATCGGTCAGTCCAGTTAGCTGGTATCTCGATAACATCGCATTCTAAATATTATAAGAAATAAGTTGAGAAAAACAAACTACAATTACCCATGCGAACACACACAACTGTGCCCGATTTTATAGAGCGGCTTAACTTAATTAAGCCTGAGTCACACCAAACTAGTTCTTAAAACGTCCGAACCCGTCCTGAAAAAATCGTAAAACGGGTTGTGGTCTGGCTAGAACGTACAACTTTGGCCGGACAATGTAGATAATGTGACCCGTCCATCCGCGTCTTTATCCCGTTTGCTGTCCGTTTATATCAATTTCAGATAGGGGAAAATTGCCCGTTCACCTCAGCCCAAGCCCGTCTGTAGTCAGTTTAAACCGGTTCGTAACTAGTTCTACACAACTATACCTCGAAATTGCGTGGTTTTCCTTTTACTTTGCGAACCAACACGGTCGGCCATTAAGTGGAGTCCAAAAATTTGACTCCATTAAATGGCCGACCGTGTAAGTTCACGATGTAAAAGGAAAACCACGCAATTTCGAGGCATATTTGTGTGGATCACTGCATTCTACTTTTAAAACATCTTTCTAACCATATGCATTAATAACAAACAATTAACAGGCTGTTTATAGACCCACTCGTCCGATCCAAGGCAACGTGTCCCTTTAAAGGCACTGAACACGTTTTGTAATTGTCAAAGACCAGTATTCTCACTTGGTGTATCCCAACATATGCATAAAATAACAAACCTGGGAAAATTTGGGCTCAATTGGTCATCGAAGTTGCAAGAAAATGATGAAAGAAAAAACACCCTTGTTGTACAAATTAGTGTGCTTTCAGATAGGAATAAAAAGCTTCTAGCCAGAAGTCTTTTATTATTTGAGTGAGAAGTTACCTCTTTCTCAAAAACTACGTTACTTCAGAGGGAGTGGTTTCTCACAATGTTTTATACTATCAACAGCTCTCCGTTGCTTGTTACCAAGTAAGTTTTTATGCTAATATATATTTTGAGTAATTACCAAACGTGTACAGTGCCTTTAACTGTGTAACAATGTTAATTGTATGCAAAGTGTGATGTCACTATACAAATCACTCTGGCACTATTGACAACTCATCTTTAGTGCTTTAGTGAAATCGAGCCCAGTAGTGTTAGTGCGCACGCGCGAGGTGCATTTAACATAATATTCCGCGGGAGGGTCTGTTTTAATTGTGATGATGTTGAATATTCCAAATAAGAAATGTTTCACTACAATAACTGTTACATTTGAAAAAATCTTCGTTTTTGTTTAGTTTGTTTGTTTGTTTGTTTGTTTGTCTGTCTGTCTGTTGGGCTGTTGGGGTGTTTGTCTGTTTGTTTGTTTCTGTTTTCTTTGGGGCATGATAATTGACATGTAGAGCCTACTTTTATTGTTATTAGAGGGACTGAAAGTACAAAATTTGGTCTGCACGTTTGCTTCCAATTATTTTGAGGAAAATTTATGCAGAAGGCCTTTTTGGGGAGGGAGGGGGTATTTCGTCGGCTTATTACTGCAATTTTAAAGAATGTCGCGGGTTTTGATGAATTTTTCCCCATTCTTGTCCATTGCAAAAGCTAGTGCATCGAAACTCAAGTACAAAATCATATTCAAGTTTTTGTTAAAACGTACCTTTATGAAATTTGTCGTCAAAGTAGTATGAGCCAATCGATGGTTGTAAGTTAGATTTATCCGCGGCGTAAACTGCCCAGTTCAACTCGCAGACCCCGTCACTCTGCCAATAGTTGAATGACTTACATTTGTCTGACAGCAAACAGAGGACTGCACAAGTCACATGTGACTGTGCTGTTGTATTGCGGTACGTCTTACCACGGAGTGCATGATCCCGTAGAGGGCCGGGATAAAACTGATGTTGGTATCCTTTTCGCATCTGCTGATGGGTGCTTTGTGGTTGACTAATGCAGTCTCCATAAATCACTGCTGACAGAAAAGTAAGTGCCCGCACCAAGTAGACCATTAGACTTCTGTTGTGTAAAAAGAACCAAATATTGATGTTACCAACATGATTTAGAGGGACACACCGGTTTACCATTTACGTAATTAAGTGATGTAGAATCATTTTAAAAAAATAAAATAAAAATCCCCCTCAAAATGTCAAGTAAAAAGCGAGAAATGATAAACAAAAAAAGAAGAAAAAAATTTGATAAAGGGCAGCGTATACGCTTTACCAGCCATTGCAAGTGTCAAATTTACGTATACATGCTACCAAATGTTGGAAGTATAGACTGGTGCTCATGTTTGTGTAAATGTATGTCGAGGCATAAGGATCCAGTCTGCATATCCATCCACCACATAAAGGCGTGTATAAACAACCGACAAAATTAAACACATTGTTACGTACGCCCAACTCATTGGGGGTTTTACCAACTGAGTTGGTTCGCAGCACAGCGAAATTACAAACAATGGGAATACCTAAATGAAGATTAAAGGGAAAACCAGCAACAAACAAATGGGAAGAGGTCCAGACGTTGTATATAATCATAAACAACAATTATATGAATTTATTTACAAACAGCAAAGGCGAATCAAGGAAACTTACAATCAGTAATTGAAAATCATGAATAAAGCGACTTGGTATGCATAAATGAATATTATTATTTGGCCAAAATTATTAGTCCAATCTACGTTCCTTCGACTCCAAAGATCGTCCCAGAAATCATACAACAAGCAAACCCCAAATATGGTAGAACAACAACAGTAAAACGCACGAAAAGGGAATGATAAATCCGAAGGTACGGAGCCCCTAAAGGGGCAGGTAAACAAAAAATGTGAAAAGGTTAAACAAAATATCCAATTTATTTCGTTCCCTCGAAATACTATTTCGTTACCACGAAATATTATTTCGTTCCCCCGAATTATTATTTGGTTCCCTCGAAATCATTTCGTTCCCTCGAAATATTATTTCGTTCCCCCGAAATGTTAATTCGAGAGAACGAAATATTATTTCGAGGTAACGAAATATTATTTCGTGGAAACGGAATAATATTTCGAGGTAACGAAATAGTATTTCGGGGGAATGAAATAATATTTCGAGGGAACGAAATAATTTAAGTTTATTTTTTACCTTTTCAATTTTTATTTTCTACCTGTCCCTTTAGGGGCTCCGTACAAAGGCGATTAACGTAAGTACATGTAAATCTAGTAGGCCTACAACTACATAAATAGGGGCCTACACTAGCAAAGCAAACAATTAAAATGCGATCGTAAGCCCCAGGCCTCCTCCCTCCCAGTGGTCGTTGCGATGTTGCGACGTACCACGGATTATACTTTTGGTACGGAGCCCCTATAAAAGGGACAGGTGAAAAATTGAAAACCCCAAAATTAAAAGTTTAAACAAATGTATTGTGTTCCCTTTTGGAACAGAATTATTTAAAGCCATCGAAAAAAATCGAGTGCTCTGAACTATTCGAAATATCTTCTAAATGAATAAATAATATTTCGAGAAATATTTCGAGGGAATGAATATTATTTTGAGGGAAAAATCTTATTTTGTGCGCTTAAAATAATTCATTACGAGCGTCATTCAAAATTAATTTCGAATGAATGACAAAAGGTACTATAGGCGGTCTGGCTTCTACATCTCCCTCTTGTTCATTAGCTCCCAGCTATATCTAATTTCTTGGCAGTGTTTATGCTCCATCAGCCCCTAGGGCGGCTACACGGTCCCGATATTGTCTAGGGGTTTACGTGTCGCTAGCCCCCACGCACTGCACACGATGAGACACGCTTCCGTTGCACAGACTTTTCGAATAAAAAACTTACGTCGTTTTTTCACATTTCTTTATAACTTTTATCCATAATCTGAAAACATAATGTCGTTTGTCAATTTTTTTTCATAACACATTGAATACAAACCAGAGTTGAATTTGGTGCAGTAGTTATCTTTTATACGACTGGAAGTAAAGACTAACTCCAAAGATCACGTGGTTTATCCGAACAAAAAAATTGTTTGGATAAACCACGTGACCTTAGTTTGTAAAGAAAATGCTAAAAACGGCAAGATTTCTTGATTTATTTTAGGAAACCTTCCACTCCACTCCCGAAAGACCTTTAGTGTAATATTCAGGTCTACTTCGTAGCCCATAGCCCAACGAAGCCGGTGTGTCCCTAATACCTCATTACGGGCAATGTACAATATTCAAAGTAACAATTTTGAAGTCATTTGCAAAGTAAATTCAACACTATAAATTGTCAAAAGGTATAAACTATGTTCAAACAATTAATTTAACACGTGAATAAATTATCTGACTCCAGTTGAAGGGTGTGTACAACATTGGTAATTGCCAAAGACCTGTATCCACACTTGATGTGACCCAACATATACATGAAATAACAAACCTGTGAAAGTTTAAGCTCAATCGGTCTTCGGAGTCATGAGAAAACAGTGAAAAACCCTATTATTTGTTTTCGCCAAATATACTTCCAAAAAACAAGAATTGCTAAATATATACTTCCAAAAAACAAGACTGGCCAAATATATACTTCCAAAAAACAAGAATTGCTAAAAATAGACTTCCAAAAAACAAGACTCGCTTAATAAGATTGTGTATTCGTCTTTAGGGGCTATTCTTCCTGCATGGACATAATTTTTATTCGCTCCGGTTTTTCGGCGATATCTCAAAAACGCTATAGCCTTCTAAAATGAAATGTTCACAGCTTCGTTTTATTGTATGTATCAACATTTATGTAGGATTAAAACAATCGAACGGTTCCCCAAAACAAAGGTATTGAATTTGATGGAATTATACAGGCTTTGATTGTATGGTATGATTATTGAAAACTAATGAACAGGATTTAAACGCTCCTACAGAGTTGAAACACCCCCGTGGCTTCGAGTTGTCATCAGCACTTAAGTTTTTTTCTCTGGTTTGTTTTGCATTTAACTTGTACAACGATTTTCTTCTTTTTCTTCTAAGTATTTGTTTACATGTCCAGGTATTGAGTTAATTTAAGCTTATATTTTGCCGCATAAGTAGAAATGTTGTACTTGACAATTGATTATGCCTACCGATTTTAAATGAAAAGGATAATATGCGGGCAAAGTCACTGACCTATGTTGATCGACACCCCGTCTTTAATAGCTGTCATGTGGCATCCAGTTTTAGAATATCATGGCATATGAGCTTACCACTGTACACAATGTGGTTAAGACAACGGCGCACCCAAGGGGGGGGGGGGGGGGGGTCGGGGGGCTTGAGCCCCCCCCCCCCCCCACCCCAAGAGGGTCCTCCCAAACAAAAAGGGGGGGAAGGGGAAGGGAAAGGGAAAAGAGCCGAGGGAGAAAAGTCGCAAATGTATGTGTAGTATTTGGTTTTTATTTCCGGTGGCAGTATTCTCTTTTCTTCCTTTGCCATTCGCAAATTTCTTTCCCTGCCAAAATTACTCTTTTATACGGTAGATTCGATAAGGCGAGGTTCGAGGTGCGAGGTGACAGATATTGGACACCATACTTTTATGATAACTCACTTGTAATTGTTTAAATTTGCAACAATAACATATAACGCATTTGAAACCAAGGGCTAATTTGTCCAGGATGAAATATATCTCACGTCGTTCTTGCATTAAATGGTCCCCCCCCCCCTTATGGATTGCCTGTAGTACTATACACTTGAATTTGAGAAACGCCGGATAGTAATATTTTTTTACCCGCGATGTTTTTAATGAATATGCATGAAACCAGATACCGACCAGATCCAAAATGAATATCATCACGTGTTGCTTCTTTTCCATATTTTCCATTTTAGTCGGCTTTCAGGGATTAAAAAGGTCTGCAATCCATACCCTTTCCAAATTACACATCACATTTTATGCCCTGGTTAAACTTATAATTTCATTTTTTAACAGTAATCTGATATAAATTATTATTATGTGACACCACTTTTCGCAAAACAAAGGTTTATCTATAGGATCTGGGTTTGCCGCCCACTTATTCATGGAATTTGCCGCCCAGTGATGAAAAGTAAAAGATTTATATGGATCAGAAGTGCTTAAAAAGTATGTCTATTTTTTCTAATTTTATGCATAAAGAGGCTTGATTTTTCACCCCAAAAACGCCAAAAGCTCAGAGCTCCAGGGGGCTTTGCCCCCTGGACCCCACCCTGGACCCCACCAGGGGCCGTAAAGCCGGCCCCTTGACCCCACCCAATACATTGGTTTGAGCCCCCCCCCCCCCCCCCCCCTAAAACATAATCCTGGGTGCGCCGTTGGGTTAAGACAATGGAAATATTACAATGTCAGAATCTGTACTGACAACGGCCCTCACTGCATGGTATTACTCTTCAAAAACTTACATATACATAATAAAATACTAAAAGAGAAAAAGAAACAAAAGATTTTACCTTTTATGATCCGCAGTGCAGCGTCTCTTTGTGTACTACTCGAAGGATGCAGAGCGTTTGCAGGGAACTGCTAGGAAAAACACACGAATAATATTGTGCTAATTTTATCAAAACCAAACTTCACTGATGCACAAACCAAAACCCAATTGATTTGGTGTATGGATGAATTTGTGCCTATAAAACTATAATGTGATCGAGTTAAATAACGGTGCACCACACATATTGTTATGACAACCAAGTAACCTTTCATTTCGCTCAGTTGCCAAGTCAACCGTTGTCTTTCATAATGTTCTTAATGTAAGCCCACACGCGTCTCCTGACCAGTTAATAGTTTCCATTTTAATCCTATTAAAAAAAACACCTTGATGACAAGAATGAGAAGTCGCAGTTGCAGTAAATGAACGAACAGAAAAGAAAAATCGATGAAACAAGATGAATTTTCTAAACTGGATCTTGACAACTTCACTACAGGTCATGGTAATGAAATTGGCGGTTAAACAAACCCCCAAACAAACAAAGAAACAAAACAAAAACAAAAACAAAACAAAAACAAAAACACTAAAACAATTTGACAAAAATACACGTAGGCCTACACTTTGACATATTTGAAAAGAAGTTGCTATGAAACAAATCATGAGCGAACTGCTTTTAAAGCCGAAAGAAATACCATCAGGCCTATTCTGAAGTAACATTTTATAGCCGCACTGTTGTGCGGCCTTGGGTGCGACTACGGCTTTGCTGAGGCGCTCACATCAAATCTTCATTTGGACCCGCGGCCTATTGTCCGAGAAGTTACGATTGGTCAATCCCTGTCCAAAGTTCAGAAAGCTATGTACCCTTACGAAAATTTCCAATTCATTCCAATTCAGTGGATATCCAGTTGGAAATAATTGGATTCAGTTGGTATTGAGTTGGTGTGAGTTATAGTTTATATTGGAATACTGAATTTCCACTTAGAATAAAATATTAGACCAACTCAGTCCAGTTGGAAATCCAACTGGACTCAGATGGCTCGATTTATTTGAATTGGAATTAGTTGGAATTTGTTTCTACCAATTGGAAATTTCGCCTCCCAATATATTTCCAACTGGAAATTTTATTTCCCATCATGTGTCTAGTTAGAAAACAATTCAAACTAAATCCAACTGAGTCCAATTGTGTCCATTTTGGGTCCAAGTTGTTGTATATTTATGTATCTACGTATTTGTGCCTATAATTATAATGTGGTCAAGATAACGCACCAACACATATTGTTATGACAACCAAGTAGGTCAAACCTTTCATTTCGCTCAGTTGTCAAGTCAACCATTGTCTTTTATAATGTTCTTAATGTAAGCCCACACGCGTCTCCTGACAAGTTAATAGTTTCCATTTTAATCCTATTAAACAAAACCACCTTGATGACAAGAATGAGAAGTCGCAGTTGTAGTAAATGAACGGACAGAAAAGAAAAATCGACGGAACAACTTAAAACAATGTGAATTTCCAAAACCGGAATTTGACAACTTCCCTACCGGTCGTATGATAATTCTATGGAGCCCCTAAAGGGACAGGTGGAAAAAAAAAATTGAAAAGGTAAAAACAATATTGAAATTATTTCGTTACCTCGAAATGTTATTTCGTTACCTCGAAATAACATTTCGAGAGAACGAAATAATATTTCGCGGTAACGAAATGATTTTGAGGGAACGATAATTTTGATATTTTTTTACCTTTTAATTTTACTTTTTACCTGTCCCTTTAAGGGGCTCCGTATAATTCAACTCGTTGGTTTGAAAAAATAAATATCAATATTTAAAAGAAATTCTCACATTTTGGGACAAAAAGACAGATTATGAAAATTTTTGGAAGCAACCTATTAACAAAATGATGAAGTCACAGCTCTCAAGCCGCATGAAAAAAATTGCAAAAAAAATAAAATAGGCCTACAATTATTTTTCAGTAAATGTTTTATGCCGGATGTAGCCGTCTGCGCTGCGGCTTTGGGTGCGACTACGGCTTTACTCGTCGCATAACGCGCTCATTACATCGACTCGATCTTCAACTTGCATCTACAGCCAACAGCCGAGCTGCAGCCGAAGTCGATTATCATTCGGACAATGGACGTCAAACGCGCTCTCCACGCGCTCTCCACGCGCTCTCCACGCGCTCTCCACGCGCTCTCCACGCGCTCTCCAAACTGCGGCTTGAGCTTGGGCTTTGGCTCTGTCAGTTATTTAGAAAACGTGTGTTGTCTTTATGGGGCTTCAAACATACAGCCACAAGCCGGAGCCCAAGCCCGAACCGTGATTTCCAAAACGGCTCAGGTTTCTCCCGCTACTCCATTGTTATAAAAAGAAAATGCACAAAAAGTACACCCCATTCTTTTGCACACACCATTGTGGGGACTTCCTATTATTATTATTAATCCCTTTTCTAAAAAATCACGTTGTGGGGACCCAGTTTAACAAAGAAAACATTGTGGGGACCTTTGTTCCATTGTGTAAAAGTCCTCACAACTATGGGTATGCCTACGGCACTGGTATTGAGCGCAGGCAGGAGGGGTGGGAGATTGTAGTTTGCAGATTATGGCATTGGCCTTTGCTTCCAATTGGCATCGGTTATTTTTGTTTGCGGCGTTGAAAAACATCCTCAAGAAATAATGGACGTACGCAAAAATGTTAACTGAAATTAGTATTTGAAGACCCCCCCCCCCCCCCCCCAAACGCCGCTGATTATTTCGGTCGCAGCAATCGAAATAAGGAGCAAGCCCGGTAGGCACAACTCCTGACAAAACCTGAAGAAGAAAACGATTGCGTTCGTTTCCAATAAAGGGTCTGTATACGTTTGATAATCACTCTTAAAAATAATAGCAATAAAACCTACTGGTTAGAAGCCTACAGCAGCTTTCGACAGAATAAAGTATCTTGAGAAACATTTCACTTCGAAGTAATGTGGTTATGGAAAAAGATATCAGGTTTTATGCCCCTAAATTTGAATCTGAGAAACGTTTCTGTCAGAAACGCTTTAGTAGTCAGATTGTGTATTCCTATTAGGGATTATTCTTCCTGCGTGGACATATTCTCTTCGGATTTTCGGCGATATCTCAAAAACGCTATAGCCCTTTAAAATGAAACTTTCACAGGTTCGTTTATTGTATGTATCAACATTTATGTAGGATTAAAACAATCGAACGCTTCCAAAAAACAAAGGTATTGAATTTGATGGAATTGTACAGGCTTTGATTGTAAAATTGTTTTATTATTGAAAACTAGCGAACAGGATCTAAACGCTCCTTACACTGAGGGACCTGTTCGGTTGAAACCCCCACCCCCCCCCCCCCCCCCCCCCCCCCGGCTACGAATTGTCAGCACATAAGTTTTTTCTGGTTTGTTTGCATTTAACAATTGTTCAACGATTTTATTCTTTCTTCTAAGAATTGTTTACATGTCCAGGTGTTATGGTCACAGTTTGTACCATCTGATTTATCTTTGGAATTCCTTGCAGCCACATAATTGCCGAGATGAACATTCCTAGTTTAGCTGTTCCTTTCTGCTGGATTGTTCTCGGCTGGCTGCACTCCTTAGTTCTTTTATTTCTTTAGCAAGTGGTTGCATTTATTTAAATTCTAATGTACGTATATAAGGCATGGTATGCCTATGCTGCGGCCTCCTTCGGCTCAGAGCTCGGGATGGGATGCTGACCGGCCACACCACGGGAATTGACGGCGCTACTACCACTGGCAGTACGACACTTGGGCGTGGTCGTTGGCTATCGGCTCAGATTGACGAGAAGCTCCGCTATGACTGGGACTACCCACTACCCCCTCCGTGTGGCTGTGTGGTTGGCGCCGGACTCCCCATTCCCGAGACCTGAGTTGTCTGAGCGGGCGACATTATTTACGGTATTTAAAGCTATTTGGCCAAATAATAACATTCATTTATGTGTACCAAGTCGCTTTAATTCATGATTTTCAATTACTGATTGTAAGTTTCCTTGATTCGCCTTTGTTGTTTGTAAATAAATTCATATATTTGTTATTTATGATTATATACAACGTCTGGACGTGTTCCCATTTGTTTGTTGCTGGTTTTTTCCCATTAATCTTCATTTAGGTATTCCCATTGTTTGTAAAATCGCTGTGCTGCGAACCACCTCACTTGGTCAAATCCTATAGGTTAATTTAAGCTTAGATTTTGCTAAATAAGGAAACATTTGGTACTTGACAATTGACATATGCCTACCGATTGTATATGAAAGGGATGCGGGCAGAGTCACAGACCTAACGGTTGATCGACAACCCGTATAGGTCATGTGGCATCCAGTTTTAGGATATCATGGCATATGAGCTTACCAGTGTATACAATGTGGTTAAGACAATGGAAATACAATGTCGGAATCTGTGCTGACAACCGCCCTCACTGCAGGGTATTTCTCTTCAAAAACTTACATATATAATATAATAAAATACTAAAGGGAAAAAAAGGAAACAAAAGATTTTACCTTTTTTTGATCCGCAGTGCAGCGTCTCTTGTGTACTACTCGAGGGATGCAGAGCGTTTGCAGGGAACTGTTAGGAAAAACACACGAATAATATTGTGCTAATTTTATCAAAACCAACTTCACTGATGCACAAACCAAAACCCAATTGATTTGGTGTATGGATGAATTTGTGCCTACAAAATTATAATGTGATCGAGTTAAATAACGGTGCACCACACATAATAATGTTATGACAACCAAGTAACCTTTCGTTTCGCTCAGTTGCCAAGTCAACCGTTGTCTTTCATAATGTTCTTAATGTAAGCCCACACACGTCTCCTGACAAGTTAATAGTTTCCATTTAAATTCTATTAAACAAAACCACCTTGTTGACAAGAATGAGAAGTCACAGTTGCAGTAAATGAACGAACAGAAAAGAAAAATCGATGAAACAAGATGAATTTTCTAAACTGGACCTTGACAACTTCACTACAGGTCTTGGTAATTAATTTGTCGGTTAAAAAAACCTCAATCAAACAAAGAAACAAACAAACAAAACAAAAACAAAAACACTTAAAAACAAATTGACAAATTTTGGGACAAAAAAACCCGTACTCTTTGACATGTATGAAAAGAAGTTACTATGAAACAAATCATGAGCGCACTGCTTTCCCGAAGCCGAAAGAAAAATTCAGCTGATGAAACTGCCATTTTTATGAAATACCATCAGGCCTATTCTGAAGTAAAATTTTCTTGCCGGATGTACTCACTGCGGCCTTGGGTGCGACTACGGCTTTACTCGTCGCATAACGCGCTCATTACATCGACTCGATCTTCAACTTGCATCTACAGCCAACAGCCGAGCTGCAGCCGAAGTCGATTATCATTCGGACAATGGACGTCAAACGCGCTCTCCACGCGCTCTCCAAACTGCGGCTTGAGCTTGGGCTTTGGCTCTGTCAGTTATTTAGAAAACGTGTGTTGTCTTTATGGGGCTTCAAACATACAGCCACAAGCCGGAGCCCAAGCCCGAACCGTGATTTCCAAAACGGCACAGGTTTCTCCCGCTACTCCATTGTTATAAAAAGAAAATGCACAAAAAGTACACCCCATTCTTTTGCACACACCATTGTGGGGACTTCCTATTATTATTATTAATCCCTTTTCTAAAAAATCACGTTGTGGGGACCCAGTTTAACAAAGAAAACATTGTGGGGACCTTTGTTCCATTGTGTACAAGTCCTCACAACTATGGGTATGCCTACGGCACTGGTATTGAGCGCAGGCAGGAGGGGTGGGAGATTGTAGTTTGCAGATTATGGCATTGGCCTTTGCTTCCAATTGGCATCGGTTATTTTTGTTTGCGGCGTTGAAAAACATCCTCAAGAAATAATGGACGTACGCAAAAATGTTAACTGAAATTAGTATTTGAAGACCCCCCCCCCCCCCTAAACGCCGCTGATTATTTCGGTCGCAGCAATCGAAATAAGGAGCAAGCCCGGTAGGCACAACTCCTGACAAAACCTGAAGAAGAAAACGATTGCGTTCGTTTCCAATAAAGGGTCTGTATACGTTTGATAATCACTCTTAAAAATAATAGCAATAAAACCTACTGGTTGTTACGTTAGAAGCCTACAGCAGCTTTCGACAGAATAAAGTATCTTGAGAAACATTTCACTTCGAAGTAATGTGGTTATGGAAAAAGATATCAGGTTTTATGCCCCTAAATTTGAATCTGAGAAACGTTTCTGTCAGAAACGCTTTAGTCAGATTGTGTATTCCTATTAGGGATTATTCTTCCTGCGTGGACATTATTCTCTTCGGATTTTCGGCGATATCTCAAAAACACTATAGCCCCTTAAAATGAAACTTTCACAGGTTCGTTTATTGTATGTATCCACATGTAGGATTAAAACAATCGAACGTACGCTTCCAAAAAACAAAGTATTGAATTTGATGACATTTTACAGGCTTTGATTGTAAAATTGTTTTATTATTGAAAACTAGCGAACAGGATCTAAACGCTCCTTACACTGAGGGACCTGTTCGGTTGAACCCCCCCCCCCCCCCCCCCCCCCCCCCGGCTACGAATTGTCAGCACATAAGTTTTTTCTGGTTTGTTTGCATTTAACAATTGTTCAACGATTTTATTCTTTCTTCTAAGAATTGTTTACATGTCCAGGTGTTATGGTCACAGTTTGTACCATCTGATTTATCTTTGGAATTCCTTGCAGCCACATAATTGCCGAGATGAACATTCCTAGTTTAGCTGTTCCTTTCTGCTGGATTGTTCTCGGCTGGCTGCACTCCTTAGTTCTTTTATTTCTTTAGCAAGTGGTTGCATTTATTTAAATTCTAATGTACGTATATAAGGCATGGTATGCCTATGCTGCGGCCTCCTTCGGCTCAGAGCTCGGGATGGGATGCTGACCGGCCACACCACGGGAATTGACGGCGCTACTACCACTGGCAGTACGACTACGACACTTGGGCGTGGTCGTTGGCTATCGGCTCAGATTGACGAGAAGCTCCGCTATGACTGGGACTACCCACTACCCCCTCCGTGTGGCTGTGTGGTTGGTGCCGGACTCCCCATTCCCGAGACCCGAGTTGTTTGAGCGGGCGGCATTATTTACGGTATTTAAAGCTATTTGGCCAAATAATAACATTCATTTATGTGTACCAAGTCGCTTTAATTCATGATTTTCAATTACTGATTGTAAGTTTCCTTGATTCGCCTTTGTTGTTTGTAAATAAATTCATATATTTGTTATTTATTATTATATACAACGTCTGGACGTGTTCCCGTTTGTTTGTTGCTGGTTTTTTCCCATTAATCTTCATTTAGGTATTCCCATTGTTTGTAAAATCGCTGTGCTGCGAACCACCTCACTTGGTCAAATCCTATAGGTTAATTTAAGCTTAGATTTTGCTAAATAAGGAAACATTTGGTACTTGACAATTGACATATGCCTACCGATTGTATATGAAAGGGATGCGGGCAGAGTCACAGACCTAACGGTTGATCGACAACCCGTATAGGTCATGTGGCATCCAGTTTTAGGATATCATGGCATAATTATGAGCTTACCAGTGTATACAATGTGGTTAAGACAATGGAAATACAATGTCAGAATCTGTGCTGACAACGGCCCTCACTACAGGGTATTTCTCTTCAAAAACTTACATATATATAATATAATAAAATACTAAAGGAAAAAAGGAAACAAAAGATTTTACCTTTTTTGATCCGCAGTGCAGCGTCTCTTGTGTACTACTCAAGGGATGCAGAGCGTTTGCAGGGAACTGTTAGGAAAAACACACGAATTGTGCTAATTTTATCAAAACCAACTTCACTGATGCACAAACCAAAACTCAATGATTTGGTGTATGGATGAATTTGTGCCTACAAAATTATAATGTGATCGACAAATATTGTTATGACAACCAACTTAGGTCAAACCTTTCATTTCGCTCAGTTGCCAAGTCAACCGTTGTCTTTTATAATGTTCTTAATGTAAGCCCACACGCGTCTCCTGACAAGTTAATAGTTTCCATTTTAATCCTATTAAAAAACCACCTTGATGACAAGAATGAGAAGTCACAGTTGCAGTAAATGAACGTGAAGTAATTTAAGTTGTCAATTAATACTTACCTACTCAAAAATATGCTGAAATAGATGACCATCCAAGTCAAAGTGTCAGTCACGACGATGGTCAAAATAACAGTATAGAACCAACTACAGCACTTTCATATTATACACACACGGATTGAGGCTAATATTTCAGTATAACGTCCACATATAATTGAAGCTGAAATGCGTCCAAAGTACTTGAAGCGAATTAAGTCTGATGGTATACTAGTTTATAGTTATTTACAAAAAAGGAGCTTCAAAAAGTTACGAATTACCTGTGACCCTCAAAGTCGTTGATTGCCTAGAAATCAAATTCGGCCTCGACATCAATTTACGGCTGGATTGTGAGGCCCTGCAAATGGTTTTTCCGCCCTCAAGTGTCAAGTGGTAGCCAATGTCAACATTTCCAAAAACTAAACTAAACATGGCGGAAAAGGTTGCAAAAGAGGTTGAAGACACACCAGAAACTTCATCTAAATTGGTAGAGGTGGATGTAAAAGATGACCATCTCAACCTCCTTGAAAGTGACTCGTCGGAGTCGGAGTCTGAGGGTAGGAGGAAAAAATCGGAGCCCGGGAAGAAAACAAAAAAGGAGTACAAAGATGAACGAATCAATAAGTCTTTGTCAGAATTAGCGGTAAGAAATATTTGTCATACAGATTCACACGTGCCAATTTATTGTCAAAATTCCACCTATTTACGACACATGTACATCAACCAACCATGGATGATGGATGTAGGTTACTGACTGTGTGTCAGTTCTCAGTGGCATCTAGCCCCATTTATAGTGCCAATACTCTGGACTTCCTCCGATCCTTGGCCCTACGCCCATGTATGATGTACCCCGTGGGATAATTTTTCGAATATCAACTCGCGTTTTTATGCCGAGATTTTTTCCCCAGTTGTCACTCATTGTATCCGATTTGTGAAAAGCACATTAAAACGCCATTGTGCAACCTCGTTTTGGTGTAATTTTGAAGAAATTCTGAGACGTTACTGCCACCGATTTGACTGCCCGGCATCCATTTTGTTGATCGGTTGATTTCAACAGGTGGCGCCCTTCGCTAGGGCATTATGGGATAGGCAAGGGACCCTTTCGCGCGATAGGGCATGGCCATGGGAGATGTTCCCCTGCCTATCCCAGCATGCCCTAGCGCAGGGCGCCCCCTGTTGAAATCAACCGATCAACAAATTGGATGCCGGGCAGTCAAATCGGTGGCAGTAACGTCTCAGAATTTCTTCAAAATTACACCAAAACGAGGTTGCACAATGGCGTTTTAATGTGCTTTTCACAAATCGGATACAATGAGTGACAACTGGGGAAAAAATCTCGGCATAAAAACGTGAGTTGATATTCGAAAAATTATCCCACCTTCTGGAGGTACATGGGCGTAGGGCCAAGGATCGGAGGAAGTCCAGAGTATTGGCACTATAAATGGGGCTAAGTGGCATCGTAATTTTAAACTTATAAAATATTAAAAATATGTATTTATTTGTTAATTTTATATTATATTTAATTTTTAACTTCTTCAATTGATTGATTTGCGACGGTAACTACAACTTTTGTGGAAAAAAGAAAGAAATTTAATTGGGAAGTGTAACTGTAACTGTGTAAAACTGTAAGTAAGTACCCGGTACCCAGATTTCAGAATTTGTGTACACGGTGTGCGTTCTCCATGGTCTCATTTCAGCAGAATTGAACAATGTCAACGTGTTGAGTGTGCACCTGCGAACTCTTTATGTAGTAATATTTTCAGGTCTTCAAGTTTTGTTTAATTAAGGTAGCACTTTTGTGTCCGATCTGCACTCCACCAACAATCAAGCACCCTTGGCTTTACGCCCTCACTAAGGATCCTGCCTAGCTAGTTATACATAACCATGGACAGGTGCCCTGCCGTTGCGTCGTCGCCGTGGTGTGTAGATCAAGTGGTCACATCCACCGTCCGGTTTGTCGCTGATGCATTAGGACCCTATGGATGTAAACCAGCGACTGTTTAAAGGCACACCCTACTGGCTACAGGTTCTACAGTTAGTGCACACATTCAATCATGAGCGACGCAACTTCTTCCAGTGCGCCGTTAAAACAGTCTTTGATTTGTAACATCAATGAATGAAAACAACAGTGCAGTTTACAAAGCTAGCTCGGCCAGGCGGGTAGCGCAGCACAAAGAGAAAATAAATAAGATTAAATTCCAGACCTACTGTGTTCTATTTTTATCTCGAGTAATCAGTATTTAGTAAATATGTCGCTAATATTAAAGAAACTGGTGGAAGGGACTTTTTCCCCTGTGTAGGGATAGCCTAGAATCAAAGCAATAGGTCTAATGTAGCCTTATCAGAGGGTGGACAGATCTGAGATTATCAACGACTCTCAGAAAGCAGCAAGAGACACTGATAGATGGAGAGAGAAACCTGGTTCATCGAAGGTCATCTGTGGTGCCCCCATGACCTTCTGACCCTGTTATGGGTTATGGTTATGGGATGATGCATCTAGATAGAATCAAAGCTCAGGCCTGGAATTTCATCTTCGAGAGGACAAGGCCATTTTAATTTTGCAAAGGGCACTTACATACATTCGAAAACCTTAAAGTCTATGGGAAACATTTGAATAGGCACCAAGGCCAAGACCAGGGCAACTAAAGCCATGGCCTCAGTGACCTCCATGTAATTCCAGGCCAGAAAGCTTGTAATGTCATGAATGTTGTCCGATAAAATAGGCCTACTCCATTGCATATGAATGCATTTATTTGACGTGTTTGCATCCCAAGGTTTGCTTAAATGGGATGTTGGTTGGTAGTAGTATTAAATTCAGTTATTTGAGGTCTTAAACAAAATTGGATGAAGCGTGTAATGAACCCTATCAGCTCGAAGAATCCTAACCATATAACGCTGCATCTAAAAAAGTAACATTAAATGTTAGCACTTGAAGATGTTCTCCCCTGCTTTATTCACTTATTTTCGGTCTTAAATTATATTAGGCTATTAAAGTGTAGCATTAAAAAGGGTCTGAAATTGACTTTTTAAAGTGTAGCATTAAAAAGGGTCTGAAATTGACTTTTTAAAGTGTAGCATTTAAAAGGGTCTGAAATTGACTTTTTAAAGTGTAGCATTAAAAAGGGTCTGAAATTGACTTTTTAAAGTGTAGCATTAAAAAGGGTCTGAAATTGACTTTTTAAAGTTTAGCATTAAAAAGGGTCTGAAATTGACTTTTTAAAGTGTAGCATTAAAAAGGGTCTGAAATTGACTTTTTAAAGTGTAGCATTAAAAAGGGTCTGAAATTGACTTTTTAAAGTTTAGCATTAAAAAGGGTCTGAAATTGACTTTTTAAAGTGTAGCATTAAAAAGGGTCTGAAATTGACTTTTTAAAGTGTAGCATTAAAAAGGGTCTGAAATTGACTTTTTAAAGTGTACGCATGTAGGCCTACCGTGTGTAATGTGCTGCTTATTATACGCACTTGAATCAAACCAATTCCTGTAGGATTCACAGTCCGTTAATGCATACCGGATATATGAAGCAACACTGGCTTTTAAGGGCTCCATTCAAATGGTTTGTTTTTCTTCTTCTTTTTTTCTACTTGGCGGAAGTGGAGGGATTTACATGTTTCTTCGCACTTCTACTTCCGCTGTCAGAAGCCACTGATTCACAGTTGGGTAGCACAAAAAGGGATTTCCCCAATTATAGCGCCGCTTTATGAGTACAGTATAGACATTTTAGGTTAAAGATTAATCATAATTATTGCTTGTATCCTATTCAAGGGGATTGTTTATCATCTCACTGTGTGGATGTTTAGGAAAACATGTGTCAACAGTTTCCACAAGTTCACCGTATGGTTTAAATATGTTTGATGTCGTATGTGTGATAGAGCTCCAAACTCGTGAGTTAAGTCATAGAACATTGACAGACCTTGAACTAACCCCACTGTACCTACTGTACAACAACTCTGCCCCAAGGGCTGTTATGCTGGTTACCCTTTGAGTGACACAGGTTGTACTTAAATGTAAGGCCTAGAGTTGCATTGTGTACAATGCAGTACAGTTGTGTACTTGGATGGAATGGGTTGGTAATAAAAATAAAAATAATAATAATAATAAAGACATCTGCTCTAGCAATGCAAAGGTCGTGGGTTCGAATCCCACCCGAGTGATTTGCCTGTGGTTTTTGTTTTCACAGAACTCGGGGAAAGTACTGAGTATACAGTGCTTTTAACTCACATCGTGTAGGGTAAAAACAAAATTATAAATTAGTGGCTTATCTAGCGCTCATATCCGTCAAGTGACGCTCAAGGCGCTTCAACAGTCAGTATTTTCCTGCAAGGTATGTGGAGCTACGTTTTGAAGTATGAGACCTATTCCTTTACATAGCACCATGTAATGGTTTACAAGGTGCTGTGGCCCAATATGCAGCCGATCGAACCAGGAACACCGGGGCGAACATCTTCTCTTTGCGATAAGTGCACTGGGTTCTTTTATGTACATTACACAACGCACAGGACCAACGGCTGTATGTCCCATCCGAAGGACGAATCGATCTTGTTTATGGACACAAGTGTCACGACTGTGACTTGAACCCACACTCTGCTGAACAGAAAAACCAGAGCTTGAGTCCGGTGCTCTTATCCTCTGCGCTCGGCCACGACATGCCACGTGTACATGTAAGTGATGTGAAGTGCTCACATCTCGCCTCTGTGATCCTGGTTTGAGTCCTGGCAGACATGGCAGGGGAAGTAGGGCCATAGTTGTGCATTGGTTCTCTCCTGTCAGACCGTACCCCATGGCATGATAGTTTTTCTCTGGGCCCTCTGGTTTTTCTCCCTCCAGAAAAATGATCTCTGGCTGCGCATTGGTTCTCTCCTGTCACACTATACAAAGTATTTAGTGCAGGACTCTAAGTTTACACAGGACCGCAAGTCTGAGGCCAGTGATTTGAGTGTGGTACCGGTTAGCTCATGACCGGACAAGTCTGGGGGTCTTGTGTTTCTCAATTGGATAATAATGCCTCACTGTGTAATATCAATTGATACGATGTTCAAATGTTAACTGAGTCTGACATAAACACTTTGCAACTCTAAATGGGTATCAAAATATATTTGCCCATAAGAAAAGTTTGATGAATCTTCTCTTAGTGCTTGTTCAAATACAAACAGTTTGTATTAAAGTTTGTGGAAAGTTTGTTCTCAGTCATTTGGTTTCTGGTCTTGTAAAATAACTTCTGGTCCGGAACAAATTCACATTCAAGCCGTGTATACATGTACATTTAGTACAGGGATGAGATTTGTCAGACTTTTGTCTGAATATGTCAGCCTGGTGAATAAAAAAAGCCTTTCATTTTTCCACATACATGTAAAAGAAAGAATGCCCATTTGATCTACTTCACTAGTGCTTAAGACACTGTTCCTAAAAGCACTTTGAATTCCAAACCCTCCCTACATGTAGGGGTTACCAAAAGGTAGAAACGTTATCATTTCAACATACAGTAGGCCTACACGTAGGCCCTACAGTCCTAAAATTTGGATCCAACATGTAGTTTCAGACTTTTTTGCCAGCAATAACTTTCACCCCTGATAGTATGTGTTAGTAGTTAGTAGTATTAGTAACTACTAACACAAATTGGTTTCATAAAAACAATTTGTGGTCATGCTGACAGTCAAAGTGTTGAGGGTTTGAGGTAGGAAATTGGGTGTGGAGTTTCCTCAAGGTCCTCACAAAGGAAGACAAAAAGTTGATCACACATCAATCTTGAATTGATTTACGGCCAGCCAATGTTCAACGGAATGATATACAGGCTTGGAAAGTAAATTCAGAGCACATTGTTTCGAGTGACACCTCCTTGCTGTGTTTATTACCACAGTCGTGTAATGCTGTGTTGTGTGACATCTTCATAAGGGGCTGCTTTACACTTTATGTTGGTATTCTGAAAGATTTTTCTCGCCCACAGCGATATTTTTTCCCCTCATTTTTGTTTGGCTTCTTGAGCAATTGCTTTCCTTAGCAAATAGGCCTATTGTTTTCACAATGAAACCTTGACTTGAAAGTTTCTCATAGTTAGCACCAGGATTTGGTTTTGTCGTGTGAGAAAAACCAGTAGGGACTTACCGTGGTTTGCAGAACCTCGGCCGTGACACATGGCGGATAATCTGCCATTGTACGCAGGAATGTCCCAAATACTATGAGAAACAATGGTGGTACCATGTCCGTTCTTGTACGCCACATTTGTAAAACAGCAGGACAAAGGTCTGGCATCAGGGGATTGCACAATAACTCGTGGAAAAGGGATATTACAAGGCATGTTTTCCAGCACCTTGTGTCCCTCTTTGTACAGGTGAAATCAAGCGTAGCATGGTAGGTGCATGTCTGCACATTAACAATGACAAATCTTGATCGATATTCCTGTCGGCCTTACGGCTGTCAGCAAAAACATTTGAGGGTGTTCCACATGGGACGTTGACTTTGCTATTTAACCAAGATGACTGAATTTGGTCAATGTCACTGTCACGGACTAAAAATTCAACAAATATCTCCACTGAGCAAAGAGCTACACTGAATATTATTATTTTTAAAGCTATTGAAGAAATATTAAATTTTCAAAAATATGTTTATAAGAGCAAAACATTTGACTGTCACTCGGACCTGTTCAGTTGTGCATGTACGGTAAGTGGCTAAGTGCTAAAATTACTAGACTTTGCCCAGTGGTACAGGAAGCATATTTCAACCCTGACCATTGCCAAGCGTTGCCAAGAGTATTTACCAAGTTAAAGATTCAAACCCACATTCTAATGATGACTCAGCCACCAGAAACTTGGTCTCGCACACTAGACTGTTTGTGTTCAAGTACATGTACATATGTACAGTAGTAATACTGGGATGTTCTGGTACATGCTGTTGACATGATGTGGCACAGAGCTGCCAACTCTCCCTGATTCTAGAGAAAGTTTCCTGAAGATAAACCAATCTTCCCATGTTCTGATCAACAAATTTGAAAGTCCCTGATTTGTGGAAACTTTTTTCCTATTAAGATATTTCCCTATTGTTGAATTCGGCGGTAAGCAGAGCCATGATTGGGTGTTTTTTTTGCAACTTGTGGGTTTCCTCGCGCATCGAGACAGTTGTAGAAGATTGAATATCTACATGTACTCATCGTCTTGCCTACCAATCTACACTGCTGGTCCTGAGATTTGACTTGAGATTTGACCTCCAAACATGCTAAACAGTCAAAAATGTGAGACGCAGGCGTGAGACTTGACCCTTGACCCCAAGGACCTGTAAATGACAAGACTGCACGTAGCACGCTGTCAGCACTGTGATTTGGATTCCTTTGCTTTACGGTGACAGTCTGCATATGTAACAAACTTCCCCCATCCACCCTGGAAATTAATGTCTACTGATAGCTGACAGGTGTATCATGTACTACATCGATTCCTCCAGTCCCCCTCCCACAAGGTTCCACCCCTTAGAAAACAGGTGAGAAGTGGGTAATTTCCTCCCTCCTACATGTATCCAACTCCACGTCATAAAGAAAACAAAATCCCCAGATTGTCCTCTGAAAGGGGAAAATAACTTAAATTAAATGAGTTAAATTTGTAATACATGTACGTGCTCATTCCTGGTGGCTCTTTTGACTTAGATTGTGTTTCCCGACGTCTTTCATGTTGACGATAATCTAATTAGCCTGCACCAGAAACACATTTCATGATTGATGATCACTGAGGGAGTACAATTTCCAAAACACATTGATACGTTTAAAGCTTTTCTTTTCTACTATTTCAGGAATTATCAACCCCAACCTCCCCCAACCCCAACCTCCTCCTTTCATTGCTAAAAAGTGCAATTCCCAGAGCTTGAAGAAAAGATATGTTGGGGCTTGATAAGGAGTTAAACAAATCATTTAGATTACATACGTATTAGTCAGCTCAGTTGTCTGGGTTGATTTTTTTTTTTAATAGTGTGCTTTTTTTTCTTGAAGGACACGAACTTTTACAGGCAGTTATCAGTTTTGTATGTTTGAAAGATCATTATAGCAAATGTGTCGACAGATGAGCTTGTAAAGCGGATAGATGAACTCGTCCAACTTCATTTCTGATCATTCGGACATTGAAGTGACAATGTTGCGTGACGACGGAGCCATTTTAGTTTCATTACATTTTAAATCAACAGTGCATGTTCTGTACAATGTTGACTGATGAGAAGTATAAGATAATAATTATAATAATATCGGCTCGTAACATTATTACCCCTGGTCACTGGGCCATTTATTTTATTCAGCTCCCTGGGGAGTATACAGCCTGTGCTGCCAAAGCGCACTAAGCTAAATCATTCACAAAAACCATCTCTGCCCTCACAGGTACCCATTTTACCACTGGGTGAAGAGAAGCAGTTATAGTTAAGTGTCTTGCTCAAGGACACAAGTGTCGTGACCGGGATTCGAACCCACACCCTGATGACTCCGCCACAACATGTTGATACAATTAAATGAAATATGCTAATAACATTCATGCTGCCAAAGCGCACTAAGCTAAATTATTCACAAGAACCATCTCTCTGCCCTCACAGATACCCATTTTACCCCTGGGTGAAGAGAAGCAATTATACATGTAGGCGTTGTTTTTTCACTTATAAGCGTGCGTGTCCATGCAAACAATGAAACTCTTTTGGATGGTTTCAGGTACTTGAAACAATAATCCTTGAAAAAACTGCTAAAAACGTGGTCCCCAATTACGTTTCTTGTCATTTATTAAGGGCTGATTTCACAAAGCACTAAGATTCATATCAAGATCAAGGTCCAATTTCATAATGCTGCTTTGAAGCAGAAAATATTGCTTTTAACAATTGTCTGCTAACCTGGCTAAGCAGAAAAGAGCAGGATACCGGTCACAAATTGTATAAGTGACATGTTAGTTTGGCTGGTAACCTTATTCTGGTAAGCAGAATGTTGTTGTGCTTGGCTTCATTTTGTGCCTTAAAGGAGCTCTATGAAATATTGCCATAGTGATGATTTGTATTGTGACATCACACTTTTGACTTGCAAACAAGTGTGATTTGCAGTTAAGATCAATCTTAGCTCTTTGTGAAAATCGAGCCCAGTTGTAGAAACCCATCGTGAAGAGTTGATAAAATAAGAAAGTATGCCAGTGTTATTGACCGATGACACCCTCATGCTAAGTCCCTGTCACGCAATTCCATCCAGGTGCTTGAATAATAATCGGCAGATAATTGCGTGCATGTCAATTCCTACTTTACTCAATTATCTCATCATTTTGTGTGTGTAAATAACGCGTGCGATTCAGTCTAACCTACAAAGTAGACTCCTCTGGGGTGACTGAAGACTATTTTTGAGCGGGTTTTTTTCAGAGGCAACCCCCTCGTTTGAACAGGTGGTCTGCCATTGGTGGCAGGTGGTTCACTACACTATAGCATGCTTGACTAATTAGAAATACGTGTTAACACAGAACCAGGGTAGGGGGATTCGTGCAGACATTAAGTCCTTGAATTAGTTTATTGTTTTTTTAAAGGATGGTACATTGTGTAATCACTCTCAGTTTGTCAGCAGCTTTCGATAGAAAAGCATTTTGAGAATCATTTCCTTTCAAAGTAATGTGGTTATGGAAAAAGATATCAGTTTTTATCCCCATAAATTTGAATCTGAGAAACGTTACTGTCACGTTGCGTTTCTCATAGATTTAAAACCCGTTTGATCATCACGAATCCGCGTGAGGGGTTTCTAAAAGGTTAACATCCAAAAAGCATCCTTGCCCCAGAGTTTTAATTTTTTTCCAATAATAATTAACACACTTTTGTGTATTTTTTCAAAAGCTAAAACTAATTTCATAAAATTGTAATGATTTATTTTTGTTGTTCAGATTTTTTCATGAGATATAATTTAAAACAAAGATTTGATTTCAGAAATAAAAATGTTCTTCGTTTGACGTGTTTTCTCGTTCGGATACGCGCGAGACTTGCACAGTCTATTGCGGATTATTTGTCCCGCGTGGACATAACCGCTCCGGCTTTTCGGCAATATCTCAAAAACGCTTCCACCATTTGAAATTAAATGTTCAGAGGTTGGTTTTATTGTATGTACATGTATAGGATTTTAAAAATCGAAAGGTTCCAAAAACCAAAAGTACATGTATAGGCCTACATGTACATACGTTCCCTTTAATTCAGAACCTAAGATCCATTTTTGTTATCAATTTATAGAAATAGTTATCGACTGTTTTGAGAAGGATGGGTGAAATACATTCACAATATTGGTTGACACCACATGGGCTTGCTATGTACAGTGCAGTAAAAACATGACTTAGACTGACTTTGGTTCTGAATCGTAAACCATCATGAACATGTTTTCTCCCGACAGTATCATAGACCAACCATGGACCAACTGTTTTTAGCCTGTGCACACAAGTGCTGAGTGCCACAATTGGTGCGATGCTGACAGCGCAAGTTTTGGTACATGGGAAAATTGTGAATGACCAAAATTGCTTACTGTCTATGCGTCGCCTCAGCTGTGACACTAATGTTGACATCATCATACAGATTTGGAACGAGTTTAATGCTTGTTTTGTTTGTTTGAGGGGGGGGGGGCAAGACCATCCCATCAGTGTTCTACATAAATCAATTCATTACATACTAGTGGAGATCAATCTTGTGTCCTTAAAATATGTGTTTTGACATTTTAGAAAGGTAAAATCAGGCAAATCTGGTCATTAGTCTGACAAAAATGGCTGGAAATGGCAAAACTACATACATGTACAATGTACATGTAGCAGAAACGTTTCTACAACTGTCGGGAGGTTCGGGGTTACGAATATATTGTAGCTTATGTTCTAAGGACATGAGGGATTTGGACTCGGATAAAAGGGGACTGGGATTCAAACTCGGACAGCAGGGACTCGACTACAGCACTGATAGATATTCAATTATTATTATAATGATAAATATGCGGATGGTCACTTGGCCACACCCCTGCCTTGCCATGATCAGCAAATAAAAACACAATTCTAGACTGGTACTTACAATGTAAGATGGTCATTGGTTACATGCCAGATTGCCAAGGGTCAACCATGGAAATTAAGACTTCTCTACGCTTGTTCAGTTGATGGCCATGTAGCCACACCCCTGTGTCGATATGAGGGACTCGCAAATTAATGACAACGATACTAGTCACCATTGACAAATTGACGGTCGCCAGGGCCTAATTTCACTGTAGAACCACAAAATTCTGCGCTTACAATGTACGGCCCATAGAACTACATGAGCTAGTGTCGTAAGCGCAGAATTTAGCAGTAAGCAGAGCCATGAATTTGGACCTTGGCCACACCACGGCAAATTTCATAGAGCTGCTTATAAGCAGAAAATATTGCTTAACCATTTCCTGCTAAGCAAATGATGAGCAGGATACCAGTCACAGATGGTACATGTGAAATGGTATTTTGGCCAGTAGCCTTATTCTGTTTAGTATGAGTTTGTTGTGCTTAGCTAAGCAGCTCTATGAAATTGGGCCCAAGATGTTACCTTAGTCAGCTTGACGTAAGACCACTCTAGAATCATTTGATGAATTTTCACTCAGACCCTTGCAAGACCAATTTAATTAAGACCATTCTAGAATGCTGCTGAAGGACGGTCACTCTGAGGTGTCTGACAGTTTTGTGGCCACAATGTGTTTAAAAATGATTCTAGGGTGGTTGCCAGCTTAAGATATGTAATACCAGCCAGAATCATTTCGAGACATGTGTGATGATTTTCACTTGGTCCCACCCTTGTTAGGCATTTACCAACTTATGACTTCTAAAATGCTGTGGTCACTGTAATGCATTACCTTGTATCACCTCAACCAACTTGTATCGAGTTTCAGTTTTAAAACCATTCATGATTTTGTATTCTCAGGTTTTAAAAGATGGCTCAGGTTGTGTCACAATTCATTTGTTTATTAGTAAATAGTTTAATATATTACTGTTGATATTAATTTTGGAACGGTAGTTTTAAAAGATGAGTTAGTTTCTTTATTTCATTAGGAAATATTAATTTTTAAGCTATCAAAATATAGGTCAAGTCAATTTCTTTGCAATTTTACTGTGATGTGAATAACATACCGGATGCATGCAATCATAACCAAGTGATCAGTGATCTGGATTGGGGAGGAGTTAGAGTGGAATGTGGGGGTGGTGCACAAAGAGCGAAAGTAAAGAGCGGAGTGTCAGTATACCCATCAGCCAACACCTCCTGTTCAATCCATTTCCTGCCTTATCTAATTAGATTTTTTGTTGAAAGACACATGGCTAGGGGCGCTGCTGCCTTGCACGCAACCAATTGCACGAAACACAGGCTCGCAAACTCGCACTGGGTGAATTCCCTCGTTTGCAGCGCTATTGAGTATTACGAGGGACGGTTCACTGCGGGGGATTAAACCTAAATTGATGATAATCGGTTGCGACAACTGTTTGTACAAAGAGATCAGATTGAAGACGGTTTGCTGTACAAACAAATGATGCGGAGTTACCGTGTGACAATGTAGGCTGACCTTGTACAGCTTTTGTTCTTCTAAGAATCTGGAAGCTATAGAGTGCATGGGGCTGAAGGTGTAACGGTATTGGTAAATGGTCGGAGCATTAACTCTTTCTGTGCTTGATTTTTTTTTTTTTCGTTTTGAACCTAAAATACCCAGCTTTTTCAAAATTCTGTATTAGAAAAAAAAGTCTTTCTCACCAAACAAAATGTATCTTGCTGGTTTGCGTTGCCTAACATCCCAAAGTCAATAGTAAGCCTACTTCTTTAGTGATACTGCCCTTTTGTGATATCATATAGGCCTATGGGTCATACTTGTACATGTATTGTGTACATGTATATACAATTGTTGACACTTTTTGAGTACATAAAAAAGATTGTACATGTACGTGTATGATAATGTGCTTTCTGAATACATAAAATAGATCATAAACAAACGACCTTGACACTGGAAGAGTTTAGATACACTTGATGTAAATCTTTCCTTCAATCTTCTTCCTAAATAGAGGTTTTCTTTGACATGAAGGTCATGTTGAATGACTGCTCCATTAACCCTAGTAACTACATGTACTTGAAGTGATAGATACTTCCTTACAACTCAACATCTAAACTGTTGGGACTATAATTGTAGTGGTATGTACATTGTACATGTATGCCAGGCCTGACATTTCATTTTTGAAAGAGCAAGGCCATTTTCATTTTGCCAAGGGTGCACCTCCTCTGGAAAATCTTAGAGTCTGTGACAAAAATTTGAAGAGACACCAAGGCCAAGACCAGGGCAACATAATGCCTCTGTAGACTCTGTAATTCCAGTTCTGGTATGCCTTACATGTACATACGTGCACAGCCAAGATCACATTTTTTCCGTGTCCATTTTATGAACAACAGTTTGAAAACCACTGGTAGCCTGGTAGCAGTTATCTCAATGTTATTTATATCAATTAGCAATCGCTGTGTCAATGATGAATAAAAAGTGCTTGAGTTTGTCAAATACAAGATCTGCAAAGAGTTACTCAATATTTATATGTTGTTCATTTTGGTGTTTTTGTAACAAAAAGTGTAGCCCGTGATTGTGGCATGTGCACATACATGTACGTAAGTATCTTATGTGAACCATAATCAGTTGACTAGTTCAATCCTCAGTTCAACAGAATAAAACAAAACAGACTTTTCACCCATTCAAATTGAGCCTATGTAAAACTGTTCACTGTTGCCCGATATAATAAACAAAGTATGACATTAAAAATGTCCGCAATTTGTTTCTTCTCCAAAATCTCATGGGGGTATAAAATTAGATAAAAATGTAACCCTGTACAATATGTCAAGCTTAAAACCAGTTTATAATGTTTTAACCGGTTTCTGAGTAATAAACCAGGGGTTTTGACAGAGTGAGGATGTCCTTGCTTCGCAAAACCAATGGGGACGTTGCAAATAAAGGGGGAAGTTTAAACAATGGGAGAACAAAGAGAATTCCTCGATTTGCCTGTTCGTAAACATGAGAATGTATAGACCATGTTACCTTTGTTTACAGAGTGGTGACCTTGTACATTCTAAAGCGTTTCCTGCAGGGCAAGATACATGTACTACACAGGCTATATGGGAAAATTTACATTTTGTGTCATAATTTTCACATAAATTCAAAATTTACAAAAGCAAGAGCTGTACAGCTTTTGAGATGTCCCCCCTTTCTTCATATCAAAAGTTGAGAAAAATCAGACCGTGCAATCACCATAAAACATAAGATTTGTTGTTTTCTTCCATTGAGCTGTGTACAAACTGTGCCTGCAGGAAGTCCAGGCTCTGTGGCTCTTTTGTAAACATGTGATGTCACAGGTCACATGGTCTATTGTACGTATGTATATGAGTATATTGGGGGGGGGGGGGATTTGAACATGAGGTTTTTTTGGTTTACATTAATCAGAGTTATTAGTTTGGGTGAATCAATGTTGGTGGTTTAACTTGATTCATCCTTTAGTTAGGCCATTCAGGAAACATCAGATCTTTTAAAGTCATTCCTAATTCCCATTTTGTTTAACCTCAGCAAAGAAGCATTCCAAGAAAACCAGTGAATCCTGAAAGTCGAAGATGTGCACCACCTGTTGGACCTGACACTGTTTGTTTACATTTTTTATTTTGAGTATTATATGAACATTTACACATCAAACTTCAACTGGTGCTTAAGCTTTCCATTTGTTGAGTTTTGTCCCATTAAATGCCTCTGGCAGGATGCTAACGAGGGATTCAGTAAGTATTAGTATTACCCGGCTTTAAGAGGGGTGCTAGTCACCTCACATCAGGGTGGTTTGACAGTGGGACTATTTAAGACTTCTCTTCACCAGATCGAAAGCCCAATCTTTTTCTGTGAATCCGCGATGATGTAAACCGCACTTGGGATTATGCTGTGGGGTTACATGGCGCTGGCTGACTGTTGAATCCCTGTGGGGACGCTGCTAATTAAGTGATTATCTCTGAAACATTCACATGCTGCATTCGGCTGATCCATCACTGATAACAGGGCAGAGAGCTTGACAAGTGCTGGGTAAATAGAGATAATATCGTAGCGACCCCCCCCCCCCCCCCATTGGCATTAGCCGGCACTCCTCTCACCAGTACGTACATGTGTGCATCAGAGAGGTTGCAATTTGGAACGCATTAATTTCTGTGCTTGTGTGAGGGCGCCGGGAACACAGAGGGCATCTCCGGGGAGCAGCGTAATCAGATGAGACATTCTGGTGGGTGTGGGCAGGAAAGTTTAATGACAGAAACTACTATCAATCCGGTTTTGGGATGCCCGAAGCCCGTAAGGACTTCCCTTCCCTGTCCTTCCACAGGTATTGCTGTTTGACAGGAAAAGGACATACGTAATATGTTACTATTCCCACACCCAGAAACAATGATCCTCGGTCTTGATTAACCTTCTCGACAAACGTGAAGCCCGTACATCTAGGTTCCTGAAATATGCATGCAATTTGGAAGGGGAAAGAGAAAATTACAAGACGGATTAGTGTTGAGCAGGAAGACCATTTCATTTAATTCATAAACTAATTTCCTACTTAACTTTAAGTTCATTAGACTGACTGTAAATCTGTATTCTAGTAGTCTGTGACTCCAGTCTGAAATGACTCTCGTTCTACTAGGGCGATGAAGTCGATAAGAATCAAACTTGCTTTGTTCGGCTTTTGCAATGATTTGGATTTCGGAAACCAATTAACGGTTTGGGATTTCAGTCTATTGGGTGTAATGTGAAGAAATTAGTTCATCTTTATAATTTTAAAAGAAACCAAACGTATTGCTTCTTTTGTGATTGGATCAAAAGCTTATATAGAAAGTCTTAAGATTGTATTAAATCAAATTCACCGTGGATTGCAACCACTTCAACAGCAGACCAGATTTATTCAATCTTTCAAATTCTTTTATGGAATTCTTGTACTAATAGCTTGACTCTTTTGCAAAAAGCCTGACTTTACAGATTTAAAAGACTTGATGAATATTCTTGGCCAACTGCACAGTATCATGGAAGGGTTTAAATTGTATAACAGAGATTGCTTTTTGGAGGGAGAATCTTGTTGAATAAAAAGACTAAAAGAGTGTCCAAAATATTTGTCATAACATTAAGAGTGACCTTGTACATTCCAGGGCCTTTCTGGCAGGCACACTGCAGTGATTCCAACCCTCCCGGATCTTCTGGAAGTCTCCCAGATTTGAGTGTATACTCCCAGTCTCCCGGATCAGACGAAAACAAACCAAATACATGTAGTGTTTATCAAGATAATTCTTATAAATTCTACAAAATTTCATATTGAAATGGCGACGTTTATTTTGTTACCGAACGGTCGCCGATATCGCAATCGTTCGTTTTTTTGTCGTACTATGAACAACTACTTGAGAAGAAAGTATCTGATCAATCGAACGTCTGCCCTGTCCATCCGAGCCAGTCAATGTTACGCCCTCTACCGGTGACGATGACGTCAGGTGAATCTTGTTGCAAGAAAGAAACCTCCCGGATTGAGGCATCGGAAGGTTGGAATGTCTGACAATGGTCATATGGGAAATTTTACATTTTGTGTCATACTTGTAAATGACAAGGTTTACGTGGCCTGTACTTTTGAAAGAGATGATACAGTGGCAGTGTGCTCAAACGTGTCTCCCACTTCAAGTACCTTGGCACTACCATCACACATAATTTAGATGATGCCATGGAGATTCGCTCTCGTATCGCAATTGCCAAAGAGACTCTCAACCGATGCTCATACCTCAAATCCACCCGAATCAGCATAACTACTAAACTACACCTCATCAAGGCCCTGGTGGCCTCGCGCCTAACGTATGGCTGCTGCACATGGTTAGTTAAGACACCTGAAGCCAAACGCCTCGATGCTTTTGGTCGTGAGATATGGCGGCGCCTTTTCGGTCTCTCATGGCAAGACATGGTGACAAATGAGGATCTGGAAAGACGCATTGGAGGTCGCTGGACTTTTTCGTCTGACACAGTTTTTGCACGCAAAGCAAGCTGGTGTGGTCATGCCGTGCGAAGTGGTGGTCTTTCAGCTGCAGTGATCGCAGGTTTTCCAATGCATACAAGGAGAGGACCAGGACGCCCTCGAGCCAGTTGGGTGAACAACTTGATTCAGTGGAGTGGTCTCTTAGTTACTGATCTAAAGGACGCTGGGCTGCACAGAATAGATATTCAAAAACTTTCGACACCTACGGGCCAGACAACGGCTCTTGGCGTTGTGATGTGATGATACAGTGTAGGTGTCTGTCCCAAAATCAAAACTTGGTGTAACCAAATCCCCAAAGAAACTTTCTGACAACTCTCTAGTAATGTGTTAACACCATGTCTTGAACCCTTTCTTGGAGTATATTATGCCACTTACATATGTACTCTATCAAGATTGAGACCCAACACTCAAAACCCAAAGATTTTGGTTCTAACATTTCTTCCCTCACTTCAATAAAGGTTTGTTTGGCTTATTGACCAATTGAGCAATTTGTGGTTTAAATTTACTTAAACGCCTCCAGTGGATCCACCAGTCAAAATAGTTAATCAATTAATTTTGTTCAGCAGACCACTAGGTCTGATGACAAAAAAGACAAAGATCATGGTAATCGACAAAGAAAGAAGCGAAACAGACAGGGAGTTCATTTTGCATGGGGAAACAATCGTGGAAGTCAACGAGTTCATATATTTGGGATCCTGTATCAACAGTAAAGGCAAAAGTGAAAACGAAATACGAAGAAGACTGGCAATTGCAAAAAGACAAGCTATCAAAGTAGATACCATTTGGAAAAGCAGGGGTATATCTACAAACGTGAAGCTGCGACTACTGAGGGCATCTGTGTTCTCAATCGCTACATATGGATCAGAATCATGGACTATGACACAGAAAGACGAGAAAAGGGTGGACGCATTCGAATTGTGGTGCTATCGGAGGCTGTTGAGGATATCGTGGAAAGACAAGAAAACAAACAAATGGGTTTTGCAAAAGATGTGTAAAGAGATGGAAGTCAGAAAGGGAAATGCATTGAGGAAGATGAGATTCTTTGGACATATTGTTAGAAGAGACGGTTTGGAGAAGACGATAGTACAGGGAAGAATGGAGGGGAAGAGAAGCAGGGGCAGACCAGCAATGAGATGGACAGATGACATAAAGCGGTGGACAGGATCAGTAGAGACGCCAGTTACCACCATGGCGAATAGCAGAGATGGTTGGAGGGCGATAATGAAGGCCACAGCAGCACAATTCCGTGCCAACTGACCAAGAAGAAGAAGACCACTAGGATTAAAGTTATCCTACATGTTAATGAAGCAAACTGTTGGCACGTAATTTGTGTCTTTATTTTGTATCATTTTCTATTATTTTTTTCTATTTTAGTGTGCACATTTAGGCCTATTACATGTAGCTCACTATTTCACTGCAAATATAAATTAAATCAATATTGAAGAAAGTCTAGAGATCGTTTAACTACATGTACCAATTAGTTGTACAGTGTAATGGAACTTGTGACTTGACTGAAGAGACAGTTCTAGGTTGATCTAGATTGATTATGTTAAAGTTTCGACTCTAATCACCCACCCGAACTTGCTACATACATGTACATGTACATATACATAGGCCTGACAGTAAATAAATCCATTAGTCTGAAATCTAACAAACCAGGCTATAGATTTTATAAGTTTTTGGCTGAGAAGTACTGTAGTTTTAGTTTAAAGTTAACTTTTGAGAAATTATGTCATGGCCGAGTTGTCTAGTGTACTGGACTCAAGTTCTGATGTCCAAGTCATCACATGGAGTACATACAGTATCACGGTTATGACATTTGTGTCCTTCGGCAAGACACTTTATTTGCTTCTCTTCACCCAGGAGTAAATGGGTACCTGTGAGGGCTGAGATGGTTTCTTGTGATTGTTTTAGCTTGATGCGCTACATACAGTACATGTACATGTACTTGAAAGTGCACGCTACCTGAACATACTCCCCAGGGAGCTGAGATGGTTGGCGGAATGATATAATGGCTCAGAGACCAAGGTAGTAATGTTCATGCGCCATGAGCATCAAAATTGACTGATAACGTAGCACTTTATGTGTCTTTTATTGTTATTTTTAACTTCAGGTTATTTTTGCGGTTTTCGTCATATCTAAACATACCTCGAGTAAAGAGTCTTGTGACTTTGAGGTAATTTATTCAAAGTTGGAAATATCAGTTTTGCATGGGCGAGACCTCCTAGTAGCTTAATTTGGTTAATTGTTTCACTCCCTTCTGGGCCCCACATTGATTAAGATGAAATAGCTGTCAAGTTTGTCTCTAAACTCGGTGTGGCTCACCGGGGCGTTGGCTCTGAAAACCATCTCTTTTGGGATAGACACACTGCGGTACGTCACTGATTGGAACTCTGATCACTCTTCGTGGTCCCCCGTCGTGAAGTCTGAAGGGATGGGGTAGGGAGAGATAGGCTGGGGTTAGGGACACGGGGAACCGGGGAAATCTGCCTGAGCAGTGACTTTGGCAAGTATGTGGAACTTAAAGTCTTCCATTCATGTCAAAGACTTGCCTTGGAGAAGGTGTTGTACTCTGTTTTGCTAGCTGTCTGTGTTATTCCGTAACGATATATGTTGTCTAGAAGTAAACAAAGCTTTGAAATTGGTTGCTTAAAAATCTATATTTTTTTTGGACCCATGAAATTTTTATCAAAACAAACAAATTAAAACTAATTTGATATAACTGTTTTATATATTTTAGAAAGCAGGTGAGAACAATCTTTGTGTTAAAAATGTTAAACAATCGAGTTCTTCTCCAGTTGGCAGTTAAGTTGAAAGGTCATGCATTACATGTACATAGTTTTTAAGACATACTGTACAGTACGTAGTTTTTAAGACATGTAATACTTAGTGTTTTAAGACATGCACTATGTAGTTTTGAAAAGCACCGCATAGTTTTGACATGAACTACATGTACATACATGTATATAGTTTTGACATATTTTTATGCACATAAATGTTTGAAATGCACTGCGAGTAGTTTTGACATGCATTACGTACGTAGTTTTTAAGACATACATGTACACATTGTTTTTAAGACATGGAGTACTTAGTATTTTAGACGTGCACTATGTAGCTTTGCGTGCACTGTGTACATGTAGTTTTGACAAGCATTACGTAGTTTTGACACGTGTAGTTTTGGCTTGCCTTATGTTGTTTTTAAGACATGCACACTTGGTTTTTAAGAAATGGAATACTTAGTATTTTAGACATGCACGTCATATTTTTGACATGCACTACGTGGTTTCGACATGCATTATGTAGTTTTGACATGCATTATGTAGTTTTGACATGCATTATGTAGTTTTGACATGCATTATGTAGTTTTGACTATACATACATAGTTTTTAAGACATACATTGTACAGTGTGATCCCTGACCCTCAAAAGAATCAAATAGTGTGACCCCTGACCTTTGTACCTGTAGTGGCTGCTTGATTCTCAGAGGAATAATGTAGTGTGTTCTACAAATAGTGTGACTGTTCACCCTCCTTATTGTTTGATTTTTTGACTTCTAAGAAATGAGATGAACTGACTAAGGAACCCCATCGTAGGGTTAAGAAAGTTACGATCTATTATTCCTTTGTTTTATCTGTCATCTGCCTATTAATTACGGTTAAGACTATAGATGTCTGAATTGAGTAACAATGCCCAGATGCAGTGTCCAGGAACAAGGATATCCGACACATGGCTATAATGAGTCGTTGTTTAACAACGACAGGTACTAAGCAGGACAATTTAATTGGTTCGTCATTCACTTTCTGGAAAACAGACTACGACGCTTCCCAATTAATGAACTGCCCGAGGTTAACAAAGTGTAATCAGAAACAACAAAAACAGCCCTCCAAGTTTGAGTTGCACAGTTCTGCGTACCATAGGCATTGTGCACTTGTAAACTAAAATTGTTCCAAAGCAACTTAGTGTCAAACCTGGTTCTTACTTCTGTGTTTGCAGCTAATGTTCTGCAAGAGTTGATCACATTTCAACTTGAGCAAATCATTCATTGCGAATTTGTGACGTCAAATTAACTTTGCTTTTGCAGGAAGTATGAACCGGGCAGTTACTACCTGTGGTCATCACGCCTCAAGCATTACTGAAATATGTTCAACTCCTTTGGAGTATGCAGCACCGGCAGCCAAATGGGAGCAAAGGTCGCTCATCATTCATATTAACATTCTACTCATTTACATTTGTAATTCTGGGTGATGAGAAGTAAATAGTTAAAGGGAACGTATTTTTTTTGTTTTTGGAAAGTCCTGTTTGATGTTTTAATCCTATCTAAATGTACTAACCTGTGAAAATTTCATTTCAAAAGGTGGTAGCGTTTTTGAAATATAGCTGACAAACCGGAGCAGTTTCGTCATTGTATGTCCACGCAGGAAGAATAATCCATAATTGGAATACACAATCTGAGAAACGTATGACAGTACGTTTCTCAGATTCAAATTTTGGGGCATAAAAACTTATATCTTTTTATATAACCACATTACTTCGAAGTGAACTGTTTCTCAAAATGCTTTATACTATCGAAAGCTGAGCACTTCTAACCAAGTAAATTTTCATTGCCATTAATTTTTAAGAATGATCACCAAATGTATTCCTTCCCTTACATGCTGTAAAGTTTAGGTGTCTTGCCCAAGGACACACAAAGTGTCTTGACCAGGAGTTGAACCCACACTCCGATGACAAATGGCAAATGTTATAATTCAACAGCTCAATCAAAACAAAACAAACCAAACAGAAGATGGCATCTGTAACTGAAATGACATATTTTTTAAAAGGGGGGTTACATAATTTGCTTCCCTGGTTGTATCGTAATTTTGGGTGTGATCCCTGGCTACACGGCAGTTAACAGTTGTATGGCTTCTGACTGGCACCCCCCGAACAAAGATATTGACAAAATAGGGAGACTGCCAACATACATGTAGGGCTGGATAACTCAGTTGGTAGAGCGCCGGCATGTTGCGGTCGTTGGTTCAAATCCCGCTCTAGAATACATTATTTTTTTTTTCAACCCCAGAGCAAGTTTTTTATGTTCGTATGATGAATTTTGTTTGGTTTCTTATCCTCCAAGAGATGATGAAAACCAAATGTGAGAATTTCAGACTGAGAGAGTGACACATTTGTCAAACACCGACTTACATCGACCTCTTCAACTTCTTAAGCTTCTCATATTTTTATGCTGTCACTTTTAATATCCTTTCCCATACGTCAACAATTTAAAGTAAAAAGTTGTCTGCAAAATACTTTCATCTAGCAATAATTGGACTGAAAAAGGGAAGAAAAAAAGAGGGGAAAAGTATGTGACTACATGTAGCTACCTCAGTGCAATGAACTCTGAAGGTCAACACATTTATGTAGGCATCCTGGTGTTGGTCAAGATTAGTTTCATACATGTAATGCTTTATAAAGCAAAATACCAGTTGATCGTCCTGATTTTTCCAAAAAGAGGAGGATGAGGGCCTTTTTATATGTTATTTATTATTTTTTTTCCAAGATGGCCGCCAAGTATTTCAATTCAAACAGGCCACCAATTCTTCAGTTTGAAATCACCGCTAACTTTCTTTATATCCATTTGTTGCATGAGGTAAGTTTACATCAAAAATTAAAATATATATGTCAAGGGTGGATTAAAAATACAAATTTTTAATTTTTTTATATTTTTTTATAGGAAAAATCGAAAATAAAAATAAAATAAAAAAGGATGCGACCTCAAAAAAGGATGCGGGCGGGGACGATCAACTGGTATTTTTTTTACTTGGCCTTAGCTACATGTACATGTACACAGCGAACATTGTTAATTGTCAAAGACAGGAATCCGAAATGTTTGAGATATCCAACGTTTTACATTAGGCATGATATTCTTCATAAAGTCTAATTTCTTATTTTTTGCCCTAAGAAAAATCAGCAAAACTGTGATTAAATAACCTGAATAGTCTATTAAACCGTACACCATTTTGAGCAAGTAGGTCAGCCCCTGTGCTAAAAAAATGTTTCCTAGGACTAAATATCATGCCTGATACATGAAATACCAAACCTCTGAAACAAGAAATGGTCATCAGAGTCGCAAGATATTACTTAGTGAAGAAGCCTTCACTGTTTTCACTTCAAATGTCAGATTTCAGTCTTGCGAGATCAAAATTAATTGTTTAACTGTTTTCTCAAAAACTACAGCAGACACCACACTTTGTAGCCTTGTTTGTATTGGGGACCTGTTTGGTTCAACATACATTGCTTAAGCTTGTTAAAAAAAAAACACCCCAAAACAAAACAGGCACCCAATATTCAAATACATAAAATATGTTGTCGGTCTGTGTTCTGTTGTTGATGACACTTTCATATTCCCATATCTTATTCTTTATCCTACTTCTGACCGGAGCCTTGCGTGTGGATCGGGTTATCAGCCCCACCTGATTATTTGGGTTTTTCCAAGTTAGAGTTTTCCTCCTCTGCACAGCTGCCGATTTCACGAAATGCTAGGATTAATCCTACATGTATCTCGAGTTAGGAGGAGTAACTCGTCCTAACTTAAGACTAGTCCTATCTCTTAGCATTGCCTAGGACTAGTCCTAAGTTAGGAAGAGTTTGTTGAAATCGACGGCAGGGCCCAATTTTACATGTATGACTCTGCTTACCGTCAAAGAATCAGCACTTACGCAAGCAGGGAATTCCGCGCTTACGTCAAGTGTATTTCACAGGTTAGCATGGAATTTTTGCTTGTGCGCTTGCGTAGTCCACGTTACTAGCCATTCTACGCTTATACACAGCTGGCGCAGAAATTTGGCGCATGCTCGGTAAGCGGAGAATGGTGATCGCAAGCGCAGAATTTGGGCCCAGGTATCGTCAGCATTACAGTGCAAGGCACTTTTGAAGATTCCTTTGGTTCATTGATAGAAAGAAGAATAGAAAATTAATAGGCCTAATAATTAAAAAAACTAGAGGATCGGCACAATTCATTCTTCCGAAACCCAATGACGGACACGTCATACCTTTTAACATACAAATATAAAGGAAGTAAACAATTTCTGTTTTCAGAAACAAATTTAGAGTATGTTTTTTGCTGTATGCCGTTCATGTTGACAGATGAGATTGAGCAATGACAATAGTGTACATACAGACAATATACCGGTAACCAACACAGAATTCCTGCCCGGCGCCATGTTAGCAAAGCCAAGCTAATCTCTCTTTATTAACAACTTAATGTCCTAAAGTGAATCAGTTTCCAGGGAAATTCCAGCTAAAGAAACAGCTGAGAGCCATTGTATTGTTCGTCAGTATGAGTTGAAGATTACCGCGATGCTGAAAATAAGGGAAATACTCGGAATTACGGGCTTAGCTGGAGATTGAAGTCATCAACTACATTAGCTGCTGAAGATACAGAAACAGGTGTGGAACATGTAGTTGAGAATGTCTCCCAATCTGGATCTGTAGAAAAGTCCTTGCCCTGCCATTTTTTATTTTATTACTTTCATTCAAGTCAATAGACCTTTGCACTTGACTTTATTTGAGTAGGGCATGTTTGGCTAGAGGTCAAAACATAGGGTTCAATTAAGCCTCTAACCATCGGGCTAGCTCGGTGGTCTAGAGGTAAGACATCTGCTGTAGAAATGTAAAGGTTGTGGGTTTGAATCCCACTCAAGTGATTTGCTTGTTGTTTTTTTACCACAGAACTCGGGAAAGTACTGCATATATAGAGTGCTTACTACACAAGGGAAAAAACCAAAATAGATTCTGGTCTTGTAACAAATTGTCTGGTCCAGTAAAATTTTGAGATACAGGCCCTGTGGGTTGTTTTTTCACAAATTCCAGCCCTATGTAGAGAGATGGTACACAAATGTGAACATACACAATGTTGAGCAAAGAACAACAACGTGCGATATGTTACGATTGTAAAAGACTTAGCTGTTGCAAACTGGTTACCAACCAAAAGCAGTCCATCGAATTTGAAATCACAGGCTTGTGGGAAAAAAAGCACACCTGGATTTTTCCATAGGTGTGTGATTTTGCCGAGCGCCAAATTTGTGGTAGATCGAGGCTGGGACTGAGACCAAGTAAACTTAGCCTTGTCAAGTGCTCATAGAAAGGGGTTGTTTATTGTTAATTTGTTTTGGTAATGCTTGATTTTAATTTTACGATGGTGCAACTGCATGCCTCAAATCGGAAGGACTGCAAAAGGACCTGAGATAGGCCATTTATGCAAACAGTTGTAATGACCTAATGTTTCAAACATTGAAACACTTTATCAATACAGTGATATTTCTTGTGGTGATTCGTACAGCTTTTTACTTTAAGCTGCTCACATCACACATTTATTGAACAACCCGATGCATCAAAGCCTTACTCTTCACCTGGTTGTGGTTAATAATTACAAGTCAACCCACCGGCTGTGTTTATGATGTCATTTATCTGATGGGACAGTAAGTTTTATAGGTCCTGTCATTCTCGTTTGTTGTTTAATGGATGTAAAACAACCTTGTAGAATAACTAACAGTACACTTATTGTTAACGGTTAAAAGAATAGATTTGCCTGGTGTTTCTGGCATGGTTGACCGCAGATCGGGCTGTATCACCTTGCTAAACCCTTACAATTCTATCGCACCATTACTTGCAGTCGGACTTATGTGAGATTGCATTGTCTGGTTATGACGTTATGCCACACCTTCAAAGAAACAAGGACAAGGACAGGCCATGTACATGTAGCGTTCATATAGGGTCCTTTCACTGTCCGCTCTTTGTTGTATTTGTGGTTTCTTGCTTTGTGCGTATCAAGGTTCTTCAAGTTCCTGATACTCACACTACATGTACATCATGTACACTGTACATGTGATGATGAATTTGAGATTCATGCATATAGACCTATTGCACAACGCGGAACGCACGTTCGAACATGATGCTCGTCCTTCCAAATTTGGGAGTCAAACTGTACAAGAATCATAGAGTTGACTCCCAAAATGGAAGGGCGCGCCTCATGTTCGAACGTGCGTTCCGCGTTGTGCAATGGGTCTGTAGTGACCACTCTTTGGACTAAGTCACCACCTCTTGTCCACAGTGGCTTTATTTAAATCTATACCTGGATATTCCAGGGTACCTAAGCAGGCAGGTAGCCTATTGTTATTTCATGCATGATTAGGCAGGACACTGAGGATAGAATGATAAAAGCTGGGTGTGCACACACTCTCTCTCTCATTCCTCTCTACAAGACTACCAGAGTGGACACAAGTGTTTTTAGTTTAGTCCTGCCAGCACGTTTCATGAGGTCTTTTCCTTAGCTTAGGTATTACTTTAGTTTAGAGTAGGTGTATATTTATTCATCATAAGTTAGCTTAGATATAGTACTAGTAGTAGTTATAATAATTTGAGCAAGTGTGTCCACCAAGGTGTTGGTTGTAGTACACAGCCACCCAAAAGGGCAGACACACTTCTTCACCATCCGTCGACTCCGACTCAGCAGCACATTTATAATAATGGAGGCAGAACAAGATAGGGTAAGTTGGTAATTCACAAGAACCCTACAGGTCTATACCTGTCAGAGAGCCAAACGTTCAATGCAGCTCAAAGGGGACCTACATGTAGAGGGTCTCACAAAACAGGCTCAAACAACTCGCTTCACCTCCTGCTAAAAGGAAAGCTAAAAAGGGGGCTGTATTGTCAAAATGCGATCCAGCTGCTGAAGCATCAGCGCCAATCATACACAGCTCTGAATACCTGTCGTAAAATACTGAGCTCTTTGAGACGCCCCTCCGGCGTGGTAAAGTGGTATAAGAACTGCCTGTTGTTTATTATTATTGTTATTATGGTTCTACATATAAAGTTGTTTCACATGGTCTCTTGGGGGTATAGGACGTTTTCTCATGATGGTCCGCTACTTTGGAACAATCTGCCTCTTAATATTCGTAACATGACATCTATTCATAAGTTCAAAGAGGCTCTCGAAAACCCACTTTTTCACAGCCGCTTTTCACTAGATTCACGTGTTTCCTTCCTTGCGCCATGAGCATCACTTGTGATGGATACCGGCGCATTATAAGTGCTCTTATTATTATTATTATTATTATTATTATTATTATTATGGTCACCTTTATTTAATTGGCCAGTTCTATACTGGGTCAAAGGTCAGAAGTTTATACACCAAGTTGGTCATGGAAACTGCAACATGTGGACACCTTTAAGTGAATTACAAATGATGTAGAAGTAATTTTACTACTTAAGGATATCCTTTAATTGAAAACATAAAACCACTAAGTAGAGATATTTTGGACTTTGGATTTTCTTGGCAAACATACAATGTATGCTGTCCCCTGTGTTGAACTAATTTAGTTTTCCCTTGTGAGAAGATCCAAGTATGGTCTAGGGCCCTTTTTTGTTGATTGCCTTAACGTGAAATTACCTCCTGTTTTATATGAAGCAGGTGTCTTGAGAATTGAGACTAACCATCGGCGGCCGCAGTGGAGAACGCTCCTTGGATAATGGTCAATTACGTTATGACATAAAAGAGCCAGATTGCTTAATAATTCAAATAGGAAAACCGTAGCTTGAGTCAGTTATAAACCCCACTTGGACCATTTATAACTGGGTGGAGTTTTCAATAACGGCAAAAGGAATAATACACTAATCTCATCCAGAGGAAGTGACACACATAAGTGAGCCGGACGAGGAGGGAGGAGAGATACATGTACATGTATACATTCCATGTGGAAATGCCCGTGGATTGGTACAGAATTCACGGTGGTGCACACTGGCGATCGGAGGGATACGTTGCGTGTCAGTTGCCCGGCTAGTGCTAGACCATAACTGCATGGTTGCCGCCACCCATTCATTGACTCACACCCGAGTCTCTTTGGTGTAGTGCCACGAGGCATGTCAGTTGTCATGTGGCAAGGCACTGGGCTACCTCAAACACCCTCCCCCCCCCTCTCTCCTCAGTCTCTTCAGAACCTCCGTTTCCTATTTAGAGCTGAGGCAATGGATTAGTCCGACAGTTTCTCTTGAGAGTGTTGTGCTGCCAACGTGCTCAGTCAGCTGCTTCTGTGTTTATAGGATCCGTGTGTATTGTTGTGTGGACACCCTCAGCTGTGTTGATATGTCGTCTTGATTACTGGCGATTTAACGTTAATAAACATTGGCTTCTGGATTTATAACACCTTGTGAGCAAGTAAGTGTTTAGTTCGGCGAGACAGACGCGATAATGTTTTCTCGTGTCAGTACCCCGCTCGCTCATTGTTATGCAGTTTTAAAGTCTAGTTGCATGACCATCGGCGCTTAATTTTAAGATGTATCAGGATTACATGTACGTGGTTTATGGGAAACTTTTCAATCATCACTTTTAGATTGAAAGTTTATAGCTTCATGTATTTGAAGACATTTTGTTGGAAGAGATTTACTCCAGTATGGAGAAATCCTGGCTGACCTTGCACTGTTTGATCAATGCAGGTATGGTGGCATCTCCTAACATACCCAAGCGATGCTTATCTCTTTTATATTACTACTTAAGATCTGAATTGTTTGTGGCAGCTGGCTTGGCGGTGTATCCGCAGTTTGGGAAGCTTTGGACTTGGTTCAAGGTCTCACTGTTGATTTTAAACATCCCTACTGCCAAGTTACTCTAAACAAAACTTGTACGCCTAAAGTGTTTCCATATTTGTGTCCTGTTTCCATATTTTGAAATTAAAAACTGCATTTTTTTTTTATTGAGTGAGAAAGAACAGCAGCCATCCGTTTTTGTTTTTAATAGGTTTCTTTTGCAAATGTTTTGAATCTGCTTTGAGCATTTTGAAAAGGAGTAACCACTCTTGATTGTTGATTTATTGTTATTATTTTTTTATAAATGTGATGAGGGCACTGTTCTTAATTTCCAGATGTATTTTTACTTTGTGAAAACCAAAACTGTCTCGATATTTATTTGTGTGCATTTTTATGTATGCTAATGGTAGGCCTTAGCAATCGTTGATTGGTGGTTGAAAGAGTTATCAGTTTAGTTGCCTGAAAAGGATGGGTCCAGGATTCACCCAATGTGCTATGTGTATGGTCTGGTGGTGGACTGGAAAACTGTACTCTTAGCACCACAAATTCAAAGTAACTTAGATATCATGGTGGGGTAGGTACTTACTAGAACTGTATGAACATGTGCTAGTAAATGCTTTGCTGGATGGCCCTAAGATGCACATTTGTAACCTACAAGTGGGTAGTACATCCTGTACATGTACTTCAGCATAGCAGACCTCCTGCACTGCTATAGTAATGTGTCGTCAGTGAGCAAGTTCTACATGTACTTGTTATAATGTATTAAAATAAAATTGTAAACTTGCATGTGAAAAGTTTTCATCTTTGAGAAAATTGTGATCTACCTGTAGTATTCTCAATTTAAATATGTTGACAAAATAACTTTTACTTTGTTTAAAAACCTGTATGAAATTGTTTTTCATGAGAGACCTACTGGAACGAAAACAGCAACAAGTGATCTTTGCTGAAATTCATTTAAAATGTTTTCAATCTGTTAGGAAATTGAGTTCACATGAGGTTAAACAGATTTTAATTGTATAAAAAATAATCATTTTCATCAACACCCTGAACTCTGGTGCTTTTCAGAAAGATTTGCGAAGGCCCTGTTATGTCATCACTCATGCTACATGTACGTCATGTGTGGGAGCTCCATTTTTTATAGCCGCTTTGTTGCAGCATGGAGGTATTTACAAAGCAAACTCCCACACATGACGTCAAAGCATTGTCTTTTGAACACACGCCGTCAACGGCAGAAGTGTTTCTAGTTTTTCAAAACCTTGAGGTTGGGGCGTAATTTTTGATTTATAATTACGAAAAAATTCATAAGCGTAAAAATATCAAAATTACATTTAAATGATAAACACATTATAAACAGGTTTAAATTGCATTCCAGTTAAAAAGAAATCGCTCAAGTACTTTTTGAAAGCTTGGATGGCATGATTTGATGAAATTAAACAGGCTGCCAATGTTTATTTCAATATGAGGATCAGAATGATTGTACATTCATGAACAGTGCTGATGCATCTAAAAACAAGAATGGGAAGTTTCAGACTTTTATCTGAAATTAGACTTGTTTATGTCTGCCTGGTGAAAAGCTCTGATACTTTCTCCAGATATGCAGAAATTTGATGCTCTTTGATTGTTTGTTCGCTTTTATTTGACAATCTCCTCAGTAGTCTTACAAAAACATAAACAAAATACATAGAAGAATCAATTTAAGACATTGTTGAGGATAACATTCAAGCTAAAAAAAGGCTTATATCCATTGTGGTCTGCGCTAAGGATAATGCTCCAAGAAGTTCTCTGAAATCTATAACTTCAAAGGTGGGAAATGCCATCATTTGAACATACAGCTCCTAAAATTTTGATCATAGTTTCAGAAATCTTTTTTCAGCAATGACTCTTTTCTCTGTAAAAATGAAACTGAATAAAATTTGCATAATTTAACTTGACAACATGTATAGTCTAAAAGTTGCTTTGGAAACTGGTCTTGGTAGTGTTTTATTATGTCAGTACTTTTCCTGGTGTTCTTCTTTTGTTTGTTAATTGATTTTAATTTTGTGTTTTTTTATTTCTAGAAAGAGACTGTCAGGAAGTATCAAAATAAAAGTTGTGGCAATTTTGTTACTGGTTTCAACGTTCTATCGAAGGTAAGAAGATTTTCGCAGTCTAATAATTGCATTTTATTTTTGTTGAACTCAATTTCATCCATTGGCAAAAATTCCATGAAAAAAATTGGAGATATAAACCTCATATTTAAAGTATTGGTAAGTTTTAAGAAACTGTTTAATAACCACCAGTGGAACATACTGTCCACCATTTTGTGGAGTCAAACATTTTGTCCTACAAAAGGACGGACCATGCCCTGTCATAAAATTAAACAATAACCACACATTATCAGGGGATATTATGTGAATCATTATATTTTACTTTTAAAATATCTTCAAATAACGCACCCTGAGACAAAGAGAAGTTAATAAAAGTTCTGAAAAGTTTTAAAATTTGTTTTCCTTCTCCTTCAAGGAAAGTAAAGAGAAGCGCACGAATCGAGCCAAGAGATTTGGAATTAAGACTCCGCTCAAACCCAGCAAATCTGAGAACCTCTCCGCGGTTGTTTTACCACTAGGATCTACCATCGGTAAGGACTAAAACCTAAGACTGTCACCCTGAATTTACCAAAATGTAAACAGGATTCTTCAAATGAAATGTATGTTTCCTGCTTGACAAGAAAAAAGTGTGATTTATCTCGCGATCTTTGCATCTAAATCAATAACAAGGACATCAAAAAGTTTGAGTAACCTCCTTGTTTGGCCTGCCGATAATTCCCTGCTAACGTATCCTAGCATGCTGATGTATGGTGAAGGGGGTAACGTCCCCTTATGAAGACAGGTGACTGTATGTTGGTGCCCATGACAGCTCGAGATCTTTATTGCGCCCACCTGTTTGCTTCATATTTCATAATCATTTAAGTGTTCCTTCCTTTACCCATTGCCTGCCCCAGAGTGTACATACCTGTCTGGAATATGAGCGACCCGTATTCCCGGTAGGTTGAGATAATGTTACAATACCACAATAATCATGTTGTGGTTATGGAAGTTGTTATGGAGGGCGGAGAACGTGAAAAAGTACTTCTTGCGCAAATGAACAGGTGTGAACAGGTGTTCCCCCTGTTTTTCTGTGAAAAAAGTTGTGAAACACTGTCTTTGATAAAGGAGAGAAAAAACCCACACAGTTAAAGTTCTTTTCTGGTGTAAAAAAGTTCTTAAGTACTTAAACAATTCATACACTAATTGAGCGTTGTGTTCTACTTGTACTTGAATGTAAATGGTACATGAAGTACAACGTTTTTAGCAAGTACTTTTCTAACCATTTGAATGCATTCATGAAAAACATAATGTTGAGGAAATCTTTATTTATGAGGAGTGCTTTTTTTAAATCATATATTTTACTTGCTTGCGAAAGGTTCCACTTGCTTGGACTGATGTTAACAGTAATATTTCTCAAGGAAACTTAAATCATCCATTTTGATTGGTCGATCCATAGCAACAAGAGTGTGACACAAACCTATATGAAACGTCCCATATCAAACCCTGTTCTCTAACAGGCTATTTCAAGCTACACATCATATTTTGCTTGAAGATAAATTTGTTTTAACACGGGCACTCTTGGATTATAAAGAAATATAGCGAGTCTGCAAAACATATCCAGCCTTGTTGGATATGGGATGCAGAAAGGCTATGTTTTTCAGTATGCCACTTGCGCTTATGTGATAACTAATAGACCCTTGCATAACGCGAAACGCAACAGGAACGCTGAGGTCACGCCCACATTTTTACCCGCAAAGAACAGCTAATTGTCCAATGATTTGCCTCCTTTGGCCTCAGTGAGGTCACTTTTTGGCCTCAGTGAGGTCACTTTTTGGCCTCAGTGAGGTCACTTTTTGGCCTCAGTGAGGGCACTTTTGAGCGTGGGACGTCATATGCAAGGGTCTATAGTTCTTTGTGTGTCAAAGACATGCTACCCCTAGTATGTCTTTAAAATTTTACATTTTAGTAATTGTTTCTTGTTTTTGTTCTTTTAGGTGGGCAGAGAGTTCGGCCTGAAGCTATTTTCATATCAGGTGTTCAAAAAATGAGTACGCAAGATGTCTTCAATTATTTTCAGGAGTACGATCCTTCCTCCATTGAATGGATCAACGATTCTTCCTGTAAGTTTCCTCCACGCTCCATCTACTCTGAGTGATAATTAAGCGAGTCCCAAGTTGTCAAACTTTTTTTTTTTTTTTCTCAAGCGCTCAAACTAGATAATTTGAAATGATGGATGCGTCTATTGCCAGTTACACGTTGGATACATTGGCTGGCCAGAAAAAAAATATTGCTTAGCAGAGACAGGGTTACCAACCAAAATGTATGTTATGTATGCTGTATGTAACTGGTTCACTGCTAAGGTTTGCTTAGCAAATTCATGTGATATTTCTAGCTTATAGCGAGTGTTAAATTTGATCGACACGAAGGTTCAGATCTCAGAAAAATTGTAATATAAAGAATGCTCAACAATTCTAAGCTAATTTTGCGGGAAAACAAATAAGCAATCTTATAGCATGGTATTTTGGCTGATGAGCCGTTTCTGTTAAGAAAACCATGGTAGAAAACCATTAATAAGAATGCATGTTTTATGATGTTTTGGCTAATGACTTGTTTCAGCTGATAGCAAATTTGTTTGACTTCACCAAAATTGTCCTCATGATACCAATACACAGTTCTCTAGACACACGCAACAAAACTTGTCTCCGTTTTTGTTGGATTTGAGTTTGAGTGGCTCGTTCCAGATTCCAGAAACAGTTTGCGTTTTCCTGAAAATTGACAACATTGTCGGCTAGAGTTAGTTTGCAGGATGTTTTCTATCATAACTGTCTTACAACCAATTATACCTTTAACGCCAATTGATATTTTTGGTAATCACCGTTGGCGTGCACACCCGTCGGCGGTCACGTATACATTCGAGCCACGCAGCTCGGGCGAAGCTTGGTGAGGCTTCCCTCGCTATCATGAGTACCACTATCAAACCAGTGTGAAGTGATTGTCAGCCGTGGGCATAACTTTTGCCTTTTTGTTTCAGGGGCGGGGCCGGGTTTGATAAAAACAACTGGCATGACTGGTGGTAACAAATAATTCAATTGTTATAGGAAGTCAATTATCTAACTAAGAATACAGAAAAAAACAATCAAGAATCTAAATTCAGCGGTGACACAATGAAATTAGAGTATAAAATGCTTGTACTTTTTGGATCTGTACGAGATTTCTCTACATTATTTCCGCCACTTACATTTATAATGTGTCCATGTTTTAAACTGTGTACAATGATACAATGCATACTTATCAAAACCTAGCACAAACAACATGTCCAAAAAGTTTACATATGCAAGGTCCCCATTCTAATTAAATCAAGAGTCTTGACGATGATTAGCTGTAATTAAAAAAGACATTTACCCAGTCAGTTTCCCTTGTGGTTTATTATTTGATAAAAAGACATCAACGACCATCATCACTAATGACTGTATTTCTCGTAATGAAGATATCACAGCGGTTGTAAGTCATACATGTACGTCCATGGTTAGTATCAGCCTGTCCTCTGCGGATGATCCCGAGTTATTATCATTGCTGGAAACTCGATTGACTCGAGCGGGTCACGTCCTAAATGGATTACCCCCCTGCCGCCTGGATAAAGGAGGGTGTCTGCACCACTGTCGTAGCTCGCTCAGCTTCCATCACGCCAAGATGACCCACATACTTGTGGCAGATTTTGCGTTGCCTTGATTGCATCAAGTGTTGATTGATTGGTTTTGACGTCGAGTTGGGAGGTCCCGTAAGTCCGGGGACTGCCCTGTTAATTGGAAACAGAACACCCCCCAAAAAAGATGTCTGAAATTTATTCGACGATGGCATTTCCAAGGATGTTTCAGTACAATGGTACTTTGAAATTGACTTTATTTACTACCCTCCAGTAGTTGGGGTATTAAAACTAGCTGAAGGTTGGGGGAATGTTGTGAACTTGTCATGTTTGTTAATTTAATGAGCATCAACGGGGTCGTTAAGTATTGGAAAGTAATTAATAGTTCCCTCATCCTCTGTTTTAGAGTGTGCATTGTTGTCCCAACCATGAATCATAGTAACAAGCATTCAGTCATCACCAAGTCACACAATTCTATTCGCAAGTTGTTATACAAAAACAAGTAAAAAAAACCCCGCTAAATCCACTATTTTACATACAGTTGAAGTCGGTGACTTGTTGGAGTACAATGAGAAGTGCTGATTGAAACATGAAGTACGTGTTCATTAATGACAGTGGCTTGTCAGTTTCACGAACAGTGGCTTGAGTGTGCTGATAAGAACTGACTCACACAATCACAACTTCATTATTTTGGCCATTTTCAAAACCACTGCTCTGGAGAGAGTTACGAACACAGTTCTCTAAAAGAACTCTTCGACTTTTATTTTCATAAGTGATTCGTTCAAAAACAAGCAGTGGATGTTTTACTTTGTACGTAATGTATGTTTTGCAGGTTTACACTTTGTATGTGTTGGTCAAATGATAAGAAGTAGGTTTGCGGTAAAAACATTTGTTTTTTTAGTGTGTTTCTGAAAAGAACCTGTGGTGTCCATGTGTTGCTGCCTTACTGCATTTAGTTGAGTTGAGTTTGTAAAAAAATTTCCATGATATTATTTACTTATCATATTTTGTGTTTAATTTCGAAGGCAATGTTGTGTGGTTGGATCCCCATTCTGCTGCCAGAGCGTTATACAACATGAGTCAGCCTCAGAGTCTACCAGCACAGATACCACAGCCACCGCCACCACAACCCTCTCCCCCACTGGTACGGGAACAGCAGGAACCAGAGCCCATGGAACAAGAGGAAGGTACGAAAGTAAAATTTGAATTTTCGCATGACAAGGTTTGCAGTATCACCAAAGAAATCAGCGCTCAACTAAATTAAACTTAAGCAGAAATTGGTGCTTAGCACTTTGTTTTGCTGGAAATAAAGAAGCGGGGAACTGGTCCAAAACAGCATACCTTACATGGTGTTTTGGCTGGTAACCTGTCTTTGCTAAGCACGATTATGTGCCGGTAAGCAGCCTTTATGAAATCGGGCCTTTGTTCTCTAATGAGTTTTTATAGTCTAGATAATAGCTCAGTGAAGCAGGGATGGGAAATTTTAGACTTTTTTTCTGAATTCAAACTTTTTGTTTCTGCCTGGTGAAGAAAGTATAGCTGTTATTTTCTTCAAATTTATGAAGAAATCTTGTTCTTCGATCTACTTGCCTGGTGCAAGGATTCTGTTCTCAGAAGCTCCTTGAAATACTCCAGAGGTTGCCAAAAAGCGGAAATGCCTTAATACATGTACACCTCTTAAAATTTGGGCGAAAGTTTTAGACTTTTTTGTAAGCAATAACTCTCAGTTTTGGGAAGTATAATGTGCGTTAAACAAATAATTTAAAAGTTGGAAATGTTTGCAGGTGCAATGTACATCAATGCTTAAAACATGAATCTTCAATGGTACGATACAGTGTGGGGAGAATACCTCTGTGTAGGGAGAATACCTCTCAAATACTTGGCTTGGGTGCATTAGCCGTGGAATGAGGTGCATGCTGGTCTAGTTAGAGACAAACTTGGTTGATACAATGTACATGTAGACCAGCATGCACCTCATTTCATGGCTAATGCATACACACTGAGAATGTGCAAAACCTGTAAAACCAGTAGCTTTTAAATAGACTACTTCTCAAATACTCGGTTGGGGGGGGGGGGAGGTAACCGTGGAATGAGGTGCATGCTGGTCTAGTTAGAGACAAACTTGGTTGATACAATGTAGACCAGCATGCACCTCATTTCATGGCTAATGCATACACACTGAGAATGTGCAAAACCTGTAAAACCAGTAGCTTTTAAATAGACTACTTCTCAAATACTTGGTTGGGGGGGAGGGGGGGTAACCAGGGAATGAGGTGCATGCTGGTCTAGTTAGAGACAAATTTGGTTGATAACTAGACCAGCATGTACCTCATTCCACGGCGTACATACATGTATACGCAATGAGTATTTGCAAAACAGTCTATACTGTGAGTGTGATTTCTTGGGATTTTTTCTGCTTTCAGGATTTTCTCAAAACGTCCTTGAACCTTCAAAGTTTCTTGGAAGAATATAAAGCAGTCACTGAAGAGAGAAAGAAATTGTCCACATTGTGTCCAAACCTGTAGCTTATTGTATTTCTGGTGATGCACAGGAGTCTGTAAACCTCCTGAGTTGTAACATCTGGGTGGTTCTGGGTCTAGATTAAGAGGGAACCCAGGCCCACAAGCCATTTATCAGGATTGTTCACGTTCATCAAATGTCATCTCTCAACCCCCTCTGCTAATAGTTCAATTATGGCTTAAACTGTGCTCTGTTTGGACATTTTGCAAGAGGAATGACTTCATCGGGTCGTGCGTCGTCTTGGTATTGCTTTTAATGCAAAGCAGACGATTCCCAGCAAGTGGTCGTTGTTGATAACCGATGATGGCTTATTCACAGAGCATGGATTTCTCTCTTGTTGTATTCCTACCCAGTGTTGGTGTCTCACTCCATTAGTAATCAATCATGCCTCGGCACCAAAAAAAATCAAATCCAAAACCTGAGTGATGAAATCACTTGAACAGTTTACAATGGTTTAGATAAGAATTATGCCTGTTGCCTTGATATACATGTAGATGGTCCTTCTGTAATGGACATATCTGGTTGCTTTGGCTCTACATATGACCATAGAGTAAGGATGACAAACGTACAAGCAAAATTGTGATGAAGTAAACAGGGCCCAATATCATGGCTCTGCTTATTGTAAGCAAGAAGCGGCGCTTATGGAAGCAGGGAACTCCGCGCTTACGTCCAGCGTATTTCACTGGTTAGCAGATGTGTTTTGCTTCTGCGCATGCGTATGTTAATAGGCATTCTACGCTTACACAGCTAGCGCAAAAATTTAGTAAGCGGAGAATGCACAGTAAGCGGCGAATGGTGAATGTAAGCAGAATTCGGCGGTAAGCAGAGCCATGAAATTGGGCCCCATGTACATATCGGAATGGATATAAACACACAATGTACATGTACATGTATAGACCATGTAGGCCTAACATTTTTTTTACATAAAGTGGTCGATTGGCATGACGCTTCAACTCTAGCAGAGTCTTTCTCAAAATGCCTCGGAGAAAGACGCTGCTACATGAAAGGTCATTAGTCATGAGACCATACTGTAGTTCACTGAACGACTTCCCTTGTATAGCATACATGTAGCAAAGTGCCACACAAATTGTATTTGATCAGCTAACTAAATACAATTCATTTGCTACTCAGTATGTACATATGTAGCCTGCACAAAACAAGTTCTGTCAGAATACTTTGCGGTGCAAAATTTCTGGACGCAAATCACTCCCTGACACTGTTTGCATACCACACAGGTCATTCCGGTTGGTATGGTTGGTACAGTTTGTCATAGTTTGTCATGCAATCTATGGCATGGAGTTCAGACACTTTGTGTATGAAATGCAGAGATGTTCAGAAAACTCTGATTTATGTTTTCCTCCATTCAATAGAAGAAGACGACGATGACATTCTGGACTTGGTCAGCGATCGTGAGACAGGAGAGCAAGAGAGACATCGACGAAGCACCAGCCGGTCTCCGAACCCTTCCTCAGCTCCTCCCAGTCCTCCATCTTCATTACGGCAATCTCAAGGAAGAGTTATTGATGATAACAGTACAATGGATGACGACATGGATATGGGCCCTGTCCATCTGAGTAGAGAGGAGGCGAGTAGGACTGCCGTACCATCCTCATCTGCACAGAGTGATTTGGTTATAAGATACGCAACTACAGGTACATGTACAGACTTTCCCTTCACCCTTTTTTCTAAGGGAACGTTTACGTTTTTTAATGACTTCTCAAATTAATGGCAATAAAAACTTACTTGGTAAGAAATACATCTTTTGATAGAGTAATAAAGCATTTTGAGAAACATTTCGCTTGGAAGTGATGTGGTTATGAACCAAAAAGTTTTTATCACCGGAAATTTGAATCTGAGAAACTTTTCTGACAGAAACATTTCTCAGATTGTGTGTATTCCAGCGACGTTTTATTCTTCCTGCGTAGACAAAACCACTGCAGATGATTATTGGTATCTGAAACATGCTACCACCTTTTGAAATGAAATTTTCACACGATAGTTTTATGGCATACAGTATGCCTAGTCTACAATAGGATTAATATAATCAAACGATTTCAAAATTTACACGGGACCGCTGGCCCTGAGCTGAGGCGAGTGATCTCAACTTTGGGCCAGTAAACTCACAATTCCCATGGTCTTGTGTTTTTGTTCAAATGTTGACTTTAATTTTTTATAAATCTGTTTCAGAATTCTTACCCATAGTTAAAAATGAAATGAACCTTCTCTTAATAGTGCTTGTTCACATTAAAAAGTGTGCAGGTAAATTTTCCTGATTTTAATTCTGGTCTTTAAAAAAAGAAATATTCTGGTTCCGTTAACATTTTGAATTGCAAGCCCTGCAGTCATGTGGATATCCCCCCCCCCCCCCCCCATGGCTAGTAAACTGTTATTTTTACTTGCCTGCGTCTTATTTTCAAAAATCTGCAGGCTCATCCTTGACTTCCAGAATTTTTTTTACATTCTATTACAGCACATGCCTGGCCCTTTCTCACAAATATATCCTTCTCTGTGCTTTCGGAATAACCACCAAGATATTTGAAGTCAGGAAGTTTCAGTAGCCTAGATTGTTAAAACATTTTTTATGTACTATTGTAGCGATCGCACCCAGTTTGTTTAAATCATTTAAAGAGGTAAATGAAGTGCACATTTGTAGTAATCTACTGGGCAAGTTAAAGTGTTTTTTGTTACAAGCCAACAATAGACATTGTGCCTCAGGCTTGTGTTAAATGCTATAGACGATGTGACCTGTGACCTGTGACATCACATGTTTACAAAAGAGCCACAGAGCCTGGACTTCCTGCAGGCACATTTGTACACAGATCAATGGAAGAAAACAACAAATCTTATGTTTTATGGAGATTGCACTGTCTGATTTTTCTCAACTTTTGATATGAAGAAAGGGGGGACATCTTAAAAGCTGTACAGCTGTTGCTTTTGTAAATTTTGAATTTATGTGAAAATTATGACACAAAATGTAAATTTTCCCATATAGCCTGCGTAGTATCTTGCCCGGCAGGAAATGCTTTAGAAGTTTAGAGAAATGAGTAAAACAGGTGGTTTTTAGATCACAAGTCCACAATCTGATGTTTTGCAGCCAGTAAAAAACAGTGATGTTTTTTTTTCACTATGTTCTTATGACTCTGTTGACCGATTTCATTTAACCCTTGTTATTCATGTAGAAGTTGGGTCACACAAACTCCGGATACCGGTCTTTGACAAGTACCAATGTTGGCCACATGTTGCTAGTGGGGCAGATATGGGAAATATTTAGGGGAACTGTGCCTTTGATGATACAGGCATGGAGGTTTATATTTATTCAGAGTATGTCGTGAGAAAGATGTTTGCCCATCAGTTGTAGGAAAACATTGAATATTTTAAATTTCAAAGTTTAAACTATTTGTTTTATATTTTTTCAAAGGACAAATTGGCATTGGCCCTACATGTATGTAACAGATATGTATACACGTACATGTACATGTATATCTTTCTCATGGCATACGCTGACTGTGTGCCACATCCTATGCTTGTATCATCAAAGACACAATCCCATCACCCACCTGCCAAATACAACACGCGCTATAATGGTGAACATTTATTTTGCAAATCTGACATTTCAACTTTTGCATTGTATCCCTGTGTCTGATTGGCAGTGCTCATTTTTGTTTCATGAATTGTACATGTGATTGGTATACACCTGGACCATGCAGTATTCAAACTTGGTCTGTAGATGAGTAAGACATGTTGTCTAAATAAGTGACTGATTACTCTTTCAGATGACAAGAAGGTATTCGACCCTCACCATCGCAGTCAGTACTACATCAAGTACGGAAACCCAAACTTTGGAGGAATGAAGGGCCTCATCAGCGGATCAATGTAAGTTATTTATGATTAACCCTCCTACTGTTCGCAACATTTTCAAGTTGAGTTGACCAACCATTTGAAACCATTCAACTGCCAAAGTTGTGTATGGTGGCACAACTGTGCACAGAACTAACTGTGTACTGTGTGCATTCCCTTGTGGTATCATATTGCAAGGCTGGCATAGCTTATCTATCATTCAAAACCACAGTGAATGGTATTGAATGGTCAGACAGCAAGAGGGTTAATGTATTGGGCTGTCAGGTGCACTGGACTCAAGCTCTGGTGTTTCTAATTAGCAGTGTGTCCTGGTCTTGTCACTTGTGCTCTTTTAAAGCAATGTTTCTTTGTCCTCCGGATGGGACGTGGGTCCCTTGTGTTGTGTAATGCATGCAAAAGGTTACACTTATCGCCCCAGTGTTTCTGGCAGTGGCTGCTGAATGCGCCACAGCACCTTGTAAACCATTAGAAGGTGCCACATGAATGGGTTCTCATAATTCAAAACATACATTAGCTCTGCTTATCCTGTTGAAAAACAAATAATGAGCACTTTGATATGACCCTAGGGTGTTATAAAGCGCTGCATAATAACCTGTTACATGTACATGTATTATAATGGTTATAAATGTTTGACATTTTTTTTAAAACAAATCTTAAACACCTACTTTTAAAAGTAATTAAAGCTATTTTGTTGGCTAAGAGCTTAAAAATGTGTTACAAATTATACAACTTTTTGATTCATTCTGCCAATGTGCAAGGCTTCGAAAATTTGATTTTTATTCTAAATATCTACATGTATGAGTTAAAAATTCTGATGAAATATTTTTTTAGTGATGTTTGTTTTTATTTAAGGGGCATTTTAACTCATGTTCAGTTAAAAGGTAGTTAACCCTCCCACTCTTGGTAACATTTTTGAGTGAGGAGTTGACCAATATCTACATGTATGAGTTAAAAATTCTGATGAAATATTTTTTTAGTGATGTTTGTTTTTATTTAAGGGGCATTTTAACTCATGTTCAGTTAAAAGGTAGTTAACCCTCCCACTCTTGGTAACATTTTTGAGTGAGGAGTTGACCAACCGTTTCAAACCACTCAACTGGGCAGTTTGTGTATGGTGGTACAATTGTGTGATGAACTAACTGTGAACTGTGTAGGTGCATTCGCCACATGATATCATAATGCAGGTTGGCGTAGTTATCTATCAATCAAATCACAGTGGACGATATCGAATGGTCAGACAGTAGGAGGGTTAACATTTTCTCTGTTGTGTGAAATAGTTGGCAATGTTTCAGGGTTGTCTGATACTGTTCACACAATGAATCTTAAATTGGGTCATCAAGAGAAAACTGACCACCCTGAAAAATTTTGGAGTAAATCTTTGTATCATATTTCAGTCATAGCTGCACTGTTTTGTAGTTTGAGTTAGAACTGTTTCAAAATCAAGGGTTTGCAGCAACACAGTTTAACAACATGATGTCACTTTAAACCTTAGTATCTTAATTGTTTTCCAATCCTTCTTAATGTCGAACTGGTTGAAGATTCTTGTCTTCACAGCTGTGCCTCGCATTTGGAATCGTGACACTTTATCCAAAGTGAGTTTAAAAATGTCAACCATCGGCAGAGCAAGAGGGACACCTTCTCCTAACATAAAAACAAAACTGCTCTTTCTTGTAATTGGCATTCTATTCTACATAGCGTGTTGCATAATTCTCCTTCACCACAATTAAATACTTCCAGATGTAATTAGCGTCGGAGGAAAGCTTTCAATCACTCCGCTAACGAGTTAAAAACCCTCAAAGGTCACAGATATCACGAGTCCATCCGAAATGGCTGGCACACCTTAACGGTTTGGAGATGATTGAATAGATACCTGTTTTCCGGCAGGTGATTCACGGCCCTGCCTACCTGTTGGTTTACTTGATTTATGGGAGTGTTATGAACTTAAAATTTCAAATTCTCTTTCTGTATTTCTGTGGATGTTTTTCACCAGCGATTATATTTTCGGGGAATTCGGATGGACACATTTTTAAAATTAGATTTGTTTTTACAGGTTAAAATTTGGCATGAAATGTATGCTGGTTCAGTTGTAAAGCAATCAGATTCATCTTTGTAGTGTAGATTGGGTGTGATGGACCACCAACTGCTCCTGTCCTGTGCAATTTTGTTGACAGTCCTCCCATTTCCTTTGCTGGTGTCCACCTGGACATTAATTATCCATACATCCATCCAGCAGTCTATTTTAAAAGCAAATGTTTATCTTCAAATTGCCCGCAGGATTTCCCCATGGACAAGTCAGCCTATTGGTCGGTACGGTGAATTAGTGCGGATACATGCGAACTGTTGGCTGATACATATGAATTGTCAGCCGATACATGCGAATTATCGGCCGATTTATGCAAATTGTCGGCCCTAATGTTAACTGCAGCTGCTATAGAAAATACAAAAAATATATTTACCGGTATTATTATTATTTTTTATTTAAATTCACAAAAACCATCAAGATGAAACCATTTAGAATGCCCAAGATTGCGCAGTAGGGCTTTTAAAACCAACAATAAAGACCAACTAAAGTATTTTCTGAGGACTTTGTTTCAATTCAGCGTGCTTCGAAAACTTCTGAGTTTGCGGCAAAACTTCAAAAATTTGCATCCAGAATGTCCCACAGTTTCGAAAAATCCTGGGGAGAACCCTTGCCCAGTTAGTTTAGTTGCTTCGTATTGAAAAGCATTTCTCTAAATGTTGTAAGAAAATTCCAAAACTCGCTTCTTTACAAGTTGTAGGTTTTCTGAAAAGTTAAATTTGTTTTTGAAAATACATGTTTGGAAGGAGGATAAAAACTGTGACTATTCTTTGTATAAAAGTAGTGATAACTGATAACTTTGAAGAGAAAGCTTGAAAGTTAATGAAAACAAATAGTTCTGTCTATATGCTGTAAATTGCACGGTATTGATGAGGCTAGGCGAATAACTTTGAACTTTATTTGAAAAATATAATCAATCTAACTTTTCAGGTGAGGGAATTGCGGTAGCACCATGTGAAAATCTCTTTTTTGAGTAGTGTTGGTTCTGAAAAGAACTGGTGGTTGACAACTCAACTTTTCCATCAGTATGCTCTGATCGTCTTCAGGAAAAAAGTTGAACTTTTGAAAATCATGTTTCTGATATTGACATTCACTTGTTCAATTTACATTTTACAGGAAGAAGAAAATTAGGGAGGGTAAAATTGTTCCTGGTCAGCGCAAGCGCCGTTTTGGCGACGAGGATGGTTCGGACGACGAGGAAAGGCAAGAGTACGCACGGAAACGGCGTAACCACGGACAATGGAATGGGGAGTCAGATAGACATCGCCGGATGGAGGAGAGGGATTCGGATGCGGACAGCGTCGAGATGGACTTGCAGTTGTTGACGAAACCCGCAGAGCCGCGGAGAATGATGAGGATGTACGCCGACGATGTGGACAGCCAGAGTCAAAGCAGGTAAAACGACATCAATATTTATCAGTAATCGATATGTGGCATGAATCAGTGACACTCGATTACCGTGCAGCTTGCATGCTTTTGAAAGGAAAAGTGCTTCATTTGACAAAAATCTAGAAAGCAGAGTTCTGTTTATCAGGAAAATATTACTTAACAAATTTTATTTGTGTGCCCATCTGTCCTTCACTTGAGTTGTTCGCGTGCGTAATTTGTTGTTGTCTCGTGTCGTTTATCATGCACTAAAAGTTGGCCACAGACCAATGACATTTTTGCTTATTTGTAAACAACCTTTTAACTTGTGCTTTTTAAAAAAACTATTAAAAAACTATTGAAAAACATTGAAAGAAAACACATCACTGGCCCTTGTTGTAAATTTGACCCCAGAAAACAATACCATGTATGTAGTGTCCGATTATACTGTCCAGTTGCTGTTCTATCCTACAGTTGTAATGTTGTTTGGAAAAAAGTACTCTGGTGAGTCAATGCACTCAATACACACCTTTGCTCATTTCAATTTATTTTGTAATTTATGGACGATTACATTGTGAGTCAATTCCCAAATCGAGGGAATCGTCTCGATTCAAGATGTCGGTGGTACTCTTATGTAGATACCAAGCACTTGATGATGAGACAGTGCCTGACACAGTGACGTACATTTACTTGTATACCGGACTCGAATGATTAAACTTGGCCAGTCTATATCGGTGGAATGACATCATATTCTATTAATACACCCTGATGTCAGTTGAGAATGATGTAATTGGATGGTCTGCTCTGGTCAATTCTACAGTCAAGTTGCATTATGGTCTAATTCTTCATGGAATGAAAGCCATCTGTCCAGGCCGAGGTTTTTTTTTTTTTTTTTTTTTTTTTTCCCCAAACCTCAGCTCCGGCCCCTGGAAGGTATGTCTTTTTGGCTAAAAACGAGATTTACAGCTTAGGACGGAGCTTTAATTGTGGAGATTTCTGGCAGGAGATTGCACCTCCCGTGACTGACATAGCCAGACTTTGAGACTTAACTGTGGCATGGTTTTGTAATTTGGTGAAGGTTGCTTTGCAAATATTTTATTAAGGATCTCAAGCAGCGGCTAAATTGCAGCCTACTCGTAATTATTGTTTCTTTATTGCTTGTTGTTGTTTATCGTTGTGTAACAAACAAGTGCACAGCATTGGTAAGATTGAAAATATAATACAGATGTTCGCAACTGACATTGTATAAAGATGGTCGTGGTGGAACACTTCCCTTGAAAAATTTTTCTTCAAATGCTTTAGTTTTTGAGAAATGAGTTGGAACACCTGTACACAGTTTCAATCTTTTGATCTTGCGAGTACAAAACCAGATGTTTGAAAACAGTGATAATATATAATGGTGTTTTTTCCCCACTATTTTGTCTTGATTCTGATGAGCAATAGACCAATCCATTAAGCCCCGCCTCCTTACGAGTTGACCAATCACAGCCGCGAAACCTGATCACCATTAGAGCAAAGATCACCAAACGGCTCAAATGGTGATCAGATTTCGCGGCTGTGATTGGTCAATGAGAAATGGGCGGGGCTTAATGGATCGGTGTATTGAGCTTAAACTTTCTCAGGTTTGTCATTACATTTATATTCTGAGTCACATAAATTGTGGCGATACTGGTCTGTGACAATAACCAATGTTGTCCATGAGTTTTAAGATATAACATAGTTTCATAATTTGAACTTTTCTTTGTACAACTTTTTCTTATTGAATCCTTAAAGAATTGTTGGGATCACATTCAGATGATCAAGTGGAGCCATCTTGTCGTGATTTCTTATTCAAAGGCAAAGTGTATTATTTTTTTTTTTTTACCATTCAATTGTTTTAATCCTACATGAATGAAGATATATATACAACAAAACAAACCTCTGAAAATTTCATTTCAAAAGGTGGTAGCGTTTTTGAGATATCGCCAAAAATCTGATGTGATTATGTCCGGGCAGGAAGAATAATCCGTAATTGGAATACACAATCTGTGAAACGTTTCATGCAGAAATGTAAGTTTATATGGCCTGTGTGGAAAGGGCATGATGGGGCACGGACATGACGGAACAAGTCTTTTGTTTTTATGGTCATTAAAAGTAAGTTTTTTGAGGAGAAGAAAAAACCAATAATTGAAGGAAAGGAAGAAAGTTTTCTTGTTTTATTAGGGTTTTGTTTCCAATGAGGATTACTGAATGTTTTGACCGCAGTGTCATGCGACACTCTGTACCTACGCGCATGGTGTTACCGCAATCCAAACTGAAATGAGTCACTTCTCACTATATTTTTAGAAAAATCTTATTTTCTTAAACCAGAAATTGAATTATTCCAAATCAACATGACTTCGTAGAGTTTTTGGTTTTGTTTTTATATTCCTTGGTGATTTTGATTGAGGTTATCTGGATTGCGTTAGATTATGCAACAGGAATATGGTACTGTTTACATATTACCTGTCAATCAGCGAGTGGCATGGGGAAACTTTTTGGAGGATATTGAATAATTTTTGAAAGGATTGTCAAGTGTAAATTACTTAAGAAAACTGACATGTGTCACATTAAATCACAATTATTGATTGCAGTCAGTTTGTGCCCTTCCTCACCATTCCTCACATTCTGGAGGTTGAGAAGGGAACAGAAAATGTACAGTGTAGTTTAAATAGTCTTGTTCTGCGTTACACGTACCCCAAGCTCCCTGTAGTGATTAACTAGGATCCTTCCTCACTCTTAACCAAATCAAACACCTTATAAATGGTAACTCAACACCTAAACTGTTGAACTCTGATTATGGCGGTAACTTGGATTCCAGGTGTAGTTCACTGGTGCAGTCACCAGCCCAACAGGACAAGACAAAACGTGCAGTTGGACTTGGAAGGGATGGGATATAGGCCTCATTTAAAATCAACTTTGGAAGCATTTTGGGATAAGCTGGACATGCTGGATGGTAGTGGGGTTCGTTCACAAAACATCAGCTTTTCCCAAACGCCTTCAAGCTTTAGACAAAAAAAATTGCTATCAAATAGGTAACCATTTATTGGATTCGTGTGCGCTGTTGACTGGCAAATGACAAATTAACCTTCATCTCAGTTTTAAAAAAAGAACTTTAGTTTGAATATGATTGGTGGCGCCTTTAGGAAATGTGTAATTAAGACCGGAAATGATATGTTTGGTACACAGGTACGTATCAAGGCCATTGATCGAGGACAGTGCTTTGAACACGCACTTTTCTCATTATCAATGAAAAAAAAAAATAATGTATTTTAAAGGGAATGCTCACCATCGGTTTTGAGGAATGCTCAATCCAATCGTCGACTTGTACATGTACATGTAGGTCAGAATCAGAGTTAGTGCTAGAGGTCAGTGACTTTGGGCTCAAGTCACTCTGACTTCCCATCTCGTTGTGACTTGGAACTTGACTTGGACTTGACTGAAGTGATCTTCCTTGAGACCTGTTGACAGTATGGCTATCTGAAGTGTAGTCTTCAGAAGTGAATACTTTGTGATTATTGACATATCATTAATTTTTATGAAACTACATGTAAAATGCAGCTCTGTTACTTTTTAAAATTATTATTATTATTAGTGGCGTGTCATGTCTAGTACTCCGGACCCAGGTGGCAATGTGCCCATTGGGTCAACAGCCCAAATCAGTTAAATGTAGCCCTCACCTTGAAGTGGCTGTCCGGCCTTGTGATTTTAGGCGATATCTCATAATTTTTGTAAAATATCTTTTAATCAGCAGGGAACCAGTCTCAAACAATATGCATTGCATAGTATTTTGGCTGGTAACCTGTTTCTGCTAAGCAAGATCTTGTTGTGCTAAGCAATTTGTTTGTGCTTATAACAGCTTGATAAAATAACTTAGAAAGACTCGCAAAAATGGCTTCTAAAAAGAGTGAACATGGTCGGGACCCCAGTGTGCTTGTAGTTACATGAGATGGCATGCCTTGCTAATCAATTTGGCTAATGTCTCAAGGAAATAACAATCATCAATAATTTCATGTTCCATCGTACATTAGTCCTTCTTGACCTGGGGTCGATTTCACAAAGCACTAAGATTCATCTCAAGATGAGTTATCAGAATAACCATAGTGATTTGCATTGTGACATCACTCTTTGCTAAGCAACTGCGATGGATTTGCAGTTACGATCAATCTTAACTCTTTGTGAAATCGAGCCCAGTACATGTATGTACAAGTATGTCTTGAGGGCTCATTAGTTGGATGTACATGTACATGTAAAGAAGGAACCAATCCAAAGTTGTGTGTTACATGTAGGAGGAGCGTACGTGTAGGGTTAAGTTTGGGAGCTGTGCAAACTTGGGAGTCAATCATCAATTTTATTTTTACCCCTTTTGGTCAGTTCATCAACCGAGGGGAAACTGTGGTCTCCCCTTGTCCTCCATCTTGATCTAACTGATAATAATTAGGGGTCATGTTTCATCTACACTGCTTGAATTGCTTCCATGTTACCTCGGGTTGGCTTCCTTACCCTCAGGGTGCCCGGACATGGACAGACAACGACGGTGTAGATTGACGGGCTGCCGACTGACAGACAGACGGTCCATGCTTAGACAAAACTCACATTAGTCATAGGTTCTACCTTTGACTAGACTTGTGGACTTGTCGTACGGTCGGTCGTACCAGAAGTTTTTTCCTGACTTTTTGTATTATGTGTTCTCCGTTAACAGTGGTCCGCTGGCCAAATGCCAGTTAAAACACCTGAGGACCAGTCAAAATTTTCTTCAAGTGGGTTGTTCAGTATTGAAAAGCATCCCTATTTCATTTTTGAAAGATTGTCTAATGAAATAGCCGACGAACTAGTAAAATAACAAGCTAACTGGTCCTGCTGGCCAGTCACTAAAAAAATTATGGGCAAACCCTAGTTTTACTAAGAAGAGAAGTCATAAGGAGTCAATAAAACGGTTTCTCCTGATTTATGATTGTTTCCTTGTTTGTGTAAGTCATTGATTAGAGGTAATCTGAACCGGACAAATGCAAGAAAACAAAATGGCTTCCAGCCTATAAAACTGGACAAAGTTGGGTCTGTTATGTCAATAGTGGATGGTGCCCTTTCACACCGTGAGGAAACCAAACCCTTATGTTTCTGCCCTGTGTGCACGCATCGTGTTTTGCAAAAATTTGATTTAGGGGTGAAATTACCGGTCAGATCGCCTTTAAAGGGAATGTATACATGTACCTTTGGTTTTTGGAACCGTTTGATTATTATCCGTCATGTCCGTAGATATATACAATAAAAATATCCTGTGAAAATTTCATTTCAAAAGGTGGTAGTGTTTTTGAGATATCATCGAAAATCCGGAGTGGTCACAGTATTATGTCCACGCAGGAAGACTAATCCATAATTGGAATACACAATCTGAAAAGCGTATCTGACAGTAACGTTTCTCAGATTCAATTTTGGGGGGGATAAAAACTTATATCTTTATTCATAACCACATTACTTCGAAGTGAAATGATTCTCAAAATGTTTTATACTCTCGAAAGCTGCTGTACTTCTAACCAAATCAGTTTTTATTGCCACTAATTTTAAGAGTGATTACCAAACGTAAATCTTCCCTTTAAATTGGGTGACTTCTGGCGTCAATCCTTCGCCGAGGTTATGCAGTACAAGATGTGCGCGCACACTGCTGGGCAGATTACAATAGAGGGTGTTTAGATGTAAACAAAGGGCCCATGGTCCATTGATCACTTTCTCTTTGATGATGACATCTTAAATCCAAAAGTGAAAGTTTGATGGAGTGAAATATACATGACATACATACATGTAGATTGGTTAGAGTCGGCTACATTAAAGGGTGTGCATTACATGTACATTGGTAAGATTGAAAATGAATTCATACTTTGACCATTTACACATGGTTGGTGGAAAACTTCCCTTAAAATGTTTTTGCATGAAATGCTACCTGTATGTAGGTTTTTGAGAATTGAGTAGAGCAACTAGTTTTGAGTTTGCGAGTCCGAAACCAGATGTTTAAAAACAGTGTTAAAACAGTATGGGTGTTTCACTATTTTATCCAGACTCTGGTAACATATTGAGCTTAATTTCAACTGGTTTGTTATTACATGTACATGGGTTTACATGTTTAGACAGATACTGGTCTTTGACATTTACCAAATGTTGTTTAATTTGTTGTACCACGGTAAATAATTAGGAATTTTATTGGTCGAGTACCAATCATGTGATGTTGTACAGAGACCCAAGTACATATATACATGTAGCTCAGGGGAACACGGGTGTACAATCACAGCAAGCAATGATTATATACCGCAAGCTTTTAAACGTCCTATTTACCTTCAAATTTATCCGTCCAAATTTATCCCTCACTGATAAGAAAAAGACTTAAAGTGTTCTACATACGTACATGAAGCTTGAGGTTTGCATGCTCCAATTAGGAATACATGTGATCAAAGTTTTGGATGAATGTCAACTGATCTCAATGTGGTGTGCAGGTCATCGATCAACGGTTGAGTGGAGTACATGTAGGGAAACAGGTTTCAATGATGTCAATGAAGACATCAAGACATCGTGTGGAATGAAGTACATCTGTTGTGAGATTTTGCTCGAGTGATGATTCAATCGAAGACAACAAAAAACGACAATCAATGGGTACAGACAATAAGTGCAGACAGACTTTTTAATTTCTGGTGATTTTCTTGGTCTTTGATTTCTGTCCTTATCCTCTCGGAGAAAATGTCTACTTTTGAGTGATGAGAATTACATCAGAATTGAGAGTTTGTCCATTATTACAAAATGCTCCCAATTGTTTTTCTTTTATTTCTGAAGTATGGTAATTTGCCTAATGTATTTTGGTGTTGTAGTGAGGAAAAAAACTATCCTTTTCCAGTGGACATTTTTACAAAATAGGTCCGGTACTCATTGTAGAGCCAGCACAACTTGTTAGAGGTATTACTATGGCATTTACCACTACCCTCCATCCAGATGGTATCATGTGTTAAGAGGAATTTGAAGAATTAAAATACAGTTGTCAAAAACTTGCTTTTAGTAATTCAAGTCAATGCCCAAATTGATTTAGAACAAGGGCTTGTCATAAATTCATTATGGGACTGTTTAAAGAAAGCGTGACCTCAAATGTAATCAATTAAATATGCAACTTTAAGCTCGGTACATAGGCGATTTCCTTTCTATAAGTTAGTAATTGAGCCAAAACTTGTACCGTTCCCTGATCGTAAACTGACCAATTAACGCTTCAAATAGCTTATATGGATAGTGGCACCGGCTTTTAATCGTGTTCCTCAAAATTCCCGGGTTAAAAGGAAGCGTTACCCCTACTAACCAAAGTGTCAAATATCAAACACCTGAATCAACCGTCATGACCGCAGCTCTTAACACGATGACGATCGTAGCTCCAGCCGTTCTCTAACCAAACATCTGTTACTCCCTATTTCTGATGAGGCCCTATTTCTGCGGCGCTTTTTGCATCGAGGTCTCACTAAATGCCATCATGAGAGACCCGATGTGATGTGACTTAATGACTCTTACTGTCGGATGACTAAATCGGGTACAGTTTCCCAAGGAAAGCCAGGTGGTGAGCTGACTCGAAAATGCTCTCCGTTTTGGTGACATTGTGATCCCCCTCTCCACATTCCAAGGGCAGGGTAGAGATTAGAACATTGCACTTTTTAAACTACTTGTGTTTGTTACAAGGCTGTGCTTAACACCTCTCTCTTTTAAAGTATGCCAAAAATAGTGTATGGCCTGACGTTTCGACCCTAGCAAGAGTCTTTCTCGAAGGCTAAAAAGGTTGATTGTTTTTGTAAAAGTTAAACATGGAGATTTAACTGTTAGTAAGACACAAGATGTAGCTGTTTGTGAGACATCCGTGGGATTGCATGCGTGACGTTGCTTTGACCCCTTTTCATCATCTGTGCTACCTGTTTCTTATCTATGTTTGTACAATCTTAACCCTCTATCATCTTGGGGCTTGAAGAGGAAGCTACGTCTTGAGATTCCAACACCCATGCCTAGAGGCTTCCCATTTACAGACCTCCCCCTATACCGTCTCCCTCTTTACGAAACAGAATAAGGGGATATCTAATATTGTTTTTCACCGTTCAGCGTTTTTATCAAGGATTGCAATATTGGGTCCCAGCGCGCTAGGGAGGGGTACTGTTAAGGGTTCGCTGGTTTTGGGGTACGGGGTCAACGGAATTTGGCAACGGAGGGAACGCACTGGGAAGAGAGCTGAGGGAGATTGCTTGGTAATTAGTACCTTCCTTGAGAGCGGGGGGAAATGGGTATGTGCTGTCACGCAAGTTATACACATTAGAATGTGTTAAGAGGCCGTCTTAGGCTTCAAACAAAAAAGACACTGCATGTTTTTTAGTCTTCATTAATTTTGTTTTGTCGTGTTTTTCTTTAAAGTTTTGTTTCCCCGAGGAATCTCCTTCAAAGTCAGTCTGTGTTGATATGTCAAATTAAAGGGCTGTTAAGATATGTGTACACCTCCAGCATTTCTGAATTTCAGAAGTGTTTAAAACAAATTTGTTAGCGAATTTTCTTAATTGTTGTGCTGAATTGTGCTTGCTTTCCCAAATTTTCAGAAAGTCTACCCATGTACATGTTACATGTTACATGTATATGTATGTTTTGGCAAAAAGAAAAGAAGCTTTCTTCAGTTCTTGTTTATAATGGGTAAAACATTTACTGTTGTTTAAGCTGGTCCTTGCTTTATGGTTTAAGTGAGACATAAAATAGAAATTATTTTAACAAAGAAAGGTAGACAGTTACACATGTAGTTGAACAAACAAAGTTTGTTTTAACTGTTTGAAGCTTTGTAAAGGAAAGTTTTATTGTTGCTTCGGGTCTCAAGAACAAAAGAAAAAATAGTTATATTTTAGTGGTACACACAATCGGAAGGGGCAGGGATTATTGGCCCCAAAGGTGTGTAACACCTGTTTGTCCTTCATGTATAAGCCAGAAGAGAGGGCTTTAAAGAGGGCTCAAGTCATTAAGGTTGAATGTACTTTTTATAGTGTGTAAGACAACTTTTAGAAGGATTGTCTTTCGTGCCAAGAGGAACCGTATTGGAATCAGGGAAAGGTCAGAGCCAAATTAGCGCTGGAGCCACTATGGGAAGTGGAAATTTCCTGCTCAGTGTCCCTGATGAGTCTACGACTTGATGCTATAGATGGAGCGTGAAATTCAACTTGTAGAAGGTGTTTGTTATGGTGACGTGTAGTTCATGTCGGTGGAAATTAGTTTAATGCAGTAATTTTCGTGTCGTTTAGGCGGTCTTCGAGTCGCTACCCAAGGGACTGAGGGTAGATTGTTTTTCAGTTTACTTGTAGATTATTGGAGGTTCAAGTCCAGAGGTTTGAGAAGGGAATATTTTTAGAACTTAAGACAGATTGTTTAGGACATGTCCACATGGCACAAGGGGTGTGTTACAAAAAAAGGTCAGCTTATTTATATACGCACTTGTAGAATAATTTGTTTTTCTTCCGAACTAAAAGACAATTCTCATCATATAATGCTGCCCTCATTCTTGTTTTGCTGCACGTTGATTCTCAACTTAGAATGTGGAATTTTTTATTTGTTTAAAAAAAATTTTAAGGGTTATGAGCATGTTCGACAAAGCAAATTTCTATTTTTATGAACAATATTAAACATTGAATTGAATTGAATTGAATTATTGTGATACAACACATTATTCTTATCCAAAGTCATAATGTGTGTTTATTGTAAAACCTTGAAGAAAAAAAAGTTGAAGAAATCTTTTAATTGCTAGAAAACACAAGTTGTGTTTGAACAATTGTGGTGTTAGGAATTAGGACTTGTTGGCTGCTGTTTTGTTCACAAGGCAGGTTCAAGCATTGTTCAAGTAACAACAAGGAACAGTTTGTTGGTGTCAAATTGCATTTCATTGCCTTGAATTCCTCTAAAATGCCAAATTGTGGGTTTTGCGATGAAGTAACAGTTTTTTGAGACTTTTGGATTATCGATGACTTCTCGCGTGTTACTTATTTCTGGTAGCGTGGATATTGACACTGCTCTTCTGGGCTTGAGCTCATCATTTCCCCCCCGCCTGTTTCCTGCGATTACCTTTCCTTGGTTACAGAGCCAGACAGCGCTTGATGATTTATAGAACAGACATCTCGCATGCTGTACAGGGAGTGGGAATAAAATTAGTCTGACTTGTCAGATTTCGGTTGCACTTTTGAGCGATGGAAATACTTCCTTAAGTTTGTGTTTCCTTTGAAGGAATTTTAGTGCTTTGTGGGGGAGTAAAATCAGTACATTTTCTTGGAATTCTTCTGATGTCACGAAAAGAATGAATGGAAATGTCGTAGAAAAATTTAATATTTGAGATTTTTTTATGAGGTGTTTCTGTTGTGTAAGGATTATTTTGACGTAAGGATGCTTTGACAAATTGCTTGAAGGCAGTTTCTTATTTTAAAAGGCATGTAAGGTAGAGTCATAGATTGGTTTTGTCAACTTAAAGGCACTGCCCCCGATTTCACGAAGCACTGCGACGCGTCGTAAACGCAAGATACGACCGGTTACACGTCTTAAGTTGCGATGCGTATAAAAACGATTTCATCAAAGTTACGATGCGTCGGATACGTCGCAAGTTCCTTGACTACGAGGAAGAACACGTCGTAAGTTACGACTACCCAAAGGGTCGTCTTAAGAAAGCGATGTTTCATTTGAAAACGCGCAAATGCTTGCAAAATGGCTGTAATGTAATAATTTGCACTAGGAATACTTGTAGTATGTAGTTTCTAAAAATGTAACCCAAAAGATCGACAGAAATTCTTATCAACAACAATACTTAATACTTTGAGTACTTTTAGCAGACGACATTTCACTCTCCAATCATTTTCCATGATTTCTCGCCGATGCGTCCATGGTGCGTGGAGCGGTACTGAGTGTCTGCCATCTTGAATGAACTACATGTATACACGACTGTTTCATGACCAAGTTGTATACAACACAAAACAGCCACACAACTTTAGCAGTTCATCCTCGTCCAAAGGGTTGTTTTTATTAAGAGTGAAAATGGTTTTGAGTTGCGACTCGTCGCGCTTACGACGTGTATGGTGAAACGGAATGTAGAACTCGTCGCAGCCGCGACGTGTCTTAGGTGTGCGACGCATCGCAAACCATACGATGCATCGCTTCTTGCGATGAGTTTCGTGAAATCGGGGGCCTGACACCTTTTTGTAATTGTCAAAGACCAGTATTCTCACTTGGTGTATCCCATCATATGCATAAAATAACAAACCTGTGAAAATTTGGACTCAATTGGTCATCGCAGTTGCAAGAAAATGATGAAAGAAAAAACACCCCTTGTTGTACAAATTAGTGTGCTTTCAGATAGGAATAAAAGGCTTCTGGCCAGAAGTCTTTTATGATTTGAGTGAGAAATTACCCCTTTCTCAAAAACTACGTTACTTCAGAGGGAGTCGTTTCTCACAATGTTTTATACTATCAACAGCTTTCCGTTGCTCGTTTCAAGTAAGTTTTTATGCCTTTAGTGCTGATTTATTGGCCAAATTACCAAGACAGGTACAATAAAAGTCACCGGTGAAAGTTTCAGCTGAATACAAAAAGGTTAATCTGCTACATGTGCAGAATGAAAACCTGAGACATATATATGTAACCATTTTTGCATTTGTATCACAGTGTCATTTTGGTTGGCATTGTTAAGCAGTTTACAACGGTTAAATTTGTTATTCCATTTTTTTCGAATATAAATTTACATTTTCCTTGAAAGAACTTCATTTTCCCCATAGTTGTCAATAATTGATATCATTGCCGGCCGTCAATTCAGCATTTCACTCAGCATGCTCTTATTGCACTTGCACTTTGAAATCTTCTCTAATCATATTTGAAGGGAACCCAGTTGTTACACAATAGTCGTTTTCAAAATCCTCAGCACATCTTTTAACTCATAATAAACATGACAAAAGAACGCCACTAACTTGCACCACGTACCTCCTTGGGGATTATTCCTCAAACTATGTCAAGCTTTACATCTCACTGTCATGAGGTAAATTGGCCGATAGACAGGTGCCAATCAAAACTCCTCGATGCTCGTCGAACTTGTAGACACACCCACTAACTCGCTCAGTTAACACTTTCAGTATGTGGGAAGCGTACGTGTCGAGGAATGGTCCTCGATGCAGACAGTATGCTGAGACGGATTCAATTTGACTTCTGTTGTTGTGAGAGGCAGGTAATTGTTGCGCCCCAAAATTTGAACTAAGTTCCACCAAGCAGATGGGCAGAATACATTCCTGAATTGATGCAGACTTTACAACAAAGTTCAAACACTTGGATCTTCAACTGGTAAACTTTTCATCAAAAGCCTGCAGTTTGCAGATAGATGACAAGGGAACAACCGATAATAATCAGTACATGTATAGCTTACCACAAATAATATTAGGGAACTCACGGTGAAATGTGCGCTAGATATAAAAATGGTTTATTATTTATTATGGCAGATATTCTGTATTGTCAAATGAATTTGCCTAAAAGTGTTTAGCACAAAACTACTGTACATATGTACATGTAGTTGTAAATAATGTGTCAATTGGGATATTGGCTGAAAAAAAACTAATGCCCTTTGCAAAACCACGATTGTGGCTTTGGTACCGGCTTTGGTACCAGCTTTGGTACTGGCTTTGGTACTGGCTTTGACTCTGGCTTTGGCTCCGTCCGCCTGTTTGAAGCCCTGTACAAAATTCAATTAGCACTTAGTTTAAAAACACTGACAGCAGGGCCTACATGTGTAAGCTTTAGCCCAAGCCCACCCCATGGTTTATTAGCTAAGCCACACTCGTTCATTCTCATCAAGTTTTTCTTTCAGAAACTTTGGGTTTTCGCGTGGATTCAGACTTACTTTAGGTAGTTATAATGCAACTGGTTTTGGCTGGTAGCCTGTCTCTTCTCAGCATGACTCTTTGTATACTTAACAAACTTGGAAGCTTCAAATTGTTGGAATCATTGCCTGGGGGTTTGTACACGCACAATGGGATAGCTGGAAAGGTGCAGCAATATGTGATTAAGGAGCAAGGTGATTGTTAATTTGGCAATTATAGATAACTGGCGCTGTCCTTGTGGGTGGATTACTAATAAGACACTTAGCGCTGTGATGTTCAATGTCAGTGGCTGAAAGTGATCTTAGACTGAATTGTGGAAGATCTTATGTCTCCAAGACAAGGACAAGGACTTATTGTTAAAGGGAAATTAAACTGTTGGTTATTGTATTTAGTCAAGAATATTTGGATTTATGGGGTAGGATATCATATGATACATGTATTATCGTTCCACCTGTTTAAATTTTTGCATTCAATACTGCTGAGAAAAAACAAGAGCATTGATATCGATTTAAGCTGTCAGACAGATCTTTACACGTTCAAGGTTCAAGCGACGATCGGCTGACCATCGCTTCAAAATTATACAAAACTTCTTTAAAATGAAAAACATGTAACACCCTCCGAAACAGTCTCAATTGATAGTTGGGAATACTTTCAGTCAAGTAGGTTTTTGTTGTAGTACTTGGAAACATTTCTTGTTCATGTCTGCGAATGATGTAATCTACCGCCAAGCTCTGCCCCTAAAAGAACTGAGAAATCAGAACTGCGACAGCAATCCCAAAAGTATATAGCTTTAAGTTTAAATCCACTTGCAAAATGTAAAAAAGTTGGTGTGCTTTTTGTGTGGTACAATGTTGGTGGCAGCAGACTTACCAGGTAAATTCCCATTGTTTACGTAATCCTGTATGAGCATCAAGGTTCGATTTTGGGGGGAGAATCCACAAGACCACAGGACTTACATGTACAGCTCAATTTTTTGACTGAACCAGAATTTTATGTACAAGATCAGAATAAAAAAGACCAGACAAAAAGCGATTTACATGTACACAGTTTAGCAATTAACACATAAACTGTTTTTTATTTGAACAAGCACAAAGTGAACATGTATCTCATTTGTCTTGGGAAAGTGTACTTCTACACGCAACAGAATTAAACAATATTTATTAGGTTTGAACATAACTTTAGACACAGTGATGTATTATTATTCCATTGAAAAACACAAGAAGAAGAACGCTAGACTTGTCTGTTTAAAATCACTGGCCTCAGGCCAGCAGTCTTGTGCTAATTTCAAGCCCTGAGCATTGGCAGATTTTTGAAAACAATGGACTTACCAGGGCCCAATTACATACATGTAGAGCTGCTTAAGCACAACAAAAGTATGCTTACCAGACTAAGGTTGCCAGCCAAACTGCCATGTCCCAAGTACATTTTGTGACTGGTATCCTGCTCATTTCTGCTTAGCAGACAATTGTTAAGCAATATTTTCTGCTGAAGCAGCTCTATGAAACTGGGCCCTGGTGAGTCCGCTGCCTCCTAGAGTGTGCCCCATTGGTCTTGGTCCTTGTCTTGCATTTGGTGCCCTTATGTAGTTTCCCAAATATCGTAAAGTTTCCCTATTCTTTGATTTTCAAGGAAAAATTAGTGCCTTACAATTCTAGGATTTGCCTAGCAGGAGAATTTTTTTTTTAAATCAAGATTTTTCTCAATCTAAAAACTTTCTTATCTTGGATACTTCTTCTTTGCTGGATGCTGTTTTGATAAACCAATGTATTGTCGGGAGATGGGATACCTTGGGATTAAGAAGCGGAATCAACTGGCGCCTGACTATTTTTAGTTGAACGCTGCACGTAGATTTTGAAGAGTAGACGTCTCTTCGTGGTCGTGTTACAGGAACAAAGAAATTGCCTAATTTGTTTTGTTTAATCGTGCTTTCCTCGGTCATGTCAGTAACGGTTATTTATACACACTGTTGGCGTTAGTGCCGAGGGATGCTTTTTATTGTAATTAAAAGAAGGTGCTCTGAAAAAAAAAATTTGAACTGAACTCCCATGATGCTTTTTGAATGTAGCATGCCGCCTCCGGATTACCGTACTACATGTTAGCCCTAGGGTTTTCGTATCTTTATGACATTGGAAAGAACAAGAATTAATGTTTGAAAAACTGAAACTTTGACTCGCCACTTGGATGAGAAAGAGTCAGTTTGTTTGACAGATTTATTGGAAATGGCTCTTGGTCAAACTTGTCAATGTATCTGGACTACAGCAGTGTACGTTCCATTTGAAGAGGTTGAAGATGTTTACCTTTGAGTTGGGAACTTTTGTGCTACCATTAAAGATTCTACATTTTGTTTTTTGTTTTGCAGATTTTGTCTGAAAATTTAGACTTAAGTTTGAAATAGCTTTTTGTTGATTCAAGAAAGTTATAAGCCTTCATTTTAGGTTTTGTACGGAAAGCTGCTGTAGCTTATTAAAAACTAAAATTGAATTATTGTCGGGGTCGACTTTATCTCATGTCTATCAGCCATGTACATCTTTTTGTTCATGGATTACATACATGTATCAGGTCCGTGCAACTTTAAGTTAGTTTCTCTTGGGTCATAAAGTTGACCCTGGATAGAGCTATGGGAACCGGTTTGTTGTACTAACATGTAAAATGCAATTAAAACTCAATTCCTTACAATGTCATGTGAGTACATAACACGTACACTGACACTGAGGTCAAGTTTGAGTCTGGTTTCTGTCTGTCTTGTGAACTTTTTTCTCTCCCGTTAATATTTCTTCACACACCACCTTGAATTTTTACATTTTTTTCATTAACCTAATAAGCGTGACTGCAGAGTTAAATTTAGAGTCCGGAAAAAAACCATGGAAATCAAAACTGAGTCATTTTTTATATACACTTGAGTTACATGTAGGCACTGATTCACGCAGTGTTGATTTCAGTTGAGATAGTGACAGAACGTGCTGTCGAGTGTCACCCACAGTATGACTGATTGTTCAAGCATGGAGGTAGAACCTTTCTCCGTGGTCAACCATCAAACATTCAATCCATGGCATTGTAAACATTGTGTTCATGGTTCAAGGCACAATATGAGCTTGAAATTCAAAAACTTCACGGTAGAACTCAGGGTGTCATTTGTACTGAGAATACACCCCCTGCATTGGTCGCCATCGCTGAGGTCAACCAGTGAAAATTTGCATGTGCTCACTGCTAATAACATTGACATTCTTGAGTTAAGAACAAAATCTGATTTCAAGAAAAGATATCTTGTGTCACTCCCTAGAAAGATTTTCTGTTGAGCTTTTGGGGATTGACACAAGAAGCGTTTCACTAAAATATCATTTTTTCTTATTTCAAGAATACAATTTTTAGCAGATGCGCAACACACACAACTCTCACCTACATGTAATGTTTGGTTTTCTGTTGACCTCAGTGGGGGTACTGTTTGAGCATACGCAACACACACAACTCTCAGCCAATAATTGGTCTTACTTTGACCTCAGTGAGGGCGCTGTTTGAGCGTGTTCAACACACACAACTCTCAGCCAATGCCTGATCTTACTTTGACCTCAGTGAAGGCCCTGTTTGATGGACCTTTCAAGATATTAGTTTAGACTGTTTGATTGATCTCTGTTGCACTTTTCGAAAAAAAAAATTCTCCAGACAAATATCAAACACATGTGTAATTCTTGCTGCCCTTGACAACTTACTCCCTCAAGTACCAGCACAGGAGTTGAAGGAATATGTCACCTGGCAGAAACTTTCCCCAGGACACCTATAAGAAGTCTGTTGGACAGCAGGCATTCCTTGGAGAGTCTTAAAGAGTGATGTTTTACCTCAGATAAGATGATTATTTTACGGGGATCTTGACCTAATTAAAGGAAACAAACTTGTTCCATTCCAAACGAGTGGTTTTGCAGGTCTGTTCTATGTCTCTTAATTGGTCATGGCATAAAAAAAAATGAAGGTAAAAGAGAGGGTCACACTCAGTCAGTCTGAAAATGGCTGGTTACTTTGAATAGCCTTTGAATGGTGTTACAAAGCAGGCTTAATCAAAATGACACCACTAATATATTAGGATTGGGAATGTCTGTTGAACACTGTTAACTTACATGTACACTAACATGCTATAAGGCCAAGTCAAGGGCATCAAAGACACAAGTTTGGCGAAATTTCAGGCATTTGTGATGGCTTAGAGCCCAATTTCATGGCTCTGCTTACGGTAAGCAAGAATCGGCGCTTACGGAAGCAGGGAATTCCACGCTTACTTCAAGCAGATTTCACGGGTTAGCAGCGAATTTATGCTTGTGCGCGTACCTAGTCCATGTTACTAGGCATATTGCTCTTACACAGCTAGTGCAGAAATTCGGCGCTTGCCTGTAAGCGGAGAATTGCGATCGTAAGCGCATAATTCAGCGGTAAGCAGAGCCATGAAATTGGGCCCACATCTTTTGCATGTGGTGTAACGAGACACAGTCTCATAGAGGTTAAAAGACAATTTTCATTGCCCCATCCTGTGTGCTGCGTATAGCTGTGGGTTTCCATTGTTTCACCTCCAACTGCCAACATGTTTAAGATGGTGACGGGATGACGTCAATGCATTATGGTCTATCGTCCTGATCGTATTCACCGGACTGACAGTTAGGGCAGCTGGGTCATTCTGGATCAAGATAATGATTAACGATTCCTCTGGAGACGCTGTCCATCTTGTAGAAAACCTACAATACAATGTACCTCCTCATTGACTGTAAGATCTTCCTGAAGAGAGTGTCTTGACTATTGAAATTCATCATCATTGCTTGCTGTCCAGAGAATATAGCAGCTTGTGTGATTTGGCATGGAGCCAAAAGATGTGAACTCATACCAACTTAATCGGCTGGGCCCCATTGGCTATGCAAACATGCTAATTTAAATTGCTTGTTTTTACGTACCAATGTATAAATGGTTCTTCACCAGATTACCTTTCCTCTGATACTGTTTTATACAACATACGACGCAATCTTCATCACTATCTTTGTTCATCAGCTCAAGGCTTCATACCAAATCATTTCATCGGTGGTAAAGCCTTTCTGTTGCAGGACCTCAGTTGTGGAACATGTTTCCCACTCATCATTAGAGACTGTTTCTTATTCAATGTCTTAATAATGATTTCAAAAAATTGCTCATAAAACCATATCTGTTTTCGTACGATGTTTAATATTTCTCTTCTTGTTCTATTATGGTATATTTTCTATATGGTATCACAAATATTTTTTGACACTATCTTACTTTCCTCAAGAAAATTATGTGGAAATAAAAAAAATAAAAAAATGTCTTTGTGGAGACTGCCTGGAGCTGGTCGCCTGTAAATTGCCTAGTGTGACATGGCCCTTTTCCTCAGTAACTTTGATTTAAAAATATCCTGTCTAAATGAAATGGAGCTATATAAAAGCCCAGTGTATGTACATGTATGGTCCCAGATTCCAACCGGAGGTCACAACGAGGTGAAATGCAGGGAAGAAACGACAGAGCCAACCTGAATGCCATTATATTATTGTCTCAAAAGTGTGATAAATTCACTGGATAACGCCTTTTAAAAGAGCAATCTTAGTGCTTCGTGAAAAAATTGGGCCCTGTGAGGTTGACCTTTCAAAAGGGCACTCATCTGAAGATGCTATCGTTATCCTCTCTTTGGACATCTTAAGATCATCCATCACACTTTCTTTATCACATCCAACACCTGTGTGCTCCTGTGGTTTCATTTACAGGTAACAACCTGCAAATGTGCACCCGTGAGTATTTTCGACACCGACATTGTTTGATTGGATTTGACATACTTTTTTACCTTTGTGACGGTTCACAGGTCCAGTCGATCAGTCATTCATGAAGCTCGGTGTTCTCTGTTGCGCCAAGTACACTATAATATTCTGCAATCACCAAACAGACATGTATCCATCATGCAAAAATTAGATTAACGTTATCTCGCAGTGGAACCTGTGTGGACACATGTTGCCGATCACAATACTGATGTTACGCTTTCCTGTTGAAACAAGGTTCAATCATTGCGTGCACCTTAGCGCGTAAGATGTTCAGCGCACTCGCGGTGGCGGCGCTACAATTTACAACTACCCAGCACACCTTTATACATGATTGATCATTATTTGATGATAATGAATATGATTGATCGCTGATAGGGTCAACCCAGTTTGAGTCTTCCGTTATGAAAACTTCAAACAGAAGGTTAAGATGCAAACACAAGGACATTTAATTGGAGAGCAGGCGGCACGATACTTTGAAGAGGAACGGTCCAGGTGTGGCTAGTACTGATGAGTCAAGGTGTGTTGGTATCAGATCTTGGACCAATCATAGAAAGCGCTAAGCAAAATGCTAAGCATAGAAACATACTGCTTTGCTGAACAATATTACCATCCAGAATGTCATGTTAAGTACAGCGCTTAAAGTGTCCCACAAATGTTCTGCTTATTGGGATAGTGGTCCTGGTCTACATGGTACTGTACCAAGCACCTGCCACTCTCCTTGGCCTATTTTCATAGAGCTGTGCATGGATTAAATAAGCACAAAGAGTAGACGGGCAGAAGAAAAGTTAAATGCTTACCAGAATGAGTTACCAGCCAAATACCATATGTCATATGCACCATCTTTGAGTGGTGTCCTGCTAAACTGTTAAGCAAAACTGTCAGCTTTTATAAGCAACTTTATAACATTGAACCCCTGTAGTCAATACACTAGCACATTGCAGAATCATGTTTCAGTGAACATGTCTTGAGACGCTGGGTTTCAATCCTTTTAGTGCTCTGTGTTTCTTGCACATGAGACTAATTGCTCCACTTCACCCAGGAAGATACACTGCTAAAAATGGTATTATTGAAAAAAAACAAAAAAAAAACATCTTATTTCACGAACATTTTTCTCGTGTCACTCCCAAAAATCTTATTATAAATGTTTTACTAGGGAATGACACAAGAATATTTTTCTTGAAATAAGATTTTTTTTTTTAATTCAAGAATTTTAGCTGTGAATATTTGTGCAGGTCTGTAATTTTACTGATTTTTCTGAATAAAACCATATTACTATCAGTATACTCTGCTGCCCAACTGGCTCGTGCAAAAAAGGCCACAGCACACAAACCATGGGGTTTCCTGTTAATACCTGCTGTACATAAACCATGTAAACAGAAGAAACCCATGTACATGTACCTACCAAATTGTGGGGTTTTCTTCATGAGAGAAATGAACTTGTAGAAGTCTGAGGATGGAATATGACTATGCAGGCCTTGAACTTCGCTCTTGAAGGGGCACAACAATTTCCCTCTGGTAAGGGGCACTTCTGTGAGGAAAAAGGAAATTTGTTTTGGAACCTTGCAGAGGGCACCGCAGCAAAAGCACAAGGCACCACGGCAATTGCTGTGGGTGCCTTGGGTTATTTCCAGGTCTAACTATGGTATGGGTCACTTCTTTACTTCCATTGACCTACTATTGTAGTGTTGGACACAAGGGCCTACTTTAGAATCTGAGTTGTCGGAAACTGGAGATGGATTAGTAGACCCTGGCTTTCATCAACTCGCTGGTCATTGCTGTTGAAGTTTATCAGCCTCAACAATTGTCAAAAATGTTGAACCAGTAGCCTAGAGGCGTAGGACCTTTCACCTAAAAACCTGAGAGGAAACTTGGAGAAGCATTTCACGATGGTACCATTCATGGATAACCTTCCACGATTCTCCAATGAATACTTGCCTTTCATTACAGCAGACGATGGCGTACAGAAGCCCACGATGAGTCAAGCGCCCTTGTGCAAATGAAATTATGTTTATCGACCGTCTGATCAGCGCAACGTATGGCAGTAATTTGAAATTAAAATGTCTTTTCCTGTAACATACGGGGAGATGGAGCCTCCTGATGTTCATTCGGAGTCGTGTCAATTATACAAATATGAGTGACGTGTTTATCTGTGTGATTTATCAAAGTTGGATGTTGTCATGGTCGCCTCGCGTTGATGGATGCCCATCTCTCATAGCCATTATTTAGACCCTGTTTAAAAATAGACTTCAAGTTAAAGGTTATTGGCAGACCATAAGAATTGTTGGCTGACATTACACAGTACATTTAATGAAATCGTATTTTTTTTCTTTTTCATATTTTCTAGGGAGTGTCATTTCCCCTCGAATTAGTTTTAAAAGACAGTTATCTCGAAAAGTTGTGTGAAGCGGATGCGATTTGGCAATAATCCCGGACGTTCCTTCCCTAGATTTCAGTGAAAGCTTATAAAAACACAACTTGCACTTTCTGCTCTGTGTTTATTATACAGTTCATATCTACACATGTACATAAAGTCCTACAGAGAAGTATGTTAACAAAAACTATAGTAATAAACTTTTGGGTACAAACGTGGCCAAGTTCGCAAAAGGACTAGATATCGTTGATCATAGTTCGACTAAGTTAGCCCGAACTCTGTCTAGTCGACGATAGTTGGACTTCGACTGTTTGGAACCAGCCTACGGGGCATGGTCGCATCGCTGGTTATCAATAGTCCTTGTCGTAGCACAGTGCAGAGTGGACCAGGTTATAAGAAAATGATAACGTACGTTAAGTCAGCGGTCGCGTTGACATGACGTGACTAGAGTTGTTCGCATAAAGTCGTTAAACAACCACTAGACCATTGGTGCTTGCGCGAACTTTGCCCAGGTATAAAACTCTTTTGGGAGAAGTGTTGGCTCTGAGAAGGATTGGTGTGGTCTCAACGTTTTGATGAACAGTATTTTCAGCTTAGAGCAGTATCTTGAAATGTTTAGATCCCAATTGTTTTTCTAAGAACCGGTGTGTTTGATGTTTCAAACAGGGAGGCTACGCTGCCCAGAGCAGAGTATACTGCTCAAAATGTTGAGATTCCACCGGGTCTTCTAAAAACTGGTGTGGTCTCGATGTTTCGAACAGTTTACTCTGCCTAGAGCAGAATATGTATACTGTTCCAAACTTTGAAATCCCAACAGTTCTTCTGGTGTTGTCTTGACGTTTCAAACAGTGTACTCTGCCCAGAGCGGAGTATACTGTTTGAAACTTTGAGATCTCACTGGTTCTTCTGGTGTGGTCTGGACGTTTCAAACAGTGTACTCTGCCCAAAGCAGAGTATTCTGTTTGAAACGTTGAGATCCCGCCGGTTCTTCTCAGAGCCTACACTTCTCCCCAAATCAAATAGTTTCATACGTGTTTGTACCCACAAGTTTGCTACTACATTCTTATGATCCGCACTAAGAAAAGCTTCAAACATCACTTCAGAAGTATGTTGTTGATGCACTTGTTGTAACAGTTGCCAGAACTCTTCTTTTTGTACATCTACATGTAAGTTTCTTTTTCACTGTGATGATTGATGGAAGGAGTGGGTTGAATTAGCAGTGATGATGTTGAACACGCTATTTCACTCTTGACCCAAATGTTGTTGGAAAAAACATCAAAGATTGTTCAGTCATCAAGGCCAGGGAAACGATAAATTATTTTAAGTTTATTACTACTAAAAGCAAGTAACTTTATTTCACATTGCGATCTAACTCGGACTTTGAATTACATGTACATGTACACGGAGCCCGTAGCTTCTGTTGTCCTGTTCTTTGCCTTGGTGCCCCTTCAGAAATTTTCCATAGACTTAAGATTTTTCAATGGATGCCCTTCGCAAAAGAACATGGCCATGCCCTCTCTAAGATAAAATTTCCCAAAGAGTTAAGATTGATATTAACTGTGTGTTAATCTTAATTGCTAAGCAAAGTGTGATGTCACATTACAAATCACTTTGATAAGTGCTTACAACTTGTCTTAACATGGATCTTAGTGCTTTGTGAAATCCACCGTACCCCGGCCCTGCTGTTTATTTTAAGGGTAGTCAGGACTGGTAACCCTAAAATCTCGAAAAAGAAACTGAGGGAGCTCAGGATGCTGCAACTGATAAGAAGCAGTGGCTTCAACTGAAGAAGGACTGATTGCTGCTGCAGGATGTTTCTACTACTACAGCAGCAGAACACAGTTTATCATCAATTATTATGAACTGGATTATGGACTATTTGCATGATTTGACACATTTCATGTCTTTAGTATCAATGGTCAAGATGAAATTTTGTATCCACTTACATTTCCGTTTACTCCAGGTGAACACTTAAGGGCATTTCTTGCATTTCGTAAAGAGGTAAATGGTACACCAAGTGTTTACTTTGAACTTCAATGCCAACCATCAAATTTAAAGTTGTCAAAAAGTTGTGTTGATTCTTGATTCACATTCGTTGAAACACACAAATTTATACATGCATGTGTAATTTCTTGTCTGAATTTGCAGCTTCAACCATTGCCTATGGTGTTGCTATGGGACTGTCAGGCTTCAAGGCTCGTTAATGTTTTGAGGTAGAAGGGATGGGATAGGAGAATGGGTGGGAGGAGCTAAAGGGACATGTATACATGTCTGATAAGCAGTCTTGATAGTTGTAATCCTCATGTACATGCACGTTCGTCTCATTAAACACTTTACTTTTATCAGGATCCGATATCATAGAGCTGTTACAGTAAATAGAAAATATTGCCTTCAAAAAAGTTTAGTGAAACTTTGTTGCCATCCAGTCATGATCAATGTTTGTTTTGAGTCAACTATATAAAGTTACGTCTACATGAGTCAAAATGTCTGCATCGAGTGAGAACATGTCATGAGTCACAAAACTTTGATTGATACTGGATGATTAAACCCTTTACACGTTTATCCAAGATGGCCGATTTAACCACAGAGAGTGTAGTTGAGTGCGACAATATAAAGCTGTTGATTTCCAAATTCTCATCCATGTAGTCATTTGTGTTAAACACAAGTCAAGGTTCGATGACGCTCTTTTGAAAGTACAGTCATCGTCCTTTGTGCCAAACCTGCTGTGTTTGTTTAAACTCCGCCGAAATTGTATCGCAAAACGTGCTAGGAAAAAAGGGAGTGAAAAGTTCCCAGAGGGTAAAACCTGAGGAACATAGTAGGGTCAGTGACTGTGCCCCGATTAATTTGCTTCCGTCTTGACACCTCCTGTGGAGATTAAATCTGTCGATATGGCTCCACCGGGAAAGTAACCCCTGCAACCAGTAGCAGAGTGATAATCAGTCAAATGTGGACCTGATCGAGCCCAGGCCCCCCATGTTTATTAATCCAACGTGAAAATCGCTTCCAATGTATTTTAGGATGTTGGATTTATGTGTGGTATACATCAGGACTGTTGCCATTACTAATTAAAAAAACAAAACCGGAAGAAATTTCAGGTAGCATGGGGGCCTTGATGACATACTGTTTTTGATGGAATCCCTGTATTTTGGTTGTGTGTTAAGGATCGTACACCCTCTACATGTTTCCAAGTTGCTGAGTCTGGGTCTTGCCATCAGTCGCAAGGCGTCCACACTCCCTGTGTTCCTAATTTCCTGACCTGGCCGGTAGAAGCGTCTCCTCGACACACCGTCGTTGTAAAGCTTCTGAGTGATCTGAGAGTTTCCCCTGACTGACAGATTGCACCCTTACCACCACCTCTACCCGCTCCTGGATGCGATGCCGCCCAGGCTCTGGTGACAGGCTTCCCTTAATCAAGTTCCCCCTCATGTCCTCCCCGTAGACCAGGTGTAACCGCTTCCAGATGCACTCAACTTCCCCATGCCACATCATTTGCGTTCATCCGTAACACCAGCTGGAGATTCAACGGCAAAGCGTGAAGCATCCAGGCCTTGTTTTGTACTCGCCTATTATGTTACGCTTGCTCTACTCTGATTAAGGGTGGAACTTGACCCTAAACAACAGCAGGTTGAAGCAAAACAATAGAGTTGCTTTGAAAATAGTATTTTTCTGAATAACCTCCCAAAACCATCGGTCTGTATGAAAACAAATAGAGTTAGATCACATTAACCTACACTGCATCTGTACCTAGGTTTTGCAGTTTTGTATTGTTTAGCTTGTATTGTACATATTTTGGTAAAGTTTTTAATTGTTTAAAACTTATTTTTGTAATGAGTATTTTTTGTGTATGTAATTTGTAACGAATTGTTTTTTTAGTCAGTAAATAATTTGAATGTTTTTAGTGCACACAGGGAAAACAATTTTCACTTTTTACTTGTAAAAAATGATGAAATAAATAGAATTGAATTGAATTGAATTGAATTGAATTGAATTGTTTGTATTTTGATGTACTATGTAGACTGAGAGGGCGCTTTCTACTGCCTTCTAGCTTTGGTCATTTGTACATGTAGCCTCTGAGGAAAAACTTCTTTTAAAGTTTTTTGTCTGTTAAGATTTCTTTACTTTATGATTACTATGTAACAATCCTTTTCAAAATATATTTGAACATACATGTACTTTGAACTGTACCTTGAAGGCCCCACTACCATCTACAGTAGTATTGATGAGAAGTGTGGCAGGGTTAACCCCTTGAGCACGGTATTGTTTTGAGAGTGAATGCTGGTCAGCCGGGATTCTGTGAACAATAGCGCGGATTACCGAAACAATAGCCCGTATTCATCACAGGAACAGCCACATGTTGCAGTAGCTTTTCACTCGAAAATACCAATCTATTCAAACACAAACAAAAGGGCAATTTCTATGAATAGATCCATGATACAGGGCCAAGAAAGGTTCAGCAAACTCTTCCCTTCGCAGAGAGTTGGTCTTTCAATAATAACCGGCCAGCAACCTCAGAAACCACAGGTGCATAATGAATAGAAAGTATGCAACCAGTATGCGGCTATAGCCGTCGCCCTAACCTTCTATCAAGCCGCGGCCATAGCTGTCATCTGTCCACAAGAGGTTAAGGGGGCTTGCTTGCCCATTAAAAACCCAAGTTACTAAGATTCTGCTTGAGTGTGGGGGCTTTGATATTTTGCGAGAATGTCTTGTACAGTTTTCAATTTTCGTATATAAATTCACACAGGCAGGAAATGTAAATCTACTGTTTTTATCGACAGTTAGACTGATGTACATGTAATCATACGTATTTACTTTGTGTTTATTTCACAATAGAAAAGAAGTACCAGAGCCGACCCCAAAGATTGCAGATGCCAGAGAGAGAATCAAAATCGGCCGCCCCTCGTTGAGCAGCAGATTGGGCTATCATGCAGCGAGCAGCAGCGACAGCAGCGGGAGTGACAGTGACACCGGCGGCGAGTTCGCTTCCGGCAGCATCCCCAACCTCAAGATCATGGTAGCTAACGACCAAGACTCTTGGGATGATGACGATGACGATGATGAAGATGGAGAGGATGAGGAACAGCAGCAGAGAGGAGTTCCAGATCTTAGGAGCCGTCTCCAGGGTCGCCGTACAAACAACAAATTCCTCACAACTCTACCGTCACTGTCAATACAAGTGGATAAAGATAATGTCTAGTGTTTTTTGTGAACGTGACCCACTCCCACAAGATAAGAGTACAGTTATGACCTGACAGTCACAAAATGTAAACAATACCGAGGCCAAACTTCATCAAAGCTGCTTCAGCAGCAAATATTGCTTATCAACTTTTTGCTAAGCAGGATACCAGTCACAGATGGTACATGTTACCATGGAGGAAGGTGACACAATATTTTGGCTGGTAACTTTATATTTTTTTAAGCATGCGTTTATTTGTGGTTAACTACTTTTCATGCTTAGAAGCAGCTCTATGAAGTTGAGCCCCAGTATTGCCTTGAAATTTCAAAAGTTTAACATCAAAACATTTTAGTGTGACTTTTTTATGAATAGGCATATTTTGGCTACATTTGTATCCCCCCCCCCTCCCCGATTTATGTAGATACCATGAAAAGCTCTTTTTATATTTGATTCAGAAACAAAAGGTGCCCCCTTAACAAGTTATGGGAAAATGCAGACTTTTGTCTTATTTTGTGGTAGAAGATCACAATGAACTAATAAAGAGAAGTTTTGGAAACTATTGACAAATTGTATAAATACACATTCCCATTTTTTTTAAATTTTAATTGGTACGTATATAACAAGAAGATCAAAGATTTGTAATTCTACACTTTTATTTGAACAAACTTATTGTGTAGAAACTGTGTACATATCAATCCATGTACATGAACACAACCCCTACATTGCATTTTTTTGTTTCACACAATGGATGGATTTTGAAGGGTTCAACTTCTACTGTTCTACATGTTCTAGTAACTAATGTTAACCAGTGTTAACAGTGAGCAAGTTGGACAGCTACATGTAACTGATGATAACTTGTGTTACCAGTGAGTGAGGTGGACCGCTTACTATTGTTAACTGGTGTTAATTAGGAGCAAGTTGGACTGCCAACTAGTCTTAACTAGTGTTACATGTAGTTAGGAGCAAGTGGGACTGTGCTAACTAATGTTAACTAGTGTTGATTGTGAGTTGGACTGTTGGACTGCCAAGTAATGTTAGTTTATGAGGGGTGTAGACTGCTGATTATCGGTTAACAGAAGTTATAAATGAACAAACTTGTTGGACTGTAAACTAGTTACATGTAGTTTTTACTTGCAGTACCATTGAACAAAGTTTTCTAACAAAGGTGACCTGTAAATATAGTAGTTCAACCTAAAACCAGTAGGCCTTGCGCCCAAAGAAATCTAGTCTGATCACCTTGTCAAGTTTTGTTAGAATGACACTGTTCTTTAATTGCATTCAGTTACAGACGAGACAGGGATCAAGCACCGGCTTGCAACCTAGGCTGGAGGGCTGGTTCCAATTAGTTAACCAGACCAAACTAAACACTGTTGACTAGACAGGGTTCGGGTGTACATGTAGATAGTTCAACTATAGTTTTAGTTGTCCATTACTTTCTCTTTGAAAGAATAATTGAATGTACTATTTATCATCCAACTAAAAAAGAATGCCTGTCCAACAAAAAAATAAAAATTTCTAGAAAGTTTTGTGACTATAGATAGTTCCCAGTAGACGCCATCTTTACGGGCAAATCGCATTTTGGCTTGCAGGCGCGTCAAGCGCTCAAATTATTAACGCAGCCGCGTCATTCACTAACCAATCATGCAATGAGTTTTGTGAAATGTGCGCGTGCTGCACGCCGTTCTCACGCGTAACGCATGACTGTGTGTTCCAAATTGCCCGTAAAGATGGCCGATTTACGTCATATTGCAACCTATCTATAGAAAGCAAGTGCGTACAATTTGCTTTCAAGAAACTAATTTGTATATTTTCATATCTTCAACATTTTTTCCACTCTCTCTAGAATCTGGCTATCAATCTTCGTAATTTTGGCGACAGTTTCTATAAAAGTAGACATGAAGACTCAATAACATGAGAGAAACTCCTGCAAAGTTCTGTATTAGTTCTAAATTAATAACTAACCAAACATGAGAATTATGTGCAATCTTAAGGTTGTGGGAATTTTGTGATTGTTTGGTTGCAGATGATTGCAGAGTTTGTTGTTCAGGAACACCAGGTTTTTGCATAAAGTGAACGATTATGCAATTTTTTGATAACTTCATTCATGAATTAATTTTGTTTAATCTTCCAGATTATGTGTATCAACCCCAAACTCTGTTGGATTTTTTCAGCATTTGATATATACCCCCAAAAAGCCATTCCGCACCAATAAATACAAGTTTTGTAATTGTTCTAATTTAAACTTCAGAGAAATATTCCTCATGTAAACACATTTGAAGTCCAGATAATGATTGTTTTCTACTCATTCACAGGAGCCCACATTTACTCTCGTAAAAAAAAATACAGGCAATAACCAATTAATATTTCCCACTTTGCTGCCAAATGTTGAAGTTTAATCACCAGTGGGTGTTTTTCTCTGGACCCCCCTGTGTTGTAAATTTGCATAAACACCCCGAGGATGAACAACAGCAGTGATTCATAACAATAATGTAGCACGTTAAACTTGTGAAAAAATTGCTTGGGAAATTGACTTCAAACGCATCCTGTGCCGAAAGAAACCCTCCCCAACAAGGCCCTAAAGGAGCTGTTTGTGAAAGAGTTATTGGAAGTTAGTGAACATGTCGGTGGCATTTTTTTAAAATAAGTTCTGTGGTTTGGTGTTTGTAGGGTAGAGTGCAAGTTGGCTCAAAAACCACAGATTAGCCGCTCTTGGCATTGGAGCTTGTTAACAGTGAAATGTTCTATTTTTGGGAGTTTATGTGTTTTGTATTTGTCTGTCAGAGTTATAATGCGGTTTTCACAGCATAATATTTTTCAAGCAACGTACTTGTTGGCTTGTCCACACATAGCTCAGTTTGTATAGGCTTAAAGGTTAGATCATAGATTGGTTTTGTCGGCGCAATGCTGATTTATTACAGGCAAAATTATAAAGAAAGATACAATTAAATTCACTAATGAAAGTTTCAGCTGAATACAGTGTCTACTTGTTGAGAAAACAGCAAAAAACTGTCACAGTATCTTTACACGGGTACCAGTCGCATCTCTGTCTGCAGCATTCACGAACAGGCCTCAGAAAACTGAATGAATTGTTTCTCAGACACAAATATTTTATGGTGACAAAAATTATCCAAACAATATTACTTCAAAGGAAATTCCCTCTCAAAATATTTCATACTATCAACAGCTGCAGTGCTTCTTAAAAAGTAAGTTTTTATGGTGATTAATTTTTGGAGTATTTACCCATCTATGACCATAATACGAGGCAAAACATTCACCATCAGTGTCATTGTCCTTGTCCTTCACAGAAAAACATGTTAAAAGATCAATCCTTCCGGTTGTTCAAAGAAAACTTGTAGAGATTGAGATTTGCTAAGCACAGACACATCTTGCTTAACAGCAGAAACAGGGTACCAGCTAACACTCCATTTAGTTTATACAATGATGCGACTGGTACACTTCTCATTTTTTGCTTAGCCAACAAATTTGCCGAGCGGTATTTGGTGCTTAATAGCTTAATGCAGTTGGCCCAAGACACTCCCTTGCATCAATGTATGACGTCACAAGCTCAAACATAATTTAAGATCAAAAGCAGACTCGTCATTGGCTGAAAGTTAATTTTGGATCAAGATCAAACACCCAGATTTGTAGACTTAACCAGTCCCTCCGAGTCGATGTTGCACCCTCTAATACGAAATCTAGCCTCGACAATCAAGACTACTCACTGTGGTGTATGCTAGTGGCAAGGAGTCGGTAGTGCTCCACTCACAAGCTACATAATATTAACATCAATAATAATAATCTTATATAGCGCAAAACATAATGGTAGAAATCTCGATGCGCTTTACAAAACTGAAAATTTGAAAGAATGAGAGAATGCAAGTTGAAAAATGTTGGATTTGAAACTGTCAAGGGTAGCAGCTGTTCTAAGTGAAGATGGTAGGGCATTCCAAAACTTGGGTGAGGTGTGTGAACAAGCCTTGGAGCCATAAGATTTAGTCCTTAGTGTGGTGGTGAGGAAGTTTTGGGAAGACGAGCGAGAGATCATACATTCGGTGGTCTTAGGATGCTATGGCTATAGCTTCAGCTGTTGCTAAGTGTGTTGCTATGGGCACCCTATAAACTTCCACACTTATTAACATGATGATCAAGTCGCAGCCGCAAGTCGCAGCTGCAAATTCGGACAAGACCTTACTATGTCATCTGTTGACTGACTGAAGTTAGAAACATGTTATGTTGGCTCGCTCCTATTTTAAATTAAAAAAAGATGACTACATTTTAATAACTTTGTGTAACAAGTGTACTTTATAAATAAATTACAATTGCTTATAGAGACTTCTTATTAAACAGGAACTGTTGTTTATAAACTGCATTACCATGTGGTAATTTACATGTACATATTAAATTTAGCGTATTTTTTGTGAAATATGAATAGATGTAAAAGGGTACAAGAAGTTGCGGAAAAACTGAGACTGTTAAATAATTTGTAAAAAGACCATTTGGATACTAGAAGTCATTATAGATGCTGTAAGATTGATCAAATGTGGAGAGATTTTAGGATAGGAAACAGGATAGTTGACAGGGTTGTAGTTGTTTGTCATATTTGACCAAAATGGTGGAAATAGTGCAGTGGTTGCTATGTAGTCGTTGCTATGATTGAATTGAACAGCCTTGGCACATGGCATGTTACAACATTGACAGCACAAAAGTTGCCTTGCACAGTGTGCATGAGTGATTCACAATGATAAAATGCAAGTGTGCAGTTTTGGGTTGTACATAAAACCTGATTTCAGAGAAAGAACAAGAAGCGATTTCCAACGCTTTCAATAATGTCACCCAAACTATCCCCTTTGGGATATGCTTCTACTCTGATGGGAACTCCCTTCTCCCAATGGGGGATATTAATGGTCCCCAATGGATACCATACATTACAAGTTGACCTAACTGTCAGGGCAAAGTTTTGTAATGGGACTAAAATGAACTTCATGCATAACAAGTGATACTTTTAGTACATTATGAAATTAGCGAAGGGAACAGCACATAGTCTTGAGCTGAATTGGGGAAGGGAACAGCACATATAGTCTTGAGCTGAATGCCAAAAAAATTGAAACTATTTATTTGAAATTCATAAATGTAGAGACTTCTAATGGCCATGTCACACATGGCAGTCTTTACAGGCAGTTTGGAGGCAACCAACTGCACTGCATGCAAAATTAACACTTTTGTAGCAAACAGACTTTTTTGTAACACTATCTTACAGTCCAAAGAAAATTATGTGGACATTAACATAATGTGAATGAGTTTTCTACCTGGAGTTTACCAGGAACTTGTTGCCTGTAAATTTACCTTGTGTGACACGATCTCCTGACGGAAAACTTTACTACATTCCTTGTTTATAACAACAAAAACAAAACAAAACTAACAAGGTGTTCGGAGCGTTGCTCCAAACACCTAAAAAATTAAATGGTCAGACTACTTCTTTTTCCTGGATCCTTTTAGTGAAAGATTTCAATGGTAGTAAACCTGGATTGAAGTGGACGCCACACAGTCCATGATCTGTTGACCTGGTCTTGATCTCAGCACAAGTACAAATTCCTGTAAATTCTCAGGTTTTTTCTAATGGAAGTACCCCCCCCCCCCTTTTTCAGAAATAATCTTACCCCCTTCGAAAATGAACTTTCTAGTCTTAAAATTGCCTGTACTATAAAGAACGTCTGTTGAAATGAGGCAAAAATCAGTCATCAGTTGAACATGCACCTGTACATCTCGACATCCGCTCTGAAAGTCAATGAATGTTATCTCGTTGGGGAAAAGAGAAGAAAAGAAAAAAAGGAAAAAAAAGGAAACCAGCTGCGCTATTTCTACGTGCCTCGGCGTGAAGCCAACGTTACCGATTAAGATTTGGGGCACATGTGCAGAGGTGTTACTAGACTTGATTCAAGTCCCTTTCTCGTGCGAGGTTCCTAACGTAACGCGCCAGCATGCAGCCACAGAATACCAGTGCGCCCTCACCGACAAAATGTAGTTATCCTGTCCCGCGCGCGGAACAGGGAGGTTGGGGAATGCAGAGCGCAAAATAATAGTTTTCTGACGATGAGGCAAGGAAGGGCCTTGCACGGGATTGGGACTTGAGTCAAGTCTAAGGTGTTACAAGCGGCCATCACACTGAGCTAATGTGAGACTATGACAAACATTGTCTATCATCGTCTCATGTAGGAAACTATCAGAGGGAAACACCCCCCCATGCCGATTGTGTTAAGGTGTGAATGTTTCATGGTTACTGTCATAGGCACTGACTCATCAGAGTAGATGCTTGAATGTTGACATGGGAATTATTCGGTTTAGAGTCAAACCTCATCGTGTGTTGGGAATAAAGTGCTGGAACACCTCACTTTATGCGAGTACTTGTATTTAAAGTTGAGGCATCATGAGGTATCGTGCTGAAGATTTAAACCTCAATATTTGTTGTGAATAAAGTGTTTCAACAACTCACTTTATGCCAGTATTTGTATTTAAGGTTTAGGCATCATGAGGTATCGTGCTGAAGAGTCAAACCTTGTGTGTTGGGAATAAAGTGCTGGAACACCTCACTTTTACGCGAGTACTTGTATTTAAAGTTGAGGCATCATGAGGTATCGTGCTGAAGAGTCAAACCTCATGTGTTGGGAATAAAGTGATGGAACACCTCATTTTATGCCATTACTTGTATAAGGTTGAGGCATCATCAGGTTTTATTCGATGGAGTCAAACTTCATCAAATATTGCGAGTGTTTAAACACTTCGCTTTCTGTGAATATAGGATCGAGTTATCACAGCTTTTGCTTAGCAAATAAATTTGGTCCCAGAAAAGGGTTTAAAGGCAAGAATGTCATGTTTGTGCCTGGATTTGTTTACAAAATGTGAAGGAAGTAAATTTAAGCAATATTTTCTAGCTTTAAGTTGGTCATGGGAAAAACCAGTTGGTGCTCTAGGACTTGGGTTTGACATTTTGAATGTAACTTGATCTACACATTTGAATCATTGATTTGTACAGTTCTTAATGTGCTTTTATTTGTACAGCCGTATACCTCAATCATTTCCAGAGAATGACTTCAATGTAAATAAAAAATGAAAGTCATAAAACTGTTTGGCTTCCAGAATTTTACTTTATTGTGTCGTTTCTGACCCTACTCATATATAGGAAGTACAAGTAATACTTTATAACCATACATCTTTTAGGAAACACTTTAATACTTTCTCAAAAAGGACAAAGTCAGGTGGAACAACTTCCCTAGGGTGTCTGTCACTATATTTGTCCTTCGTCAGCCCTATCCCTCTCAAATCATTCTATATCCTCTCTGCCAAAAGGACTGCGGGGAAAAATAATAATTGCTTATCACTGGGTCAGGCATTCCAATCTTATCGAAGTCAAAACATGTCGGTGTGAAGCGACATTGGAGAAGAGGATATTGGAGGATGGAGGTCACATGTAGGCAAGTGGGCCTTACCTCGGGAGTATGGGTTAATACAGGCATGATATTCCTACTATTTTAGTTTGACTTTCTGATTTTGTTTGCTGTTGGAAAAAAAACGGGCAAATTGTGTGAAAGCCTACACATGCATGTGTAATTGTAGGTCAACCTTTTAACTTATTCCCACTTTTTTCCAAAGACCAAATATCATACTTATTATTAATGCCAATTAATTTACAACAATTAGCATCTCAAAATCTTGTATAGCATGTCGTGGCCAAATGGTCTGGTTCACAAAACTCAAGTTCTGGTATCCAAGTTACCAGCGTGTAGATGTAGATAACAATGTCATGACACTTGTATCTTGAGCAAGACACTTGACTATAATTGCTTCTCATCACCCAGGAGTACTGGTACCTACAAGGGTAGGGATTGTTAGCGTGAATGATTAGCAATCTATGCACCCATCTGGCTGCTGTGGCTGCCGGGAATGTTGAGATGTAATTTGGTTTTTACCCTTAATAAATAAATAATAAATAAACTTTATTACTATCTCTAATCATTTGTAGAATCCCTGTAAACCACACAGACATTGGCACTGCATTCTTTGTAACGACCATTTGTAATTCAGAATCAGGGCAGTTACTGTGTTTGGAACTGTCAAAACACACATACATTTGCACACACCATTGTGGGGACTTCCTATTGTAGTTCTACTATTCCCTTTTCTAAAGAATCACATTGTGGGGACCCAGTTTAATAAAGAAAAACGTTGTGGTGACCTTTGTTCCATTGTGTAAAAGTCCCCACAACTCTGGGTACCAGACTAGCACCATTTAATGTATTAACAGAAAAAGGGTTCCTTATACAATGTTATTGAATGCCACACATACAGAGCCTTGTCATTTGATTGGTGGAACATGCACCACATGTCATTTTGTGGCCATGTATTTACTAACATTTCATACAGGTGCCTGTCTAATATGGATACTTATTGGACCCTTTGCAGTGTTGTTTCCAGACTAATTGTTTCCCGCCCATTTGTCCAATAGCGGTAAGGTCGTATCACAGCAGACAAGGCTGGTGTTTACATGGAGTTGCTCAAATTGTTCAGAAGGTATTTTTAAAGAATTTTCTGTGTGTTGGGTGGATTTAAGGTTTCCGTGTCGGTTTTCGGCGAACAAATTTCAAATGACAAGGATCTATAGATAGGTTGCAATATGACGTAAGTCGGCCATTTTTACGGGCAATTTGGAACACACAGTCATGCGTTACGCGTGAGAACGGCGTGCAGCACGCGCACATTTCACAAAACTCATTGCATGATTGGTTAGTGAACGACGCGGCTGCGTTAATAATTTGAGCGCTTGACGCGCCTGCGAGCCAAAATGCGATTTGCCCGTAAAGATGGCGTCTACTGGGAACTATCTATATTGTGTGATTTATACAAAACAAATATGAATACATTATCGTAGAGTATAATCAATCCGTGGAATCTGGCTTTTCCATTTCACTCAGCTTGCCTTGTGAAATGGTATAGTCCAGATTTCACTCTTGTGATTATATTCTGTGACAATTCACTCAAAAGGATCCGATATTTGTATATCATTAGTAGCACTAATAGTTTTAAATAGTACTTCAAATAGAAACATCTTAAGGATGATTGGAACTTGTCTCAATTTAAACAGAAAATTAATAAATAAAATCAAAAAGGGGTTATTGCAGTTACACTTGCATAACGATCTCCTAAAAACTAAAGAAAGAATATTTGAATCAAGCACTTTTTTTCTCTCTATAGAATCAATGGATGCAACATTTTAAGATAACGAGTTGTCAAACCAACTAAATTTTGATAAATTTTTTTTTGTGGTAACCCTGCGAGGTGAAGTCATCTGTACTGTAAGGAAAACAAATGCGACAAACAAGAGTAATCCAACCCAGCGCCAGTAATGTTGCTTACAGTGTCCCAAAACGATACAATCTTCCACCAGGCAAAGCCTCAATCTGTCAAGTTGAAATCTCTATCTACGAACAGTTCTCCGTCAGAAAACAAAAACAAAAAGAGAGCTTTGTCTTGTATGAAAATAACTAAATCAAAACCGACTCCAGAAATAATTTAATTAGGTTTTTTTCCACGTAATTGAACGATAACTTTCAAAGCTTCATTAGTTTTGATCTAACTACATCCTCTGATAGTAGAGCATGTAAGCCTTCTGCGAGAAGACTTCCTTCCTCGTTGATGCGTAGACACTCTCATCGGAGACACACAGCCAGTTGTCACTGAGAACTTCCGTGCCAGTAGAGGGCGCTCTTCGGAATGTTAGGAAGTGTCCGGAGTACGCGTCTCCATGGTGGACGACGGCCGAGGCGAGTCTGTATAACGAATCTGCTGATCTCCAACTTTAAAGAAAAAGCAAATCGAAGATACTGTTTCAATCCAGAGAAAAATATACTGTAGTTATACCTCTAATTCATCACTTCAGTGAAGTTAATATTGTCAATACTATTATTATTATATATTTCTGGTAATGAAACCAAAGATGCCTCATGAGTGAAGTTAATCACTGTGGCTCACATGCCTGAGAAATCCTGTAAATAAATGTCCTTGCTTTGTGAACCAGAAACACCGGGGTTAACCCCTACTCTTCCACGATAAGTGTTCTGGGTTCTTTTACATTCACTACCAATCCTTGTACACAGATCCTACAGCTTAAAGGGATGGTATAGGCTACGTTTGGCAATCACATTTAACATTAATGGAAATAAACATTTACTTGGTTACAAGTACAGCAGCTTTTGATAGTATAAAGCATTTTGAGAATCATTTCACTTCGAAGTAATGTGGTTATGTAAATAGATATTACATGTAGTTGTTATACCCCAAAATATGAATCTGAGAAATGTTACTCTCAGAGATTGTGTATTCCAATTACGAGCTATTCTTCCTGCGTGGACATAACCGCTCCGGATTTTCAGCGATATCTCTAACACGCGACCATCTTTTGAAATGAAATTTTCTGTAAAGTTTTATTGTGTATATATCTACATTTATATAAGATTAAAACAATCAAACTGTTCCAAAAACCACAGGTATAAATTCCCTTTAATGTCCCATCCGAAGGAGGAATTTGTTATATTTGCCCATACCTTTGGCTTGAGACTCTGCCCTCCGTCCTCTCCTGTCTTGTTGTTCCGTCCTCCGCTACAGGAAACCCAGGTGCCTGATGGGATATTCTAGGTGACAGCTGAGGTACAGAAATGCCGACCGGGGACTTACTTCCACTCTCTGCTAAGAAGTTGCTTCCAATGAAACCATGACTAGCCTTCCTGCAGACAACAGTTTAATTTTAAAAACCTTTAAACGTGGCCATTGCTGTTTACCTTTGTGCCTTTGCAGCAACAGAGGCAATTGCCTCCATGCCCTTGGTCATTGCTTTTGTATTCTGGTATGTGTTTAGTGTATTTTATGCTTGCTATACATGTAATACTGTAAAAAAAGCCACACAAATTTTCCCTTGATAATAATAATAATAATAATAACTAGTTCTTACATGTAATAGCGCATTCACAATAACGTCTCGATGCGCTTTACATTAGTGCCCTGGTCATTGGGCCAATAACATTCCTTTAATCTTTCTCAGCTCCCTGGGGAGTATACAACCCTGGGCTGCCGTGGCGCTCCGAAGGCTTTTCCCAACACAATTTCAACCTCTACCCTTGCAGGTACCCATTTATATACCCCTGGGTGAAGAGAAGCAATTATAGCAAAGTGTCTTGCTCAAGGACACAAGCGTCATGACCGGGACTCGAACCCACACCCCGATGACTAAACCACCAGAACTTGAATCCGATGCTCTTAACCACTCGGCCATGACACGCTGATGACAACAAATTTCAATCTGTTCTTGAGCCGTTATTTTTATTTTCTTCACCAAGGAGAAAGGGCCTTACCCTTTCAAGAATGAAGTATCAGGACTGATGTTTTACAAAACATGAAAACAATCTCGGCAACTTAACAGGTGACTGCTCCATGTTCCTGAAACCCCCCACACTGTATGTTCCGATTTCCCTCATGATTTACATGCTAGGGTTGGGGTTAGGGTTAGGGTTAGGCCTAGGGTTAGAGTTAGGAAAATACATTAGGGGTATCGGAACATAGGGGTGTATGAACAAAGGGAGTGTCGGAACATGTATAACCACTAAAAGTCTTTTATAATGGAGTTACTGCCTTTGATGCACACACTAATACTATTTATATTATCTTTCAAGCAGATGCTGGTGACCTGGGGGTAATTTCACACACCTGCTTAACGATAAGCACATTTTTTCCTTCTTACTTTAGCAGAAAGTTTGCTGAAGTGTTTTAAAAAGTGGCCAGCTTGAGTGTTTACTATATTTCATAAATGTAACATCATTCATTTAATAATAATAATAGTGGCTTCTTATATAGCGCTCATATCCGTCACTCAGTGACGCTCAAGGCGCTTCAACAGTCAGTATTTTCCTGCAAGGTATATATGTGGATCTACTTATTGAAGTTTGAGACCTATTTCTTTACATAGCACCATGTAATGGTTTACAAGGTGCTGTGGCGCAATATGCAGCCAATCAAACCAGGAACACCGGGGCAAACCCCTTCTCTTTTCGATAAGTGCACTGGGTTCTTTTACGTGCATTACACAACACACGGGACCAACGGCTTTACGTCCCATCCGAAGGACGAAGCAATAATGGTTAAGTGTCTTGCTTAATAAGGACACAAGTGTCACGACCGGGACTCGAACCCACACTCTGCTGAACAGAAACACCAGAGCTTGAGTCCGGTGCTCTTATCCGCTCGGCCACGACACTTAAAGTAAGCGCTGGACGGTTAGCATGCCTTTTCCTGTGCTTTTGGTTAGCACGGCTATAAAACAAAAATTGCACAGTGAGCACAAAATTGGCTGTTAAAGGCACTGAACATGTTTTGTAATTGTCAATGACCAGTATTCCCACTTGGTGTATCCCAACATAGGAATAAAATAACAAACCTGTGAAAATTTGGGCTCAATTGGTCATTGAAGTTGCAAGAAAATGATGAAAGAAAAAACACCCTTGTTGCACAAATTTGTGTGCTTTCAGATAGGAATAAAAGGCTTCTGGCCAGAAGTCTTTTATTATTTTAGTGAGGAATTACCTCTTTCTCAAAAACTACGTTACTTCAGAGGGAGTCGTTTCTCACAATGTTTTATACTATCAACAGCTCTCCGTTGCTCGTTACCAAGTAAGTTTTTATGCTAGTATATATTTTGAGTAATTACCAAACGTGTACAGTGCCTTTAAGCAGCTCTATGAAATAGGCCCTGTACACCAACAGTTAACAGGAACATATCCTTTACCAATTAAAATATAATTTCCAGAATTAATAAAGTAATCAAAATAAACAAATTTCCTGTTTTAATATGACAAACTTCCTCCACAAGCTTAGGAATTAAGTTTCCCCTCCACACAGGGGAACTATACTATTAACCAGAAAAAGACACTACATACGAAAAAGAAAAAGAAAGAAAGAAACAAGTAACGGTACACCCGAACAGTCACAATTTTACACTTCCTGAGATAAAACAGAACCTACAGTCTGGACATCTGAAACATTTTTCAACATTTTTAGAAAGGTATGAAGTGTTAAGAGGAATGAGAAGGATTTCCAAAACGATGTTATTACTATGGATCATCATCTACAAGTTCTAGACAAACACAACTAGATCCTCATCTACCTGTACAACACACAAAAACTGAATAATTATTGACTTATTTCCCATGGCCAGTGGAACACAATTATCTGCATTTTTGTTCAATGTAGACATGATACATAATTCTATTTAAATATTTTCTCACACTAAACAAAGTGTTTTTCAACGGATCATCGGCTGCATGAACTACACCAAATCAATAGACCTTAAATGCATTGACGTCATCCAGCCGCCATCTTAGAGGTAAACTGATGATGAAACAATGGAAACGCGCTGATTTGTACGCGCGGCGCACAGGACTGGCCAATGAACGGCTTCCTTTTGACCTCTAGGCGAGGGCGCCCTACTCAAATGACGTCATATGCATAAGGTCTATTATACCATCATCTACATGTAATTCACAAATCAAATGGATCATCCTACATGTATAATAATAATAATGATAATATATAGCCTTATATAGTGCACATATCTACCGATAAGGTACTTAGAGGCTTGAACAGACAGAAACATTCTAAGACAGTTTTTAAAAAAAAATCAATTATGAGACTACATTTGTTGTAAATTTATGTACATGTAACACCTTATTAAAAGGGTTGACAAGGTGTTGTGGCGCATTCAGCAGCCACTGCCTGAAACATCGGGGCGAATCCCTTCTCTTTACGATAAGTGCACTGGGTTCTTTTACGTGCATCACACAACACACGGGACTTTACGTCCCACCTGAAGGACGCAGCAATAATTGCTAAGTGTCTTGTTTAAGGACACAAGTGTCACAACAGGGACTCGAACCCACACCCTGCTTATCAAAAACACCAGAGCTTGAGTCCGGTGTTCTCATCGCGGGCTCGGCCCCCGACACTCCAGTTTGATTCCGAGTTTGATGTCACTTTATGTAATACACCAAAAAACCAGGCAGTATTCACAATACCTTTGTGGTGGCTGTGACGGCATTGGATCCTCCTCTGAGAGTAACCTGAGTAGCTTGACACCACTCTGGGTTGTAGTTTGGGCCGTGTAGTTGACGGCGGTTGTCTGTTTGTAGAGACTCATGTCCAGATACTCTGGGAATACAATGTGCTCTTCACGCCTTGAGGGGAGACCATCTGAAAGCCATGTCACGCGTTGGAGATGGATACAAAGGCATTGCGGCAGCTAGGGAAAAGAAACATTGGAAGAATATGAACTCTTATTATTTTTTTATATTTTTTTCTAGGAGATTGCCTAACATCACAAGGCCACAGACAGCCACTTCAAGGTGAGGGCTACACTAAACTGATTTGGGCTATCAACCCAAATCAACTGTCATCAGGGGCACGTTGTTACCTACTCCTGGAGCTGAAACAGGGTTACCCCCTTCACAGTCCGTAAGGATGTAGGCATGGGTTTCATCCACTAGGAGCCTGACTGGTAGAGCAGAAGGCACTTACCCCCTTCACAGTCAGTAAGGATGTAGGCATGGATATCATCCACTAGGAGCCTGGCTGGTAGAGCAGAATGAACTACATGTACCTTCCCAACCTTTTTATGAAGCAATTATGGTTAAGTGCCTTGTGCAAGGGCACTAGTGTCATGACCGGGATTCGAACCCACACTCTGCTGCTGACAACACAAGAGCTTGGGTTCGGTGAACTAGACTGTTCGGCCATGACACGCCAGTACAATTCCAAAGAAATTATCATTGCACTTTGAACATTATTACCCAGTAACAAAGAGGGAAAAGGATAGTGGAATTCATGCTCTTGGTGTCATGACCGGGATTCGAACCCACATCCTGATGACGTAGCCACCAGAACTTGAGTCCAATGCACTAAACTGTTGAGCCAAGACAAAGAACTACATACAAATGATTACGCTTAATGGATCATTTACATTTGTGGGGTGGAACTTAAGAAGTCAAGAATCAACAGTCCTGCATGCAGAATTTGTCAAAGTTTTTTCATTATTCAGTTAATAATACGAGGAGCAGTTTTAAGTCTATAGTAGCAGCAGACTTAACAGATATCCATCGTTTTCAAAAAAATTCCACATGTGATGTTAACAAATGAGGAATTTCCCGGTAAGTCTGTTGCCAACTTCATGTAGTGCCACATGTGTCCCTGATCGTAATCTGCAAGTAGATTTTGTTTTTTAAAATGTAATTATTCTCCTAATTTTTGCCACAACTATTTATACTATTCGCGGCATGTCGTGGTAGAGCGAATTAGCGCATCGGAAGCTCTAGTCGCTACATTGTAAGTCATCAGGGTGTGGGATCGAATCCTTAAAGTACGTGTAACTGTATAGAAATATTGACTGCTATGAGGGGCACAGTTAAAATTATAGGCCCAAGGTGATGTCAAAACCATGACTTATGCCCGAAGCGAAGCTGAGGGCATAGTCCTGGTTTTGACATCACCGAGGGCCTATAATTTTATTTGTGCCCCGAATATTAAGCAGTCAATATTTCTTTTATATACCGAAGAAATGTCACAGTTCGCGCCGTGACACGAACGTATACAACGCATACAGTACACAAGCGACCTATGAATACAGTGTGTTGCGACTGCAGGCGGGCACAGTCGATTGCTGTGCCCCGGGCACAGTTAATTATGACGTCATCTTGATAGAAAAAGGGGGCCCAGCTATTTCAATGACTCCACTTTTAACCAATCAGATTAGAGGATTCTATATATGAGGTATATAATAGTTACTTCTTTTCACCCAGGGGTAAATGGGTACCTGTGAGAGCAAAGGTGGTTCATGTGATTGAATTACATGTAGCTTGGCGCGCTACAAACTTGGCAGCACAGGCTATATACTCCTCCTAAGGGAGCTGAGATGGTTTAAGGAATGAAATATTTAGCGTAGTGATCGGGGTAATAATGTTCAAAGTGCAATGATCACCTTAGTCCTTTTATTAGGCAAACCAGGATTATGAGAGATCCTTAGGTTGCTATCATTGTACTAGGCATCGGAGGTACATGTAAGTCTGAGATTTCAGCATGGCATGATCGATTATCAGCCATGGCCTGCGGACAAAGTTTGGCTGATTCCTGGTGAGCAAAAGCCCCATTTTCTTGTACATGTGTTGTCTTTACTTGGTTAAGTCATGGTTTCATTATGGCATCATTAGTCCACCCCAATTTTTTTTTGAAAATTTGAAAAACTTATCTATAGTGCAGTCCTCAGTCCAACAGAAGCAGACCTTACTTTTGAAGTTTGAAGAATTTAGGTTAGTTACGGTAAAGAGGGGCTCCAAAGTCAAGTTCAGTGGGACGCACTCCTTTTGTAGTAGATGGTGTCCTTATGAAAGTGGAATATACAAATTATGGTCTCTAAACCTCACTTTAAAACGGTGTAAAATGCCATTGTAGGCATATTTGATACCCTTTCAGAGCAAATTTTGAATTACAATGACATCATTGGAATTCAACAACATGAGTCTGTACATTCCAAAGAGGAATTTTGCATCAGTCAAAATGTCAAATTGGATGCCGGAATGACCTGGAATGAACTTTAAAAAATTCCTGTAAAAAACTGTTAAATGTGACGTCATACATTGTATGATGTTTTTGGACGTTGACAAAATTTGCACAGGAAGGGTATCAAATAGGCCTACAATGGCATTTTACACCGTTTTAAAGTGAGGTTAAGAGTCTTATAATTTGTACTTTCATAAGGACACCATCTACTAAAAAAGGAGTGCGTCCCACTGAACTTGACTCATGGAGCCCCTCTTTACCGTAACTAACCTAAATTCTTCAAAATCCAAAAGTAAGGTTTGCTTCTGTTGGACTGAGGACTGCACTAGTGAACTGATTATGCTTAATACATTGGACCAGGTATAATCAGCATCCACAGTGTGGGTGTTGAGTTACATGAACATGCACCGTATGGTGATGGATTTTGTTACAGTGAGGAAGGATTCCAGTCAAGTTACTCAGAAGGTTAACCAGACATCAAGTAGCAGTTTTCAGATTATAAAAGAAAAGAAAACCCAAGACTAGACAATGATACTCCCAGCCCCTCAAATAATCACTTCCACCCAAACCACAAGATCTTCAACCTGAAGAATAAACTGAGTAATTTCCTCTCGACCAATTAACGCTACCTTTCCAAGGGTAAGCTGCTTCCTGAAGATCCGTCGACACTTCGGTGATAAATCCTCATTATCGTTGTCATTAGTGACATTATCTCTTGGCGTCAGGGTCGGTCCGTCCGTACCAGGTATCTTGCCGAACACGGATGGACTCCACGTAAGCGTGGCTTCTGAAATGATGCTCTGATTGGCTGATGAGGATACTGGTTTGAGAGGTGGAGGGCGGGTCTTCGGGGTTGAATGAAATTTGGGCGGGGCAATGTTTGATTCGTCGGCTGGTTGTGACGATCTATCTGCGCTGGAGTCTGCATCGTTATTGCTGCGGAAATCACTTCCCATATCTTTAACTAAACCCTGGCTGTTCGTCGGATGATTACCGTTCACATGTTTACCAGTTGGCACCGACTGATTTGCGGTTGCCACCTGATGGCCAAAGTTTGTTTCTTGTGTTGATTCCAAGGTTTGAGAAGAATTAAAAATCTTGATTTTATCTGTCAATTCGTCATGAGCACCATTCTCTAACACACATTCTGGAGACAGTTTTGTAACTTCCTGTGTCATTGATTCATTCGTACAGGGATTATGTAAACAGCTCTTTGGGTTTTCAATTAAAATTTGTCCACCATTAAGGTCTTGTCGTGGTTTGTCTACATCTTGCAAAGCCCCTTCTTCAACAGATCCTTCTGTTTGTAGGGTACTTGTTTTCTTAGTGTGCATACTTAAAGCACCCTCCTCCAAATTCATGACATTACCGTTAATAGATGGTTCTGGAAAGAATTCCGTCTCAGCAATGGAACCATTGTTGTCACGGCAACTAGTTGAAGTAAACTCAACTCCCACCTGATGTAATGTTTTTGGCTTATTCTCTCCATTATTGACGTTTCCATGACGATCCTCTAGTCCCGAACTGCCCTTGTCATACCCAGTGCTTGACGTATCACTGGAAACCTTTTCTAAGAGCAAAGTTCTCGTATGCAAATCCTCATTAGAGAGGCTCCTCCCACTTGGAGAAACGGCACCACACCCTTGATCATTAGCCGGCCAAGCTAGCCCGCAATTCGGTGGAGGTATTGTCGAAGGAGGTGTTACTTCCATTGATGGGTGCATCCCCTCGGATGTCATCAATGAGGTTTTTCCTGACAACGAAGGAGTAGTTTCCAAAGCGGGTGACACTGTCTCCAAAGTCTCTGTGGTGGTAGCTGAAGTGACTGCTGGTGTCATCACCGAATTTGATATTCTTCTTTTAACATCTTTCCTTAGTTTTGGTGTCTGGGCCAAGCTTTTCAGCTTCTTAATTGGTGGTTGTTTGGTTCTGCCAATGAGTTTCTCGGCACACTCAGTACATTGAACATCATGGACTAATTCAGACTGGGTGAACTTAGCCAGGACAACTTCCAGGGATAATGTGCCAAACGCTGACACCGGAAGGGGGATGGTCAGGCAGTCAAAGCTGCTGTACGTCACTGGATTCTAAAAAAACCAAAAACAGAATACGTATTTTGAAACTTTTGTAAATCATCAATGAATAGATGTATACATACTGTAGACATACATGTACTGTATTAAATTTACACGTATTTGGTAATGAAACCACGGATGCCTCATATTTGAACTTAATCACTGTCATGACTGTAGCTTACAAGCCTGAGGCAACCTGTAATCAAGGGTGCTTGCTATGTGAACAGGAATAAACTGGGGTTAAACTCTACTCTTCCACTACCAATGGGGCTCTTTTATACATGCCCTCCAAATACTAGTACACAGGGGCTACAGCTTACTGTCCCATCCGAAAGACAAATCAATTATGGTTATCTTGCACAAGGGCACAAAGTATCTGAAAGCAACGATGTGCAAGGCAATAGCAGATGGTACACGCTTGAATTACCTTCACCAAAACATCCGTACATTTCTATAAAATAAGAACATGGCCAATGTCAAAACCAGTTAAATCTAATATGGCAAAGGAAATTTATCTGTCATCTTCAGTTGGTATAATGCAAACATCAGTCTTGTACTCACATCAGTAAAACTTTTAAGTTTTAAAACTTTTAAAAGTCATAACCCCCCCCCCCCCCCCCCCCCCTTTGTCTTCATAATCCCTGCTTACCCCCTGCCTTCTCTGAATGCTTTCTGCTTTTCTCCCTCCACTCTCTCTATTCATGTATTTCCACTTGACTACTCTTGCAACTCTTGTCTGCTTGTGTATGTGTGTTGTGTGTTGTCATTTAGCCTTCGAGAAAGACTCTGCTAGGGTCGAAACGTCAGGCCACTAACTTATTTTTTGCATTTATACCACAGGTCCTTTTGGTTGGTAAGCAGTTTGCAACAACTAATTCTATTTTCTCAAAACTTTTAAAAGTATTTTTTTTTTTTTTTTAAGTTTTCAAACTTTCAAGAAGTTTTCAAACTGAATGGACTTTCCTAACATGTTTGGAAAATATGATACCCCTTTGTTACCAACAAACCTTTTCAATGAGCATTGTGCACATTCTCGGCTTAAGAGAAAGCCTGTTTTGCAGATGGCTCTCTTTTTCAACACATTGGTAAAGTTTTACTTTACTGGGTTTCTTTTACAATTGGCAAGCAGCAAGTAAGGACTGAATAAATCACGCCTGGCTAAGGGGTATATTACCTTGTGTCCACACACTGTACAGGTGAGATGATTGGCTAACAGTCCCCTGAATGGTGACTCCCCGTCTTTATTGGAAACTTTGGGTAAATCAGCCTCAATATTAGAATGAAGGTCTGGTTGGGTGAAGTCATTCCTGTCAAATTCCTATCAATAACAAAAATACGATCACATCAGAATAAAATATGGGGACGGCACTGGCAAAAATATCATTGTTGGGGGGGGGGGGGTGCCAGTCAGCTTGGCTTCTGAACAAAGATATTGACAGCATAGGGAAACCCAAACCCGTACCGAACCCACACTCTGCTGCTGACAACACCAGAGCTTGGGACACACCCAACCCAGATTATTGCAATGAGGATGTCAGGTGAATTTGGTCAAAATAGATGAATGTCAAACCTGCCTCGATCCTTTTTAAACCTATCAATATCATTCAACTCCTCCACATGGTTTTATACGACTAAGAAAAATCAGGAAACAAACATTGTAATGGCAACTTGGGAAGGGAAGAGAGACCTGTGGTGCAGGTACGTGTAAGCGGAGCTGTTCCGATACCTGATACCTTCACACGTGTTCCTGTATTATTGGAAGCAGTGCAAGCTGTCCACACAGGTACAAAGTATTAACACTGACAAAGTGTTTCCATGGGGGAGGGTGCAGTCACTTATCCCAAAATTATTCTAGAGTCAAATTTCAAATCAGATGCAATTATACGTTCCTCAACTCGACTCAAAGCCCTGAATATTCCTGGCACCCACAACAACCTACAGATGTGCCAGCTACACAAACTGGAACTGCTGAGGTCCCAGCGGAGGGGAGCCAGGTTTGCTTTTGTAAGAGCAAAATAATTGCTTGTGGCACAGCGACCCAGAAAGCAACGTGTAAAAAAATGTCTAGATGGATCAGGAAGGGGAAATTGAACACATGTTTTCTTCAATGCTGATTTCTCATTAGATTATCGCCGACCCCTGCGAATGTAATGTGCACAATGTGGATTATTTGTACACCGGCACGTATGAAAGTTATTGCTAGATGTGATTCATGCATAGCCTAAGAAAAGAAGACAAGAACAAAAATTTTGACATTTCAGGCAACATGCTGTCTTACCAGCTAGCCGGCAAACCAGACAGCTAACCAGAGAGCTAGTCGGCTAACCAGTTACCTACATAGCTGGCAAACCTGAGAGCTACATGTAGACAGCTGATAACCAACTAACCAGAGAGCTAGCCGGCTAAGCTAGCTATCTAACCTGAGAGCTAGACAGCTTAGAACCAGCTAACCAGAGAGCTAGCCGGCTAACCAACGAGCTAGATAGCTGGCTAATCAGACAGCTAGCTGGCTATCCAGTGAACTTGATTGTGTTCTATCTGCTAACCATAATTTAGCAGTGGACCATATAGAAATTCATTTGGTAGCCTGTTTTAGCTAACTCAGGATATCCCATTCTGAAATATAACTCTCTCTTTTTTCAAATTAAATTGTTGTGCTCTGTAAAATTTGCTTCTTATTTCTTCAAAACAAGATTTCTAGGTCAAAATGCCGGCATTTTTCTGAACAATTCAAAAGAAGATAGTACTGTCAACATACATGACGTACCAGCAAAACTACATTATTCATAAAAAAAAAATGTAGAGTATACTGCCTTAACTTTATTCCTCGAACAATCCTTGAACAACATTGGCAAGATTGAAGATATAAATGTTCACAGATTTGCGCTTACATATGTAAAAAGACAGCCATGGTGGAAAACTCCCATTTGAAATATTTTCGCTTAAAAAGATATCATTCTTGAGAAATGAGTAAAACATTTAGTTTTCATCTTCCGAGTCCAAAACAGTGAACACAAAGAATTTTTGTTTACTATTTTCGTCTCTAACCTCACATTAAAATAATGCCAATTGGTACTTGTTTATTGTTGACATCCAATGACGTCACGTTTCAAATTTCCCACTGCAAGAGTATCAATTAGACCGTGAAACCTGTGGCATCACGTTTGACAAAAGAGCCACAGAGCCTGGACTTCCAGCAGGCACAATTTGTACACAGCTCAATGGAAGAAAACTTAACTTTTGTGGAGAATGCACTGTCTCAGTTTTATCAACTTTTGATGTTTAAAGGAAAGCGACACATCTCAAAACTCGTCCAGCTCTTATGTTTTAGAACTCTTGATTGTATATGGAAATGTTGACACAAAATGTACAAATTTCAATGTGACCATTGTAGTATCTTGCCTGCCAGAAAGGCCCTGGAATGTACATGTGAAATTACTCTTTTTGAAACAATGGTTACATGTTCTAAACAATTTTTCCCCCACTTTCATAAATACAGATGATAATTGCATCACAAATCTGAATTCGACCTTAGAGCCCCTCTTAATAATAATAATAATAATAACCAGTTCTTATATAGCACTTTACATTAGTGTCCTGGTCAATAACAATCCTTTAATCTTTCTCAGCTCCCTGGGAGGATACAGCCCTAGGCTGCCGTGGCGCTCAGAATGCTTTTTTCAAACACAGCAGCAGAGTCATGACACTTGTCATGACACCGGTCATGACACTTGTGCCCTTGAGCAAGGCACTTAACCATAGTTGCTTCGAAAAAGTTGGGAAGGTAGTGCATTCTGCTCTACCAGACAGGCTCCTAGTGGATGATACCCATGCCTACATCCTTAAGGACTGTGAAGGGGGTAATCCTGTTTCAGCCCCAGGAGTAGGAGGCAACGTGCCCCTGGTGTCAATTGATTTGGGTCGATAGCCCAAATCAGTTATGTGTAGCCCTCACCTTGAGTGGCCGTCCGTGGCCTTGTGAGTTAGGCGATATCTCATAAAAAAAACAAAAAACAATATCAACCTCTACCCCTGGGTGAAGAGAAGCAATTATAGCGAAGTGTCTTGCTCAAAGGACACAAGCGTCACGACCGGGACTCGAACCCACACCCTGATGACTAAACCACCAGAACTTGAATCCGATGATCTAAACCACTCGGCCATGACACCCTACAACTTGTTTTCTTACCGTGAATCTTGATGTATCACACAGGGGCAACGGGGAGGGAACTGGCTCCTTGTCTTCACCCAAAACAGACAAGAGAAACTGGAACAGCTCATGCGCATCCTAAGACAAATGAGAAGGTTATACATTAGAAGAGTTTGATTGGTGACAATCCATCGAAACCCTACAAATCCAGCAAAAACCACCACTTTGACCCTATCTCGACCAAAACAACAAAATGCACCAAATGAAAAAGGTTGTAGTTTGTTACAACTAGCAGTCAATTCAAATGCCATACTCTGTTGAACTGTGCTGCATTTATCAGGGTTCTACATGGCCATGGCGTGTTCAAGTGCAATACCAGTCCCAAGCAAACTTCAATGAATAGACTGTTGGTGTATTTAGCACAGTGCCATGGCTGGCGCAAACCAGTTCGCTTCAAGACGCAACAAAATCCCCTGTCCCATTTTGTCTTATTTAGCAGCAGGTTGCCTAGAAAACACCCGATGGTGCTTAGGGAAAACCTTCATCAGTGGGAACTGATCAAATTGCCAGACAGGGCTCAATTAAACTTAAATCACGTTTGCCCTTAACTTTTTTAGTGACTGGCCAGCAGGATTAGTTAACTTGTCATTTCACTAGTCCGTCAACTTTTTCTAATATATATCAGATGAAACAGAGATGCTCTCTAACACTGAACTAGCCAGTAATAATAATAATAATAATATCAAGCATTTATAAAGCGCCATCTATCTAGGTAGCCTATTCCGAGGCGCATATTATTACCCCTGGTCACTGGGCCATTTTATTTCAATCCTTAAACCATCTCAGCTCCCTGGGGAGTATACAGCCTGTGCTGCAATATATATGCGCTACTAGGCTAAATCAATCACAAGAACCATCTCTGCCCTCACAGGTACCCAATTTACCCCTGGGTGGAGAGAAGCAATTATAGTTAAGTGCCTTGCTCAGGGACACAAGTGTCACGACCGGGACTCGAACCCACACTCTGCTGAACAGAAACACCAGAACTTGAGTTCGGTGTTCTTATCCACTCGGCCACGACACCCCACAGTAGCAGACCACTTGGAAAGTGACTGGTCCTTGGGTGTTTTAACTGGTATTTGTTAGGGGAACACACCGGCTAAGCACTAACATTAACTGATCAATGAACACTGCTTTAGTAGAGATACATGTACAATGTATGTGTACATTTAATGTGTACCAATACTTTTGCCCTGCACCAATGAATGTTTGGTTTTTTTAACCTGCTGAAACAATGTGACGCAGATTGCTTTTCACATGGTTATCCACAAATGTTTGCTTTCAGATGCAAATTCTCTTTAGCAGATTAGTTGAACTAGGGTCTGGCATACACCTGGGGAACAACTTCATAAAAGTGTTTACTATTTAGCAAGTTTTTGTGTTCACTAAAAGCAGAAAAAGGTGCATCATTCAAAAATGTATTTCCTAAACGATCTTGAAAGAGGATTTGACAGCATTGTGTGTGCTGCTCTCAAGGACTTTGCATTGTTGTGTCACTCATCTGCTTGTACAAGAACCTCCAGCAAGTTAGCATGCCTTTTGCTTTGCTGAACAGTGCACTATTTTTTTTTTTTTTTATGAGATATCGCCTAACTCACAAGGCCACGGACGGCCACTCAAGGTGAGGGCTACATATAACTGATTTGGGCTATCGACCCAAATCAATTGACACCAGGGGCACGTTGCCTCCTACTCCTGGGGCTGAAACAGGATTACCCCCTTCACAGTCCTTAAGGATGTAGGCATGGGTATCATCCACTAGGAGCCTGTCTGGTAGAGCAGAATGCACTACCTTCCCAACTTGTTCGAAGCAATTATGGTTAAGTGCCTTGCTCAAGGGCACAAGTGTCATGACCGGGTATCGAACCCACACTCTGCTGCTGAAAACACCAGAGCTTAGGTCCAGTGACCTAGACCGCTCGGCCATGACACGCCACACGAAAGAGAATATACTAAGGTAACAACTGCTCTGTAAGCAGAAACCTTCAGCTCACTGGCTTAATGAAATTGACCCTTGACCTAAATATATCAGGCTGTATCTTTCTGGTAATAAAACCACGGAGCCCTACAAAGTGACCAGCACTGTGACCCGTAGGCCTGAAGATACCTAGAGAGACAATGAAGATGTGAGTTTTACATTTTGGAGGAAAATCCAAAATAGGGAAAATCCATGCAATCAGGCCAACCTGAATGCCCTGGATGATTGTTTGAGTTATCTCAAACTAAAACGGGAGTTGGATAAAACAAGTATCAATATCATTTTAGTTCCGACTTATACTTGCCTGTTGGTCCCTATCAGACTTCCAACTACACCCGTACAACGCATGAAGTACCTCATGGGGAGAATAAACCTGTGCACCACTATGGCTTGATGAGTAGTCGTTCACAACTATTAAGAATGATGAAAATGATGACAAACTTTTAAATAGTGGGGGGGGGGGGGGTTTCAGAAGAAATACAGTGAAACAGTATTCATTCAAACTGAATTTCTAAATAAACTTTATTCAGAAAAGTCAGTTTGATAGACTTTATGAATTATCAAAAATTAAAGATATTAAATTACTTAGACATGAGCTGGCCTTGAACACAACCATGACATCTATAGCAAATGCCATTGAAAATACCATGGTAATCGTTGTATAGCCCGATATGGGGGGGCAGAGGGTACTGTCACAAGTGCCTTGGAGGATTTTATGATAACCCGAGTTAATTATCTCAGAGTATTTAAAAAAAAAAATGTTGCTGTATTTTATATTGTGTGCAAGTTTGCCTCTTTAATTTAGCTCCTTTAAGTTTGCTAGAAGTTTTGTGGCAGACTAAAGTGTCCCAAGAGGGCGCCAAATATATTTAAATTAAGACTCCAGAGAATGCAGTATTTAGGGTGGGGCTGTAAGGAATGTTGGTATTTACTTTTATTGTCCTTAGGAATGGGTTCTTTTATGTGTTCCATATTGTTCTGATTGGGTGTATAGTGGTTTGGATAATGTAGCAGTCAGTCTTGGGTTGGAGTTTGAGGAGAGCAGTCCGTCTTTAATAGTATTCAGATCCAAGGCTCGCTAAAATCTAAGTCCTGTGTGGGCTTAATTATTTTAGAAGTTCTCTATCCTGAGTGGATTGAAAAAGGAACTTCCCAGAGCTTGTCCTGTGTGGACTCCTCAGAACTGTCCTGTGTGGACCCTCGTCGGACACCAAATCCTGGGTGGATTTAGGCCAAGTTGACGTAGACGAGACAACATAGACCAACCATCTCCAACTCAAAGTCGCACAAAGACTGTCACTACATATGTAGAACTACATGAACATGATGTTCACCAAGACAGCAGGCATCCATTTCAGGGAGGCTGGCTTAAAAACAAGGCATTGGAGCTAGAAAGAGATATCAAGTGAAGGGAGAGTTATGGCTGAGACAGCGCAGGTAAATGATTTTTGAAGCGACACATTTATAGGCAGCGAGATTCATATCGTTAGGTTGCCTTGATGTAGAACTTTACTCGTGGGTTTTTGAGAAGGTTAATCTCTGGTAAGAACCTACCAGTCTCTTGCTAATTTAGTGTGATTGCGCGAAATTGTTCAATTTGGATTGATCCAATTATCTATGAATTTGTGTTTGTTAACAGATCAAAGAACATTCTCATTCTATTTCGTTGTGTGTGTAATAGGCCTATTGAATTGGCAGAGCTTTTAAGATTGTGTGCGCTTGTTCATGCGTCAGATCATAGTATGTACACTTTGCAGCGGTGTGAAATACGTAGCCGTGGTGCAAAGCATTTGCGTATAGTCGGAAATTTGCATGCATAAGTTTTACATACATGTAGCTGTAGTGTTGGTGATCAGTATATTAGGATCAATGATGGAGTTTGAAAAGTTTATAAGACTTGGACAACAGATAGGATTCTAGAAGGCTCTGAATTGGGAAGGTTTGCTCGTGGTCGAGAAGAGTTACAAGACAAAAGAGAGCATGACCACATGGTTAGAGAAGAACGTAGAATTGAGAGGGAAGAGCGACAACTAGAAAGGCAACATGAGCTAGAAATGAAAGAGTATGAGCTTAAGATTGAACAAGAACATGCATCTTCCCAATCTCTACGTCAAAGTAGTACATTTAGAGCTTCTGTAAATGCTAAAGCTCCCAAGCTACCTGTACTTAATGATCAAACTGATGATGTACATTATGTAGATGTGGCGCAGATTTGAGCAGTTTGCACAAGTAAACGGTTGGCCAGAATCAGACTGGGGCATGTCCCTTAGTGCTCTACTCAAGGGTAAGTCATCAGAGGTTTATTCTAGGCTGACAGCAGAACAGGCACAAGATTATTCTGAAGTAAAGACTTACGGAAGAAGGTTTCAGGGTGAAGTTCCGAACAGCAAAACGTGACGGTGGAGAGCGATACTCTCAGTTTGCTGAGCGTCTCAAAGGATATGTAATTAGATGGGTTGAACTTGGTAAGACAGAGAAAACATATACCGACGTTATAGATCTTTTTGTTTCTGAACAGGTTTTAGAAATGGCAGACAAAGATTTGGCTTTGTTTTTGAAGGAACGTAAGCCCAAAGGTTTGTCTGAACTTACAAAGATAGCCGATCAGTACATATGGAAGCTCACACATGGAACCAGAGAAAGTCAGATACGGTAAGGTCAAAAAGTAACAACCCCTCGACTCAGAAACCCAACTTTGCTCAAAGTAAGATTAGACCGAGTGACCCAAAAGCAAAGCATTATCAGAGTCGTAGGTGTTATGAATGTGGTGAAATGGGTCATATTGCACCTTACTGTAAGTCCAAGCCGAAGACAGAAAAGCAAAGAATAAGATCAAAAGCAGCAGGACTGAAGACAGAATCAAACTCTCCACTTAATACAGTCACACAAACAGTTGCAGTTTGTTTAGAAGTAGAACAACCAAGTTGCAACGAAGTAGTCAATAACGACAACGTGGTAGATAGTTATATGACCTTCCCATGGTTAGTGCTGCATGCACTCTTGGTAAGTCAATGCCAGTTAGAAAAAGTTTAGTTGGAAATCAACTTAAATTACAGTCCCAAGAGATACAGGATGTAGTACTGTGGTAGTCTGTAGAGACATTGTGGATGACAATCAGTTGTTAGGCCGAGTCCAAAGATGTGTTCTTTTAGATGGAACTGTGCGAAGTGTACCGGTAGCATTGATCAAGGTGGATACTCCATTCTTTGTTGGTGCGGTAGAGGCCTTATGTAAAGGATAATACCCGAGGTGCGCGCCATTCGTGGGTAGGAATGGCCCGAGGGTGAAGCCCGAGGGCCATTCCTACCCACGAATGGCGCGTACACCGAGGGCATTATGCGACTTAACCCACACCTGTGACGTCATGCTATTGTTCCAGCGCTCCATTATTTCGCACGAATGGCGCGATATTGTTTAATATAAGTAGAGTGTTTTTATGTATTGCGTAACCATGTTCACTCCAGTGAACACCAGTGGTGCTTGAACATGGTCGATGGATGAAGACCAACATTCAGGAAATATTCCCAGTTCATTCGACAGTTGCACCATGGATCGAAGCAAGAGTGACAGCGAAAGTGAATTTTTCCTGACTCAAAGTAAGTTTAGTCAAGTGATAGAAAGTGACTATGACACTGATGATGTTGTAGCCGACTTGCTCGATCTACAAAAAAAAATAAAAGTAAAGATAGAAAAAGTGATCTATCAGCCGGTAGTTTCAGATATTTCAGACGATGAGCTTCTGGCAGCCTCCAATATTCTAAAAGAAGAGGAAGAAGCCACTACAGTCATAACTTCTGGTGCTGGAGTCAACATTGGCGATATAGACACAGACCGTTTCGAAACACCAAAAGGAGACAAAGAAATGGCCAAAATGACAACAAGAAGGTACATTGTGTGTGTGTGTTTTTTGTTTGTTAAAATTTGTTCTTTATCTATGATTTTTTAATCCCTTGTTTATGGAACGATGCGATTTTTACCTGAATTAATTTTACTTTTAATTCAAATTATCAAATCTTAAACTATCATAGTCAGTATGTAAGAACTGTCTTAATTTTGATTAAAACAATCAAATTGTGTACCGTGCTTTTCAAAAATATTTTTCAAAACTACCTGAACATTTCTACATATTATTGAACTATCGCAGCAAAAAAAGGTTGGGTCGATCCATTATTTTCGTTAGCATTCGTATTGATTTGACAGATGCCTATTAGTTGTTGTTGTTTTTTTTTTTCAGGCTGGCAGACAGTACTATGAAAAAGGTGAAATGGGGTGTGGTATTGTTTCGCCAATGGCAAGGTCAGCGTAATGAGCGAGCCTTAAATAACCCATCTTTAAATATCAGTCAGATCAATGTGCGACTAGAGAATATGACCAAAGATGAGCTCAATTATTCTATCTCCCGCTTCCTCTGTGAGATGAAAAAGCAGAACCATGATGACTATCCTGGTGAAACCTTACATGAGCGTGTTATTAGCCTCCAGCTATATTTTGATACGCTGCATCGATCTTACAAATTCCTTCAAGATACAGACTTCCTGCAAGTCAAAAACACATTGGACGGACTTATGAAAGATCGCGCCAGTGCTGGTCTGGGAATAAGGCGAAAGCAAGCACAAGTTATAACACTGGATGAGGAAGAGTCTATGTGGAATACTGGCGTTCTTGGCAGTTCCAACCCTTCACAGCTACTTAATACTTTGATTTATCTCATTGGACTGAATTTTGCATTGCGTGGAGGCCAAGAACACAGGAATTTGCGGCAGAAAAATTCTCAATTAACTGTTCTGACTGACAACAATGGAGGCAAGTTTCTTCGATATACTGAAGATGTGTCGAAAGCTAACCAAGGCGGGCTAAAACATCGCAAAGTGAAGCCCAAGGTAGTGGATGCCTATGAAAACAAGCACAACCCATCCCGCTGCATTGTCAGGCTATACGAGAAGTATCTCCAGCCCCGTCCTTCTCACAGAGTGACAGATGCGTTTTATCTTCGCCCACTGGCCAAACCTACCGGAGAAATTTGGTACGCTAATCAGCAATTGGGTCGCCATAAGCTAGCGAATGTTGTCGCAGACATGTGTAAGCAAGCTGGACTATCGGGACACCGCACCAATCACTCACTACGCGCAAGTGCGGCAACTCGCATGTTTGATAATGAAGTTGATGAGCAGTTAATCTGCGAAGTCACTGGCCACAGGTCAAGTGCAGTCAGAAGCTATAAACGCACCAGTGATAGCCTAAAACGCAAAGCAAACTCTAGCGTACAAGGTATATCCGTAGAAGAAACAGTTCGAAAAAAGACTGCCACCTCATCTACTAGTACTATATGCACCCCAACTGCAACCGCTACAAAAGTGATCACAGACCAACAGAGAAATATAACACTGACACTGAATTTCAACCTTTAGGACCCAAATGTGCCTCCTGTGTACGTGATTGAACGCTTTCGATATAACTTTGATAAATAAATTAGTTAACTTTATGATAAATTTCAGTTAAATTCCTGTTAATTTATATTGATATGAAAGTATTGTCTTTGCAAACATAATTCTTAAATAATTAAATAATCACGTATCATTTTGTGTTTGATCAATTGAGCATTTTGCATCTTAACAATTATTTGTTAAAACAAAAAAAATCTGACTTTATGGCCCACATAAGGAATGTTGTTGTTAACTAATATTTTTGAACAACTATAAAATATAAATTTAATAATGTGGCTGTTGAAAGTCTCTATCTTATACAGAGACTTACGACCATTTTGTCAAAAATGCATAGCTCTAACCGTTTTCGAAAACGATAACAAAATTGTTCTATGATGTCATGCACTTTATTCCTGTTTCCTGTCGACCCATTTGCACAATGGGTGAAATGTACCCATCGCGCCATTCGTGCGAAATAATGGAGCGCTGGAACAATAGCATGACGTCACAGGTGTGGGTTAAGTATGGATACTCCCCTGTATGATCGCATTTGATCCACAAAAACCAAACGAGACATGGCAACCTGAAAGACCAGTGACCATGAAGAAGACAGAGGAAGCAGGAAAGACGGTGGCCGCGGTGGAAACCTGAAGTGTGGTAGCCAAGAAAGACGGACCCTACAAACCCCTACTTGTATCAGAGTCTTGCGGTGAGACGGTATCTCGTGAGGAGGTCACGACAGCTCAACGCAGTGATCCGACGTTGACTAAGTTGTGGGCACACGCTGAGAACGACGAACCATACCGGACCAGAGAATTTCAGTCACCAAAGATGAGTATGCTGGCAAGATATTTAAGCAACTTGTGGTGCCTAAAGAAATACGACCCAAAGTGTTAACAGTGGCTCATGATTCACCTATGGCGGGTCACTTAGGTGTAAAGAAGACTACTCTATTGGCCAACTGTTACGATCTTGTTGGACCAGACTAATGCTGAGTAAATCAGTCTGGTCCCCATTAAATTACAGCAGTTGATCGTATAAATGTTGTGGAGTTGTTGAGGGAACCAGACAAATCATGGTTTACGCGCAAGGTGTTATGTGAACAAAAATTCACAACCGCGACGCGAAAAGCAATCAATTTTCCCTCAAAATCTGTGATGTTTTTTAAACGAATATCACCTGTCCGGCTATTTACAAGTATATTGGCACTCAATCGCTAAGTTTCATGATGCAGATCTTTGCAGATTCAAATCTCAATGGGGCACAAGAATAGGTTTGCAGTCGCGCTAGGGCCAAGGATACAGAGTGGATTGGCCCTAATACACCGATCCATTAAGCCCCGCCCATTTCTCTTTGACCAATCACAACCGCGAAATCTGATCACCATTTGAGCCGTTTGGTGATCTTTGCACTAATGGTGATCGGGTTTCGCGGCTGTGATTGGCCAACTCGTAAGGAGGCGGGGCTTAATGGATTGGTCTATTGGGGCTAGAGCGCCATGAGCATCACTAAGTGACGAATTTGAGTTTTATATGCAAGAAGCCATTATTACCTTCTATAGTCTTTGAGAGCTTGTACGCTAGTTCATTGTGTTTCCCTTTGAAGAACCCTCTTCTGAGAGCTCGACTGAGCCACTTGACAAACCCTGGGCATGCAGCAAGACTCTGTAGAATGGTGTTCAAGTAACATGTGTTGCCAAGGTTTTCCAGCCCTGCAACTTTCCCTGTATAAAAAAAAAAAACATTTTAAATACCAGTCACTGGGATACGAAAAGGGCCTCCTAAGATTTGAACGTCTTATCATTAAGACACAATACAAATTATAACGGCCTAGTCCCAACCCTTCCAAATCCTCCCAAAAAATAATGGCAATAGCGTGGATTTGAATACGGAGCATGTCGGTTGATAAGCAGAAGGCATTCCACTGAGCTACGCAATGTTCAGTGGTCGAAAATCCCTGAAATTGTTTGCGTTACGCAATGTTAGCTACCCATGTAGGCCTACACATCAAAGAGGGTGTCAAAGATTTACCGGTTTATTAGTAATAGTAGCATTTAGTATCTACTCTAAGCAGTACCGTCACTATATATAGTACCACTTAGTCAATCGTAACCATACATAATATAATCGTCGATCCTTTTTGTCTTATGCCGCAACCAACTATAGATGAATTGATTGATGACGTGCAAGTGTTTATAATGTATGCTTTTTAATTTTAGCCTCATTTTATTCTTGGGCAAATCCACTGAAGTTTGAATAGATCCACGAATGGTTTAATCCTGCGTCAACAATACACTTTAATTAATTTCATTTTTCGAATGAAAACAATCTGCATACCGACTTTTTTACTTTGGTTTCTATAATATTATGTAACTATTTTTTTATGATTAACAGATTATTTAGCCAGATACGATTTTTTTGTCATATTGAGTGAAAAGGCGGCGGTCAGATTCGGCATTTTTCACCAGTTGTTCATTAAAGTGTAGGTTATTTTCCTAATAAAAAAAACTTTACAATAAAAGTAAAAAGTAAAACAACACACAGCGCCCCCTACGTTTCGATCCAGATCTCGAGTTGAAACCACGATCGACATTCGGACCCCACAGAATGTAGGCAAAAGTCACCACAGCGGCAGCACCCGCTCCCAAATACGGCAGGTACTTCTTCGGAATAACCAAGTGCCATCCTGGATCAACCATGGTCAATTCGGACGTCTAGCAACTGAAACAAAATCGGGGAATCCTTCGCTCAATATGATGTCACTCTTGTTGGCTCATGGGAGCTGCCATTTTGTTTTAAACTACGAATGGTACCCTGTCGTAAATCGTGAATTATCAGCGCGCATTAGAAGCGTGACCAGTGAGGGTATTTAATTGAACTTTGACCCAAAATAGAAGAAGGTCGGCATCAAACAGAAGAGGAGAGTGATCGAGAGTGGGGTTGCATCAGAGAGGAAGAATACATAGGGTGCAATGGAGCAAAGTAACGATCATGCAGAGACATCAAGCAATGTCAATGAGATAACTACCAACAATGCTTTACCTAAGATAAAAGTGCGTATAAAGCTTGTGTACAATTTGTTTTATATTACTAATATTAATAAAAATATAACTTTTGAACAAATCAAACAAGGCAACAGTCCCAATTCACATCATTTTTCATTGATTGATGATTGAAATTTGAATATAGATCATATAGATGATGATGATAGATGAAACAGAATGTCTGCAGAATAAGTAACTGCTGGAATGTTTGTTGGCGTGTTTATCTCAAGCATAGCATAGAGAAAAGGATGCTGAAAATACTGCAGCTGGATGTTACAAAGAAGTCTGTCCAGCCACAATAGCCCTGGTGGTGTGGTAGGACGTGGGTGTTTGTTGCATGCGTTTTATGCAACGGAGGAGTCCAACCTGGGCTATCCGTCCAGCATGTCAAGAAATAAAATGCATTGGCAGTGGATTTGTCTACTATAGTATTAATAACTAATGTGTGTGAGCCATAAAACTAAAAGGTCCATTTGCTGCTCAATGACAAAAACATTTACCTGAACATTGGAAAGATGTTGTGTTTTGCACATTTAAGATGCTATTTAGACCCAGACGCCAAGCTTTATTTCCTCCCCACTAAATACAAATTCTGTCACGGAATCATGATAGAGCGTGGATTGATCCACTCTTGCAAGGCGGATTGGGAATGGGTTATTTAGAATGGTAATATAACGTGTGTTTTATCAATTTAAGTGACCGCCTCTGCTAAAAGCTATCGGGGCTAGTTGGATCAGGTATTTGCACTGCTCCAAAAGGAGCATTCTCACAAAAAGAGCGCTTCAGTTTTTTATCAACTGCCCATAAAGAAGCGCATTTTAAAGGTACAAACCTGCACATCGACGCTGATGTAGTCAGAGATTTGAAGCTGGAGCAGAAGGTGATGATGATGAAAAGTGGTGATTAGCAATGATTGGTGGTGTTGAATTGAAGGTTTCCGTGGTGAAGACGGTGTGAAAATTTGATGTCAATTTTGGGTAGATTGGAAGAAGTTGGTCATGTGTAAAGAAACTTTAAACACGCACAAAATATTAAGGCAGCACAGGAAGCATTTAGGGCCTACTCTTCATCCAACATGTCCAAGGACCCATCAAAAGCTTGAAATTATGCACATTTGAGAAAGTTTGGTGAATTTGATTTAATTGATTATTTGCCGCATGGTTTACAGTGTTACATTGTACTTATATTCATACTGTAACGCCAATTTACATACAATTTCAATAATTTTGTCAAGATGAAGTTTCCAGCATTTCTTTTGGTTTGTTTGAATCATCAGACCACATCCATCGTAGACGACTACACCATCAACTGGAATCAGAAGTTGGGGACAGGGGTGAACGGTCCGGTATGGCCATGTAAAAAAAATGGAACGAATGAAAGGTACGCCTTGAAGATTCTTCCAGATAAAGCAGCCTCCAGAACTGAGATCCACCTTCACTGCCGGTGTAGTCGGCATCCAGCTATTGTGGCAGTTTATGATGTCTATGCTAATGAAGTAAGAGCTTAAAGGTATTATACGGGATTGGCAGAGCTGACAAAATAATCACAGACAGTGTTCATGTTTTGTGTAATCAACCACATACATGAAATAACAAACCTGTGAAAATTTCAGCTCAATTGGTCATCGAGGTTACGAGAAAATAGTGAAAAGAGACCTTATGTGTTTTCTGTTTTTCAAACATCGAGTTTATTATCGCGCGCGACAAAAACTATTGTTTTACTCATTTCTCAGAAACGATAGCATTTTAGGCAGAAATATTTTAAGGAACCCTTTCTACCATTACTTACTTTAAATCATGTAAGTTATGTGTGAATCTGTGAACATTTGTGTTTTTCGATCTTACCAATAGTGTACAGGACCTTTAAAGGCAAAGTATACCTTTGGTTTTTGGAACCGTTCGATTGTTTTAATCCTATATAAATGTATATGTAATAAAACTAACCTGTGAATATTTCACTTCAAAAGGTGGTCAGGTTTTTGAGATATTGCCGAAAAACCAAGCGAATACATGTATGTCTACACAGGAAGAATATTCCCCGTAGGAATACACAATCTGAGAAACGTTCATGACAGAAAAACTTTCGGATTCAAATTTTGGGGCATAAAACCTGTTATCTATTTACATAACCACATTACTTCGAAGTGAAATGATTCTCAAAATGCTTTATACTATCGAAAGCTGCTGTACTTCTTACCGCGTAAGTTTGATTGCCATTAATTTTCAAAGTCATTACAAAACGTATACAGACCCTAAAAGTGGTGTTTGAAGCTTTGCATGGTGTGGAAAAATAAGAAGTAAAGTTTAGTAAACTTGTGGGTACAACCATGTGTAAATTCTCTACGTTTTGAACAGGATACTCTGCTTAATCTTAACAGGAGAAGACGAGCAGGTTTTCCTGCAGACGAGCAGAGGTATAGGCCAGCTGTTCGAAATGCTGAGACCACACCGGTTCTTTTCAGAGCCAACAGCCCCCCAAGATTTTACATTGTTTGACCCGCAAGTTTATTCCTTATACACTGGATGTACTTGAAAAAGAGCTTGTTACATAATTAATGAAAAAGAGCTTGTTACATAATTAATGAAAAAGAGCTTGTTACATAATTAATGAAAAAGAGCTTGTTACATAATTAATGAAAAAGAGCTTGTTACATAATTAATGAAAAAGAGCTTGTTACATAATTAATGAAAAAGAGCTTGTTACATAATTAATGAAAAAGAGCTTGTTACATAATTAATGAAAAAGAGCTTGTTACATAATTAATGAAAAGGAGCTTGTTACATAATTAATGAAAAAGAGCTTGTTACATAATTAATGAAAAAGAGCTTGTTACATAATTAATGAAAAAGAGCTTGTTACATAATTAATGAAAAAGAGCTTGTTACATAATTAATGAAAAAGAGCTTGTTACATAATTAATGAAAAAGAGCTTGTTACATAATTAATGAAAAAGAGCTTGTTACATAATTAATGAAAAAGAGCTTGTTACATAATTAATGAAAAAGAGCTTGTTACATAATTAATGAAAAAGAGCTTGTTACATAATTAATGAAAAAGAGCTTGTTACATAATTAATGAAAAAGAGCTTGTTACATAATTAATGGACTAATCTGTTAAGCTCCACCCCTAAAGAATTGGCCAATCACAGATTAATTTTTGTTTATATATATGTGATAGACCCCAAGGCTGTATATAAAGTTACAAGCCCAAACAGCGCCCTCACTGAGGTCATTGACGAACTATCATTGGCTGAGAGCTGTGTGCGGCTCGTATATGTGCATGTACGTTTCTATTGTTTGACCTCAGTTACGGAGGTCAATGCGAGGGGTCTATGCTAAGCTGATTTATACCTATGATGGGTTAAATCCCTAATAGACACCTGCACTTTCAGAGCTATACATGGTAGGCCCTAATCGATGAGGAACTACTGACTGCAATTTTGTGCCTCAAATAGAAAAATGTATTTTTAGTCATCATTAAATTGTTCTTGAAAACTTTTATTCCGCTGTACCTAGACTGATTTATTGTGATTGATAATTGTCTGACTTGATTTCAGGTGCAATTCCCGGGCGAGACTCAGCCCTGCCCGAGGCTCCTGATGGTGATGGAGCTCATGGATGGTGGGGAGCTTTTCGATCGCATCAGTCAACAGAAAGGCTTCACTGAGTCACGGGCCATCAGATATGCCATACAGGTGACACACGGGGTGGGGGATGGGGTAGGGGGTCTGAACCATGCTTATAAAAGGAGGGACACAATGTGACACACAGGGTAGGGGAGATTGGGTTAGGGATAGGGTTCCGAACTTAGTGCTTATCAAAAAAAGTACAGTCAGGCAGGTGGCAGGTGGGGGAAGGGATAGGGTTTCCGAACTACATGTATTGTATGCATTACAAAGATCAGTGGGATGGAACAAAAATACAGGAAGGTAACACACTGGGTGAAAGGGGGAAAGGATTGGGGTTTCAAACCATGCTTAAATCAAAGGATGGACATGTTTTCTGACAGGTGGTGACACACATGATGAGGGAGGGATAGGGGATCAGAACCTTGCGGTGACAAATAAGGGACAAAAGATCTTTCAGATGACATACATGTACAGGGTGGGGAGGGGGACAATCAGAACATTGTTTGACAAAGATGGGACAAACAATTAAAAGGTTGATGTACATACTGGTTGGATGAGGGAAGACGTAAGGAGTTGGGCATGTTATTAGGGATCAGAATTTTGCTTGAAAATTTGAAAGGCAAGGTACCAACAATCGGACAGGTGACGCACGGGATGAGGAGAGGGAGGAGTCGGGGTACGGGGAAGAGAACCAAGGTTGACAAAAGAAAGACGAGCAGTCGGAATGTGACGCACAGCTTGGGAGGCGGGTAGGGGGGAAGGGGTAGAGGATGAGAACATACAGTGTACTGAAGGAAGAAGGGAAGGAATCAAACAGGTGACACACAGTTGTGGGGTGGGTGAGGGAAGGGTGAGGAATGGTTGAATGAATCACAAGATACCTGGCTTTTTTACATGGTTATGGCATCATATGGATGACCAAGGGTGGGGATGAGGGAGAAAAAGGTGAGGTGTAAGGTCAAGATGACAAACTCGGCTTTGAAGGAAGTGGTGAGAAATCTGAATTTGTCACTCAGAAGCACAAGGCACGGATTACACACCTTTACTAGCTAGTCTAAATACATTTCCCCCGTGAACATGCAACTCTTAGACCTTTTTGACAGTGATATGTGACGTGGAGTAATCGGTCTTTGTTTTTGGTCTTCCGAGTTCATTAACTTCACGTCGTAACAGGGTTTGTAGTAAACTTTCGAAACCCTGTTTTCCGGTAGGTACGGTTGGTCGAGTTGGAATCTTGGCTAAAATTTTTTTTAAACAAACTTAAATGAGCACATTTTTTTGGCCCAAAAACCCCACCTTGTTTTGTAGTAACGGGTTTAACAACCCCGAACGAATGGAATATCATTGTGACTGGTACACCGGGGCTATTTTGCTTAAATTATCAAATACTCATTTAAGGTTCCATTTAAAACATATGTGTCAGGAAACCTGGTAATAGATCGATCCATTAAGCCCCGCCTCCTTACGAGTTGCCCAATCACAGCCGCGAAACCCGATCAACATTAGTGCAAAGATCACCAAACGGCTCAAATGGTGATCAGATTTCGCGGTTGTGATTGGTCAATGAGAAATGGGCGTGGCTTAATGGATTGGTGTATTGTCAAAGACCAGTATCCACACTATACATATGTGATCCAGCATTATACATGAAACAACAAACCTGTGAAAGTTTAAGCTCAATCGGTCATTTAAGTCACACACAAAAATAAAGGAAACGACCTTGTAAAGGTTTCACTGTTTTCAAATATTGAGTTGCAAGATCAATACTAAATGTTTTACTCATTTCTCAAAAGCTAGGCCCCTGTTGCATTTCAAGCAAAAATATTTCAAAGGGAGTTTCCCACCATGACCAACTTTATACCATGCGTTATGTGAACATTTAAATTGTTACCCTTACCAATGGCATGCACACCCTTCATACTAGCTGAATGAAATTGGGTCATAGATTAAGAAACAAAATATACAGGTTTTTTTGTGCAGTGACACAAACAGTGACAACGGCTGGGGGAACAGCTAGGAGTGATAGCCAGGGGGACAAGGGAGTGGGAGAATCATAACAATACATGATTGTACCCAGGGATTCAATAACTTTGAGATTGTAATGTAAGCCCGATACACAAAGTTTCCTAGCAAAAACGGAAATGAAAATAGTCTTGTCAGATTTTAACCTTTGGAGATTGCACCTGCATTGACCCCATACATGCACCAATGTCCCATTACACTACTGTTTGCCATGCTTGCCATTTTGAGAGTCAAAATACATGTTGGTTTTTATTATAAACATTTATTGAAGTGTGTAAACACTGCGTCACCTAAAATGCGCACTACACTGTATAACACGCAGGGACACGTACTTCCAAAATGGCGCAACCAAGATTATTGTGATGATTACAAACATTCTAAAACATTTACCTTGTGAAATTCTATACTGGACATGCAGAATTTTTGTATTACTATAGTCTGTGGCAAAGTTTGGGTGGACAAGTTTTGCAAACTGTGACTAAAGGTTTTTTTGTTTGAACACACGTTTGCCATGCTTCTGATTGTTTCCCACTATTAACAAGTCTGCGATTCAGGTAATCTCACTTCCCTTTAATGTAATCCAATACTCAGGAAGGACTTGTTAAATTTACTGACAGGGAAGGGGGGGGGGGTGAGAAGGAAGGTTGACGATAAGAGACCAGGACGGAATTTGAGGGCGATCTATGGAGAGAGCCTGGGGTTCTTTCTTTGGAAGTCTGAGACATGATTTACGATGTGATGAAATGAGGAGGGATGGGGTTGGATTAGACATGAAGGGGAAGGCTAATGTACATGTACACCTAATAATACACAGCATCCAGGTAGATGTGTTTCTTGAATTATCAGCGTCGGGTTGTCTTGGCTAATGTCTTGCTTCCTGGGTACAGTCATGTTGGTTTTTTATTATAAAACCAACACACACAATGTAGGTTATATTCCTGCTGAAACTTTTACTTTCAGTTTTGTCAAAGTCAAAGTTAAATGGCCCAAATTTCGCCAACAATAAAATTGTTTAATGACTATTTTTCTTTTGGAAGAATTTTTACAGATGATGCTGTTTCAAATTGAAAGACAAAAATAACTTTTGCACCTGCCAGGGACAATGCACGAAATACATGTAATAAAATGTTACATTGTTTGTCAATGGCTGATGGACATGAGATGATGTCGTGATCCCGACAAATTCATTTTTAGTTGTCAACTATAACTACCACTTGTCATTGGTGGAATGTTTTAGTGCAATATCTTAAATGAAAACGTATACATGTAACTTTCTTGAATCAATAAAATTAGCTATTTAAAATTTATAAATCAAAATATTGCATAAAATTAGCCAAAACTTGGATATACAATAGCATTCGCGAATGGACACCAACCCTCAGAAATCCGAGAAATGATTCATGCATCAATCATTTCTCAGTTTGTATTTTTTCGTTGTTGATTTCTTATGAACGGGGGCCGCATTCAGACAAAATAGTTTCGGAGGATGCATCATTATAACAAGTAGACTTTCAGATAGCAATCACACAACTTTCAGGGTCATAAAAGGATGACTTCCTTTAATCCCTTTAATGGAGATAAGGTCATCATGGTGTAAACTTTAGAACAAGAAAGTGTGAAAATTAAGTGGTATTACAATGTAATTGTAATTTTTTAAGTGTTTTCTATTTTTTATTTTATATTCTTAGATTGCCAGTGCCATCCATAGGTGCCATTCCTTGAATATTGCCCATCGAGATCTAAAGCCAGAAAATTTGCTTCTCAAAGACAACTCTGAGGTAAGTAACAAGGGGGGTGGCTTCAATCAAGCAAAATGGGGGAGGTGGGGAAAAATTCAAATTTACAATTGAAAGAACAAATTGTAATAATTTGCACATAGTACAGTGGTAAGACCAGTTAACTATCCCAGGTCAAAGGTTAAATAAGTTTCCTTTATCTCGGCAACCTGTACATTTATTTGAGTTACTTTGAGAATATTTTCTCTAAATCTTACAGTCCCAATTCCTCCTGTATCCAATTGCCCAAATGAAGGAGTTAGAAGGATTTGGGTGTGCAGGTGCATTCCTTTCTTGCTGTGTATGGCTGGTCGCTGGGGTGTTCAAGTTTTGTGGCCCACCTTCTTTAATTGTTGCAATATTGTATTTTCTTATTTTTAGTTATTTATTGTTGCTATTGTTTATTTTCCTGATGTTATTATTGCTTTCTGTACACAAAATTAATCTTTATTTATATTGTGTACCCCAGATGTGGGGCAACAGATCTACGGATCATAGTATGTATTTGCTTTTGTTGTCCCTCGCCCATCTTGGGGTATATCGTCTTGTATTTTGTTATGTAACTGTTTTTATGGCAAATAAAATAATACTAATAATAACCATTGCTTACCACACAGGGTCAGGCATTCCAATCATGTTAAAGTCCAAACAATTTGGTGTGAAGGGACATACATGTAGGAGTAGTGGGCCGTACTCTAGCCAAACTGTCTATTATGAAATCAAAACTATGATTTAGATAAGTCACAAAACATGTAAGTGTACTGGACTAATCATATTTTTATTTATAACATAACTGTTTTCAACTTTTGGTTTTGGTTGTGTGTTTTAGAATTCCCCAGTGAAGCTGTCTGACTTTGGCTTTGCTAAGGTCGACGATGGATCCTTAACAACACCCCATTTTACACCGTACTACGTCGCACCACAGGTGAGAAATGATCGGGGACGAATTTAATGGCTGCTTAAGAAAAGAAAAGTACATGTATTTAAAGCACAACAATATGTTGCTTCCCATCAAGAATCCCCGCCAAAACGGGTCACATGTACCATGTGTGACTGGTATTCTGCTTATTTTTGCAGTAGTAGCAAACAGAAAATTGTTTAGCAATATTTTCAAAGTTCTGCTTAAAGGTATTATACAGGATTGGTAGAGCTGACAAAATAATCACAGTGTTCATGTTTTGTGTAATCAACCACATACATGAAATAACAAACCTGTGAAAATTTGAGCTCAATTGGTCATCGAGGTTACGAGAAAATAGTGAAAAGAGACCTTATGTGTTTTCTGTTTTTCAAACATCGAGTTCGATCATTATCGCGCGCGATAAAAACTACATGTATTGTTTTACTCATTTCTCAGAAACGATAGCATTTTAGGCAGAAATATTTTAAGGAACCCTTTCTACCATTACTTACTTTATATCATGTAAGTTATGTGTGAATCTGTGAACATTTGTGTTTTTCGATCTTACCAATAGTGTACAGGGCCTTTAAACATCTCCAAACAAACTTTATACTGCTAGTAAGACCAGTGCCTGTCTTTATCCGTGCGGATAAAGGCAGGGGACCAGTCTACCTTCTTTTGACCTCTCGCTGAGGATGTCCTACTCAAATGAGGTCATTTGCATAGGGTCTATATGAAAGTGGGCCCAGAAACAGAATGGGATGTGCAGATCACTCACTCTCCTGCTATGGACCAAAAGAATGGAACACTCTTCCAAATCAATGATGCTCAGACTATTCATATTTTCAAGAAACTGCTCAAATGTCATCGTTTTCAACAAGTGTATTGTAATTAATTTCAATATATTAAGATATTGACAAAATAGGGAGACCGCCAACATAGGGCTAGATAGCTCAGTTGGTAGAGCGCCGGCACGCTAAACCGGAGGTTGTTGGTTCAAATCCCGCTCTTGTCAATTTTTCTTTGTTCAACCCAAAATCATTTTAAAATGTACCCAGTCAGTTTCCCTTGTGGTTTATTATTTGGTAATTAATTTCATGTAACTGTCTTGAGCGCCTTTGAACAATTTTTGTTGATTTTGGCGCTATATAAATGTCTTCTGATTGATTGATTGATTGCAATGGAGGGGTTTCTTGTTCATTCACAGTAACCATAGGTATGCATTTATAAAATTGATTGAAAACTTTTAATTAGGATAGATGTAGATATTTTAAGCTGGAACAATTTTTTTTGTATCTATAAAGAATGTAAGAACGGAGAGAAAATGTATTGTTTTTATCTTGTCTTTCTTTTAGGTTTTGGAAGCTCAGAGGAGACAGAAAAGACAGCAGAAGGGAATTATACCAACATCCCCAGGCCCTTACACATATGACAAGGTAAACCTACAAGTACTTTCCTTTTACAATAGGCGGTGCAAGTCTTGTGCATATTTCAAACAAGAAAACAACTTGAACGAAGACTGTATATTTCTATGAAATCAAATCTTTTAAAACTCTATTTTAAAAAAAAAAAAAAATTTGAAAGTAAAACTACCCAAAGCAAGTTGTTATAAATACAATTTCAATTTGTATATGAGGATGAATGAGGGTGCCTTTTTTAAATAGAAACCCCCATTTACCAGTCGCGTCCGAATTTGTGCGACCATTCATTGCTTAGGTTTAATGATTACATAAACGTCAGTTGGATAAAATTTGAAATTGTTTACAAGTAACCGAAAATGGAGGTCAAGTCTTCTTCTTGAGTTTCTTTGTTGAGTTGCTAAATTTATTTTACTAGCATATATTTTATGGCTAAATTTCACTTTCACGACAACATGATATAATTTTTATAGCCACAAACTATACGTTCAAACTGATGTATTTCAAGAAACAGAATTGCACACGTGTAAAACTCAATGTATTTGGACCAACTTGGTCCCCGAAGCCCCATGAGCGTCACTGAGTGACGGACCTGAGCGCTATATAAGAAGCCACTATTATTATTATTTTTTTTTTAAGTTCAAATTTAAGTACATTTTTTTGGCTTAGTAAAAATTTTGAGCTGGCCAAGTTTGCGCAAGGACCAATTGCTAACTAGTGGTTGTTTAGTGACGTACGTAGAACATGCGCACAGAAGTTGTAGTGCGAACGACTCTAGCCATGTCATGTCATCGCTACCGGTGACTTAACGTACGTTATCATTTTCTTATAACTGGTCCACTCTGCACTGTGCTATGAAAACGGCTATTGATAACCAACGATGCGACCATGCCTCGTAGGCTGGTTTCAAATAGTCGACTAGCGTAGTCCAACTAACGTCGACTAGACAGAGTTCGGGCTAACTTAGTCGAACTATGGTCAACGATAGTTTTTGCGCGAACTTGGCCCCTGCTGTCTTTTATGGATTTCCCCCCTCCCCAAGTTCGTGCCTTACTTATGTGAGTATTGCCTCCAATTCCAGAGTTGTGACATTTGGTCCCTGGGTGTAATCATCTACATAATGCTTTGTGGCTACCCACCGTTCTACCCCGAGACGCCCAACAGGAAGATATCGCGTGAGATGTGTCATCGCATCATGGCTGGCCAGTATGAATTCCCATCTGAAGAATGGTCACAGATATCGGACCAAGCTAAAGATGTTGTCTCCAGGTAAACAGTGCAACGAAACACACTATTCCTTCAGAGAAATTAATTCCATGGTTTACCCATAAAATTGACAGTTTAGTATTTGATTAATGCAGCGAAACAAATTGATTTAAGAAACAACCTCCGAAATGCAAGAACGGAGGTTATCCAGGAAAGTTCCGTTTTCACTGGGAGACAAATGGACCCCATCAAACCTAAAAAGAGTAAAATTTGACCATTGAAATTGTGTGTGGTGCAGGAAAGAGACCCCAATTCGTCGGCTTAACGACCGCGCCCATCTATTAATGGACCGCCTCTTCATTTCCATGCGGTTTTGCCAAAAAGCACCAAAATAACATGCGCGTGGGAGAATGTCAGACCAGATAATGAACGCATCGGGGAATCTATTTCGGCAATCCTGCATGTTCAAAGCAACCCGCTGCCGCTAGCAGAATGAATCGGTGCCAACCAAATCATTAGTACCCAAATGAATGATTAAAATAGAGGGAGATGGCCACTTGGCTTGGAGAGCATCCAACAGCTGGTGGATGTCAGAGTAACGTGCACCACCACGCCCACCCCAGCGGACAATAGGCTGACAGAATTGCAAGCCCAAAGAAAGCTGAACTGAAAGTGAAATGAGCTTTCCCGCTGCACGCTAACGCAAAGCGAGAGCACGCCCACAAAGAAAATTTTCTTCAGCTGATTGGTCCAAACAGAGCAAACCTTGCCAAGGCGACTACGCAACTGCAACTTAACTGGACCAACTAAGCGCGACTGAGTGCGCCGCATACTGCGGGTGTCTGTGGGGAATAATGTATTTTATCTCAAGTGATAAAATTAATTACTAAAATATTATCAACATTTTACTACCAAGTTTCCAATCCACAAGCTTGTTTTCTCATGTTTTGATTATTTGTGGTGGTTGCAGATTATTGCAGGTGGACCCAATGGAGAGGATGACAGTCGGTGAACTCATGGATCACCCATGGCTACAAGAGAACAGATCATCAAACATTGAACTCAGTTCACCTGCTATCATGCTGGACAAGGTAAAACAATTCAAATCAATATTTCAGTCATTTTCTTACTCAATCTTGCACCTACTCAATCTTACTGGAGTGTCGTGGCCGAGTGGTTAAGAGCACCGAACTCAAGCTCTTGTGTTTCTGTTCAAGACACTTAACTATAATTGCTTCTCTCCACCCAGGGGTAAAATGGGTACCTGTGAGGGCAGAGATGGTTCTTGTGATTGATTTAGCCTAGTAGCGCATATATTGCAGCACTGGCTGTATACTCCCCAGGGAGCTGAGATGGTTCAAGGAATGAAATAAATGGCCCAGTGACCAGGGGTAATAATGTTCGAAGCGCTTTGAGACGCCCTTGGGTGTGATAAAGCGCAATATAAATCCATATTATTATTATATCCCGCAGGACGTTGGCTCCATGAATTTTCACTCTCCATTTTTGCCTATCTTGCGCTCTTCGGTGTTCCAGGTAGAAGGTGCTGTTAGTGTTGATGTCGTTTTCCCATCTCTTCCGAGGCCTAACCCGTTTTCCTACTATTTTGTGTAAATGTTACATCACCCAATTTCTGCCGAAAGACATTTTCTTGAGAATTGTTTTCCCTGAATGAACAAATTTTGACAGATGATACTGTTTCAAAGGGGAAAAACATTCAACGACTTTTGCACATATGCCACTGACAATGCACAAGAACCATTTAGCATGCAAAAATTGTTTGCACATGGCTGATAGACGAGAGATCATGTCAGGATACAGACAATAATTAATTTTTGGGATTCAAACCCATGACCTTAGATAAGATTATGGGTTCGAATCCGACCTGAGTAATATGTTTGTAAACAACTTTGTCACAGGATATTGGATTTGAGGCATTGCATGGTGAGGTATCAATATACACATGTATATTTGGTTTGCGGTAACACCATGTGTATATATCTACTTGCTAGGTAGATTTTGTTCTTTGAGAACTTGTCTTGCTATTTATTCTACTGCCGCGGAGTAGATTATTCGGAATTCGGGAGACTTCTCAGTTCTGAAAAGAACTGTCCTGCTTTTTAACTACCACCTGGGCGGGAGGTAGGAAATCGGCCGGGACTTCTACTTTCGCTTTGTGGATCGAGGGGACTTCTCGTTACTAACTACACTGCCGCGGAGTGAGTTCTGTCAAACGACTTGGGGGGGGAAGTACTGAGTATACAGTGCTTTACACACATCAGTGTGTGGGTAAAACCAAATAATATTTGTTATCCCTGATGCAAATTTTACATCTTAAAAACATAGAAAGATTGACTACTGCAGGATTTGAACTTCCGACCTCTGCGTTTACATGCCGGTAATAATACCAACTGACCCTACGTTGGCGGACTCCCTAATTTGTCAATATTTTTGCTTAGGGGCGCCAGTCAGAAGTCATACAACTGTGTACTGCTGTGTAACCAGGGATCATGTCCAGTACAACCTTGAAAGTGACTTTGTAAAGGGATCACCTTAAGGGCTATGCAACTTTGTTCTTCAATATCAAAGTTTAATGTTGAGATTTGCTTACCAAATGGTACCTAAGACAGTAGTCACTCAAAGAACTTTTGAAATGGATTCCTTCGCACAATGGTAATGCAACCCAGGCCTGGAATTTCATATTGTAGAGGGCGAGGCCATTTTCATTTTGCGAAGGGCACTTCCATTGGAAAATCTCGAAGGCTTTGGACATTTTTTGAAGGGGCACCAAGACAGGACAACGGAGGCCATGGTCTCTGTGGCCTTCGAATACATCAAGGCCTGGTAACCAACTGCCTGTTTTAATCCAAACTATGTTTGCTGTTGTTTGTCAGAATTTAATGGAGGAAGCGTTGAGGGTCCATTCTGAGCAGCTGACCTCAATGCGTCTACCACAGAAAAGAGTCATATTGAAGCCTGTGGCTAAGGCAAACAACCCTATCATCAGGAAACGGCTCAGGTTTGTTTGTTCGTTTGTTCGTTCGTTCGTTAGTTAGTTAGTTAGTTAGTTCGTTCGTTCGTTCGTTCGTTCGTTCGTTCGTTCGTTCGTTCGTTCGTTCGTTCGTTCGTTCGTTTGTTTGTTTGTATGTTTGTTTTTCCATTTGTACAGCAAAAGTACAAGAATACGTCTTCATAAATCAGTCAAATCCAAATACAGAAAGTCAATTCCAAACCAAACGTTCAATTAATTTGCAATAGTGATCCATCACTATTGCAAATTAATTGAACGCCATTTCACAGTTGTTGCACCAATTTGCCATTTACTGTAGTCAGTATGATTTTCTTTGTACCTGCTAGAATAAAGCAAAATTGTAAAAAGAAAATTGGTTTAACACAGACCAAAATTATTTGTCCACAAAAGACCCCTTGCCTAACGCAAAACACTACTGGGACGCTGAGGTAAAGTGCAAGTTTTTGCGCACAAAGAACAGCTATCGTTTAATGAAATGCCTCTTTTGGCCTCAGTGAGAGTGCTTTTTGGGAGTGTGTCGTCATATACGCAGCCTTTGTTTCAAGTGTGTTAGTTCAAATTTAAACATTTACCTTTCAGATGTCAGTCTTTGGATAACAGGGTGACAGAAGGACAGCCAGAGACAAAGCTTAGGAAGGAGAGTGATGCCGTAACTAAACTCAGGGATGTCGTTGCACATTGTATTCTCCCTCCCCAAGGTAATTTATCAAATACTACCATTGTATTTGTGTTTTATGTTAAGTCTTTCTGGTGATTAAACCAAGTGATCCGATATAAGTGACTAATACTAGTAGGTCTGAAGATACTTGTGTAGAGAAGATAAAGAAATTTGTAGTTTACTATGTGAGAGAAAAAACCTTGAATATAGGGAAAACCCACACAATCAGGTAGGGACTGAACACACAATCCACGTGCAAGGGTCTGTCCAAGATTTCCTTGAGCAATAAAATATATTTTTTTAACACTTTGGTGCACTGGTGGTCACTAGCATCCACCCTAAAACCTGTACATAGAACTGTAGATGTAAAAACCACCATGATAGAACATTATTTTGAAAAAAATAAGTTAGTGGCCTGACGTTTCGACCCTAGCAGAGTCTTTCTCGAAGGCTAAATGACAACACACAACACACATACAAGCAGACTAGAGTTGCAAGAGTAGTCAAGTGGAAATACATGAATAGAGAGAGTGGAGGGAGAAAAGCAGAAAGCATTCAGAGAAGGCAGGGGGTAAGCAGGGATTATGAAGACAAAGGGGGGGGGGGTTATGAAGGGAAGGGGATAGCTTGACCACAAGAAGTTGGGAACACAAAGGACAAAATGGAAGGTTAGAAGAGAGGTAAATAATTAGTTAATACAATGAAGGGCAGACTAATAAAGTGGATAACTGTGTGGGAAAAGGAGAAGGCAAAAACAAAAGGTTATTAGTCATTTCCTTCTACTCTTGCAACTCTTGTCTGCTTGTACATGTGTGTTGTGTGTTGTCATTTAGCCTTCGAGAAAGACTCTGCTAGGGTCGAAACGTCGGGCCACTAACTTATTTTTTGCATTTATACCACAGGTCTTTTTGGTTGGTAAGCAGTTTGCAACAGCTAATTCTATTTTCTCAACATTATTTTGAATGTGGTTATTGGCCTCATGTTGACCCTAGCAGAGTCTTTCTCAAGGGCTTAATGACAACACAACACACACAGACAAGTACTGTAGGAGAAGTATGCAGTCAAGTAGAAAGACGTGAAAAGAGAGAGGCAGAATGCAGTCAGAAAAAGCAAGGGATGAACCATGAAAAGGGAGACAAAGGAGGGAAGGGGCTAGTTTTTGTTTGCTTGTTTGTTTTTTTAGGTTTTTTAGATGATTTTTCCAACAAGGGAACTCGGCAAACTTCACACAAGGAGATATAAACACCAAGCTGGCAACAGCCAATGTCTCTCACACAGAAATTACTTTAACATGTATGACCATGAACTGCGCAAATCAATAAATTGTGATTTAGTAACACAACTTATCATAGTCATTGTGAAATCATCGGTCAGCTTGGCAAGATTCGAATCCCCAACCATGTGATTGCAACTCATGCAATCTAACCACTTGACCACAGTGACTTAAAATGCAAGGAGAGTGCAAGCACAGAAGACAAAATCGATATCAAAGCTAATTCTATTTTGTTCATGATAGAATGTATTTATGCAGGCAGACAGTTAAATGAATAAATAAAACCAGCCTAGCCACTGTCAGTTATTCCCTCCCCGAAAAACCATGACAAACCTCTCTCCCTTTCTTTCTGAAGTATTCAGAAGCTCCATCTGGGATCCTAGATCCCATGTTCAATGATTGATTTACTCACAGATCTATTTTGCTTCAATTACCAGGGGTTGTTTCAGATGAGAGTGTTTGTGAGTTGATTCAAACAGCGCTGGCGTACAACAGTGAGTGTAACACACTGAAGCACACACTGCATGCATTCCAATGGAACGGTAAGTCTTGCGGCACTTGAACGTTGGGACTCGTTAAATTGCACCGTTTTGGTTCCTTCACACATTAAACCTGTTACTATCAGTACATGTTTATTCTCATGCCCAACTGGCCCATGCCACAAAATACCACATGGGACTCTAAAGATAAGTCCACAGTACACAAGCCATGGGGTTTTCTGATAGTACTAGCTGTACAAACAGAAGAAACCCATGCACCAATTGCTAGCCTGTAAGGTATGTTCCTTTGTGGTAGTTTGTGGTAGATTTCCTAATAATGCCAGCTGTACAAACAAAAGAAGCCCATGCACCTTATGCTAGCCTGGAAGGCATGGTACTTTGTGGCAGTCTGTGGTAGGTTTCCTGATAATAGGAGCTGTACAAACAGAAGAAACCCACGCAGCCAAGGCTAGCCAGTAAGGTATGGTACTTTGTGGCAGTCTGTGGTAGATTTCCTAATAATGCCAGCTGTACAAACAGAAGAAACCCACCCACCCATTGCTAGCCTGTAAGGTGTGGTAGTTTGTGGTAGATTTCCTAATGATGCCAGCTGTACAAACAGAAGAAACCCAAGCAGCCAAGGCTAGCCTGTTGAAGGTATGGTACTTTGTGGCAGTCTGTGGTAGATTTCCTAATGCCAGCTGTACAGAAGAAACCCATGCACCAATTGCTAGCCTGTAAGGTATGTTCCTTTGTGGTAGTTTGTGGTAGATTTCCTAATAATGCCAGCTGTACAAACAGAAGAAACCCACACAGCCAATGCTAGCCTGTAAGGCATGTTCCTTTGTGGCAGTCTGTGGTAGATTTCCTAATGCCAGCTGTACAAACAGAAGAAACCCATGCACCCATTGCTAGCCTGTAAGGTATGTTACTTTGTGGCAGTCTGTGGTAGAATTCCGAATAATGCCATCTGTACAAACAGAAGAAACCCACGCACCCATTGCTAGCCTGTAAGGTGTGGTAGTTTGTGGTAGATTTCCTAATGATGCCAGCTGTACAAACAGAAGAAACCCACACAGCCAATGCTAGCCTGTAAGGTATGTTACTTTGTGGCAGTCTGTGGTAGATTTCCTAATGCCAGCTGTACAAACAGAAGAAACCCATGCACCAATTGCTAGCCTGTAAGGTATGTTCCTTTGTGGTAGTTTGTGGTAGATTTCCTAATAATGCCAGCTGTACAAACAGAAGAAACCCATACAGCCAATGCTAGCCTGTAAGGCATGTTCCTTTGTGGCAGTCTGTGGTAGATTTCCTAATGCCAGCTGTACAAACAGAAGAAACCCATGCACCCATTGCTAGCCTGTAAGGTATGTTACTTTGTGGCAGTCTGTGGTAGAATTCCGAATAATGCCATCTGTACAAACAGAAGAAACCCACGCACCCATTGCTAGCCTGTAAGGTGTGGTAGTTTGTGGTAGATTTCCTAATGATGCCAGCTGTACAAACAGAAGAAACCCACACAGCCAATGCTAGCCTGTAAGGTATGTTACTTTGTGGCAGTCTGTGGTAGATTTCCTAATGCCAGCTGTACAAACAGAAGAAACCCATGCACCAATTGCTAGCCTGTAAGGTATGTTCCTTTGTGGTAGTTTGTGGTTGATTTCCTAATAATGCCAGCTGTACAAACAGAAGAAACCCATACAGCCAATGCTAGCCTGTAAGGCATGTTCCTTTGTGGCAGTCTGTGGTAGATTTCCTAATGCCAGCTGTACAAACAGAAGAAACCCATGCACCCATTGCTAGCCTGTAAGGTATGTTACTTTGTGGCAGTCTGTGGTAGAATTCCGAATAATGCCATCTGTACAAACAGAAGAAACCCATGCACCCATTGCTAGCCTGTAAGGTGTGGTAGTTTGTGGTAGATTTCCTAATGATGCCAGCTGTACAAACAGAAGAAACCCACACAGTCAATGCTAGCCTGGAAGGTATGGTACTTTGTGGCAGTCTGTGGTAGAATTCCGAATAATGCCATCTGTACAAACAGAAGAAACCCATGCACCCATTGCTAGCCTGTAAGGTGTGGTAGTTTGTGGTAGATTTCCTAATGATGCCAGCTGTACAAACAGAAGAAACCCACACAGCCAATGCTAGCCTGGAAGGTATGGTACTTTGTGGCAGTCTGTGGTAGAATTCCGAATAATGCCATCTGTACAAACAGAAGAAACCCAAGCACCCATTGCTAGCCTGTAAGGTGTGGTAGTTTGTGGTAGATTTCCTAATGATGCCAGCTGTACAAACAGAAGAAACCCACACAGCCAATGCTAGCCTGGAAGGTATGGTACTTTGTGGCTGTCTGCGGTAGATTTCCTAATAGGAATACACAATCTGAGAAGCATTTCTGACAGAAACGTTTCTCAGATTCAAATCTTTATACAGAACCACATTACTTCAAACATGTCAAAGTGAAATGCTTTATACTATCGTAAGCTGCTGTAGGCTTCTAGCCAATAAGTTTTTATCTCAATTAATTTTAAGAGTTATTACCAAACGTATACCAGTACCTTCCCTTAAAATCAGCTTCCCGAAGCCACTCAAAATGCTGAACAATGGAAACAAACAATTACCATGTACAGTCTGAGCAGTGCCTGTGCTTTGCACTCACACCAGACGTCACAATGATGATGAGTATTGTGTGTGAACTTCATTGCAGGGAAGTCATTTTCATCACCTGTGGATTATGCCAAGTTGGCGCTGGCCTTCAGCAGGATGGTGGAAGAAAGAAATAGAAGCCATCCCTTACAGTGACTACAACACAGCTGTGGGGAGATGATATCGATAGAACCCACCCCTTACAGTGACATCAGCATCAATACTGTGACTTCAACAGAATCATAGATGTATGTATACATATTGTTCATAACATTCTATTTATGCAAAATATTCAGAAATTTTCTTGCTAAATTCATACTCATACAACAAATCAGAATAATTTTTAAATTAATACCCTCTAGTACAAATAGAAATGTAATTGATGTTTGATAACGGATCTGTGTAAATCATATTCATTGTCAAAAATATTTGTAAGAACTAAACGGTGATAGTAATAATTACTATTATTTCTGTAATTCCATCTTTAAGATCTCAGTGCGGAAATCACTTGTCTCATTTAAAGGGAATATACATGTACCTTTGGTTTTTGGAACCGTTCGATTGTTTTTATCCTATATAAATGTATATTAATTACACAATAAAACTAACCTGTGGAAGTGTTTTTTAATCTGGAGTGATTATGTCCACTCAGGAAGAATAATCCATATTTAGAATACGCAGTCTGAGAAACATATCTGACAGTAATGTTTCTCAGATTCAAAATTTTGAGGGATAACAACATTACTTTAAAGTGAAATGATTCTCAAAATGCTTTATACAATCGAAAACTGCGGTACTTCTTACCACGTAAGTTTTTATTGACATTCATTTTAAGAGTGATTACTAAAGGTAAAAGCAGGTGCCATTGTTTGCACTTAATAACCTTTGGCTTGCAGCCAATGGTTTCAGTGATAGTGACTCGGTCTTAAACGGACACTTAAAAACTTTCAGGGTTGGGCGTGCGATAAACCCTGCAAGATTGTCAATGACCGTTTAAGATTGAGCCAGTACTCTTTTATTCCCTTTCATAAATGCCCTTTTTTGATTAAAATCATAACAATGGAGAAAAATCTGTGGAACTTTTCTGTTTTGCAGGCCTAAATTTTAAATTAGTGTCCCCAGGTTCCATTACGCGAAGGGTCAAATTGCATGCAACGCTCGACGGTTGTGCTATGTGAGTACTGACATTGAGTACCAGTATGTATTGATTGCATTACACATAAATTAGCGCCCGCCCGCATAAGCTTGTGCGCCAACTTACATGTATGTGTGGTTATGAGCACCAAAAGCCTTTGCACAGCTCCAGTTGGTTTTCCATTTACGACCAGACTTAAACGGTCGTGTGACCACCTTTCAACAAATATGACTGCCTAAACTAACTGTATTTTTGAATATTGTTTATAGCACATTAACACGTGATGCATTTGGTGGTGATTTGATTTCATGTTCATTTAACTGCCTAATTTTTGATGAAACAATTTTGGAATTTAAGGGACTACGTTCGGTTGCTCGCCGCAAGAATATGCACCAGTGATTTTTATATTCTTGCTAGCAATGCTTGAATTTCAGTACTAGATGTGCAAGTGAAGGAATCATGGGCAACTAGTGAAAACGTCTTGGTAACTAAGAAGATGCAGTTACATGCACATGTAAGATCAGACTTTTTGGCTGCAATTTTACCCAAAGGCTTGACGTATTCCCATCATAGGCTTTATCCGGTTGACATAAATTTGCTCATACAATTTACAGAAGCCAAGGAGAAGTTTATGGAGCGTATTTTTATTTTGGGGTTTATTTAATGAAAGAAATAATCATTGTCCTTACCTTTCACATATTGGGTTAAAAACAAGTAAAAGTTTTTAGTTCCCGTCCCAAGAATTGTCTATGGTTGATAAAAGTAGTAATTTTTTGTTTAATTTACAAACATAAACGATGCCAGTTTTGAAGCCAGAAGTATCATTAACTTTGCAGTTTGCACACTCACGGGCGAGCCGAAAAGGGCCAACCTTTGATCACACTGTTGCTCTAAAGGCATACAATTCTAATTAGCACATAAATTGTTACTTAGTGGAAAGGGTTTTCCAGTCAAAATGCCATGCGATGGGTACTGTTTTAAGATGGTCCCATGATAAAGAATTATTCAAGTAACCAATTTTCTGAACATTTGCACACATTTCTTATTTATTATTTTGCTACAGTCATGACAGTACATCGTGCTATGAAGAAATGATCTACATATAAGTGCATCATTTACAATGTACTGTAGTATTAAAAATCCTTTAAGTTACTGAACATGATATGTAAATACTATACATGTACACATGTACAAGCATTAGTTCAAGGTTATTTTTATTTATTTGCAGATTTTGTACTTCAACTATTGTCCATAAACAATCAGCACCAGTATTGTTTCAAAAGTTATTGATTTGTGGATATTTACTTGTTTAGAACATCCCTCTCACTGCCTGGTGATTGTTGTGCTAAAACTTCTAACTTTGTACAGATTTTACAACATTTTAATTTTATACAAAACTCTGTCCCACCACAACCAATAACTTTTCAGAAAAAGCGCAAGATCTCAACACTGAAATAGTATGTATGTTCATTTCACAGAAACCAAGAAATTAAAATTTTTAATAGCTATGTACCTAGATAATCAGCAATTTGGCTCATGCAATTAACATTTGTATTATCGGTCTATTTTGGTTTTTAAAATGTTTTATATTGAGCAAAGATTTATTTGACATTTGTTGTCTAAGAAACAATTCTTGGATAATCAGTAAGATTTTTGCACCAGCTTCAACATTGTACTTGTACATACATGTACACTATAGCTTTGATGAATAAATACCTTATGGAGGGTTCAAGCTTGGCTCAATGTTGAAGTCAATAGACTGTGCAAGTCTCGCACGTATCCGAACGAGAAAACATGTCAAACGAAGAACATTTTTATTTCTGAAATCAAATCTTTGTTTTAAATTATATCTCATGACAAAATCTGAACAACAAAAATAAATCATCACAATTTTATGAAACTAGTTTTAGCTTTTGAAAAAACTACACAAAAGTGTGTAAATTGTTATTGAAAAAAAATTAAAACTCTGGGACAAGGATGCTTTTTTGATGTTAACTTTTTAGAAACCCCTTACGCGGATTCGTGAAGGTCAAACAGGTTTAAAATTGACCCGCATCGCAGTTTTAAGAGGATGCCGACGCCTCAACACCATAGACTGCAATGAAAAGGGGATCGCTTGCAATTACAGCATCTGGCGATTATAATCGCGCATCCAAAACAAGTGTTTACATAAGTTTTATGATCTGAGGCGAGCACAAAATTCTTAATTTTTTGCAATAACCGGAAGCTGAGGTCAAGTTTAATTCTTGGGTTTTCTTCGTTATATTGTTGAATTGGTTTTACTTTCATATTTTGTTATCACTTAGTCTTACATTCCCAACAACATGTATAATTTTCTAGGTCATAAACTACGTTAAACTACATGTAAAATAAATGACGAAACAAAATCTCGCCCACGTAAAACTCTATGGTTGGAAGTTCGAATGCGCGCTAGACTTGCACAGTCTATTGTCAAAACACCAGGCCTGGAAATTCATCTTTAAGAGGGTAAGGCCATTTTCATTTTGTTAAGGGCACTTCCTTTGTTAAATCTTAATAGTCTGTGGGAAGCTTTTGAAGGGGCACCGCGAAGCCAAGACCAGTACAACGGAGGTCATTGGCCTTTTTGACATGTTTGAGATATGTTGGACATTTTAGAAGTGCATTGTTTGGTTTGGTTGTTCAAGTATACAAACATGCTTACCCAAACCAAACAATGCCCCAGTAATGTGTCCACCCTCTCATGTACATGTATGGTCTACATATGAGAGCCTCTGTAATTCTAGGTATGAAAACAAATGAACAAACCAAACAAACAAACATTCAAAAGCTTGGTTTATATTTTATCTGTATATTTTTCTGAGTAGAACGTATTTATTACATCTGTACTATCAGGAAACATCTAACAAGATGTAAAACATTTCTATATTAAACGATCAGAAGGAACAACAGTATCAGTTTCCAAATTACAAATTTATAAATGCATATTTTGCCTAATTCTGTCATAAAGTTCTTGATTTATTTATTAAAACGGTGTCTATTTTTAGGTCTGTATTCAACCTCGTTCCCAATGATGTACAATCTTGTCGCGCCATTTTTGTTTTTTCCCAGAATGCCTTGCTCGATCGTAACCCCTGGAAGTGTGACTTTAAAGTTTCCAAATATATCGGATATTTAAATTAGTCCTGCAGATGATCCATTCTGAGTTTGAGACTCTGCAGAGCGCGCTGTTAAAAGATGCATAAGACATAGAGCAACTGGTCCACTCTCATTCTTTTTTAAACTTGTGATGCGTCTAACTGTATGCAAGTTAGGGTGAACATATAAAAACATGATTCATTTGAAATGTATTGCGTCGAATTAGGTGCATTATTACACGCGCATACTAAGCGCCCCACAAACGCTCGAATGTTTTTAACAAGCGTGTGCCCAAAGCAGTAACTTTGGGTGAGCCAATCAGCGTTGTTTTTCAGTGCTGATCCCTTCCAGGGGTTAGTGACAAGAGGTAGCGATATGGCGCTCTGCCCATGTTTGAGGCTAGTCTGTATTGTCTCCATCTTACAGTATGACACTTTTTATTTATGCACAGGTCAGAGCAAAGAGTTGTACAGATCCCTTGGAAACATGGTTCGGCGAAATAGGCTTAGTTACCGTCCACATGCTATATAGCGCTGGTATCCGCCAGATTTGGGGCTCATGACGCATTAACAATAATTACCCGGTCTCTGGACCATTTATTTCATTCCTAAACCATCTCTCAGCTCCCTGAGGAATATACACTGTTCATGTTAAGCGTGTGCTTCCAAGTATGAAGAGCACCAAGCTAAAACAATCACAAGAGCCTTCTCTGCTCTCACAGGGACCTATTTACCCCCTGGGTGAAGAGAAGTGCTTGCTCAAGGACACAAGTTTAACCCACTACACCCCTAATGACTTAGCTACCATAACATGAGTTCGGTGCACAGACCACTCGACGGAAGACACAATAAGCGATAAATGTTTTAAGCAACGCTTTGTAAGCTGTGTGCTTACACAGCTACATGGCCATGAAATGAGCCCAAGGCCTAATTTCATAAAGCCGTTAAGCAGAAAAAAAATTGCTAAGCAAGGTACCAGTCACATGTTACATACATAACATCACACTATGGCTGGTAACCTGTTTTAGCTAAGCAAAAATTGTCTGTGCTAAGCAATATTTTGTGCAAAACATCTTTAAGAAATTGTCCGCTGACTGCTACCAGCTAAACTAAAAGAAAACAAAAATTGCCTGTACTATTTTGGTATATTTTTTCTAGATGAAGAACATTAATTTTAATGATTTTTTGTTTGAGATTGAGTCTCTCTCTTTTGCAACACTATGACCAAACGTCTATATCTTTGATCCATTCTGGATTGATGATTGCGTCGTTGCTGTTTCCTGCGCTCCAGAAGTTTGAAGACAGTCCCCAAGATGCAGGCATCAGCTCATCGTCAGAGATCAAGAGGACCCTCTTCAATGATGACACAAGGTTGTGATTTCTTGAGGCGACTGGGTTGTCAACTCTTGACACCGTACCAAGACTGTTTGGTACTTTATCATGAGCTCGTGAGACTGTCTCATGGCCAGATGGTGGTTGTATTTCATGACCTGTTGGGTCATGACCTCTCGGGGTTGGGTCAAGACGAGATGAGGTCAGACTAAGACCAGATGATAAGGCTGGGTCAGTACTAATGAATGACACAAGGTCCCGGCTTTCAGCATGCTTCTGCCATCTTGAGATGGATGGAGTTGGCATGTGGGCATAGCTTGTAGTGACTATTGGTGGTTGTAGAATGTTGGACGTTGCTGTCGTCGTGATTGCAGCGTTGGTATTTGGCAAGTTTGGAGAAAGCTTGCTTCTTTTTAAAACGGTTTGTGATGGATCACTTCTGATCAAATCTGCATACATCAAATAAAGCAAAGAGTTTATCAATGAGTACAGGTTGTACAGGAAGACGTTGAATGTTCTTTCTACACAACTCCTGCTGTGGAACACCTCAAGTCTATTCAATTTGTATTTTCGAAAATATAAATTTTATTCCACCATTACAGTTATCTATTCTGGTTAGGAAATTTTTCGTGTGTTTTTCTTCCGTAACCCCCTCTCCCCTCCCCAGCACCCATTTCTTAATTTCGCATCCAATAAAAAAAAGGCAAGTTTGTCAATACTAAAAAAAACAGAAAAAAATGCTTCATAATATTATAATAATGCTCATCGTTACTCAAACCTATTTTTGAAAAACATTGTTATGGGTGAACTTGAAAAGAAGTACTTATTGTACAACCTTAAAAATGCGGACAAATTTGGATGATCCATAAGCAGTTTGGATTGTGTTATTTCAAAGAAGCAAATTTCAATCCCGTCCCCAAATGATGAAAACTTTTTTAAATGAACTGTTGCGTGTCGTGGCCGAGCGGATAAGAGCACCGGACTCGAGCTCTGGTGTTTCAGATCAGCAGAGTGTGGGTTCGAGTCCCGATCGTGACAGTTGTGTCCTTAAGCAAGACACTTAACCATTATTGCTTTGTCCTTCGGATGGGACGTAAAGCCGTTGGTTCCGTGTGTTGTGTAATGCACGTAAAAGAACCCAGTGCACTTATCAAAAAGAGAAGGGGTTCGCCCTGGTGTTCCTGGTTTGATTGGCTGCATATTGCCCCACAGCACCTTGTAATCATTACATGGTGCTATGTAAAGGAATAGGTCTCAAACTTCAATAAGTAGCTCCACATATATACCTTGCAGGAAAATACTGACTGTTGAAGCGCCTTGAGCGTCACTGAGTGACGGATATGAGCGCTATATAAGAAGCCACTATTATTACAATGTTGTATTGATTTACCTTTATAGTCACTGTGCAGTTTAATCAGAGGTGTTTCCTTGTAGAAGACACTTTTCCATATTGTTGGGTTGTTAGTGATCCAGTTTAAGGATCTATGCTTCACAAGAGATAACATCAGAGGCAGAGAGCCAGTATTGAAGTTGTTCATCAGATTGGCTGGGCTGACCGTTCCATCTGCGTTCAGCGTGGCTCTGCCTAAAATATGCTTCTGTAAGAATGAAAATAAAAGAGAATCTCTAAAGTTGGAATCATTGGAACGTTCTAATTGGATCGGATAAGTATTCCAGCGTGTGCTCGTGGACCGTTCTGCTGGACCGCCGGAATGATCTATTGGAATGTTCAAAATACTAATGCACTTATTCATCTGTGTAGGACTACTCCTGTACTTTGGCACAATGATGTGGTCCAGTGGAACGTTCTGGCGGTTCAATGGATTTTGGGTGTGTGCCAAAGGGAATGTTTGTTTGTGCCAAAATAATTCTTGTGAAAGGTTTTGTGTTTACTGCATAAAGAGCAGTATATGAATACATCCTACTACAATTAGTGTTATAACTACATGTATAGTGTCTGCCAGTTACCTTGCCCTTTATTGTAAGCACATTCTCGCCCGGTTGGATGAGCTGAACTCGTAGTAAATCCATCAGCGAAGGGATACACTTATCCTCACCAGGCTCCTTCTGCTGGGTGCTTGGTCTTAAGGATGCCGTCTGGGTGCTGGATAGGGGCTGGGTTACTTCTTGCGGGTTCCCTACAATTGTCTGGTTGTCACTGGCCTTGTCTGCAGTAGGTGTAACTGTGGATTGTGTAAGTTCCATTGTCTTTGACACCTTGGACTGTATAGATGATGCAGACACTGTGCTTGTATGAGGTGCTGTGCGGAGCATGCTGGAACCCATTGGATTATTTGCAGTTGGCAATCCTGCTGCTCTACTGGCATTTGTTGAAGCTCTAACTAGAGCTACTGGAACACGGGTCACAGTTGGCGTGATGACTGATGGTGTCGTTGTTGACTTTTTGAGATGAGTAGATTCTTGAACTCTTATGTTTTGTAAAATTTTCACTTGTTTCTCTGATGTGATGATGTATGTTGCTTGTGGGTCTGCTTGTTGTCTGGCTTTTAGATTGACTTGGCTTTGCCCTACTGCAGATGATCTGTCTCTTGCAAGGGATTGTCGTTCAGGCCCAGGTAGAGTCGTTCCAGTTTGTGTTTTGGAAACTGTATCAAATAAACCGCCAACGGGACTGTTGGAGATCACGCTGATGTCCACAGATCTTGGATAAATGCCTTTGCTGTTGGGCAATAAAGTCTGTGGAGCTCTAATTGTTGATCCTTGGTTGTCTTTATTGATGGTGCCATAATTTGTTTCAGTTTCTCTGATGTTATTGCTAGACTGATTTAGATGGGGATATGTTATCTGGATGCAAGTAGGCTTTTGGATAGGCTTTTTACCTCTTGGATTGATCGTTGTTTCATTCTCATCAACTGCTTTGTCATTACTGATGTCGGATGATTGAGAAAATGGAGGGCTTTGAGGAGGGATGCTGCCTGACCCTTGGCTGACGATACGGGTTTGTGCTTCAGAACCAGCCAAGGAGGATGTTTTTTCTGCTCCAAGTGAGTCTAGTTGGGGACCAGGTCTTGAGGGACTATCTGCCAAGATGATAGTGTTTTGGTGTGTTGATGGCACTCTTACAGCCTGCTTCGCTTTGAAGGGTGGTTTAAATGACTTGGTTTCCTTGCTTTGAGGTGGAATCTTAGGAGTGTTTTGACCTGCTGTTGTAATTATGCTTCGGGACAGAACAACGGGAGCGTCTGCTTCCACTGAGCTTGACTTTGCCGCATCTTTCATTTTTGTCGTGTGTGTAAAGTTGGACATTGTTGCTTCTGGTGGGCGGATTGTTTTGTTGATCAATCTGCTGACACCTGATGTATCCTGCAGTAAGTTGTGATGTTCCTGGCTAGTGTCTGCCGGCTGCCGCTGCAGGGCACGACGTTCTGCATACTGGGTATGCAGAGTGGCAGCAAGGTCCTTATGAGACTGCAGCAGTTTGAGTAGCTGTTGTTGTCTTCGTGCCATGTTCTGCAGCTGTGCTTTTACCTCCAGCTGCTGCAGCTGTGACTGGCTGCTGCTGGATGATGCAGCTTGCTGTTTCATTATGACACTTAGTTGACGGCGCTGCTCTTGTTGTTTGGTTCCTAGTTGGCGGAGTTTGCCCTGCATGTCTTGAAGACCTTTCTTGATGTTTTCTGTGAGTGGATAGCATAATAAAATAACTATTGTTTGTACATCGAACTTAAATTAATTTTACAGGGATCATTATGGAGTAAGTTCTAATCTAATTAATCATGGTATGAATCATATGCGTTTTTGTTTCTTATGAATTTTGACAAAGGGTTTTGTTTTATAGATTGTAAAAGTAATTTTCAATGATAGAATTGAGAAATGTAACAACAAAACTTGCATCACTTTCCTGCTTTCCAAAAGGGGTGGAAAAGGGACTCAACAAATACGAAGTTAAATATTACTATTATTATTGTGTGGTTTATTGATTCATGTACACTGTTCCAGCCATGAAGATGATTTGCAACAATATTACAAGTAAACAAGTAACAAATAAAATTTATAGAATTAGTGAAGCCCTAAGATCTTGATAATTACTTACCATTGTTCTTATCTCTGCCACTGTGCATCATTTGTTGTCTTATATCCTGCTGCATCTTCTTAATCTCAATCACTGCCTCATCCTCTTCCTTTGATACACAGACAGAGAGTGTCTCATCATAAGAAGAACTGCTTCTTGTATCGGCCATCTCGGTTGGTGTCTTGCTCCTGGGAAGCAATTGTGTTCCAGAGACGTGCTGCTCAGATGGTTTTGGTTGGGAATTTTTTGGCACGAGACTTGGCGTCCTCCTCGTAAGAACTGTTCCATCTGGTGTCTTAGTGTTGGGAAGCAGTTGCATTGTAGGGATGTGCTGATGAGGGGATTCAGATTGGGTGTCTTTATGCTCAAGTCTTGTTCTCCTTGATTGAGTGGTGGTTACTGCTTGACATACTGGAGGGTCAGGTAGTTTATCGCTTGTATCAAGATTTAAACTCCTGGAAGCAGTGGGCGTGGTTAATGCTTGACATTCTGAATGGTTGGGGTGGGTGTCTTCTAACTCAAGATGTATACACTTGGAAGCAGTGGGCGTGGTTATGCCTTGACATTCTGGAGGGTTGGGTTGGGTGTCTTCTAACTCGAGATGTATACACTTGGAAGCAGTGGGCGTGGTTAATGCTTGACATTCTGAATGGTTGGGGTGGGTGTCTTCTAACTCGAGATTTATACACTTGGAAGCAGTGGGCGTGGTTACGCCTTGACATTCTGAAGGATTGGGTGGGTTGTCTAATTCTAACTCAAGATTTATACTTTTGGAAGCAGTGGGCGTGGTTACGCCTTGACATTCTGAAGGATTGGGTGGGTTGTCTAATTCTAACTCAAGATTTATACACTTGGAAGCAGTGGGCGTGGTTACGCCTTGACATTCTGAAGGGTTGGGTTGGTTGTCTTCTATCTCAAGACTTGAAGAATGGGTGGGTGTGGTTAATGTCCGACATTCTGAAGGGCTGGGTGGGTTGTCTTCTAACTCGAGACTTATACTCTTGGAAGCAGTGGGAGTGGTTACTGCTTGAATTGTAGAAGGGTTCAGCGTTTTACCTTCTAACTCAAGATTTGTTGCCTTGGATGCAAGTGGTGTGGTTACTGCTCGAAATTCTGAATTGTCTGCTGGGATATCTTTTGGCAAAAGACTGTCACTCTTGGATGAAGTGGGTGTGGTCACTATTTGACTCAAGTCGAGGATAAGAGGATGCACATTGTCTTGGGATGGGCAGGTAGTAACACTGGATAGTGTTGGAGAAGGCTCAAAATGTAAGGCTCCCATAGAACTTTGCAGATCTGTAAAATTGAAAATTAAAAAAAGAAAGGAATACACTTTTATATTCCTTTTAAAATAAGAAATGTTGCTTTAAACTAACAAAAACTTCATTCAAATTTACCTGAGCAATGAAAGTATTCAGGTTGCACACTACACAAAGTTGATCAGGTTTTGAAAAGTCATGTTAATGTTTTCAAAGTTTACTTTAAACAATTTATTTTAAAATGTACATCAAAATACATAAAACAAAGTTGGTTCATATAACATTAGACCAAGTCTAAGAAATCACCAACATTGATAACTAAAAAGAAATTATAAGTCAGGAAATAAAGCAGCAATCCAGATGCCAATAAGATTTTGATAAACACAAATTTTGTGGTGGGACTTTACCATTACGCAGAGTTTCCTCAGCACCATTTGACGAAGTCACATCATGAAATCTTGGAAACTTTGACGATAAAACATGTGCAAAGACTGGCGAGTCTGGTGGACTGACAGCTGAGTGCATTCTCTTCTCTGGCACCCTGCAAGATGTCAAAATTTCAAAAAGAATGTAAAATAGGAAAATTTGAAAACATTCTCAACGTAAATAAACAAAGACCAAAATAGAAATATCAAGGGATCAACATAAACTTGGGAGTGTTTTAATATCAATTTACTAAACCCTTACCTAACATCTATGACTTGTGACTAATAACTCACTTGATTGCTACATTTATCTGAATGAATGTGCATTTTGAAGGAGGCCTTGTCAAAAATTTAATAGCAGGGTAGCATAATCTGCCATCTTCCTCTAGTTCGAACCGAATGATAAAAGTGTATATAGTCCCCCTATAAGAGGTTGAAATGTTGACAGATGGTACCAACTCAATCACAAGGAGTTTGAACGGTCAGGTTTTGTCAGGTAGAAAGTTTGCGTCCAACCTTTTAAAGTCCCAGCTAACTCTTTTGCTACGTAAGTTTTGTAAGTTTTTCTGCTCATGAATTTTACCTTTTTATCTTACTTTGTTTTTGTACACAGCGCTTTTGAGGCTATTTTTGCGTCAATACTGCATATAATAAAATAATAACGAACAAAAAAAATTATCAAGTGAAAGAAACTTATAACTTCCAAAAGTAATACAGTGATATGCCTTGCCCTATTATTAGTCAGCGGACAGGCTTAATTGGGGCCTAGACATACCTGGATGTTAGTATTGAGACAGACATCTCACTTTGACAATCTGCTGAGTCGGTACCCAGGGGGTCACTCTCTAGATTGGTTGCTTCATCTGACGATAAGAACACAACAAAAGGAAGACTTGACTCTTGGTGAAAATGTTTGGACACTTATAGCAGCAAAGGTTTTATTTTTCAACAGAAGCCAAAAGTGAACACAACTATGTTATTTAATACAAAAGTCGGCACTTACATTTGGCCTTTGAAAAAGTAGAAAGATCTCATCGAGTACAACAGGCCTAACACTAAGTGCTTTTTATACAATTGGCTTTGAAAATGTTTTCATTTGAAACCTGTTACTGATTTTCTGAGGGTGAAAATGGAAGTCAGATTGCAATACAGTGAGGAATATAGGCCCTACTATAAAATGCTTACAAAGGCATCAAAAGTTTAAACAAATTGAAGACTTTAACAAGTTACACTAAATTGGTGGTTGTACACAAATGTTGGAACTTAAAAGTTGTTAACATAATTATAGTCTGATGCATTTTTATTTATTTATTTTTTAATGTTTTAATCTTGTGTACATTGACACAATTTTGGCCTTTGGGTTACCTGTTTTTTCTTTTCTTTTTTAACTATTTTATTGTTATTATTACTATAAAAAAATAAGCCCTTATTAATATTAGGGGCTAATGTAGTAAACCTGTTTATTAGCGGGGCTTAGCTTACTTATGATTTGAGTAGAATTAGATACAACCTCAACATCATCATTGACGATTGGACTGTCCGTTGCACTTTCGCGAGAATTTTCTCCATCACTGATGTACATTTTGCTCTCTTCTACCGTGTTTGTTTCCATTCTGAAGCTGCATGAAAAGAAAAAAAGAAAAATTAAAGAGGCAATCAGATCTAACTTACAAAAAGACTAAAGTAGTAAATTATAAAATGCATGATATTCGGTGCTTGGAAAAAAGTAGGAAAATAATGTTGGAGCACAAGGGCTGACCTACTTGTTCATGGTGTATGGTTTTATATATTTTTCAGGCTATTTAATCACCATTTTTCCAAGGGCAAAAAAATTGGAAATCAGACTAAATTAGGAAGAATATTGCCTGTTGACGTTGTAACTATTCAATAGTCTCTCTATAGTCTATAGAAATGGGGCAAAAATAGACCCAGTAAGTGGGGCGCTGTACTTCGTTTTTTCGAAATTTTGCCAAAGAAAATAAAACTTGATGTCAACATTTCAACCAAAAAGGGAGTAGGCCTACAGCACCCCCGTTTAGTTAGTGTTACCTGCTGGGTTTAGCAGGGCAAAAACTTGTTCGTTTAATATCTGGGTTTGAAAAATCACAATCTATTTTTACAAATTAAACTTTAATCGAGACTGAGATTGAGACTGAGTGAGAGTAATGATAATATAGGTTTATCTGATTTTGGTTTATTTGATAAAACTTGGCCCTGAAAAAAAAAAAGTGATTGTGAGGAACCCTTGTGCCAGTGGAGAAAAAAAAATCTAGTGATAATGACCGCCACGCCCACACACACCCGAGGTTGTTTATACTCAACTGGAAAAGTCCTTTCAGAATGGAAGGCGAGTCGTAAATATCCAAAGACTCCTCCACTATCGTTTCTGCGTCACTGCAGTCATTCATGGTGACTATTTGTTGGAAAAATTGTTTTAAAAAAAATGAGCTTCACCTCGCATTCTGCTTGTCCTCTCCTCTTGTTGGAAAGACAGCAGACGACACAGTTTCCCGCGAGGTGTGGAAATGATGTGCACATTTTTGACGAGCGCCCTCTGTTGAGTATTGACAATTTGTACTAAATTTCTAGTAACAAGGGGGGTCAACATTACCGTACAAAATCTCTTGGTGGCGGTATACCAATGAGCAAAGCAAAGTTCCAGCAGAGGTGTCGTCCTTTTGCCCTGACGGGATCACGCTGTTTTTGAATTGTTAAACGCAGGTAAGCTCTTTTTTTCTAAATGTCAATCTGTTGCAAGTAGCCCCATCTATTTGTGGGGCTTTTTGTGAGTAGATTTGACTAAATATTTGAGTCAAAAAAATCATGTTAATAATGCTGGTCATGCTGGTATGGTAATCAAACGCAAGTTATTTGAATTTGGTATTCTGTCTCTTACTACACTAACTCAAGGCCTACCCTGTCTTACTCTAGTCTTAGCTATGGTCAATGTCATCATGAAGGTAGAACACTAGATAGATGATGTCATGTTGAGATTTAAATTTCATATTCAATACTTCATGTCCTAAGTCAATTCAGAATTATGTGGTGGTTAGAATAGACTCTGCAGGTAGAGGCCGAGCTGTACTCCAAACAAAAATTGCTGACCTGTGAAATGAGCAGATTTTTCACTTTAGCTAGGACCCCCCTGGCCCCTCCCCCACCCTAGAAAAAAAACCACATAATGATAAATTGATAATAATAAGTCAAAAAATAATTAACTAAATTGTGTCCTTTCTCCCCCCCCCCCCCCCCCCCCCAAAAAAAAGAAGCCACAAATAACATGTCTAGCTAGTTTGTTGCTACTATACGGAGTGCTGGTCAGAAACCAGAGGGTTGCAATCATCACAACTAACTTGAATCAAATCACCATTGGCCATGATCTAATAATTCATTGTCTGTCATAATGTGTTTATTGTTTAAAATTGCTGTTCCAGTACACACAAAGTTGATCCGCCTGTTCTAATAATATCAAAATCTGCTGGGGTTGTTTTCTAATCTACAGTATTTTTCTTTGTACCTGAATCAGATAAACCAACAGAATCTTCAAGAAATAAAGCACAATGTCAGATAAGAAGGTACGGTTTGATGAAAGTAAACCTCCACCAGCAGGAGGAGGAGCGGGAGGTGATGCAACAGGAGAGAAGAGTTGGAATCGAACCTTCAGCAACAATCACACGCTGGATAGCGACGAGGAGGATGATAAAAAAGAGGAGGTTGATAAATATGAGTTGAAGGAAGATGATGTAGAGGGTAGGTCTGAGGTACTCCTAGAACTATGAGGTTCGTTCCACTATCGTGTCCACGAACGTGACAATAGTGGAACGAACCTGGTAGTTCTACATGTAGGAGTAGGTCTGAGGGATCTGTAAAAACGTGTGCCCAATTTCATTGAGCTGCTTTAAAGCACAAAAAGTAGCTAAGCACAACAAAACTATGCTTACCAGAATAAGGTTACCAGCCAAACTACCATGTTGTGTGTATAATTTATGACTGGTATCCTGCTCATTTCTGCTAAAGCAAAATTTTTGTCTGAAGCAGCCCTATTATGAAATTGGGCCCTGGTTGCCTTGATGTGACAAGAACATTTATCTTCAAGCAGGCCTGAATACTCGATTCTGATTGGTCAACAGGGAGTGTGATATAAACTTATATCGCACGGCCCATATCACACCCTGCGTATTGTGTGTTCTAACTCCGCGCACGTATTGCGCTTTTAAAAGCTAGTTTGCTTGAAGATAAATACGTTATCACACGCGCGCTCGTGGAATACGGAAAAATATAGTGCTTCTGCGTCCCATATCCAACTCGGCCTTCGGCCTCGTTGGATATGGGATGCAGAAGCGCTATATTTTTCCGTATACCACTCGCGCTTGTGTGATAACTTATAACATATGTATCATGTTGCATCAGTCCAGGTGAGCAGAGCTCAACATTTATAGTGGACCACAGGCCTGAGGCCTGAGGCCAGTGTTTTCAGCAGCAAGTCAAGTTTGAGCAAGTCTGGTAGTCTTGTTGTTAAATTGAATAATACAAAGTCAATATAATAAAATCACTGTTTTGTGTATTATTTGTATTCTGGTCCTTAACAAGATTTCTGATCAGGACTAGGTAATTGTTTTAACTGCAAGCCCTGAGGTCTTGTGGACTTTCCCCCATAAGTTTTAGACCTACATGTACATAGTGCTAGTCAAATCTCAACTACATTATCTTGTTCATTTTTATTGTAAGTCAAAACATGTCAGTTTAGTAGATGGATAATATAAAACTGAAAAAAACAAAAAAACTAAGGATTCAAAACTGAAGCATACAATTTGTTTCTGTTTTAAAACTAAGTAAAATTAATTTACCATGACAAATTTATCTCAGTAGACATTGAATTTCACTGAAATCAAAATTTAAGGTCCATATTACATGTACATACACATTGCAGGAGCAGAGGAAGCTACCGTTATAGCTGAAGGGGGTTTTCGTGTGACTCCCTTCAATCTATCGGAGGAGATGCAAGAGGGACGGTTTGATAAGCATGGAAACTACTATGAAAAGAAAGACGCCGAAGTCCGAGACAACTGGCTGGATAACATCGACTGGATGAGATACTCGGAGAAAGGAACAGAACAACGCATCGGTGACGATGCGATTATGACAGAGAGTCCAGAACCCGAGCCAAGTAGACTGGAAACAAAAATCTTCGCAGACATCATTGGGTATCTTAAACCTGGCGAGACTATCACAAAGGCAGTTCGAAGGCTTGGTGGTGGGAAAAGGAAAGGGGTAGCTGCGACAAGAAAGTGGGGTCCCAAGAAGGCCAAGATGGAGGAAGGAGACGGGAGCGAGGTGGATAAGGAAAGCATGTTGAAACTGACAGGGTTTGTGGACGAGCTTGTTGCCAGCGGCAACTATGAAGCATATCAGTACACATTTGAGAAGATCACTCATTTATTGAAAGAGGCAGGACCGAGTAAAAAAGATGAGGATATGTTTGATATGTTTGGGGACGAACCATCAAAGGAGGACGTCTCAAAGAAAGATGAAGTCGCCAGCTCAGCAGATGGTGAGTTTAAATCAAACTTGTTCTTTAACCCTCCTACTGTTCGCAACATTTTCAAGTGAGTTGACCAACCATTTGAAACCATTCAACTGCCACAGTTGTGTATGGTGGCACAACTGTGCACAGAACTAACTGTGTACTGTGTACTGTGTACATGCATTCCCTCATGGTATCATATTGCAAGGCTGGCATAGCTTATCTATCATTCAAAACCACAGTGAATGGTATTGAATGGTCAGACAGCAAGAGGGTTAGGTTAATCTGTATTATAGATTCCCAAAGAGTGATGAACAGCTTCAAAAAGCTATCATTTTCTCATGAGACGTACATGTAACACCCATGTTACATCATGGATAAATATGTAGTGTACAGTACAACGCCATAAAAGTGCGTGTACTGTTGGCTACGTGCTTGTTACGCCTCGCTATACTTTCGCAATGTCATAACGACCCTCCAGAAGTATTCTTCTTCTTCCATGCAAGTACATTGTACACACTCAATTACATGAGCAAAATCGTACTGGAAGGGTTACGATTACAATGTTTTAAATCTGCATTTTAAACAGGTTTTTGAAGGAACTGTTTCTTGGCTTCATCTGATCCGCCCTGACAAATGGTATTATTAATTGGTGTTTGTACTTATCCCTCTCCACTACGAGGGTAAACACTCATGATATAGGCTTATAATTTGAGCTGGCACCGAAATGACAACTTTAAAGCACTACACGTATGCGTTGCCGTAAGGGCGACACAAGGTCTTGTAGCTTAACCTCTCTAATGTCTTCTTTTTTACAACTGTTTTAGTCAGGTTCATAAAACTATCAACCCCCTACTAATCAAACTCCAACTTCTTCAAAATGCAAACAATTTACAACTGTTAAAGTGTTGAATCTTACTAAATGCAGCTTCTGGCCTCTGATATTGCAGTTACCCCTTCAGATGATGTTTACCAAAAAATAGAATTTCCACTTTAAAGTTGAAATTAAACTTGATAATAAATCCTTTTTCATTTCAGGTGCAGCCAGCAAAGACACCAATGGAGCAAGTTCCAATCCCACTGCTGCCACCGAGTTAGACCCTGACAAAACCTACTGGGAGTACAAATGGGAAAACACAGAGAAAGCAGATAAATACGGACCTTATGAAAGCCAACAAATGCAAGACTGGAAGGACCAGGACTTCTTCGCCGATGGTGTGTGGGTTCGGAAAGTTGGATCGGAAGGGAACTTCTATCAGTCAAAGAGAATCGACTTTGAATTGTACTTATGAATACGGACACTGGATATACCCCCAATAGAGGTATAGTTGAACTCCAACTGAAACCTCTTTTGTCCAAATGAGGAAAGTAGTAAGAAACCCTTTTTACATTCAGGGTTGTTTTCAGCCAAGCTACATGTACCCTGGTTGAGTAATGAGTAGGCCTACAATGTATTTAGATTCAAACCATTTTTTTTCTCCCCCGAATTTTCGTCATAAGGTGCTGCATCACTGCATATAAACAAGAAGATAGATGTGTAGAGTCAAGGTTTTAGCCAGGATTTGGTAAAAGGGTGTCCAAATCTGCTGGAAATTTAAAAACTGGGTGTCCAAATCTGCTGGAAATTTAAAAACTGGGTGTCCAAATTGTTCATTGTTTACATGTAAATGACAGATGAAACAGGGTGTCCAAATTTAAAACAGGGTGTCCAAAAGACACCCAGACACCCCTCTGGCTAACACTATGTGTAGAGTGAAGTTTTTTCCTTACACACTCGGTCATGATCTTGTTTTCATCGCATTTCTGATTTTTTATTTGTTGTTGCCCTCATCCAATCGGTAACAAGATGATTAACTAAAACACACCATAAAAGCCTATAAATGAATTCTTAAATCATTTATAGGCCATGGGAACGATTTTCTCCATCTTTTTTGCATTGCAAATTATTTGAACATGCTAATACCGGGAGCCAGTGAATAGACCAACAAAGCTGTAATCATGAACACTGTTAATTCTTCATTCTTAAAAGGTACATGAAACTGGCATTGTTCAACTCTTTGTGATAGCAACCGTGGACCACAATGCTTTCCTTTTGTTATAGGTCCATGGTTTGAATGTGGATACCTACCCACACACACACACAAAATCATTGTACTTAGCTTTTTCAAAACTTTTAATTTTAATGTAAATTTTGTTTACATTTTGTATTTTGACTTACATTTTCCCCCTCACAAGTATTGTACATTGCACCTTCTTGTAGTAGAGAATAAGGTCAGCTTTGTTTATAGGAATACTATGCAGCTTCCAGCATTGACAGAGACCGAGCTGATCAGATCATTTGGCAAAGAGGAAATTTTATTTCAGGCTTCTTTTTTTAAACAATTGGTACAAAACATGAATGTAAGATTTTGGTGAATACACGGGTGCCTTTTATTTCTAAATAACTAGGTTTCTGGATATTAAGATTCAATGAGAATTTTGATAAATACAAATCTTTGGAATGTTTTCTACTTCATTTACTTGGTGTTTATCTTGGTTATAAAAGCACTATTGTGTAATCTGGAGCATTCTATATGGTTCTCTCTTTATAAATTTTGTGAAATAAAATAAAATAAAATAATTTTGCATCAGCCAAAATTTGCTCGTATTGACAAGCAATTTGCACGTATACGCTAGCTTGTTCATGGGAGAACCCTGATTATGAAGATGGTGGTTCTCTAGCATGATTAACATTGACACCATAAATTTCAATTATTGTAACTATGAAATGGATTCAAATTAAACTTTTTCCCCCATCGAGTTCGTATTTGGTTAAGCCCTAGAAAAACCAAGTATGTTTTATGCAAATCCTGAAAATCTGAAGAGTAAAACTGGATATTGTTTATATAATTTTTTTCTTTCAGATCAAAAGGGCCACACCATTTGGTTGGGACTTTATACCGGTACCCGTATATTTTAATAAATGTTTTTGGATTGCACTACATGCAAACTCTTGACAAAAATGTTTCCACAAAAACAATTGCTTTTCAAGATGTTCTGATTTGACAAAACGACTTGTTTGCTCAGATTTAAGGATTTCAAATCAAAAAGAAGATTGTATTATTATCTGTTGTAATCTATTAAATACACATTCCGAGATGTACTCATAAAAATGAAACGGACATGAACTGGTTGTTTGCAGTAAAGATTGCTTTATTGTATTTACACTGAAATGTGCAGAATAATAAAATTATATCAACATTTACTTGGATGTAGAACTTCAGCGTTTTCTTAAATAACCATTGAGTAATACAGGTTTTAATGTCTGACCTAGAATGTGGGAATAGTGGATTTGAATCCCACCAAGTAGTTTTTTATATATTTTTTTGACGAGACTCGCAAAATATTTTGGGTTCATCAGGCAAGAGAGAGAGAGAGAAAAAATGATACCCACAATGCAACTTATAATTTGTCAAACTGAGATTTTTTATAAAAAAATGCTATACATCTCATTCAAGTCGCAAACTTGCCCTGCCACTTTTTAAGATTTAGTGTGGTCAATGTGTTGTGTCTTCACAGTATACAGTCAACCCTCCTACTGTCCGACCAATCAATATCACCCACTGTGGTTTTGAATGATAGCTAAACAATTTGGTATCATGTGGTGAATGCGTTGAGTCTACATGGTACACAGTCAACCCTCCTACTGTCTGACCAATCAATATCACCCACTGTGGTATGATATCATGTGGTGAATGTATCTACACAATACAGTTTTAGTATAGGTACATGTATGTGCACAGTTGTGACAACACGTACAACCCATGCAACTGAATGGTTTCAAATGGTTGGTCTACTCACTGGAAAATGTTACCAAGAGTTGGAGGGTTAACTATGAATTATTATCTATTCCACTTTTCAAATCGCTCATAACCACTCTGAGGCAACTCATAAAAGGTTACAAAGACACCTCTAACTTACTGCAAAGAGCATAACAATTTTACCTTCAGCAAAAATATTGTTTTTAATATTTTTTTAAAGAGAGGTCGCCAAACATCACAAGGCCACCAACAGCCACTTCAAGGTGAAGGCTACACTTAACTGAATTGGGCTATCGACCCAAATCAACTGTCACCAGGGGCACATTGCCACCTACTCCTGGGGCTGAAACAGGGTTATACCCTTCACAGTCCATGGGGATCATCCACTAGGAGCCTGGCTGGTAGAGCAGAATGCACTACCTTCCCAACTTTTTCTGAAGCATTTACGGTGCCTTAAGTGCCTTTGGCTCAAGGGCACAAGTGTCATGATCAGGTATTGAACTCTTAACTCTGCTGCTAAAAAACACCAGAGCTTGGGTCCGGTGAACTAGACCACAACACGCCAATATGTAAAATACTGTTGTCAAGAAGTGATACCGAGCAAATACAAAATGACAGTTGATATGAATAATATTTAAGGCACCATTAAGAATTGTTGTAGTTTTCTTTTAACGAGGGTGGCCGGTTACCAAAAAAAAGAATTGAAAATCAAAAGTATATTTCCATTAGTAAAATATAAAAAGGGTAAAATGCAGAACATTTTTGAAATTTAAAATTTGAAACAATAATAATTATGAATGGCCCCTTTTCATGGTGTCTGAATGTTTTTAATTTGGTCCTCCATCAATCCACTGAGGTACTTTTACTGGGCTTTTTCCCCTTCTTGGATTTCCGCTTCTCCTTTTCAACTTCGTTACTTGCATTCTGTTGCTCATTCATATCCCGTATGTGCTTTGCCTGTAGTTTTTATAAGATAAAAGAGGAGGTACATGTACCGGTATAGATAGTTCCCAGTAGACGCCATCTTTACGGGCAAATTGCATTTTGGCATGCAGGCGCGTCAAGCGCTCAAATTATTAACGCAGCCGCGTCATTCACTAACCAATCACGCAATGAGTTTTGTGAAATGTGCGCGTGCTGCACGCCGTTCTCACGCGAAACGCATGACTGTGTGTTCCAAATTGCCTGTAAAGATGGCCGATTTACGTCATATTGCAACCTATCTATATGAACATTACTGATGGCTTAAATCTGAAGCTAATTTGAGATAAAAGTAATAAGTGAGTCAGTCGATCGATGATATGACTGATGATGATATGACTGATGATGATATGACTGATGATGATATGACTGATGATGATATGACTGATGATGATATGACTGATGATGATATGACTGATGATGATATGACTGATGATGATATGACTGATGATGATATGACTGATGATGATATGACTGATGATGATATGACTGATGATGATATGACTGATGATGATATGACTGATGATGATATGACTGATGATGATATGACTGATGATGATATGACTGATGATGATATGACTGATGATGATATGACTGATGATGATATGACTGATGATGATATGACTGATGATGATATGACTGATGATGATATGACTGATGATGATATGACTGATGATGATATGACTGATGATGATATGACTGATGATGATATGACTGATGATGATGTGACTGATGATGATGTGACTGATGATGATGTGACTGATGATGATGTGACTGATGATGATGTGACTGATGATGATGTGACTGATGATGATGTGACTGATGATGATGTGACTGATGATGATGTGACTGATGATGATGTGACTGATGATGATGTGACTGATGATGATGTGACTGATGATGATGTGACTGATGATGATGTGACTGATGATGATGTGACTGATGATGATGTGACTGATGATGATGTGACTGATGATGATGTGACTGATGATGATGTGACTGATGATGATATGACTGATGATGATGTGACTGATGATGATGTGACTGATGATGATGTGACTGATGATGATGTGACTGATGATGATGTGACTGATGATGATGTGACTGATGATGATGTGACTGATGATGATGTGACTGATGATGATATGACTGATGATGATATGACTGATGATGATGTGACTGATGATGATGTGACTGATGATGATGTGACTGATGATGATGTGACTGATGATGATGTGACTGATGATGATGTGACTGATGATGATGTGACTGATGATGATGTGACTGATGATGATATGACTGATGATGATATGACTGATGATGATATGACTGATGATGATGTGACTGATGATGATATGACTGATGATGATGTGACTGATGATGATATGACTGATGATGATATGACTGATGATGATATGACTGATGATGATGTGACTGATGATGATATGACTGATGATGATGTGACTGATGATGATGTGACTGATGATGATGTGACTGATGATGATGTGACTGATGATGATGTGACTGATGATGATATGACTGATGATGATATGACTGATGATGATGTGACTGATGATGATATGACTGATGATGATGTGACTGATGATGATGTGACTGATGATGATGTGACTGATGATGATGTGACTGATGATGATGTGACTGATGATGATGTGACTGATGATGATATGACTGATGATGATATGACTGATGATGATGTGACTGATGATGATGTGACTGATGATGATGTGACTGATGATGATATGACTGATGATGATATGACTGATGATGATGTGACTGATGATGATATGACTGATGATGATGTGACTGATGATGATGTGACTGATGATGATATGACTGATGATGATATGACTGATGATGATGTGATCTGGGCCCAATTTCATAGAGCTGCTTAAGCAGAAAACGGTGCTTAAATTTTTTCTGCTAAGCAAAGAATGGCAGGATACCAGTCACATATTGTACATAAGGAACAGTATTTTGGCTGGTAACCATATTCTGGTAAGCATAATTTTGTTTTGCTTAGCTACTTTTTGTGCTTAAGCAGCTCTTTAAAATTGGGCCATGGTTGAATAAGTACATGACATCTTGCCCTGTTGCCCTGACTTTCACCTCTGTGGACCCAGGTTCGAATCCCGCCCTACATCGGAGCCTCATGGTTTGCCTGTCCCTTCCTGATTACCCCCATTGGGGAAAAAAGGTTCAAATCAGGGTAGAAGTATATCCCAATTGGGATAACATACCAGTGGTGCACTCCTTCGGGCTAACAGTTTGACATCATCAGCATTGATGACCGATCTTCTACCATGTCTAGAAAATCAAATGTACCACATTGTTGTGAAAAGAAAAATATAACTGAAGAGTTCACTAAAGTTTTTAAGAATTGTAAAAATGTAACTTTTCCATGTAATAATGACTTACTGTGCAAATTGTTCCAGGTCTGTAGCGAAAATAGCTGTAACAAGAAAAATGATAGAAGAAAAAGCTGAGATTTTACTCTAACAAGTCAAGAAAACTATCTGCTGCAGATTGCTTAAAGGGAGACTTCACCTTTGGTAATTACTCAAAAAATTTATTACCGTAAAAACTGACTTAATAAAGAGCAATGAAGAGCTTTTGATATTATAAAACATTGTGAGAAATGACACCCTTTGAAGTAACGTAGTTTTAGAGAAAGAGTTAATTTTTCACCCCAAATTTGAATCTGAGAAAGGCTTCAGGCACATTAACCCTAACCCTCCCATACCCTACAAATTCAAACAGGGCAAAGTGTTTAATTTTGTTAGGTTAAGTACAGTGAAGTTAGGATTGGGTGTTTGATTCTGTGGGATTGTGTATCCTTGCTGACAAGTAATGGTGTTGGAATTTGATTGAGTGGGTGTGTGAAATGTACATGTCTGGCATTGCTCTTTCCTCCATGGTCTAATGAGATAGTTGTTGGATTATGTTATGTTGGGTACTGTGTGATTTCACTGATCAAATTTTTGCACATGCCAAGTGTACACACTCCAACAAAATCAAACAAAAAAAGCCTGTTGGAGTTTGTTAGGTTGTGTATCGTCCACCTAAGATTGGGCACAGTTCCCATCTCATGGTAGTATAAGCTGTTGGAATGTGTTGGGTTAGGGGTGGATTCTAGTAAAAACGCTTTGGGAGTTAGGGTTAATGGTTGCCCTGCTTTGTCTGTCAACATTACATGTACGTGCCAAAGTGTTGAAGAATGAGCCTGTGGACGACGCTCTGTTTTTAAACTGCCGGCAAACTTGGACTTAAATCCTAACTAGATCCTAGCTACCACCTTGAGTTGGACTTTGTTTTCTAGTTTTTTTCTATGTGGTGGCGCTATTTTTGGTTTCTAGTCTTAGTTTCAAGAAGCTCCTGTTGCATTAGACTTTGTGAAACAAAATCATGACCTGCAGAGATAGTGGTTCCTGGTGTAATAACGGTTCATGGGTTGATAACGCCCTCTGTCAGCTTGATGATTTCTTTTCTTGACTAATACAACAGGGGCGTCTTGGAACCAAGACTATGCCAGACTAGTGTATGGCTGGTTCAGCAATTGCATAAAGCTTTGCTTTGTGCAGTAGAAACATTAGTCTTGGGTCACATTGTGGTAACATTGAGTCTTGCACAATTTTGGGGTCTTACCACTTTGTTTAAAAGTTGCTTCTGAGAGAACAGCGATAAACTGACGAGAAAATGTCACATCAAGCTCTTCAGATAATTCTTCACAGACCTGACCCACGCTGTAATGGACTGCAGCCTTCAATCTCTGAGTAAAACACCAAATTTAATATTGTTGATTAATAAGGGAATGAAAGAGTGACAATGTTCCGCCCCAACTTGACAATCACACAACTATAGTTGGGACTGGTCCCAACTTGAGTGTTACAGTTGAGGCGTCCCAACTAAAAGTTGGAATAGTAGTAATACAGGGTACCAGCGGAGCCAGCATCGGAGCTCTCAGTGCATTTATTGAATGGTTGTGTGTGTGTGTGTGTGTGAAAGTGTGTATCAAGACTGAAGTAAACACTAAATAATTGAGTGCTGACTTCAGGTAAATTTAGTCCCAGCGCAAAATTTGAAAATAAATAAATAATTGAGACCGCCCTTCCCACCCATACGCTGATCGTGGGAGCTCCCCGCATGTCACAGCCCCCACGATCAATCACGGTTTGATTTTGCAGAGGCTATCCTTTCGCTGGAGTTCTATGGGCGATCCCAACTAGAGTTGGGACACCCCAACTTGAACACTTTATGCTTTATGTTTGCGTGCACTGACTGTACTATACTGCGGTCTGGCGCGTCGATGAGGGGGTATGGTGCATTACCCCAACAAGACAAGGCAAGATCATTAAAAAAACATATTCATATTTATAAAATAAAACCTAAAAAGTTATAAAACACAATCAAAACCTGCAAAACTGATTAGATAATTTATATAAAAGTCACACTTATTTCTAAATTCAATCAATAAGTTATTGAATGGAACAAATTCAGATAAAAATAAACCATGAATGATGTGGTAGAAATGATTGAACCTCACTCAATGAAGTGAATGATATTATTATTAATACTAATAGTAAACATTGTCATGATTGTTGTTGTTTTTTGTCATCTCATGGAGGAAGCTAGCCCCTACTCCTACCTACATGTATATGTAGACTACGATAGCGCATCGAACCTCAGTCATACTTCTACTTTCTAGGAGTAGCTGGAACCGAGTAGCTAGCCCCCATGAATAGGGCCAATCCACTTAGAATTTTTTGGATTGGCCCTATTCATGGGGAGGAGGAAGCTTACTTATTATTAATATTAAAGCATGTTTTTAGGAGCTTTCTCTATGATTAAAGCAATAAGTATAGTAAATTTAGCTGCAGCCAGAACTGCAGAAGTAATTGAGTAATTCATCAATTCAATAATGTCACTGTCAGACATCGGTACCTAACTCACTTCCACAGCATTCTCGGAGAAACAATGGTATAAGAATATTACCTGCACATATGCAAGATTGTCACTCTCGTCTTGATCCTCCATATCGCAAATAGAAAGGTAAAACTAACTATACACAAATTTAAAAAGAGCACACACAACTATGAACTAGCCCCACAGCAGCAACACTGAGAACAGATTTACACATCATGTTTATGTGTTACAGTGAGACCCCCCGAACTTGTGAAAATTTATTTGACTGGTGTCTACAATTTATGCACTGTGAAATTTTGCTGATCGTGGGTACCAGGGAATAGTTTGGCGCGGTATTTCAACATGGCGCCAGTAAAGTTGAGAGAAGTCATCGTGTTTAGTTCACAGGTTTGTTACATTTTTGGGGAAACCTTTGTTTTAATTTAAAATCAGGGTAAGAATTTCTTGAAATGAAGTATTTACTTAAATGACTTTATTTATAAGTTTGAGCTATTTCTTGCCCCTTAGTTGCGTAACACGAGAAATAGCATGACATACCGCCGCAGCGTTAGCGTTGTGTGGCGTTTGTGCATCTTTTGAAGTGCACTGCCACTGTACATGATGTAGTGTGGCAGGTGAAGGGGAGGGGCAAAGTCAGGGGAGGCTGCAGGTTATCCTAAATAATCCCTGCTAATGTTTGAAACTGTAGTAAAATGCCATTTGCATGAATATGAATGATGATGACGAAGTACCAGTCAAAGTTAATTTAAAAATATTGTTTATTTTATTTTAAAACTTGAATTAAAAATGATCATTTAATTAAAAATATTTTTAACTAGGCCTACGTCTACTACTAGTACTACTAGTAGTAGTAGTACTAGTAGGCCTAGTACTACTATATTATGAGTAATATTTCTCAAATTCAAAAGTTGAAAGTCAAACCACTCTGCTCTGGTCACTTGTTTTGTCAGTGTCAGACTGTGCTGTTGTGGGAAGGTTGGTTCATTGCTGTTTTGAGTTGCAACCAAGTCCATGCTCTGCTAAACAGTTCTACTAATACTATGTGTTTGTAATGTAATCATATGGTACGAACGGGCACACATTACTGGATCAAGTACTAAAATTGGTTTGTTTTTTGTATTGGTGTTGTGCTATCCAGTGAGCTTGAAATGTATTCTGGAGCCTGGGGATGATTTAGTGGTTATGTTGTTTTGTACATTATTATCAACATGATAAAGGCCGCTGTTGTTTATGATGCTTTTCTTAACTGGGAGCCAAGATCAAGAAAGCTGCTGAAGCAGTGGAGATGTGTGGGTGTGTCTAGGAAGAAAGAAGACGTCTCATGCTGCTCTATTTTCAGTTTTCTGTAAGCAAAGCAGATCGGATAGCTTGAGTTTGTTGAGAAGTGAGTTGCTGTAGTCAACTCTTGATAGCACGAGGGCACGAGCAGCATGACAGGACATGTATGATGTAAATGTAAATGTACATGTACATGTACCTTCTTATTCTGGTGATGTTGCGTAGATGATACTTGGCTGATCTTCAGACTGATGTGACATGTTCATCCATGGACATGGTGCTGTTTTTAAAAGATAACTCCCAGGTTGTGGATTAAAGATGATGGCTGAATGTCTTATTGTTCATTTTAAATGACTTCATAGTCTTGAGTCAATAAACTTGATTATAGAAAATGTAGTCATTGGTTGCTCAATGTTGATAACGTTTTGAATTAACTTGTCTCAGATGGTCAGTTGGTCAGTTATAAATAGACCTTATGCATTGACGTCACCAAGCCGCCATCTAAGAGGTAAACTGATGATGAAACAATGGAAACGCGCTGATTTGTACGCACGGCGCACAGGACTGGCCAATGGACATCTTCCTTTTGACCTCTAGGCGAGGGCGCCCAACTCAAATGACGTCATATGCATAAGGTCTATTTAAGACTTTATTTTTGTTACAAAGACACCAAAATGAACAACATATAAATATTGAATAACTCTTTGCAGATCTTGTATTTGACAAACTCAAGCACTTTTTATTCATCATTGACACAGCGATTGCTAATTGATATATAAATAACATTGAGATAACTGCTACCAGTGGTTTTCAAACTGTTGTTCATAAAATGGACACGGAAAAAATGTGTACCCATGATCGTGGCTGTGCACTTTTGCTTTAACAAAAATCCTTGGGTGCTGTTTTCCCGGTTACATTAATAATTTGTTCTTTTAAAAAGCCAAATATTGTGAAGGTTAGGAAACCATCCTTTCATAAAATACTAAAATGTATAGAATTTCTTGTTTGGTTTCTAGGATCCCATTCACAAGGTGGAGAATCTATTACATCAGAGCAGTCAATGGAAACGATGGCTGTGTGCATCGGCTGACCGATCAGGTTCTATACAGGCTGAGTTCCAGCTGGAGAAAGCAGCCAAGATTGGCTACGTGGATCTTGGTAGGTATTGTTGTCGTCGTTGTTGTTGTTGTTTTTTTAGAAATCGTCTTACATCACAAGGCCGGAAGGCCACTACAAGGTGAGGGCTACGACTGAATTGGGCTGTCCAGGGGCACGTTGCCACCTACTCCTGGGGCTGAAACAGGGTTACCCCCTTCACAGTCCGTAAGGATGTAGGCATGGGGATCATCCACTAGGAGCCTGGCTGGTAGAGCAGAATGCAAAACCTTCCCAATTTTTTACAAAGCAATTGTGGTTAAGTATCTTGCTCCAGGGCACAAGTGTCATGACCGAGATTCAAACCCACACTCTTGTGCTGACAACACCAGAGCTTGAGTCCGGTGAACTAGAACGGGAAAAAACTTAGCCTTAGCAAATGAGTAAACCAACCATGGTGTTCGCACGGATTGGCACTTGTGGGGTCCTGACAACAATGGAACAATGGACCCCACAAGGTCATTTCAATAGGAACAATTGGACCCCACAAGGGAATTCTTCAGAAAAGGGAATAATAGAACAACAATAGCAGTACCCCACAAACCGGATCTGTGAGGGTGGGTGAATGTGCACACCCACACACACCCGTGTGTAAACACCAGCAATCGTGGACCCTCCTTTGTTCAACTCTTTGTGATAGCAACCGTGGACCACAATGCTTTCCTTTGTGATAGCAACCATGGACCTATTGTCCCTTTTGTTATAGGTCCCCAGTTTGAATACACCTACCCACACACACACACCACATGTTTCACTGACTTGTGAAATACATTTTAGGTTATAACTCAAAGCATCTTTTTCAGCCCTGTGTTTTTCCTGAACTTTGTTATTGACAAGCGAGCAGGACCAGTTAGCTTACTTGTCCCCAAGCTGTTTCACTTGTCCATATCTCATACAGTGTATAAGGATCACGTTTCAACACTGAACTTTCAAGCCAGACCCCTTGGAGAGAATTTTGATTGGTCCTCATCTGTTTACTTAGCTAGCTATTGGCCAGCGGACCACTTTAAGGGAGAGGCTGCATTGTTGAGATTGAAAGAGCCAAATAATTAAATAAATAAACATTATCTTCTTAAGGACCCACTTAATACTTGTTAAAATTATTTCTAGTTATTTGTTGATGTGTTTGTTTCAGGTAACTATGGGTCAGCCTTTGTTGAGGTACTTGTCAAGAAATCTTCCTGGCCCAATAATAAGTTTGTCACCTTGATCCCAGCCACTATGCTAATGTCTCCAATGGAATGCAAGAGCGGACAGAATAAATGCGGCGTCAAAATGTTCACCAAAGGTAAACTCTAATTAAGACTGATTTTTATCTATTTAATAACGGACCTTGTCAAAATCAGTCCAGGACAAGCAGCGGATAAGTACCGCCCCCCGGCAAAAGGTTTTTTACCTGCCGTTAATTCACCTTGTTAGAAATTGGGTGTCGGAGAAAACATGGGAAAAAGTTCACAGTGCCTGGGGTTACATTTGTTTACAAACCGCGGAGACTTAGATTGCTATTTACTGGCATCTTACTAAAAAAAAAATCACACTTCACATCTTTGTTAAATACAATGACCTCCAAACCTTCCAGATCACTCCAAAACCAAAAGTTTGTTTATACTACGTTTAATCAACCAGTCAAACTGCAGAGCGCTCAGCGAGGTGCATTGCATAGGGCATGTCTTTAGTGCATTGGAGAACTGTGTGCGCCTTTCAGCGAGTAAAGCCATGTCTCCCATAGAAATACAGTCGATAAGGCGCATAAAGACCACTCAGCCCCATGGTTTGAATATCCAAGAAGGAAATGACTAATAACCTTTTGTTTTTGCCTTCTCCTTTTCCCACACAGTTATCCACTTTATTAGTCTGCCCTTCATTGTATTAACTAATTATTTACCTCTCTTCTAACCTTCCATTTTGTCCTTTGTGTTCCCAACTTCTTGTGGTCAAGCTATCCCCTTCCCTTCATAACCCCCCCCCCCCCCCCTTTGTCTCCATAATCCCTGCTTCTTACCCCCTGCCTTCTCTGAATGCTTTCTGCTTTTCTCCCTCCACTCTCTCTATTCATGTATTTCCACTTGACTGCTCTTGCAACTCTTGTCTGCTTGTAGGTGTGTTGTGTATTGTCATTTAGCCTTCCAGAAAGACTCTGCCAGGGTCGAAACGTCAGGCCACTAACTTATTTTTTGCAGAAATACAGTCGGGCGGAAAAGTAAATAAAAATTGGCATTGGAGAATTGTTATCCGACTACCCGTCTTGGATTAATTTTGACAAGACCCCTAAATAGAAGGCAGGCCAAAGTAAGCATTGCAGTTGATATGTCTTCATCATCTTCACCAATCTTTTGTGCGTATCTTTTGAGTTTTGCTGGCTTCAGGACATGTTGTGGCAATTTTTATTCCCTGAACTGCTGAATCTCAATGTTTACTTTTAGACTATATCATACAATCTAGGCCCAATTTTATAGAGGCGCTCAAGCAGACAATTGTGCTTACAAAATTTCTGCTAACCAGTTGCAAATGGTACGTATGAAATGGTATTTTGGCCGGTAATTGGTCACCTTTTTCTGGTAAGCACAGTTGTTTTGTGCTTAAGCAGCTATGAAATGGTGGTAACATGTACATGTAGTTGACGTTGTGCATCAGTGTAACTATATGTACACTTATTGGCCCGCAGTTTGTTTTTTTCTCTACATTATTTTTTACAGATTCATTTTTAAATTTTCTAACAACTTCTCTTTAAGTTTTTTTTTAATCTAAGGAAATTAGACACAATTATTGTTGTAAGGCCAAACGAAGAAACAGTTGCAGAATGTACTATCTTTTATTCAAAAAAAATATACATTAAAAACCCAAACTTCATGTGCCCTCTAACCATTCTAAGTTTGTTCAGTCTTTTAGGAAACACAACCTTGAAGCTTCGGAAGGTTTGAAAATGCTGAGTTTTTATATCATGTGAATTTATACAAATAAGTTGTAAACAAAACTGGTCCCTAATTTAAAAGTATCAAAACTCCATGATTTTATGATTATCATTTGTTTTTTGTTTCTCCCTGTAAGCCAACTTGACTGAGGAAAGTCTAGTCGATGAATGGGATCGCATTAAAGTAGTATGTAGTCAGCCATACAAGAAAGATTCTCAGTTTGGTCTAGCCTTCATCCGTCTGCGATCCCTAGAAGATAAAAAAGACCAAGACCAAACTGTCAGCCCAGGACCCACAATGACAAAGGTATTTTCTATTTTTGTAGCCCAATTTCTTCTAAATACTGCCTCTAGTTTTTCCTTGGTTTTGCCCCTACATTGAGGTGACTTCTGTCGGTTTCTACTAATTTTTTATTGTTTACCCCTCGGCCCATAGTCTGAAGGAGTATTGTCATTGCCTTCAGCTTTCGTTCATCCGGCTGGGCACTTTTGTTTTTGAATCGAAGTGACATTTGGCCTTGTAACTTGGTTGGTTTTTAGGGTGACAAGGTCAATGATCAAGGTCACTGTGGTGAGTTGTAAAAAAGTGGTTTCCTGATCGTAACTCTAAGTGGAAGCGCCATTCAAACTTGTAAATTTGGTGGGGGTTTCCCTTAGGGAAAGAAAAGTGAGGATTATTTGGGAGTGAAAAGGTCAAAGGTTTTGGTCATGGTGGTGAGTTTAGGTCATAAGATCAAATGTCAATGTTACAGGGCTCGAATATAGGAACATATGTTTGGTGATATATTTGGTAAACTAGAATGTATTAAGGGCTGATGAGGAGTTTCAACAGCATCGCTGTTTTTTTTACCCAGTAATAACTTTGGAGTTTACACTATTTACTGTTTGGATGTGTCTTTCTTGTTGTGTATTTTTATACTTTTTGGTAAATTAGGATAATTGCAACTTGCAAGTTAAGGCTTGTGCCCCTGAGCATTCACTTGTGCCCCTGAGCAAGGCACTTAACCATAATTGCTTCGAAAAAGTTGGGAAGGTAGTGCATTCTGCTCTACCAGACAGGCTCCTTGTGGATGATACCCATGCCTACATCCTTAAGGACTGTGAAGGGGGTAACCCTGTTTCAGCCCCAGGAGTAGGAGGCAACGTGCCCCTGGTGTCAATTGATTTGGGTCGATAGCCCAAATCAGTTATGTGTAGCCCTCACCTTGAGTGGCCGTCCGTGGCCTTGTGAGTTAGGCGATATCTCATAAAAAAAATTTAAAAAAATAAAAAAAAGCTTGCAATTACACCTTTTACATGAAAAGGCTCTCTTTGAGTTGTGGTAGTTCTGACAAGAACCAGGCTGTAGTCAAACAACTCAATGTTTCGGTCAGTATGCGCCTACAAGCGATCAAAAGTTGTTAACAAGTGTGCATGCAGAGCAGTCACTTTTGGTAAGCCAATCAGCCTTGATTTTTAGCGCTACCCTTCCAGGGGTTAGAGACAGATGCGGTGCTAGCGGGCAATATTCAATTCAATTCATTCAATTCAATTATTTTATTCGTCATGCCAGCATGAAAATCGTTACCTCGGTTTGCACATATTTTTATAAAAATATTAAAATAAAATAAAATACACGAAAAATGAAAACGAGACAATAAGTTAAAAATGCCAACAACAAAGAGAGTAAAAATATGGCCCGCTGCCCATGGTAGCGAGGCTGGATCAAAACGTACTGATGAAAACACTGAGGTGAGAGAGAATTCATGCACATGGTGTCATCGCAGCTATATGAGCTATAGAGTCAAATCACTGTATCAACCTGGCATGATATCCTCTCCTACTTTAATCCGATTGTTTTGCTCTCAGAAAATCAGCAAAATTGTAAATTGAGTAGCCTAAAAAGCATGTCAAAACCTACTTAGGTCAGCCCTTGTACTCATTAAGATTTGCTTACTTTTTTTTCTAAGGCCAAAATATCATGCCTAGTTAACAAGACATTAATACATAAAATAAATAACAAAAAAATAAACATCTATAAAGACACTACATAACTTTGTTTTATGATCACTTTTGTGTAAAAGAAGCTTGTATTGTCTTGCAGCTTCATCATAAGTCTGGGACCACACCCACCACGAACAAGTCACCAAGAGGTCGCATGGTTCTGTCTCCGTCTTGGAAGACAAACTCCAGCTTCCAGAGACAAGTCATGACGGCTACCAACAGCAATATGTACAGGTAAACACAACACCAGTGGTCTGGAAGCTTTTCAAATCTAGGGGTCTTACATATTTTATGTGTCACAATTGTCAGTAGGGGACTCAGTGCCATTCAAACATTTTCATAGATATTTTTGAAATATGTAAGCATGTCAGAGCAATTATAGGCCAAATTTTTGTACTGTGTTGGGCCGAGCGGTCTTGTGCACCAGACTTGTGGCTGAGTCATCTGGGTGTGGGTTAAAATCCACTTGTGTCCTTGAGCAGAGACTTGGCTATAATTGCTTCTCTTCACCCAGGAGTAAATCGATACTTGTGGAGGCAGAGATGGTTCTTGTGATTGCTTTAGCTTGGTGTACTACATACTTAAGCAGCACAGGCATTGACTCCCCAGGAAGCAGAGATGGTTTTAGGAATAATACAATAACATCAATTTAACATGGACTCGCAAAAGTAATGAATATACAGTGCCTGTCAGACATCAGTGTATCCCTAAAACACAACTACTGTAATATTCTTTATCCGTGATAGCAATCAATATTTTTAGCAATGCCAGGTTTTTGAATTGGCGTTTATCCTACTGTTTTTACTTATTTGATTTGTTAGTGTACCGGTACTGTCTATAGTTACCTTTTTTTAAAACTGCAGTTTCTCTAAGGTTTTAAAACTACGGATTTTAATGTTTTTAAAATTCCCAGGAGCATGTTTCATGGATGGACGCTATATAAATTGTCATTATTATATTATTTGTTTTTATCCATGATGCAATTTTAACACCAATTTGTGGTAGTTTCACTGGTGTGGAAATATATGGAAAGATTGCAGTAAATAATCACTCTTGAGTTATGTGGCAAGTGACTGAATGAGTCACAGAGAACAAGTTTCCTGAACAAGTCAGGAAATTTTATGTGACAAAATAAAGAACAAATTCTACAAAGTTGGTTTTTAAAAACAAAAGAATCCTGTGTGAAAATTGCTGTTGATTTTTTTTTTCTCCAGTGATGGAGAGACTGCAGAACTGAAAAACCGACTCCTGAAGATGGCGTCAACTGCCGACAGTGGATCCGACAAATCAAACTCCCTCAGCCGGTCAGCCAAGATGGTTCTCGCCTCGTCCAACAGTAAAGGCACCCCAAAACGAGAAAATCCCTCTAGAGGTAACTTGAGTAGCGATACAGCCAAGGGTTCAGGCACGGGCAGAGAAAATTCCAGGCTAGAGAAGATTCCTGAAAATCAACGTCGGCGGGATAGTGATGCAGAAAACCAGAAAATGAACTCACCACCTTCAAATCACCTTGGTAACCATATCCATGGCAACAAGAACTCAACTCATAATATATCGCCGGAGTCGAAAGGTCAGCCTAACAATGTTAGGCAGAGGGTCATGGGAGAGAGCAAGACAGAGGTCAAGAGAGGTCATACAGAAAGGGAAAAGACGGCTGGTCTAAAACTTCCGACAAAAAGAGCGAGTAACTTAACTACCGAGACATCCCCAAACAAGATGAGATGTAAAGGGGTAAGTAGAACAGGATACCTGTTAAGTTAAAATTGACAGAGAATCACAGAAAAAGTTGTTTATTATGAGATAATTTGGCTCGTATAAACAGTCTTTACTAAGTTCCAAGCAACTCTAAGTTGGTCATAGCTCAGTAAAATTTGTGCATATACTTTTCTTAATATACTTGATAACCAGAGCTCAATTTTATAAAGCGCTAAGATTCATCTTAAGATAGGTTGTTAATATCACTAGGCCTGGAATTTCATCTTTGAGAGGGCAAGGCCATTTTCACTTTGCAAAAGGCACTTCCATTGGAAAATCTAAATGACTATGGGAAACTTTTGAAGAGGCACCAAGGCCAAAAACAAGGGCAACAGAGGCCATGGTAACTGTGTAATTCCAGATCTGAATCACCATAGTGATTTGTATTGTGATATCACACTTTGCTTAGCAATTAAGATTGATAGCCCTACACAGTTAAGATTAATCTTAGCTCTTTATAAAAATGGCCATAGGTATGCCTCCTTTTAGCTGATCTGCTGATTTCCTGTTTTCTTCAGTTGGCGTTCTCCCTTCACAGTGGTCCGCCAACCAAATGCCAGTTCAGACACCTTAGGACCAGACGCCAGTCAACATTCTCACCAAGTGGTCTGGCTGGCTAGTTCAAAATTGCAAAGTATCTCCTATGTAATATGAAAAATTGACTAGTGAAAAAGTTGGCTGACTATTGAAACGACAAGCTAACTGGTCCCACCGGCTGGTCACTGAATAAGTCCAGGGCAAACTCGGGTCTTAGTAAAAGTGCCATAAAACTGAGCCAAAAACCTGTACTTGTAAGTGAAGTATAGGCCTAGTTGGCCATTTTTTCTTTTCTTCTCTTTTCAGTGGAAAGTTGCTTCTCTGGTATACAGAGAGCATTCATGATGTCTTGTGCCAAAATTTCTTCAGGAATTGAGCGTTCTCCAAAAACAAAGCTTCTTTCCTCTTTGCTTATTTGCATAATAATTATAATTGATGCAATATATCAATTAGGATTGTCTTTTCGTTTATTTATTTTCAGTTTGAGCAAGTTGCAGCAGAATTTCTCGTGTCCCATGGGCGTGTCCTGTTAGATTCTAAATTATCTGGTAAGTAGGGAGTTGTCAATGTCTCCAGCAACTCATTTCCTTTCTCTCCTTATCTGTTGTGACTGAAAATATAGGGAACTTATTATGTTTTGGTGCCATTTTTGTATTAGTTTTTATTTGTGTCCCTTGTAATGTCAATATCCCATTCTGCTTTCAAGTTGTTATTAATTGTTTTACTTATTTTTGTTGAATGTATGTATTTAATTGTTTCTTCCCTGTATCTTGGCGCGTTGTGGCTGAGCGGTCAAGTGCACTGGATTTAAGCTTCGGTGTTTCTGACCAGCAGATTGTGGGTTTGAGCAAGACAGTTTACTAGAATTGGTTTGTCCTTTATTGGATGGGACTTTTAGCCATAGGTTTTGTGTACTACATGTATGTTTGGTAGAGCACATAAAAGAACCCAGAAAAAAATCATTGAAGAGTAGGGGTTAACCCCTGTGTTTCTGGTTCACAAAGCAAGCACCCTTGTGTACAGGTTTCCTCAGGCTTGCCAGCTACAGTGATTAAGTTCACTTACAAGCCATCCTTGCTTTCTATTACCAGAAATTTATAAAATGATAATACTATATTCAGGCCTCTTGTGTATTGTCTTTTAACACTTTTGTTTGTGATATTTACTATTGATTTTGTTAATGTGTATAATATATATTTTTGCTTTTGTGGAAGGTTGACTGCATTTAACGTGTTTTTTGCTTACATGTGTATTGTTATTCATTTTGTGTCAGTCTTATTTGAAAATTTGTATATATCTGGCCTTTCTGTTTCTAACTATTTGTAGAAGTTCACACATACTTTAACCTGTACTTGTCAAATATCTTTATTTTTTAATACATTGCTGTTATCCGTAGCTATGTTTCTAGTTGTATCCTGATGTATTTTATTGAAACTAGATACTGTGCATTAAAACAGTCTCAGGTTTGAGCCAAGCTCATGGGTTGTTTTGTCTTTTTAGATATTCGGCCAGGCTTAGAGAGACTTCTTGGACGCAAACTTAGCAAGCCAGAGAAGAAAGTCTTCAAAGAGCTAGCGGTGCAAAGAGTAGATGAATTAATCAATAGCAGGTTGGTTTTATTCCTAATTTTCAAGGGACACTTCATTGACAAAAGGTAGAATGAACACAGCCAAATGTAGCGTGTCGTGGCCGAGCGGTCTTGAGCATCCAACTCAGGTTCTGGTAACCGAGTCATCAGAGTGTGGGTCAAATCCATGGTTCTGACACTTGTGTTCTTGGGCAAGACACTTAACCTTAATTTCTTCACATCACCCAAGAGTATTTGGATACCTGCTAGGGTCAAGATTGTTGATGTGAATGACTAGCGACCTGTGTCTTATTCTTAGTCTTATTCATTGTTGATTTGTTAAATTTATTTCACTTTCATATATTTCATTGCAAAGTTCTACTTTCCCAACAATATAATATCATTTTTATAGCCATAAACTACATTGAACTAAAGCATTTGAATTAAAAGAATCGCGCTCACTTACAGCTCCAGGTTGGGATCAACTTGGTTCCGGACTACGAACTTGCCATAAATAATAATAATAATAATACGCAGTTCTTATATAGCGCTTTATACTCCCGATGGGTGTCTCAAAGCGCTCGGTATTTTTCCTACAAGGTATGTGGAGTTACGTGTTGAAGTATGAGACCTATTCCTTTGCATAGCACCATGTAATGGTTTACAAGGTGCTGTGGCGCAATATGCAGCCAATCAAATGTAACCCTGCTTTAATTCCCTTTATAATTTCACCAAGTTTCATTGCTTTTTGTGCATATAATTTATATTCAAAGGTCTCCTGTAGTACCAACAGCAGTAAAATACGGGCAAACCTCACAGCCGAAATCCAAGCCCAACACAAAGCCAAAAACGAAGCCAAAGACCAAATCCAACAGCACACCGTCACCTCACTGCAGCTCATCAACGTTAATCGATCCCGTCCCCATGGAGTTCAGAGACTGTCCCAAGTGCTTCTGTAAGTTTTGATTAATTTAATTTATCACTAATTTTAAGCTTTATTTAAAAAAATTGCCTTTTTACTTATGACATGTTTGATGTTTTAATGTGCTATGGAATAAAAATGTTTAAAATTCCCATAGTTTAAAATTAAAAAAATTATTTGTGTGTGAAATTAGTCAGGAGTGCCTATCACTTGATATCATTAATGATAACTGAGCTTTCAGATCTGGAGATCCACAGAGGTTTGGTGGGTAAAAAACCTCTGTTCATTCCATGTTTCCAACAAGCTACCTTTGAGTTGTTTTCTTACTGGACTAGTATAGGCCAAAACTCAATTATGTTCTTTATTTGATGACCTGGAGTATACTGCAAATAGTGATGCACTGATCTTGAATGCGTGATGTGTCAGAAAAAACAATATTGGTCTTATTATTGTTTCCTATTTGAGACTGATTATCAACAAATTCTTGTTTCCCTCCTCTTTCACTTCCCTCCACTTTTAGTGAAGTTCACAGCAAGGCAAATTACAGGCCATGTACTGGAATGCCAGGGAATTAAATCTGCAAGCAGCATTACTAAGGCACGAAAAAGTTTTACAGATTCGCCACCAAGCACTATTCCTTCGGCAAACACAGCCCAAAGGAGGGGTGGAGGTAGGGGGCGTGGCAGGGGCAGACGAGGTGGGAGGCAAGCAAGAGAGTCGATTCCACCTGCAGATCCTCCCGCCATGTCTACTCACATTCCCACAGCTGTCATGCCGAGCTATCAAAACAAAGGGGCCGTTTCAACACGTAAACCAGCCAAGAAGCAACTATCTCCGAACTCATCATCACCAAATCCAGGAAAGATACCTGCCAATTCTCTCCAGATCTGTTCAGCGTCGTCACCGCCCGGGGGTTACAGTACAGCCTCTCAGTCTTCATCAGGAGAGACTTCAGTCGACACTGACGATGATGAAGACTGCTTGCCGTGCCCAATGTGTAATGTCATGTACCCACTCCGGATCATCGAGACGCACGCAAATCTCTGTCTGGAAAGGAATGCCATCCTGCAGGAGATGTCTACGGACAACTGGATGGAGTCCAACGATGCTACCTTGCTGTATTGAGAATTAGGCTTAGCCATTGCCAGGAATAATGACTGTGGCTCCAGCTACGACTGGATCACAGCTCCTGCTTGGCTTACTTGACTTATGCCGTCCACGCAGGCAGGGGACCTCGTGATGGTTTCTGCATGGTGATGGTGTGCCAGATTTGTCTATCTGTTGCCTGTCTTGATGCATCTGTCAGTCTGGTTATAGATCTAGTTTTGCAGTCTTGCAAGATGCAATCCATCCATCTTTTGGGTGGGCGGTCTCTGGGTCTCTTTCCTCAGACCTTGCCTTCAACTGCCATTTTGGGGCATCTTGTGGTTTGCATTCTTTTGAGCCCTTTTTGTGGCTTCTCTGTTTATTATGTCATGGTCCAGGTTAAGTGATTCTTTGATATGTGTGTTTGGATTCTTGTCCAGTCTTTTAACTCCCAGATGAATGATTTGTAAGGATTCTCCTGATTTCAGGATTTTCTCAAAACATTCTGTCTTCAAATATTCATGGCAGAGGTAAAGCTATCACCAAGGGAAGAATTAAGTAGTCTGTGTTGTGTCCAAACCTGTATTTTTGTGTTTCTGGTGATACACAGAGTCTGTAAAGCCGCGTTCGCATTGGACTTAAAATGGTTAACTTACCGCCGCAAATTGTTAACTTACCGATATTAAGTCCAAGTGCGAACAGCCGGTAACTTACCGGGGTGGTTATTATAATTACCGCCACAGCACTGCTAACTTACCAGGCCGATTCGAGTCGCGGTAACTTAACGATGTTAACTTAACAGGGACAAGAAGTCCAATGCGAACGCACCATTCCGGTAACTTAACAATACTGTCACGTGACTTCCGTTATCGGGTCACGAATATGGTGACCTAGCCTGTGACCTCAAATCTAGGACCCGTCCACCCCGCGCAGGCACGGACAGTTTGTTTACCCCCACGTCGTGAGCTCGTCGTCACACTGTTTGCAGTTTTGCTTTGTTTTACTCCATGCTTTTTTTATTTCCTTTGTGTCTTGCCTATACGTATGTGGTCATCGCCCTCGCGCAACAGTTGCCTAGGCCTGTCACTTCCGCTTGTTATATCCAAAAGGTCAGGGAGGGCGCCCTCTCGAGATAATAATAATAATAACTAGTTCTTATATAGCGCATTTCACAATAACGGTCTCAATGTGCTTTAATTTGTCAACCTACGCGGCGTCCCTGGTAAGTTACCGGACACAAATTAATCCAAATGCGAACAGCTGTTAACTTAGTGGGCCGGTAAGTTAACTTACCGGCCCGGTAAGTTACCAGACCCAAAAGTCCAATGCGAACGCGGCTTAAGCCTCCTGAATTGTAACAGTTGACTGTTGGGTTCTGGGTTTAGAATAATGGGGAACCCAGGCCTACTGGCTTTTTTTTTAAAGGAATTTTCAAATACATTATCCCTTTTATGCACTCACAGCCAACAGCCACAGCCTAAGACGCTTTTCAATTTCAAAACCCCTCGAAAAAATAAATTGGGGAAACATTTCACTTTATCTTACTTTGAACAGGCCTGTGATTTATCAGATTTTTTCAGTGATTTTCCTCGGTCTCATTACCGGTAGAGTTTATAGTAAGAGGTGAAGGTGTCATTACTCATATGACTCACATGGAAGACATACTGTACATGTAGCCCTTGTTATGACCAAAACACAAGTTAACACTAAACACCCATACCTGCCAACTGTTCAGATTTGATTGAAAATGTCCAGATTTTTGAGATTACAAGCTGCAAAAAATCAGAACATTCCTATTTCTGACAAGAGACAGCAATGAACAAGATCAAAAAATTTAGGCAAAAGAGGTTGCCATTTGCTTGCGACAGTAGAGATTTTCATAGGGGATATAGAGTGATTGTTGTTCATTGTTTTGAATACATACATCATTTGTATGTGTACTATGTACATGATGCTTTACTCGCACGACTTCTTGTGCGCTATCTGTGGACTCATAAAACTGGTGTTCCCATTTCTGAGGTTCCAATGTTGGCAAGTATGAGCCCCTGGACTAAGGCATGTGATTTTCTGCTTTGTTTTTTTTACAAACTGCAGTGCATGGCTTTAGTAAGCAGTGTTTATTTCAATAGAAACTGTGCTTAGAGAGCAACTTTGATGTAAGCACAAGCTGTCTGATTACAGGCTTTGTCAAATTGGCACCAGGAGATTTCAAAGATTAACCATTTTATGTACCAATGTTAAGTCTAGGTACAGGTTTGTTTACACACATGCCTGCATTTGTTTTTTGTTAAATCAGTATAGGGCAACAAGGTTTATTTTTCTTGGCAATTGGTACAAGTGAAACAAATTTACTTGATCCAAAGCAAGTAAAACATCCTTGTTACTATTTGTTTGGCCATTGATAAATGAAACAACATACAGGCCTTCAAAATAAGATAACACTGTAATTGTGATACAATTACAAGGAAAGTCACCATTGAAAGCGTCTTCATGTGGTAAATTACCACCATTCGCCCTTTGCAGGGATCCACCATGTGCATGTAGAGCCTCGACTTCATGCTTCATTTGTGTTGTATTTGTGCATCTATTTGGATGAAAGTGTCATTACATTACTGTGACAATACAGAGTTATATAATGCTATTCACTGCTGTCCCCAATTCAAGGCTCTACATGCAAATGACTGACCATACAAAGGGCAAACAGCTACCTGATCCTGAAAGATTTGGGTCTCAAATGTTGAAAGAAATTACCTGACCAACTTTCTAAAATTGATTTATTGGACTAATTCTGTTCACAGGTCTGAAACTTTGATAAACAATTTTGCCAATATTTAGAAATACAAAATATGAAACTCATAATACGTGTATTGATTTGTCAAAAATGCGGATTTAACACCTTTTTATTTCTTGTAAAAAAATGTTTTATAAATACAGCAAACACATGTTCTATCATGCACAACATTTGGAATTCATAATACAATCTACATGTAATGATATTATACACACAGCTCAAAAGGACGGAATGCTGATTTTTTATTTCATATTATTTTAAAGTAAATTGAATTCTGACCTGATTTTAGAACTATAACTTTTATGTAGATCGATATAAAACTTGGTATTTTTACAATTGGCTCAAATCACTCATGAAAGTTTTGGTTTGTTTTTTTAATTTAATATAAAATTTATGATTTAGGGAATGTGTTGAAGATTATAAATTCAACTAATCAACCACTAGGGAAACTGACTTGGTAAATATTAAATAATTACGGGTTTACTAGAGCAGGATTTGAACCTGCAACCTCTGGATTAACATGCTGGAGCTTTACCAACTGAGCTATCTAGCCTTTATGTTTGGTGAACTCCCCATTTTGTCAATATCTTTTGTTCGGGGATGCCAGTCAGAAGCCATTCAATCTGTAACTGCCATCTACCCAAGATCACATCCAAGCTTACGATACAACCTGGGAAATGGCAGGAAAGGCATCATTTCAATTCAAGTGTCAAGTAATAAACCACAAGGGAAATTGACTAGGTAAATTTGATTTAGAATTTTTGGCTTGAACAAAGGAAGGAAAGACAAAACAATCATTCAATTTGTCTTAATTCAAATAAATGTTTAAATGCAGGTGAGTTTTTAAATAGTTTTTTGCCACAAAAAGATTGTTTCAAGAGGGTATACTGATTTGTCTTTTGGTCCCTTCCCCATTTTGTTTTTTCTCTTCCTTTGTTTACAGCACCTTTGGTGGATATGTGCACTTTATAAGACTTTATTATTATTACATACTTTATGCATGAAAGCTTTTCAGCTGATCGGCTGGTTTCCTTTTTTATAATGAAGCAGTGCCATAGAAAATTGGGGACAAAAATGCACAAAGTTTTATGTGCTTGGCTTTTCCCCTCTTTTTCCACCCGTCTTGTTTTTCCAAAGTTGCACTTCTGATTCTTGGCACATGATGTGTTGTAAACCAGTACCGCAAACCAAAGACAAATAATAACTTCCAAGTCAACCTGAACCAATCAATGGAAACCCTTTACTTTAAATGGCAAACTTTTTTCCCTTGCCTCCACTCTTGGGTGTGTCTGATCTTACATGCAAGCTGGAAGAGTTCTCAAATTTATGCTCATCAAATATAATGCTCAACAAAACTTATGCAAATAAGTTACTTTGAATAAATTATATCCTTTGAATATTATTTACAAATCATGTACAGTTTAAAAAATAAAGAAAGTTTTTAAAATGGTGTGGCTCCAATATTGGCTGCACTGCACGTACTTAAATAGTTTTCAAAAATAATGTTTCAAGTAGAGAGTTTGTCCGTCCTTATTTATCTCATAACTACTCTATATAATTCAACAAATGATAGTCTGTCAGCTTGAAAGTTTAACACAGAAAGAAACTTCAATGAAACCTTGTAAATTACTCAAAAAAAGTAAAGATAAAAACTTACTTGGTAAAGAGCACTGGAGAGCAGTTGATATTATAAAACATTGTTAGAAACGACCCCCTTTGAAGTACATGTAATATAGTTTTAGAGAAGGGGGTAAATTTTCACAAAACAAAAGGCTTCAGGGATGAAGCCTTTCTCAGGCATCTGAAAGCACATAATTCTGTGTAACAAGGTTGTTTTTTCTTTCAACTTCGATGACCAATTGAGCCCAAATTTTCACAGGTTTGTTATTTTATGCATGTATGTTTGGATACACCAAGTGAGAATACTGGTCTTTGACAATTACCAAAAATATACCCTGCCTCTAACATAGACTTATTGTTCAGTTTTAACACTTGAAGAGACCATTAGCCTTTTTGAGCTTTGTTTGACACTGTATAGGAGAGCACTGTTTTGGCTTGGGTGTTTACAGACAGATTTATCCAAACCAATTATTGCCATCATAAATGTGTCTACCATATTTAGAAATGGCAAATTCATTTCTGTTTAATCATCATCATACGCCATAACAGTAAAAAAATGTCTGAACAAAAATATAAATTTGGTTTTGTTTTAGAACTTTAGATATTTGACACTCCATGCCCTTCAGGCACTTCATGCCCGAAATAGTGAATTGGCATTGAAAGCGAAAACAACTGAAAAACAGCCTTGACATTAATGTGATGATATCTTAAAACATCTTTTATGTTGAAAAATATTTACCCTATATCGGCCCTAATACACCGATCCATTAAGCCACGCCCATTTCTCATTGACCAATCACAACCGCGAAATCTGATCACCATTTGAGCCGTTTGGTGATCTTTGCACTAATGGTGATCGGGTTTCGCGGCTGTGATTGGTCAACTCGTAAGGAGGCGGGGCTTAATGGATCGATCTATTAGATGTTATTTGAAAGCTCTTATTCTCATACATTTGATGCACAAACAAACCCGTTTAATACTTTTGGCAGGAAGTTTCTGATTTTGTCATGAAGCATCACATATGTAAACATCCAGAAAATAATGTGTATTTAGAACGTGACCTTGACCTTTTGGGTCCAGTGAAGGTAGGTCAAATCCTGTGGCCATTTTTATTTACAGCTGTTATGGTCTCCTCTACAGGGTGATAAAATATTGTAACATGTAAAATGTTTGGGCTTTCCTGAGAACAGTGTCACAATAAAAAATATTAACAAATTTGTTTGTTTTCTTTGGAGGTCTACAGACTGCAAAAGTCTTGCACATTTTTGAACACTTTTGGGAACCTTGAATTCCCGCAGTGCACATTACTTTAATGTGTGAAGGGAATAACCTCATGGGGAGTGCACCTTAACAGGTCCCAAAATTCTCATGTGATGGCGTTGTGTCTACATCCAGGTTATTTTATGTGAGATAGGACCTTTTGACATTTTAACACTTGCGTTTTACGTACACACTATTTAAAAAAATACTACCTTGTTGCGCCGACATGACGACTTTCATAGTCTTAATGTAAATGCAGCAATGGAGTACTAACTACAGAGGACACTATAACACACGGCAATCATGAAAACACACTCATCTAGCCACCGGGCTAGCTCAGTGGTCTGGTGGTAAGACATCTGCTCTAGCAATGCAAAGGTCCTGGGTTCGAATCCCACCCGAGTGATTTGCCTGTGGATTTTATTTCTTCACAGAACTCGGGAAAGCACCGAGTATACAGTGCTTAATACACATCGGTGTAAGGGTAAAAACAAATTATACACTCATTTTATATAAATTATTATTTACATACCATTCTACAGCACCATTGAAGTCGCCTTCAATAATTTAGCAACTTAAAAAGTTTTATAAAAATATCCTGGTTAGACCAGTTTCACAGTGCTGCTTAACAGTAAGCAGATTTGTCTGCTCACTTTAGCAGAAAATTTACTGAAGAGCAAGCATATTTCACAGGTTAGCAAGAAACTTAAGGCAGCCAGCTTGTCCGTTCACCATGGACTTGCATTGCTACATCAGTCACTTGCTAAAAGTAAGTGCCGGAAGGTTAGCATACTTTTTCTTGTGCTTACAGTACGTTAGTAGTGCTATGAAATAGAAATTTCCCAGTAAGTGGCAAGTACAAAATTAGCCGTTAATTAAGCAGCTATAGACGATGTGACCTCTGATGTCATTTGAAAGTCATAACATGATGCGCGTGCATGTCGCCGGGCAAAATCTTTGTGTACTTGACAGCCAGCTAGAAAGTACACGCAATATTACCATGACTACGCGTCTTTTTGCCCGGCGGAACATGACTTGGACAACAGACTTGTCAACAGAGGGCGGTTTGAATGTAAACAGGTCACATCGTCTATATGAAATTGGGCCAATGTAAAATCAGTAGGTATAATATGATAGCACCTATCTATACGTTGCATAAATACAAAGATAAATCAAATTCCTTGCTTATTTAATTGAAAGTTTGCAGTAATGTTAAATTCGGTCACATCTGTAAACACAATTGAATGTTTGTTGACAGCTATGGCCTCGGCTTGATAGAAGGTTAGGGTGTCTGGTGACGGCTATAGCTGCATACTGGTTGCATACTTTCTATTCATTATGCACCTGTGGTTTCTGAGGTTGCTGAACCTTTCTTGGCCCTGTATCATGGATCTATTCATAGAAATTGCCCTTTTGTTTGTGTTTGAATAGATTGGTATTTTCGAGTGAAAAGCTACTGCAACATGTGGCTCCGTGCTTTTCACACTGGCTGTTCATGCGATGAATACGGGCTATTGTTTCGGTAATCCGCGCTATTGTTCACGGTATATATAATCCCGGCCGACCAGCATTCACTCTCAAAACAATACCGTGCTCAAGGGGTTAACATTCGGCTCAAGGGGTTAACATTCGGTCGTCTATGCCAACCGGTCGTCTATGCCAACCAGCGTGGTTTGTTTATCCACAAAACAAAGGTCTACATGTAGATAATAACAATTTATCGCAAGTATTACTGATGAAAGAGGTAGTAGTTGCACAAGGTCTAAAATGCTTTGTGTCTACAGCAACTTCATAACATACTCATTGTCTGGGATCGAAGTCCGGCTTGTACCCTTTACTTACAGCAAAATCCGTCAAGAGTATATCCTACAGAAGAAGGAAAGAAACGTGGATAAAAACTTAATTATTATTTATTCGACCTCAACAATGCAAGGCAATAAAAGGAACAATAATCCAAAACAGAACAACATAGCCAAAAAATAGGCCCAGTCTCACAAAATACAGAATAGCTACATGTAGACGATGTGACCTCTGATGTCATTTGAAAATCATAACATGATGCGCGTGCATGTCGCCGGGCAAAACCTTTGTGTACTTGACAGCCAGCTAGAAAGTACACGCAATATTACCGTGACTACGCGTCTTTTTGACCGGCGGAACATGACTTGGACAACAGACTTGTCAACAGAGGGGGCGGTTTGAATGTAAACAGAGGTCACATCGTCTATATACAGAAAATGTTGTTGACATGAGGGGAAATAGAGAGAACAATGAAAAATGAGTGTATGAAGGGAGCATGCAAGTATAAGAAGTCAATCTGGGGAAGGACACAAGAAAACTAGTCAACAAAAGGACCAGACAATACTATGCGGGTCAGGGACAACAAAAAGTAAACTAAATCACTGTTGCTCGGAAGCATGTTATCCCACACATAGTAACAGGCTATGTTATCATTATAACTTTGACATTTTGAAGAGACGATTACCAATCTCTGACAATACGAATAGCCCCCTCTTTTGTCAAACAAACAACTAACAAAACAAAAACAGCCAGTACACTCAATCTCTTTTAAGTGTCACAAACTGAGCAAGAGGCACGGACATCTGAAGAAACAAATTGAATCATCTTGAATAATTTATATCTTTGAATATTTGTACTATACCTGTTGCTTTAGTTGTGTTTCAAATTTCTTACAGATTGTGTTGAGTTGTTGGACAGTAAGCTCTCTCTCTGACAATTTCTTAGTCTTCTTCTCAAGCTCTGCTTTCACGATGCTGCAGTTAGGGCAAGACTAAGATTAAGAAACCAAAACAAAGATTAAATTAGAATGAAACTGTTCCAAATTGGAAGGGCCAAAAAACACACTTTCTGCCGGTGGTCCCTAGATAGGCCTAGATGTTCCTTTTGAAAATGGTATTACAAGAAACTTTATAGATGTTAATTTTGCATCGGGGATAATGAATATAATTTGTTTTTTTACATTCAAACTATATGAAACAAAGGCCCAATTCAGCTCCAACTCCAGCTTTGACTTAGGCTCCTGTTTGAGACCCGTTACCAAAAATGCATGTTTTCAAAATAAGTGAACCTAAGCAGAAGCCAAAGACGTGGTTTGAAAAAGGGCCAAAGTCCGGACCCAATGATTTCCGTACCTGTGATTTGGAAGTCACATTCTTGTACTTGATTCTCAATGCTGAAGCTTCATCAGATACCTTGCTTAACTCTTTACTCAACTCATCAAGCTGTTGCTGACGCTCCCTGTTAAATTCAGAAGGGAATATGTAAAACCAGCTGTTTGAAGAAGACCTTCATTAAACAAGTGAATTGCCGTTCACTCATAATTTTGGGTACAATCAACCACTAAACATTGAGCACATGAGCATTGAATTAGAAAAGGATTTCCCTTGGATCCTTGAGAATTAAACAGTGAAGGAATACCGTTGGATCCTTGAAAATTGATTTAGTGAAGGAATATTGTTGGTTAGTACACACGTATGTGGATTGTTGTTGATTTATTGAGAATTTGGAATTTGAGACTTATGTGATTAGAGACATTAGAACTTAGAGGATTTGTTGATATTATTAGGATTATTTCAAATCAGCAAATCACTAATTGAGATTTGGTTTGACCAAATTTTGAGGATTAAATTATTTGAATTTTGAGGTGTGAATTTTGTAGCTAAAGCGGTGGCCACTGAAAATACCTTTTATGTAAAGTTATGCCCGAGTATTTTATTTTGTAAATATAATCTTGGTTGGCTTCATGTGATACAGTCGTCTTCTCGTTAATGCGAGGTCCGCCGAACTGGCCCATTATCCTTGTATTTGTTATCCCAACCTCGTCTTAAATGCAGCGCACCAAAATAGATACATGTGGTCATTAGTGCATGCACTACACACGTGTATACTATTGTACACACAGTGCTTTACAGCATATTAAGCTGGCCTACCACAGAAGGGTTTGTTTCCTAGAACAGATCTTACGAGCATCTTGTACACAACAATATCAAGAATAAATGCATTTTTATTGACTATTATTATTCATAGAAACTTAATATTTTGTACAATTCGTGATAAAAATCAAAGCAAAGAGATGTCAAACTTGCCGTTCATGTGACCAAGGTGGTACTGCGTAGCACCTGGCATGCTGCATTGGTAATCGTCTTATAGTGTGCAATATAAGTAGAATTTCAAGCATGGGTTACCAGCAAAATGTTCCTGGTGTTCGGATCGGATAAACAGTCTGGTAACAAGAATGTAATTTCAAAACCTTGACGAAGGTAAGCTTTGGTTACACAACAATTTCCAGATCTCGCTACAAAAGTATGAAAAACAACTCATTTTGTCGTCACGAAGCTGCAAAAATACCTCGTATTATCCATGTCCTCGTAACAACCGTGCTCATATCTTTCGTTTTTTTAAGACATAGAAACACGTATGGGACATTTTGGGACTGGTAAAAAATCTTGTATAAACCGGGGGTCTCGTATCAACGAGGGTCGACTGTAATTTATTTCTGTTTCTTGCATTCTTCCTCTGTTGCAACCAGAACCCCAATGGGTTGATTGTGACACCTAGCTAATGGAGTACATTGTGACATTTGGCCAGGCCGGGAGTAATACATGTAGTTTGAACTGAAATCAGCAAGTTCTGTGAACGTACCATGAGTTATCTCTTAAGATGTCAGCCATTTGTTTCTTCATCTTCTCTATTCTTGCTTCACGCTCCCTGATCTCTTTGTCTTTCTCAGCTCGAAGTGACGACATATTTTGCTCATGCTGCATAGAGAGAACAAACAAAGCTAGTACATGTAGATGTGGGTTTACCGCAACACCACATTAATGTGTAAAATCTAAATTAAGTATATATGCGGTTCTCAGAAAAGTGGAATCATCCCTTAAATTTGTCCAAACTGGCTTCAGCGGACAATTTTTAACGTCCAGTAAAAACAATGCTCTCTTTTTTTTTTGCAGTCAGCTGGACAGCTGAGGTGTGTATTCTTTCCCTGTGCATTCCATTGTAAAGAGTGCACAGGCATGCACCTACATGTACTGTACTACACTTTGTTTCCCTCGTACAAAGAGGGACAAAGAGTACTGGAATTCTTGCTCGAAATGTCACTTTTTCTGTGGGCAGGTGGGTTACGTGCAATCCCCGATTCCAGACCTTTAACCGCTTTTGTTATACAAATCGTCATTGTTTTCACGAAGAGGCAATTTCTGAAAAAAATTATACATTTTGCCAAATCAATGTTGTACACATTTTGGATGTTACTATTGACATCAACATTTTCCCTAAGTTTCATGTGATAAAACGTTATACTTTTTTAATTACACTAATTAGCACAAGGACCATTTTGCCAAACTCTCAGTTTTGCGTTTTCACGAACAGACACACTTAGATTTGCCATTTGTTACATTGAAGTACATAGTGCTGGCACAGTGCCAAAATGACTACTCTGCGTTTTGAGTTGTCACGAAGGGGCAATTTGTATGACCTAAATAAATTTTAGTTTTCACGAACAGACACTCGTCGTTTACGCATTGGTTTGTACACAATGAAAATGGTGACGAAATGTGGCTCACAGTAATTATGGACAGGCTGTCACTATTGTTTATCAGTGTATTCAGTTCAATGGGAGGTATTAAGTATGAGTGGTCCGAGATTCCAGCATGCAAGACAGATTATCGGCTGTGGCTTATATACAGCCAAGGTTTTGCTATTAACATTGATTCGAACATACTCATACTCTCTTCAAAAGTGAACAACAAATCCCAGTGCTTAATGAACCTTAGTTGTCTTTCCTTTGTCAAGTCAAGGTATTATTGTACGTGACACTTTCAAAGGAAAATGATTGATCCTGAAGATCAAAAGAGTTCCAAAGAATAAAACACGCAGAGGCACAGAAAATATTTGGGATACCCACCTGAAGTGGTTAAATTTTGACCAAAATTATCGAAGACCTTTGACTCACCATTGATTTGATATCGACAAGCTGTCGGTCATGCTGTGTCTTCAATTGCTCAGCGTAGATGGTTTTCTCCCGGAGTTGATCTCTCGTAGTGCTCAGTTCCTCCTTCGTCTTACCGTGTGCTTGCTTTTCTTCTTCATACAAACGCTTATAATGTTCCTCCTGTGACCATACAGATATTACTTTAAAGTAAACACGGTAAAGATCGATGTTATCACTAAATATTCTCCATGTAATTTGTGACTTGCTCTGAAAAAACTACGGGAAAGTGATTTTGATTTAATGTTCCCTCAACAGCAAATATCAGCTAATGTCAAGATGCAAGTGAAATGGCTACAGGCTAATAATATCAAAATATTTTAAAATAATTTTCTACCACCGAGCGGGAAAAATCTCTCATGAAAGGTGACCGACTCACAGTTCAATCATTGGCCAATCCAGTTTTCTGAGTTGGCAATTTTGTAATAATGTACTGCACTGATCCATATATACACCCAAAACAAGTTTAGAAACATGTAACAGTCGTTTTACTGCATCAGTTGATTTGATATGGTCTCGTAGTTCTCATTTTAAAAAAATCAAGATCGTCTGCCATTTTGTTTTCGCTTGGCGACAAAATCTGGATAATCATACTTTATGAGTGATAAAGCAATGCGTTATTCTCTGGATTTTGTCCCTATGCCGGGTCGGTTTATTTGCTTTATACAGTATGAACTAGTAACTTTGATGGTTTGCTTGTTTATCATTTTCTATCTGATACAAAAATAAGACAAAAAAGAAAGCTTGATATAGAATGCGTTGTCTAATGCGCCGTATTTTTGACCGCGTGAGGGCGCTCTCAAAAATATTTTTATCACTTCCGGGGGTATAAGCGATTATCGTCTGCTCAGCTCTGTGTACAGTTTTAACGTCGGCTTCACTTCAGTGCGCGGTATAGTTTTTAGTTGCTTCTAAGGTGGGTTATAACGGCTCCTTTAAAAGGTCTTATTGTTCGTAATGGATATGTCTGGTGGTAACGTGTTCCAGTCTTTTTAATAACTGTTAGGGGGAAGTATTTGAAGCAGTCTAAATTTACTCTTTGTTTGCGGAGAACAGTTGGTAATGTAGGCCTTGCACTTTGCTGTGAATGTGATTGTGTCTGGATTGGCGTGTGACAAAAAGACATCCCAGAACTTGATGACCCCACTGCAGCATCATGTTATTCAGCTCAAACGTTGGTTAGCAAGCAGAAGAGGAGCATCAACTTCTGGCAATGAAACGGAGCTTGTAAAAAGGTAAACGAACAGTTCACGTTCATTGACTGTCCATCCATGTAACCTATCTTGGATGATCCTAAACTACATCGTGTAGACAGTTAAGGACTGGAACACGTTACCACCAGACATCATATCCATCACGACACGTACAATAAGACCTTTAAAGGAGCCGTTATAACCCACCTTAGAAGCAACTAAAAACTATACCGCGCACATGCAGAAGTGACAGAACGCCGATGTTAAAACTTTACACAGAGCTGAGCAGACGATAATCGCTTATACCCCCGGAAGTGATAGAAATATTTTTGAGAGCGCCCTCACGCGGTCAAAAATACGGAGCATTGGCTTGCCAGTGTGGTCATTAACTCATTTTCAAGGGCTTCAGGTTTTACAACCCAAAATATCAAACATTTTTGTCAATAAATTTGGAAATTATTTAATTCCTGATTCAAATCCTATTTTCCATTTCAAGAGGCAGATTCTGTGAATTCTGTACGATTTTCCAAGATTGCGGTAAACCATTGGGCTTTATTTTTTCCTGGAGCATAGAACATTTTGGCTTTATGTTTTTCATGGTGCAAATTAATACTGTTGGACACTGATCACTGCTGGACCAGCCTACAATGTCTCCTTCTACATTTATTTATTTATTTCATTTATTTATTTATTGATGACCAACAGCGGATAACCGCCACTAACAGGTATCATCAAATAAGAGATAATCAAAAAGAAATAAGAAAGCACTGATAACATTCAATAAAATAAATATATCAATATTTAAGAAAACCATAAATAATGACAAAAAAATTATATACAATAAAAAATAAATAAACATGTAAGTAATTCTATATATATGCAAATCAACCTTTAAAATGACTTAAGTACAAGAGAATCCATATCAATAACGAGAAAAGAAAAACAAAATGGATATGAAATAAACAAATTGCATCAGAAGTGCACACACTACTCATGCAACCAATCAAATTAACGATTGATACTTTTCTAGTCAGACAATAACTCACAATTTGTAGTAGGCGTGTCTGCACTTCGGCAAGCTCTTCTCCCTTGCCTTTAAGCTCAGCCTTAAGCTGATCAATCACCTTCTGTAGGGATTGGATGCGACTGCGATGCTGCTTGTCACGTGTCTTTGGGTTAAAATAAAGATGACTAGATCTCAAAAAGGATAAATGTGTAACTATGCATTTCTAAAGGATGGGTATGCAGACCATGTTCTTTGTTTACAGAAACAGTGACCTTGTACATTCTAATGCATTTCATGACGGGCAAGATACCACTAGGCCATATGGGAAAATTCAAATTGTGTGTCAAAATGTTCACATACACTGTAAGTTCAAGAGTTACAAAAGAAACAGCTGTACAGCTTTTGAGATGTTTCCCGTTTCTTCATATAAAAAGTTGAGAAAAATCAGACAACGCAATCTCCATAAAATATAAGATTGATTGTGTTCTTCCTTTGAGCTGCGTACAAACTGTGCGGCCTGCAGGATGTCCAGGCTGCGTTTTTTTTTTTACACCGCAGCGAGGGGTTTTGTACTGTAACACTGTCAATTCCGTCTTGAGATGGGAGACTACGGTTTACCCTAAACCCTAACCCTAACCCAACCCTAACCCAACCCTAACCCTTACCCTAACCCTTAACCCTAACCCTAACCCCAACTCTAACCCTAACCCTAATCCCATACAGGCACAAATGTTTGTAGTCTCATCTCAAGACAGGAATTGGCAGTATTACAGTACAAACCCCTCGCTAAGGTGTAAACAAAAAAAATGCGTCCAGGCTCTGTGGCTCTTTTGTAAAAATGTGATGTCACAGGTCACATGGTCTATACCTTTGCTAATTACTCCAAAAACTAATGAGCATAAAAGCTTACTTGGTAAAGAGCACTGGAGAGCTGTCGATATTATAAGTCGTTGTTAGAAACGACACCCTTTGAAGTAATGTCAATTTACAGAAAGAGGTAATTTTTCACTGAACAATTTGATTATGAGAAAGGCTTCAAGCATTAGGTCTTTCTCAGCCATCAGATAGCACATAATTCTATGCAATGGGGGGATGAGGGTGTTTTTCTGTCATTATTTTCTTGCAACCTCGGTGACCAATTTCCACAGGTTTGTTATTTTATGCATATGTTGAGGCACAACTGTTGAGGATACTGGTCTTTGACAATTACCAAAGTTATACCCTGCCTTTAATTCAAGAGTAAGTAAAACACAAATAAACAAATTCTGAATCTACTTTTTCGCTTTTCACGCATTGAAATTGAATCAAACCAGTTTTCAGACTGAGTATTAGCAGGGGTGATTATTAATCTGGCCATATTTATTTTCGTCGACTCGGTGCCGAGATTACTCACATGAAGGTCTTTCATCTCCTCATGAGCCCTGCTGCTTGGATCTGATCTTGAGGTCAGGGGTCGTGATGAGGTCAGGGGTCGTGATGAGGTCAGGGGTCGTGATGAGGTCACTGACCTTGGGGATATCGCTTCCTCTTTTACTGATGCTTTGGAGGGCGTGGACAGTGCATCACCGTGGATCATAAGACGGTGCTCTTGGAAGAAAGTCTTTAAAAAAATGACAGAAAAAAACTACTTTGATGAGTTGAACAAAACAATACTCTCAAATTCAATTGTACTCTAATAAGTAGGTTATTCATAGAATAGTGTTAGTGCAGAGTGGTGACTTACTTCAACACCCTGTTTTAAACTTCGCCATCTTGCTCATTCTGTCATTACATGTACAAGTACTTGAAATTAGCAATTTTGAACCCCATTTATGAATTTTTAACAAATTTAGACACTCTAATTCCAACCCAGACAGCTTGACTGTACTAAAATCCCAGGCTATTATTAGGATTTCTTTATCAGAACGTCTGTGACAGATTGTCGATATGAAAACTATGATATGATAAGCCAAATATACCATTTGCAGTTTTTAGTCTGGGGAAATTAACCCATTTTCCTTTTTTCAAAGGGCACTTCCATTGGAAAATCTTAAAGTCTAATGGGAAACTTTAAATGTGTGGCCAAAGGCCAAGATCAGGGCAACAGAGGTCATGGCCTCCGTGGCCTTCAGATGTATAATTTCAGTTCTGGAATCCAAACAGTGGTCACTAATGTGACGAATCAAGTTATTGTAGCAGACATTTAAAACAAAATCTCACTTGCTAGGTATTTATGAATGAAATAAGTCTCATCTCAGAAACTGAAGACAAAACAAATACCTTATTAGAATCACTCAGAGTCTTTGCAAGCGGTGGGAAGATTGACGTTTTGTTGCCAACTTGAACATTCCCTAATTTTCTGCCGGTGTAATTTGATCTCGGTGATGTCATGGCGACGCTGTCATCACTTCATTTGTTGGTTTTGCTGATACTGGATTTAAGATGAGTGGTAATGAATCCATTTCATCCCGATCATATAGCATCGTTCTTGTTCATTGTACCAATGAATTGCACATTGCTGGATACTGGTTGGCCCTTGATGGAATTTAAATAAATAAAATTATTAATTAATTCAAGTATTTATTCAAGCATCGTAAGCATCGCCATAACAAATATTCTCCCATATATTCTTAATTTTGTATAAGCTCTCTCTCTCATTATGTTGGTGGTTAATAGCTGTTACAGCAGTAAATATGTTTTTGTTATTGTTACTAAATTGTTTTGCCCACATTGTTTAACCACTCAAGCATGAAGCATACATTCTTAAACAACCAAAAGCATTTGCTCAAAGGCCAATTTTTACAAACTCTGAAATCACCTTGAAGGTATTGTTTAACAGCAATAAATAACAACTAATCATAGAAACTGTCTTACTTATTGAATACCATTTTATATGGTCCAAATATCATCGAGATCTATCAGCCAATAAATGCCAAAATTCTTGGTCTTTGTTTCCTCAGTGTGATCTGTACGATAATTTAATCTCAAACAATGTTTGTACACAACCATATGGCACTCCGTAGGTGTTAGGCATTGTAGTTCTTTTCACTCCATTTTGCAAAGATTGCACAAAGCGACCTTGTTTTATTGTATCAAAATTTGAAAGATCTATCCAATCTTTCCCTTTCCAACCATGGAAATCTTTGGTACGAATGGTGAACAAGGACAAAACTACAGGAAAATAAATAATAACAAATGGCCTTTGTGCTCAGGCTTGAGTGCCTGTTTTTTATTAATGTGAAAGTGTCGATACTGCATTTGGTGATACTAACTGTATTATTGTTACTTAGTTAAATCATTGTAAATAATCAATACCATATTTTACCAATAACTAAAATTTACTGAGCTTCAATTAACAACATGCACGAACAATCAAAAGTGACAATTTGCCAATCAAATCACGACGTCACCGGCCGGCGGGACTGTGGGTGGGCAGAGCGAAGGTGCGAACATTTCAATGGTTGTTTATGTACGTATCCCCTCTGCCCACAGCCCGGCAGGCTGATGACATTGTGATTCATCCAAAATGACCGTGCTCAGTAAACATTGAGGGAAGTGAATCGGAGGTAATTGAATAAAGGTTTAAACATCTAAAACACCAACATTTTTTACCCCTATTTTATAACTAAAGCTCACGGAGAGCCTTTCTCAAGTGCGAGACCCAGAATTTCAGAATCGAGGGCGCTGTAGAAATTTTGACATCAGCGGTCAAAAAAAAAAAAAATGTACAGTGCCCCAGTAGGGTCTAACCATGGACTCTGGAGGAAGGAAATGGTCTAACTCTAGACCCAGTAACTGGGGCGCTGTACTCCTTTTTTCAAAATTTTGACATCATCGGTCGTATATTAGCGCCCCAGGTTAATTATTGTATGTCCATACCATGATCCGACTCTCAGCATGGTCGACGGGTGCCCTGTCTCAAACCGCGTAATCGTATTGGTTGCGGCAGGGCACCCGTCTAAAATTTTAGACGGGTGCCCTGCCTCGATCGTGACGACTACGCGGTTTGAGGCAGGGCACCCGTCGACCATCTGAGAGTCGGATCATGGTATGGACGATACAATAATAACGTCCTGGGGCGCTAATACGACCGATGATGTCAACATTTTGAAAAAAGGAGTACAGCGCCCCAGTTACTGGGTCTAGTCTAAACTCTAACTAACGACTTATAATTATTTATATTATAACGCTACTTTTTGTAACCACTTCCTCATTGACCCTTCCACTCCAGCATTTTATTATAAAAAAGAACAGGCGCTGAGATTGCTGGGTGCCGAGTTTGTTGTTTGTTACGTTAGTCAAAATAGGGCTGTGCTGTGCTGAGTTTGTCTGATGCCGACATTTTTGGTGCCGAGCATGGTGAACGAATAACCCGAGTTTGCAAGGTGCCGAGTTTGTCACTTTCATATTCATTCACTTTGGACGTTTGGTTTGTACTTTGTTGTTCGTTGTTCGTTGACGTTGGGGACGTTGGCCGGGGGACCGAGTGCTGAGTTTGCGAGGTGCCGAAGACGAAGTGTCCGGTATTTAACTTTTCTTACCCTGTGACTGTGTACGTCTCACCACAACCATGGCATTGGAAGTCAATAGAAGAAGGAGTGGCACGAAATTCTACATTAAAGATATCGTTTTCAAAACTGCAGTGGGACATGCACACAAGAACTGGAACTAGCTTACCACCACCACACAACGGTCTGCCGTCTAACAAAATGGAGACTGAAATTATGATACATAACGGCAATTACAATTGGCCAGAAGTTAGAAGCCTTACAAAACACGCCGGAAAAACGCACCAATCATCGATATCGTTAAAAATGTAATTCTTTATATACAAACAACCAAGCAACCAACCTTAGCCCCAAAGAAGAAAATAGCAAGACTCTAATTATCTTACAAATGTAGGCGGGGGTCGAGCGACGCAATGCTTACTCGCCCAGTGCATGTCAATGTGTCATGTGATTTATCCATGGGCTCGAGGAAGCATAGAGCAAGGACCAGAGAGGAAGGAAGGAATAGTTCCCAGAATATGCGTTCCCCCCCCCCCCCCCCCCACCTTGAAAAAATGAAACATACAAATGATTATTACTATTTCTTGTTTAGTTTTAATTGTTCTGTACCTTTATAATATAATATACCTAAACAAACCGCTGTAAAAAGAAATAGCCTGATACGACCCCACCATTAAAAAACATGACCCCCACCCTCCCCCGACCTAACTGTCCCCCGCCCACCCAAAGGGTGGTTGTGCACACAGAAGGTCGAGTTGTCTCTTGCCCGTTTTAGTCTGGTCACCCACGAAACCTTTACTGAGCCACACGATAGAATTTCTAAAGAACACAAATTACCAGACAAGACAATATCGGTAAAATTTACCGCGTCGTTTCTTGATTTACCCGGTTGTAGCCTGCAAAATATTTGCCATTTATAGGGCGATGGATGACCCTGATTTTTCAGTCTCTTTAGTGAAACTTGAATCTTCAAATCAAGATGAGCATATTGATGAAGAAATGCAGACCACCTCGAGCTGTATTGGCAATTCAAAAGGTAATAAAGAGAGCGGCCAATAAAGTGGTGTACTACTCAGGTGTCCAAACTGCATTCTTTTCGTGATAAAAGTGTTTTTGTTTGTTTTTGTTCAATCTGTGCTCTTAATATTATTAATCTTTCAGTGTTCAAACTGAAGGGATTATTATCACTGGTTTGCTTTTCTTTTAATTTGCGCATATTGACAATAGTGAATATATCATGAAAAAAAACCTTTAAAATTAGGCCTAAGTTAAATAAAATTAAATAAAAAAATACATTTTTAATTTTTGACTTAGGCTTAACTGCTTATAAAGTAAGTGCCAAGTTGCTGTTTAAATTAAAGTTAAGTAGTTTAGAGTCTAGAGAGTAGTCTAGACTAGTCAAAAACAGAGTTAGTTAGGCCTAGGAAGTAAGGTTATACATAAAAGTAACATAACAATATTACTATTCATGATGATTCATGATTGAATTGAATAACAAAGAATTACAAAGTGACACTTTTACAAAAAGTTACATGTACAAAATTTAGTTATCGTAAGTTTGGCCTAGACCTAGCCCCACTTGAATTGTGTGGTCAAGCTGAATCCTTGGTCATACCCGCCCATTTCTTTTTAAGCTAAGCCATAAACAATGCAAGGCGCATTCCCTACGGTCCAGTCGGCGGTTTATAAACCAGCTCTTAGCTTGCCTTGTGTGTGTTTTGGACCTTTAAAAAGATATTTCAAACAATATTTGTGCGACTTTACTCCGAATTACTTTCAGAGATGTGTACTGGGCGCTGCCATTTTGGAATGATCCCAATCATGCCAATCAAAATACGACGTCATCGGCCGGCCGGGCTGTGGGCGGAGCGAGGGTGCAAACATTTCAATGGTTGCTTTACGTATACGCTCCGCCCACAGCCTGGCCGACCGATTACGGGCAAACCCTGAATTGTTGCACAAATTTGGGTGTGAGTGACAAATGGGGTTTCTGATGATAAACATCCTCGTCCCAAATAAATTTTGTTTCAATGTTAATTTTAACAAAATATTTGTAGTATAATATTTAACTTGTATTTTCTTATTGCTTGTGCATAATTTTTCACTTGAAGGAATTTTGTAAACATTTTAATATACTTTATAACAGAAGATCAGATTTCATAGAAAATGTTGTTCTTTTCGAGTTGTTTTCGATATGTACCAGACATGCACAGTCTGTAGGCCTACTTGTACAATTGAAACTTTTTTGTTCTTACTCTGACGTATTTTTTCTGCAGATTGTCACCTGCTTTGGGAGTCATTGCGGAGACAGAGTCAACTGAGTAAAGTTCTGGATACCCTGACCAATAAGACTACCCGTTTGGTTGCTAGAATCCAGGCACAGACTGCATCCGAAGATGGTAGGGGTTTAGTAATATCAGGACTCTCCCAAATGCACAGGCTAGGGTAGACTGGTCCCCTGTCTTTATCCGCAAAGACAGGCACTGGTCTTACATTTCAATGATTTCATTGGATACAATGATTTCATTGGATACAATGATTTCATTGGATACAATGATTTCATTGGATACAATGATTTCATTGGACAAACACGCTGTTCAATATTTAAAAATAAAAGTTTGGGGTGGGGGGGGGGGTTCAAAACAATTTCATTTAGTTGTTTAATATTGACTATTCTGAATGGCCCCTAAGTAAAGAGCAAATAGTTTTATTGTTGTGTGTTTTCTCATTTTCCAGATAGTGAGGTAGCTGTCCAACTCCTTTCTCAACTCGGTGTTTTGTTTGTGGAAGTGGAAACAAGTGAAGACGGTGTTAAAGAGAAGAGATACACTTTTGTTACTGACGTCGGTAAGAAAACAATAATCAAACATTAATGTTGAGAGTTACCTTTTGATTGTGTTGTCTTAACCTTCTTACTCTTGGTACCATTAAATTCCAACAAGTTGACCGACCATTTGAAATTCAACTGCATGGAATGTGAAGTTGTAATGTGCCACACCTGTGCACGAAAAAAGCTGTTTAACCCTCCTGCTGTCTGACCATTCAATACCATTCACTGTGGTTTTGAATGATAGATAAGCTATGCCAGCCTTGCAATATGATACCATGAGGGAATGCATGTACACAGTACACAGTTAGTTCTGTGCACAGTTGTGCCACCATACACAACTTTGGCAGTTGAATGGTTTCAAATGGTTGGTCAACTCACTTGAAAATGTTGCGAACAGTAGGAGGGTTAAACTGTGTAGATGCATTAAATACATCATGATGTTATAATGCACACTAATAATAACCGCATTGGTTGCCAGTTAAATTGTTCATTCATTCTAAAAGTGTTCTGCTTGTTTTTAAATGTATACACTTTTTAGCTTCTGATTATGTCTGTGACCTTTTTACTTTCAAAAGACAACATTTATAGGGCCTATAGCCTAAGGTCATAAAGGTCAACAGTAGCCCTGGACGATATCGTAAATTTTGACTGGCGATATATCGTCGGGTTAATATTGCCGATATGTCGATATATCGTGAAAAAAATTTCGGACACGGAAAAACGGTTTTACCGCGCGCAGGGAGGACATGAGCAATAGAATAACAAACAAGACATCACTGTATGGATAAACCGCTGAGAAAAAAATCACTGAATTTAATATCCATATTCCATGAAAACAAAACGTCTTACATTTTTATGTGCTTTTTATAACTGGCTCCGACACAATTAATTCATGGTTTTACCTCAACGATTGAACGTTGCGCTCTCTAAAAGCTCGTTTATTCCGATCCCGTACATGTGCGTGTTATGTAGAAACGTTCTCCCGACGTTTCCCGACCATGCAGTGATTTCTCATCAAGGGAATTTCCCTCGCTATTTCGCTCCCACGGCTACACGCCCTTCCTTCACCCCCTTACTATAAAGTTTACTAAGTTAGGAGCAAGCACATCCGCGGGATCGAGGTGACAAATACTATTGAATGGCAGCGCTGTGAGAAGCATGACGTCATAATTATTCACGCCAATCTAGTGAATTTCAGCCAATCGGAAAGTGGCCAGTCAGAAATCGGCCAATCAGCCTGTGCATCACGTTCGGCGATACCACGAAAAAAAAACCAACCATGGCTAGATGGGAAGACGTACACAATGGGACCGGTTTCCTTCGATATATATTTCTAAAGCCCCAATTCATTCAACTGAGTCTGATTTTGCGGCATTTACATTAAAAAAACCTGGCGTTTACAAATATTCAGGCCTGGTCGCCGTCCAAATTATTGAATGGACTACAAAAATTGGAACCCTTTGAACAGAAAAAGCGTGATTAAGCTTTCTTTAAAACCATATCGTCTATTTTATATAATATCGCGAATATCGCGATATTTCAATATTTTTAAAAACCATCATCGACATTGTCGATATTGTTTCAATATCGTTTCAATATCGTATAGCGACGATAATATCGTCATATCGTCCACCCTTAGTCAACAGGTGAAATACTACTTCAGTATCCTAGGGGTAGGATGCTGCCCTCTTTTGGTGATCACACCTTTGTTTCAGGTGCTCCAAAGTTGTGGAATGCACTGCTTCCTTATTTGCTTGGGTCTTTCAAGGCTAAATTAAAGACTCAAACTTGTTAAACCCTTTAGAGACCATAGGGGCCACAAGCGGCTTGTACCAAAGCACCCATAGCGGCAGCAAAGTTTAACCTACTTCTAAGAGGTCAAAGTAAAGGTCGTGGCCACATATGAAATTTTCCGATGTAGTATGTTGACATAGTTTCCCAATTTCTAAGGAAGAAACTAACTTTTCTCTTTCATTTTATTTATTTTGACATTTTTACTGACAAAATTTCAATAAAGGAACTAACAATATTAGCAATGTCTGGGCGTTTTGTGATGATATACAGAAATGAATGGTCTCTAAAGGGTTAAGGAGGCATACTGTAGTCTGTAATTACAAACTAACATTGTTTTGTTCCCCCTTATATAGGGGTGCTCAGGGTGTCCGCTTTCCAAAATGTTTGTCTGCATCTATATAGTGTAGTTGGTACATTTTGGATTTTTAGAGGCTGAATTGTACACATGTATGTATTTTGATGTAATTTTTATTGTTTGTATTTTGATGTAATTTTGTATTGAATTGTCATTGTAATTTGCACCTTCGAACATCCTCAAAGTTTACATGTATATAATACATGTACATGTACATTGTGATTTATCTCAAAGCGCTTATTATTCTTATTTTTGGAATTATGAGACCAATTTATGCACTAGCACCAAGGGGTTTACAAGGTGCTGGGGCGCATTCAGCAGCCACTGCCAGAAATACCGGTGACCGGGGCAAACCCTTTCTCTTACCAACAAGTGGAACTGGGTTCCCTTACGTGCATTACACAACACACAGAACCTACCGCTTTACGTCCCATCCGAAGGACGAAGCAATAATGGTTACATGTAAGTGCCTCGATTAAGAACACAAGTGTCAAGACCGGGACTCGAACCCACACTCTACTAAGCAAAAACACTAGAGATTGATTCAAGTGCGCTTTGACAAAAGTATGTGTTTGGAAAAACACTAAACTGTAGGACTTGTCTGGTTTAGGAGTTACTTGCAAGGTGTTAAATTTACTGGACTCTGACCAGTGGACCAATGAGTGTTTCGTAACCTGGTGTATTTTTAGTGTTTTTCTCATGCATGATGTATGCTATAAATAATATGTTCTGAGTCTCGCAGAAAAACACTTTGTACATTGTAGGCATTTCTTTGGGGTAAAAAGTAAGCTTAACAAAAATTTACTTTACATGTATTTAAGGGAGGTCCCTCCCATTTAGTTGAAGAGAAATGACAACCACATAGGGGAAAATTACCTGATCTGTGTATTGACAGACACAAAGGCTGATTGAGACACTCATAATTATAACCCCAACTAGAAGTGAGGCATACATGTATTCTCTCTGAACTATTTTATAAAAATAAAATAAAACACTTTGTTTAATTGGTAATTGATTTCCTGTTTTTCACTAACAGAGACACAACAGAACAAACAGACAAAGGCGGAAACTGTGCAACAAGACAACATCCAGCCCAAGGCAGTCCCAGCGACACCAGCTTTAACAGCTGCCAGCACCACACCGGAACAAGAGGAGAGTGATGAGGATATGGCAGATGGCTTCGAGCAGGATGACGGCAGTGAGAAGGAGAACACTGCAAACAACAGCGACGAGCAAACACCAAAGACCTCCTGTGACCTGTGTCATGAAGTGCTTGGCTCTCCCGTTATGCTCGATTTCCATAAGCTGCGGTTCTGCGAAGTCATGAAGAAAACTCGCGTTCGCAGCCGCGTAAAAAAATGCCCATCTTGTGGTGATAACTTCAAGCAGCAGGAGCGGCTGTATAACCATCTTGTGGATGTACATGGCACGGATGTATCCGAGGCAATGAAGATCCTTACCGAACTGGAGACTATTGAACCAGATCCGTTGATTAAACCAGTTCCGTTGATTAAACCAGTTCCGTTGATTAAACCAGTTCCGACGCCTGAAAAACCGGGCTCATCTAAAGCAGTTGGCATGGAGTCGTCCCCCAAGGTAATGAATTGTGAAATTTGCGAGGAGTTTTTCCAAAACCGTATCCAGCTCCGCACTCATCTGATAGAAGAGCATGATTTCTCGCGACAGAAAGCTGTGAGTAGCGTCTGTGAAGCAGTTAAATTGGCGCAGCTTCAGCATCAAGAAGAGCCCGTTTCTAAGAAGGCGGATCCCAGTGGACAGTTTCACTGCGTTAAATGCGACTCTACATTCGATGAAGGTCAGAAGCTTGTACAACATATGGTGTCGTCACACGACATGCCTTTAAGTAAATCAGAAAAGATGGCCAACAAACAGCAACTCGAGCTCGATAGTTCCAAATTTGTCTGTGATCTCTGCCCGAGTAAGTTCAGCGTGCGGGGAAGACTATCGAAGCACTTGGTTGAAGGTCATGGGCTCCTTATTAAGGTAGTCAGGAGCAAAATAGAAACAATGTACCCCCGTAAGAGTGATGCGATGTTTGCTTGTGACCTCTGTCCAACGACATGCTGTAAGCGCTATGTGCTGTCACGCCACCTGACCGCAAAACATGGCCTGTCAAAAAAACAAGTTTGGAAGAAAACCAATAAACTGTACCCATTAGGGGATACTAAAGCGACAAGTGTTTCAACAAGAAGCAAGGTACATTCAACGCGAAAAGGTAAAGCTCAGGATAACAATTCACGTAGATCTCCAAGAAGCTCGCTGGAAAGAGGAGCAGAGTCTAACAAGCCTGAACGTACTTCAAGAAGGTTGGCCATGAAAGAAAAAGATAAAAACAAGGATGAGGAGGTGGGTGAAAAGGGTCATAATGAGGCAACAGAGCATGAGTCAGCTGAAGATAAAACCATTAAGCATGACAAAAAAGAGATAAATGGGAAGGAAGCCAAAACAGCTGATCATGATGAGCTAGAAAGTGATAACGATGACGAAGATAAGGCAGATGAGGAGGACATAGATGACAGTGAGGATGATGACGAATATGTGCCATCTGAGGTAGAATTTGACACGGAAAGTTTGGATGGTACTCAAAAGACTGCAGAGCAACCGCCAAGGAAAAGAGGAAGACCGAGGAAGAGTCTTAACGGTGACGGCGATACACCATCAAGGCCAGATGATAAAGAGGACCAACCAGCTGAAGAGACCGCTAAGGAGTCTCCCAGGAAAAGAGGGAGGCCACGGAAGACTCCAAACCCAGAGCAAGATCCCCAAAAAGTGAAACAAAAGATCCCCAAGAAAAGGGGAAGACCCTGTTGGAAACCTGATCCGGATGGCAACTTCAAATGCCCAAAGTGCGATAAAACATTTCAGAGCTTGTATTATGCAAAATCCCACATGAACTCAATACACAGAGAGCAGCCGGCTTTCAATTGTAGCACCTGCAAGAAAGCTTTTCATTTCAGAAACACGTTCATGCGACATCTGAACTGCCACAAGAATGAGGAAATGGGGATAAAGTTCACCTGTGAGTTGTGTGGCAAGGTGTTCTTTGATAAGTATAATCTCGGGACACACATCAAGACCCATAATGCAGAGAAACCGTTCAAGTGCGAGTTCTGCGGCAGGGGTTTCTTCCACCAGTCACTCCTGGTCCGTCATCGCAACTTACACACAAAGGATGTCGAGTACAAGTGTAATGTCTGTGATAAAGTGTTTTATCGTAAGGGAGGCTTGACGTATCACATGCTGTCAAACCATGAGGAGAAAAAGAACTTTGTTTGCAAGGTCTGTGGGCAAGCCTTCGCCACGAAAAGTTCCCTGACTGCACATGCGCCTACGCACAACAACAGTCGCCCATTTCAATGTGACATCTGTGGAACGAGAGTGAAGACAAAAGGCAACTTGAAGGAGCACATGACGTGCGTCCACACTGACAAGAGGGATTTCAAGTGCGACATCTGCCACAAGACATTCAACCGCAGTCACCGCTTGACTCTACACCTCATGATGCACCGGGATGAGCGACCGCACAAATGTAACCTCTGCGATAAAGCCTTCCGCACCAGGACCAACCTTAGGGTCCATATCAAATGGCACCAGGATCAGCGGGACTACCAGTGTGAGCAGTGCGGCAAAACCTTCCTGATATCTGGCAACCTTGATCGCCACATGCAAACACACAAGAACGGGAAAGTTCCCCGGAAACGATCAGTCAAAAAAGCGCCATCATCGGAAGACACGGAAGACATCAAGATGGACTTGCAGAATTCTGCCACTGCTCAGCTCCCACTGGTAACGGATGTTGTTCAAACAGAGGAAACTCAGTATCAGACTGTCCAGAATTTAGTGGCAGGCGGGGGATTTGAGTCCGATCTCCCAACTCTTGCTTCCATAGCTCAACACCTGTCAACCATGAACATCCCGGTTTTCCAAGTTCCCAATCCCAACATTCAAGGTACCATCCCAGTGACAATCAGTGGTCCGATACCGGTGACAATCCAGACAAATGATAGCACGTGTACTCCTTTACCAGGGTCAGTGATGTCCGCCGGGGCTTCAATGGCCATTGCTGCATTCGGTCAAGTACCAAGTCATCAACAGCTACAGAACACTCCTGTCACTCAGTCAGTACAAGGTGAATATGACATGGAGTTGACAATTAATTAGTACTGAAATTGATGTTAAAACGTCAAACTAAAAAACACCTCGAACGTGTAGGGTCGTTATTTGTATATATACTTTCATAATGATTGGAACCCGTGTCTGCTAATTTTACGAGCGGTCAATCCCAATTAGGAGATTTGGGGGTTTATTGGGAGACCTAAGTTTCCCAGTTTGGAGACCTGGGGTTATTTGCGAGTTAGATTTATAGGATGGTACAATAACCTGCTTTTATAGTCTCAGGTTACCTGGTTACCGCTTAAATTTGAATTCCTCAGACTATGGAGACATCGGCTATGTCTAATGGTAATAAGGGAAGGCTCTTGAATAGCAGCCTCCAGATGAGCAAAGCCTGGCACAATTGTGCCGTACACATTCATTCAAAATGTGTACGGGAGTTTGTCCTCTGAGGGGGAATTTTCAAAATGCAAAAACTAGTTAGTGGCCTGTCGTTTCGACCCTAGCAGAGTCTTTCTCGAAGGCTAAATGACAACACAACACACATAAACATGTAATACAAGTGTAACAAGAGCAGTCAAGTGGAAACACATGAATAGAGAGAGAGAGAGAAGCAGAAAGCATTCAGAAAAAGCAGGGGGTAAACAGGGATTATGGAGACAAGGGGGGGGGGATTTATGGAGGGAAGGGGCTGGTGGGTGGCTTGACCACAAGAAGTTGGAAACACAAAGGACAAAATGGAAGGTTACATGTAGAAGAGGGAGAAAATTTCAAATTTAAGCAGTAACTTGTGACTAAGCAAGTCATTGTACCAGAAATTATTCAAATCTAACTCGCAAATCGCTTATTAGAATACCCAGAGTTCCAAATTGGGAGATCTAGAATTCCCGATTTGGAGACCCTTATGAGATGCCTGCTTCCTCATTAAATGGGGGAGCATGTGTAAGGTCAGTCAAGTTCGGGAGCATCTCAAAAGTTGGGCATGTTCTAAGCGCAAAAGAACGTTCCCTTGGGCATACGCCTACAATACAATCCATTGGACCGCAATGGTGCGTCGCGCGCTAGACTGCATCATTGTGCCGAAGTAGGGGAGCAATCCTACTTGAGTGAATAGGCACATTAGTATTTTTAACATTGAAACAATGGAACATTCCCACGGTCCAATGGAACGGTCCATGTGCACGTACTGGAAGACTTATCTGATCCGATGGAGGACTTTTGGGACACTTACCAGGTAAATCCATTGTTCTCGGTATTGTGCACGTATGCTCAGGACTACTAAAAGAATGAAATTTACCTCGTGAATCTGCTGCCACCTATCGTTCCAAAGTTTCCCATTAGACCGTTCTTACCAATCCGACTTTTTAGACACTCCCTTACTTACCAGTAATCCCCTACGCTAAAATATTCAATAAAAAATGCATAAAAGTAGGAACAATTTCTAAATGCAATAATGTGTGCATTAAAGTTTCACCTTGGGTACAATTTATATTTGGCAACAATTGCATGTAGTATTTTATTGTTGTAAACATCAAAACTATGATTTTTTTTTTTGTACAGCCCTTGGTTTTCTTTCCTTATAAACTGACGTTCTTGATTTTGATTTGTTTAAAAGATGTGTATATATATACAGTTTCACTTTTGGAAATTTGGTTTCTCTGTGAGAGGTTTACTGAACAGTATATTAATTTTTCATTTTGTAATTAATGCAAATTTATTTGAGTCTAGAGATGATGACAGTGTATCTATTAGATGTGATGCTGACTTAAACCACAACTTTTGTTAAAAAAGTTATTTTTTTTAAAAACCCAATAGACCCATCCTGCATTATGACGTCACAAACAGCGCCCTCACTGAGGTATTAAAGGAAGACCTATTATTGGTCGACAGTTGTGTGTGGTTCTTACACACTTTCACAATTCTATTGTTTGACTTCGGCGACCTATGCAAGAGATCTAGTATTAATTTACTAGTTCATTTTTTTTTTCACAGGAGCTTTATCAAATTCCTTGCATGATTGGTCGGGGATTGGCTGCGTAGAAAAGTAAGAAGGCTTGACACGGCTCAAACCCAAAAAGGCATTTACAGGTTGCATGTGTCAGGAATTAGACACAACTTTAAACTCGACGGAGTTGTTATGCATTATATTTGTTCAAACAGTTCACCCTATCTTCCACCATCCATTGGAATAAGTTTTATATTAAGAAGTCCTAAGTCTTTTACCTGTATTATTTGTATTGGAAAAATGTAAATATTAATTAGCTGTTCCGACCTACTGTCGGAACAGGTATTGTTTTCGTCGAGATTTTTATTATTTTTCTTATACTTGTTTCCGCCTAAATCCCATAGGATTTGTACACATTTTTGGTTTAAGCCTAATATCCTAAAGCGTAAATATGAAAGAGTTGGATCAAATTGAAGCTTAGTATATAAACTTAACATTTTATGTAAAAAATGTTAAAATTCTTAATTAATTGGCCCCTTTACAGCGAGGTGAATATTTAATTAGCCAACCTTGAAAGCAACATCTCAAAAAGTATACCCCCGATCGTCAAACTTTTTTCAGTTTTAGACTTCTGGGATGCTGTAGATGTGCTTTCCGGCCTAACATTAACCTTACATCATCATGACGTCATGTAGGCATGTTTTCTTTTTGTGTACAAAGTATAATATAAACGTTTAAGAAACGTTAGGTGGTAAATCCTGGCACCATGGCTACAACGCCGTACTTTTTCGTATACTTCCAGTCACTTTCAAGTCATAGTTCGCACACTGTGAAGCATACTAACTTGTTCGGCCCACATTGAATTAATTTTCAGATGTCATAGATTAAAATTCTTAATAAATTAATCATGTGACAGCGGCGTGAATTATTAATTAGCCGATCTTGTGTCTATCATATCTCAAGAAGTATACATCCGATCCTCAAACTTTTTTCAGTTATGGACTTGTCTTGTATTGTAGATGTTAGTTCTGGTCTAACATTACCCGTTACGTCATCATGACGTCACTAGTGTGCTATAAATGTAGTATTTTGCTGGTCAAAAAAGCAATATTTTCCAAATAAATTAAATTTGAATAAGTTGAATATCATCGCGTTCTTTATCAAATTTGTACTAAAAACATTTTTTTTTACTGTGACGTCATCAGGTGTCAAATTACATTAATTCAAAGTTTATTACTCAAAAAATCATATCTCCTGAACCAAAAGTCATAAAATTGTAATGTTTGATTTGTATGGTAACTTTAAACAATTGCAAAATTTTCTTAACCAAGATGACCCCACTTTGACCTTTTCTTCCGGTCCAAACATTGAAAACATCATATCTCCTGAACCACATGTCATAAAATCGTAATGTTTGTGTTGTATTGTAGCTTGCAACACTTGCGACGTTTTATTCAAAACGATGACCTTACTTTGACCTTTATTTCCGGTCTAAACAGGAAGCTCAAAACTTGAGATAATCATATCTCCTGAACCACATGTCATAAAGTTGTAATGTCTGTGTTGTATTGTAGCATGCAACAATTGCGACATTTTATTTAAAACGATCACCTAATTTTGACCTTTACTTCCGGCCTTAACAGGAAGCTCAAAAATTTAGATAATCATATCTCTTGTACCACATGTCATAAGGTTGTAATGTTTGTGATTTCTTGTTTATTGTTTATTTATTTTTATGAATCAGAAAACCGGAACAGCTTCGTGTTTGTTCACAAACACCTAATGGCTAGTTTTTTGTGAGGATACGTGAGAACAACTGCGTCACCATCTGTGAAATATTTACGCTGATTGCTATAATTAACTACACGATCTATTCAATTAAGAGTCAGGTTAACAGCTATGGACCACGTCAATTAACTGCATATATGTCAATCATAAGAAAACATAGGAAACTAACATTTGAAGAAACGCCTTCTTTTTATTTTATCGAGTTTAACATTCTCAAGTTGGTTTAATATAACTATCGATTAGTAATTATAACCACAGGGTTAATTCAAAATATTTACAGTATAATTCTGTTTGAGATACAATTTACTATCGTTTCACTTTGGATGTTTCATGGCGATGTGCAAAGTTTATATCGATTGTGGTCGCAAGAGAGGAGCTCTGTGCAGAAACATTGTTTCTCAGTTGTTTGTAAATCCGGGATAATCTCAGCGAGAGTTCTTACTGGATGTGCCCTTTGTGAAATGAAAACGGCCTTGCCCTCTCTACAGATGAAACTCCAGGCCTGCTATACTGCTAAGATGTGTATTGAGAGAAATGAGAAAATCAAGCCTCAAGGGACATAAAGAAGCCAAGGCTGAAGAAAATAAATTAATCATATCAAAGCAATAACATATCCCAGTAAGCTACTTTGTCCAAACTCTGAAAATACGTACAGGCAATATGGGTAAAAAATGCAGCCTATTTAACTAATCCTGCATTCATATTGAAGCAATTTTGCCTCGTAAAAACTATGGGGGAATTTTTGAAGGGGCGCCAAGACCAGGGCAACTCATTTAATTTCACTTTGAGGCATAACAATTCATATACTTGTAGCATTGTAAGACATTCTTTGCTATCGAAATCGGCATTCTAATTAATAGAGTAGGCACAACAAGATTTTTGCGATGAGCTACTGAGAATTTGAATGCTGTTTGGAGTGGATTATTAAATTGAATGGTTATCTTTTTAAACGCATGATGTAGAGACCAATTCCTTCCACATTAGATGAAATTGAATGTCTGATTTGAGGATCTTTCAATTTCGCTTGAAATAGAATAACAGGATGTTTAAATTGGCTGTTTTGTTGGCCGGAAATGACCGTGAAAATGTACATCCTCTCTCAAAAAGATTGTTATTATATTTAAAAAATTAGGGGGGGGGGGCGGACAGGATGTTTCATGAGTCAAATTTTGTACCAGGGGCCAATTTCATAGAGCTGGTAAACAATATATGGTGCTTACTACAGCAGAAAAGTATGCGTTTTACAAATGATCAAGGCGTTTGGACAGTACATGTGCACGCCACAATGGATTTGCACTGTTGCATCACTCAATTGTTGACCAAATTCTCCAGAAGATTAGCATGCCTTTTCTTTGCTTCCAGTGGTAACCCAAAATGTCTGCTTACAGACGTGATGACATGGACTCTGTTGGCATTTTGTTGGTTTTGGGGAGTTTTTTGTATAGTACATTGTATGTATTAATGATTTATTGTTGTGAACGAGTCACATACAAATACAATCAATAAATTTGAATTAATGGTTCAGGAATCATTTAAAATCTCCACCATTAAGGTCGGATCATAGATTGGTTTTGAGTAGGATTTAAAACTTTGGATGGTGTGAGTACATTCATGTGAGGTTTGAGGTGGCAGCATGTGTAAAATCTCTTTTTGAGTAGTGGTTCTGAGAAAAACTGGTGCACAGTGGGCCAGTTCAAAGTCATACTGCCAAAATAGGCAAAAATGGATTGTTTCAAAAATCAATACTACTGTTTATTTTATGTTCCCAATGGTCCAGAGATATGTTATATGAAAGAATTAATGAAAAAACACTTTAAAATACGGGTAATACCTTTCTTTAGTCACAAAAATAGAAAAAAATGCGACGAACCGCTACACTTACATGTACATGTAGCATGTATTTTAACTTGCTGTTCTGAGTAGTACATATAAGGTATCGCCATGAAAACCGTCTCGAAAGTTTACAGTCTATATTTTAAGAAAATTAAATTAATAACCATTTTGATTTTAGTTTACTATTTGAAAAAGCCTAAAAATTTACATAAAATGACTTTAAAAATGCTTTTTTTTTTTTAAGGGGCAAAGAAAATATGTATTTCCACCGATTCCCGCTTTCATTCTAACTTTTTCCAGAAGCCTGAACCCTCAGGAACAATTTAAAACCAAATTTGGCAAAATATAGACAACATTCGAGACGGTTTTCATGGCGATATGTACTGCTCAGAACAGCAAGTTAAAATACTTGTTAAGTGTGGCAATTTTCGTTGCGTGTGACTAAATAAGGGTATAACCCATATTTCTAAGTGATTTTTTTCATTACTTCTGTTATATAAAATACCTCTGGACCATTGGGAACATAAAATAAACAGGAGTATTGATTTTTGAAACAATCAGTTTTTGCCTATTTTGACACAGTTTGACCTTGAACTGGCCCACTGTGCGGTGGTTTAACAACTCGATGTAGATCAGTATGCTCCGATTGTCTTCTTTCTCCTGAAGATCAGGGCTCGAATTTGGGGATAAAATCCACAAGACTACAAGGCTTGTAGCTCAAAATCTTTACTGGACCAGACATTTTTTTACAAGACCAGATTCAAAATGTGAAAAAAAAAACTTGCTGCCACAGTTTAACATGCATTTGACTGCTTTTATATGAACCCGAACTGAGACAAGTAAGGGAAGAGTATACTTGATTACTCCATGGAGGAAGAAATACATGTGTTTCTTCCTCCATGATTACTCATAGAATTGAAAGATAATTTATTAGACCCAAAGTCAACACTTGAACATAATGTGTTTCTGTTATTCAATTGAAAAACACAAGACCATCGGACTTGTTAGGTCTTGTTAGGTTTACTGGCCCAACACTAAAATTACTGGCCTCGGGCCTGTGGTCCAGTGTAAAATTCGAGCCCTGAAGATGATTAGAGCGTACTGATTGAAACATCGAGTTGTCAAACCATCGGTTCCTCTCAGAACCACCACTACCTAAAAGAGGTTTTACACATGGTGTCACCGCAAGCCTCACCAGTTTGGTTTTTGTAACACAATGCTGATTTATAGGCCACATTTTCAGTAAAGATACAAAAGAAGTCACCTGTGAAAGTTTCAGCTAAATACAATGTCTACTTATTGAGAAAACAGCCAAAACATGTTGCAGTATTTTCATCAAACCCATTCACATTTTAGCGAGGTGACGTACCAACCACATCTCCAGTCGCGGAATTCACAATTTAGATGAGGGGAGTTTGGAGATTTAAAATTTTCAACATACTTCTAATCAAAGTGGGCACTTCAGACAAAATCATTTTTCAGGATGCTTAGCAAGTAAGCTTTCGGATAGAATTTACACAATTTTTATTTAAAAATCGCTATTATGATGCTACCTTTAAGGGCTTTTTTCATTTGAATTTTGAAATACTATACATGTACATCAGCAAGTTGTACTTAACCCCAGGGAGTATGCAACATGCACTCACTAGATCCTAAAACCACAGGTGTAAACTGGCTTTAAATATCTTTACTACAACACTGCATGTACAACATTGGTAATTGCCAAAGACCTGTATCCACACTTGATGTGACCCAACATATACATGAAATAACAAACCTGTGAAAGTTTCAGCTAAATCAGTCTTCAGTCATGACAAAACAGTAAACACAATATGTTTTCAATATTTTCAAACATTGGATTTTATCACCAGTGATAAAGACTAATTGTTTTATAGCATTTCAAGCAAAACTATTTCAAGGGAAGTTTCCCACCATGACCATCTTTATACCATGTAAGTTATGTGCAAATCTGTGAACATTTATATTTTCAATCTTGCCAATGTTGTATGTACTTGTGGTTATTACTCCACAAGTTAATGACCATAACAACTTACTTGGTAAAGAGCACTGGAGAGATGTTGATGTTAAAAACAGTGTTAGAAACAACACTGACACTATTCAACACAGCAATGATAAAAGATTAAATTTCAGTCATGAAATTTCAAAACGGGAGTAGTTTATCACTTTCAAATGGAAAAGATCTCCAACTGTGGGAACCAGTGCTGCTTTAGAACATGAAATCAGGAGCAGAAACGGGTAACCAGCCCAAACCATATGTGATTTATAGCCCGTCTTGAAACCATGCCTTTAGCTTCTGCTCCGTCTCTTTGAAGCATCATATCGAAAGTGGCCATTTCCAAATTACTGGTAGAGCCTAAGCCAGAGACTAGGTTTCGTAAAGGGTGTAAAGGGTCTATTGACACGCACGGAAGGGTCTTGGCAACGCAGAACACACCTCAACACAGTGTGCATCTACCATCTCTGCCAAAATGGCGAATAGGATAGGTGCATGTAGAGAATGCCCATCATGTCGTGAATTTTGTCAATATGGGCATAGGCTGTGGCTAGGCTGTGGCCAGGCTGTGGCCTGTTTGATGTTGTTAACTAATAAAGCTATCACAGCAGGTTTCCTGTTGCTAGGTTTACAACATTGGATCTTGGTGGTGGGGCAAGCATTGGCTCATGTGAAACCCCTACAGGTTTCGAGTTTGGATATACATGTACATGTACATGTAAGGCGTTACAAAGTGCTGTTGAGGAAATAAAATACTGCTGTTTGAGTAATGCTTTTACTTTAAAGAGGGGCTCAAAGATTAAATTCAGTTTTGTGATGCACTCATTTTCCAATAGATAGAGTCCAAATGAAAATACAAAAAAAAAAAATTATCTAACCTCTTTTTAAAATGGTGTAAAATGCCACTGTGATTGATCTCTGGCTACACGTCAGTTAACTGTTGTATGGCTTCTGACTGCCCCCCCCCCCCCCCCCGAACAAAGATATTGACAAAATAGAGAGACTGCCAACATAGGGCTAAATAGCTCAGTTAGTAGAGCGCCAGCACGTTAAACCTCGCTTCAGTCATTTTTTCTTGTTCAACCCCAAATCATTCCCTTGGAAGCCCAAGGTTTATTAATAATAAAAAGGGGGTGAGTATTGTAATAGAGGATATTAAACAAAGGGTTAAGGTTAAGGCTGCAAAAGTGAAGAGGAATGACGACACAGGTCGCTATTCATGTTACATGGATGTCACAGTCAGGCTGAGTGGGTGTTTGACTTATTTTTCCCCCATTTTATATTTATTTTGAGATTTTTCAAATGTGACATATGTGTCACATGGGGCTCCCCTGGGTTTTCACCCAGTCAGTTTCCCTTGTGGTTTATTATTTTAAATAATTTTTGTTTTCCCTTCTCCGACTGAAAAGTAATTTACATATTTATTTTAGCTATTATACCAAGCTCACATAATTCAAAAAGAGACACTGATCAAAACAAATCGTTCATTATGTCACATAATAAAACCCAGCTTTTGTCAGTTTATAGATTATATTATTTCTCAATCTGTCCACTTAATAAAACAACGTTGGTAATTTGGACTTTCAAGATCAAAACAAAATGCTTCACTCGTTTCTCAGAATCTATAGCTTTTCTGGTTTGGATTGGTGATGTTAACGTAGTTGCCGACATCACAACACCAAGTACTGGAGAAGATATAAAACAAACAAACATCTGGATCAAAATGAACAAGATTCATAGACTTGCTTCTGAACTAGACGATGTTGTGCCTTCTACCGGCGACTAATACAAAAACTAGCGTCAATCAAGACTATAGCACTTCAAGCTTGTTTTCTCAATCAAGTAAATGAAAAGTTCACAGGAAGTTTTCCACCGTGACAATCTTTATATGTGCAAATCTGTGAATGCTTATTAATTCAATCTTACTGATGCTGCGCACACCCTTTACAACCCTCCTAAATGCCATCGGACCATTTTGAACAGTCCGTTTGTAAACAAATATTGTGTACTCTGCCAACAAGTTGGTTAACAAATCTCGAAACCCAAGTTCCCAATTGAGACCCAGCCGAATAGCATGGAAAATGCCAAATTGCCCTAAATTGATTCTTTGACTATAAAATGAAAAAAATACATCGCTGACTGTCCCTCTAGGAATTACCCTTGGGTTAATAGCCACTCCTGACTGAAACCAATCATGTCTTCCACAGATGTTTTTCAGGTGGCTTGACGGGTTGGAATTTGTTTTATTGAGTCTAAAGGCTCTTGTTTGTTGATTTGGAATATTTGAAAGAGATTGTGTTCACCAAATCAAAATTATAACACACTATTATAAAACATAGTGTAGTGTTGCAAACAGTACGATGGTGTAAAAGTTTGTGTGTAGATTCCGTAGGTATCACTGAAAGTCAACTTCAATTCCTTGTTCTAAAATAAGCAATCAACATTAAATCCAGTTTGACTGTGGACAAAAGAACATTTATAATGTTTCCAAAATGTCTCAAAATTTCATAACTTAGCCACACTCCATCTTAGAAACTGGAGATTCAAAAAACAACAGAACAGTCGCGTTAAACTTGCACCATAATCCAATGACTCAGCAAAAAATCTGCTTGTCCGATAAATTTGGAGCCATTTTCTTGAAATGTTATTTCTAAATAAATTCTCACTTCAATATAAGTCGTAACTCTACAGACTAGATCCCTTTTTCATAACATATCGTCTTCACGCTTGACATGAAGGAGATGTTGATTCTACTCACTGCAGCGGTGAGCACGGCAAGGGGATCATTACTCTCGATTCCATCTTACGGATCAGAGGAACTGTAAGAAAATAACAACATGTCTTCATTATTTTCACGGTGATTTTTGTTTTCCCGTCCAAAATAAACCTGGGATAAATTGCTGAGAAAAAAATAAAAACTTCCCAGACAAGCCTGTATTGAATAATTTCATTTTTGATGGTTGGCAAGTACTGAACAGCCCGACAATCTAGCGACATTGTCGGTAATTAAACCTGGGCTTTATTTCACAAAGCACTCCCCCCCCCCTTTTTTTTTAATGAGATATTGTCTAACATTACAAGGGTTGACGGCCACTTCAAGGTGTGAGAGCTTCACTTAACTGATTTGGGATGTTGACCCAAATCAACTGCCACCAGGGGCACATTGCCACCTACTCCTGGGGCTGAAACAGGGTGGATTACCCCCTTAACAATCCGTAAGGATGTAGACATGGGTGTGAGTTGTTAATATTGCCATGTATTGTGAGTTGTGACATCACACTTTGCTTAGCAACTAAGATTGATACACATCTTAAGATCATTCTTAACTCTTTGTAAAATTGGCCACTGGATAATTGTGTAAGTGTTGGAGAGTGATAGAGAGGTGACCCAACCATATGGATCTTGTTTGGTCACAAACGGGGGACAATACATTACAAAGCCAAACAGCCCACCTATCTATGGGTTTTACTGTTCAATGAACCCAGGACAATATTTATGGCAGGCAGGCAGCCCTACGATCTACGGGTCTTGTTGATAAGCTTGGGACAATGTTTTAGAGAAAGCAGCCAAACGCTCTTTGGGTCTTAGTTGAAAAAAGAATCTGGAACAATGTTTTAGGGAGGCAGGCAGCCCAACGATCTATGAATCTTTTAATAAATGAACCTGAGACAATGTTTTCGGTATTCAAGCAGCCCAACGATCTATGACAATGTTTTAGGGTGGCAAGCAGCCCAGCCCAACCCGGTGATCAGTTACTTGTTCAAATACTTACCTGTGTAGGCTACACAGCGGTCCCAGCCAGGATTCTGCCATGCCTTCTCACGGATATCCTTCCTGGTCTGCAGATCAGGATAGGCTAATGACAGAAATCACAACAAAATGTCTCCCATCATTTGATGAAATTTGAAGGATTGTTTGTTTGTTTGTTTGTTGGGTTGTTTGTTTGTTTGTTTGTTAAATGATGTTTGCGCTGTGCTTGATTTTGAGAAGCAGTCTTAAAACAAAAGTTGTCACATTTGTAGTTAACTGACTCTAGTCAATCTCAGTAGCTTATCAGCATTAACCCCTTGAGCACGGTATTATTTTGAGAGTGAATGCTGGTCGGCCGGGATTCCGTGAACAATAGCGCGGATTACCGAAACAATAGCCCGTATTCATCGCACGAACAGCCCGTGTGAAAAGCACGGAGCCACATGTTGCAGTAGCTTTTCACTCGAAAATACCAATCTATTCAAACAAGGGCAATTTCTATGAATAGATCCATGATACAGGGCCAAGAAAGGTTCAGCAAACTCTTCCCTTCGCAGAGAGTTGGTCTTTCAGTAATAACCGGCCAGCAACCTCAGAAACCACAGGTGCATAATGAATAGAAAGTATGCAACCAGTATGCGGCTATAGCCGTCACCCGACACCCTAACCTTCTATCAAGCCGCGGCCATAGCTGTCATCCGTCCGCAAGAAGTTAAGGAAGTTAAAATGCTAAAAGGACAAAGGACATAAAAAGCCCAAACATTCTAGGAAAAGTGTTGTGTTTAATAACTTGCTAATTTCCTTTATGGTTTATAAGTTGTTGATTAACATTACCCCATATGTGGTGCACCAAGTAGAGATCTCCAACTTGTGTAAAGAGACCAGCTACTGCTTCGTTGTTCTCTCGCCGATGCTTGATGCCATTTTTCCTGTGAGACAAAAAAATATTGGAACTTTTCAAACTGGGCAACCAACTAAAAAGCCATGTGAGAGAGTTTTTGCCAGAGACATTGCCTGAACATGTGCACTACACTGTATACCACACAGGGATAATGACTCCCACATTGGCACAACCAAGACTGTTGCGATGATGATGTTAGGTGAATTGAGTCAATAGAAGATTTTTTCTAAGCTCAACACTCACAGAACCTAGTTTTGGGTGCTCCTACCACAGAGGGCCAATCCTTCTGCGGATGACACCTCCATTCATACTGTTATTATATTAATATAAAAAACTACAAAAACATGTTGTATTTATACCATGTATTGATTAGTTTGGATTCACCAATCAGTGTATGAATTGTATGAATGGAAATAAAACAAACAAACAAACACCCCAACAAACAAACAACCCAACAAACAAACAAACAAACTCACCAGTTGTTTGCCCACTCTATCAGCGTACCAGGCTGCAACAAAAACAAGAAAACACAAACTGGTTTATCATTTGTTGTTTTTCAGTTTCGTGGCAACAAGAAGACACAGCTGTTCACATGAATCTTCTTAATTTGTTATTTTAAAATTTTGTATGGCAATTAAAACATCGGCATCGGAGACAATTGCCTTTGATCATGTTGACGCCTCCGGGAAGTGTTAGGCCTGTTGATGTTGTCACCAGATAACTATCTGAATTGTAATCGTTAAAGTAGAGTCTTGAGCCTGGGTATGATTTCTCCTTGGTCCTTTCTTCCGTGCGGAATGGTTATGAACAAAAATGGGTGACCGCAGTACCGATGAAATGCCTTGACGCCATAAATTGATGATGACGTCTCTAAACAAAGGTTTATAAAGGAGCTCTGCCCCTTTCCAGTGTCTCTCCCAAACTGACCTCTTATCCTTACATTTCTATATTTGATTCTAAGCTTTGTTATTCATCATTTTCTAAATCAAAATATTATTATTTATGAAAAGAAACCAACCGCGCACGCGCTTTGCAAATAACTCGCGCATGCGGTATTATTAATGTCACTTCATTAAGATGGTATCAAAATAATAAACCACAAGGGAAACCGACTGGTTAAATTTTAAATGATTTGGGGTTGAACAAAGAAAAATTGACTAGAGTGGGATTTGAACCAACGACGTCCGGTAACGTGCCGGCGCTCTACCAACTGAGCTATCTAGCTCAGTTGTTCAACCCAAATTCATTAAGATGGAAAACAGTTTAGAATTATTCATAGAATTTTAGGCTCAAAAACATTTCTTTATAAAATCGGTAAATCTGACTCGGACTTGTGTACATTTTGTAAAACTGAAGTGGAGACCCTGCTGCATATATTCTGTGGTTGTACCATCACTCTATCTTTCTGGAAATCAGTTTTCATTTGGGTTGAAGAAAAAACCGGTTTAAGGTTTACTACAAACAATGAGCTCTTAATTTTTGGTAAAACAGAAGCTCAGTGGAAGAACCTGAATCTCCTTTTATTAATTTGCAGGTTTCATATTTATAAAATGAAAATGAATGAGCAACGTCCGTCTTTACCGATACTGAAGAAGGATTTCAGAAAATATTTCATTGCGGAGAAATTTATGTATTCCTCAAACCATAACATCCCTAAATTCTATAGTAAATGGGGTATTCTCTCAGCACTGTGCCACGACTGAAGTCTTACTTAACTTGTGACATAATTTTTTAAGATTAATTTATTATAATACTATTTATTGTTGTATATACTTTATGGTGTGAACCTAAAGATAAATAAATAAGAATCCCCCGGGATTAAAAAAAAAGAAAGAAAAAAAAAAAAGAAAAAAAAAAGATGGAAAACAAGTTCATTGAACTTGATCTTGCTCAATCTTCTATCGATGCCAAGAACTGTTGAAGTCGTACTATCCTTACCCTAAGGTGATAGCTCCTTAGTTCATAGAGATTCCCCTTATCCGTTGGTTGTGGCTCTCCCCAGAAGCTGAACGGGAGTAGGAGGGAGTTACTTCTGTCCATCAACATCTCACCTCGGAGTTTCTTATACTCGTTATATTCCTTAGAGGGAGGAAGAACAACAAAAATATCAAGAGAATACAAAACGATTTACAACTGTTTGTTTTAGTCCTAGAATATATGTTGCAGGTTGAGGAAATTTTTGAATGTGTACATGTAATGAGATTAATGGTGGGTGTAATGCCATGCATTTAGGCTGTGAATTGATACTTTTATTCTGAACAAGTTCAAATTGAAATTCTAGACACAATTTTACCTTGGTCACAATTTGTACTTTCATAAAGGTCATTTTTAGGTTATGTGATGCGATGTAACCAATACAATTAGGTTTTAAACTATTCGTAACGGCCATGCCATGTACAGTCTGAAAATTTGGCTGTTTTAATTGCCCCTTGACATTCAACCCTTAAGAAAAAAGAGGACAGTTTTACAGAGTACCAGGGGCTCAACGGTCCCATCCAAAAAATATTGGACGTCATTGCAGTGTCGACTTGTTCAACATTAAATTTATTCTTCTTTTTTCCTTCTTGTTCTAAATATGTAAACAATCGGAACCCCAAATTACATGTATGTTGCACGCAAAAATCGAAACAAGAATTGAAGCTAAGCAAAAGATTTGAAGCTTTCCTTGGTGTAGGAAGTAAGAACTTAGAAGGTTTCGGAGTAACAATCATGTGAAAATAACACTGTATTGGGAAGAGGTGTTGGTTCTGGGAAGAACCAGAGTTGTTTTGAAGTCGTAAAGTCTTGATGATTATCGAATGAAAAACCAGAATTAGCTGTTGCAAACCGCTTTCCAACATAAACGACCTATGGTATAAAACAAAAAATAGTAAATGGCCTGACATTTCGACCGTAGCAGAGTCTTTCTCGAAGTCTAAATGGCATCACAAAACACATGTAAACAGAATTACAAGACCCAATTCACCTGTTTATGTGTGTTGTGGTGTCATTTAGAGAAAAACTCTGCTACGGGTCAAAACGTCATGCCATTTACTATTTTTTGCATGATTATAAGAAGTTAAGTTAGGGACCATCGTACCTTGTCCTCCCATAGTTTTTCTGACATTGTCTTCACACCATGGTACCCAGTATCATAGAACCAAATGTGAACTACAAGAAACAGAAAAAAAAGATAAACAAATAATGTTAAGAGTGAGACTAAGAGTGATTATTTTATGACAAACAAGGTTTTATTTTGGTGATAGACAGAATATACATTACAGGGCTCAAATTTGGTGGGGATTTTTTTATTTTTTTTTTCACTGGACCAGAAATTCTTATGACAAGACCAGAATCAAAAAGAGAGACACTTTCTACACAGTTTAACATCAAAATCCTTTTTTATTTGATCACTAAGAGAAGATTCATCTGATTTGTACATATCAGAATTAAAAGATATTTGATTTTGGGTTGAACAAAGAAAAATTGACTAGAGCGGGATTTGAACCAACGACCTCCGGTTTAACGTGCCGGCGCTCTACCAACTGAGCTATCTAGCCCTATGTTGGCGGTCTCCCTATTTTGTCAATATCTTTGTTCGGGGGGGTGCCAGTCAGAAGCCATTCGACCGTAAACTGCCGTGTAGCCAGGGATCTCACCCAAGTATACGATACAACCTGGGAAGCGGCAGCCAGGGGATCACCTTAAGGGGATGCGACTTTTTATATCAGATATCAAATAATAAACCACAAGGGAAACTGACTGGGTAAATGTTTAAATGATTTTGGGTTGAACAAGGAAAAAAAGATATTTGTCAGACTCAAAGATAACCGGACTTGTCCCCTCTTGAGTTTACTGGCCTGGTGCTAAAACTACTGGCCTCAGACCTGTGGTCCAGTGTTTATTTCGAGCCCTGCATTCAAGTTCATGGCTCTGCTTACTGTAAGCAAAGAATCAGTGCTTACGGAAGCAGGGAATTCCGCGCTTAGGTCAAGCGTATTTCACAGGTTAGCAGGGAATTCCTGCTTGTGCGCGTGCGTACTCCACATTACTAGGCATTCTTCGCTTACACAGCTAGCGCAGAAATTTGGCGCTTGCACAGTAAGCGCAGAATTCGGCGGTAAGCAGAGTTATGTTTTGGGCCCTGGACTGGTAAGGGCAGAATGCAAAAGTAAACAGGCCATAACTCAAGGTTAGCCAGAAGATTCTTTACAGTTGGAAGGTTAACTGGTTAAACGTTCCGAGGCATGCCTGACCCAATGCAAAGCAGGGAGTTTGGTGGTTTGGTACTGAATCCAATAAACTGAATGCAGTATGAAGGACTTGGGGGTTGAGAGGGGGAGGGACTGGGTAAGGTGGCTTGTACCTGCTTGATCCTGGTCCCCAAAGGCTGTACTCCAGCTGCCAAACAATCTACAAGGAAAGTCTGGATTCTCATGAATTCTCTTCAGACAGTGTTCTCTGGAAATCAAGACAAACATGATGACAGTTATGCATGATATTTGGTCCTTGGGAAAAAAATAGGAACATTTCATCGAGTACAAGGACTGACCTACATGTACACATGTTGTAGGCTCTAATAGACTTTTCAGTCAATGAAAATTTTTCCAAGGGCAAAAATTCAGAAATCAGACTAAAGTAGGAAGAATATCATGCCTGCAAATATAACGACACGAAGTAAAATATTGCGTTAATAAATTAAATACTTACGATGCTTGGATATAATCTCTCATCCTGTCCGGTTTGATATTATGTACTGAAAGAACACAGAAGAATTGAAACGAAACTTTATATTTCAACGAAAATGTCAAATTAAAAAGAGACCTGTGCAAACATCAATATAAGGTCTGGTGACCTTTTGACAGTCATTTTAAGGGCCCTTTTTTTTGTTTTTTTTAAAACATCTATGAGTCCTAAAGACATTTGGATTTTGTTTTGAGCATTTCCATGACCAACTTTAGCATGGCTTGAATTACATGGAGTGGATTGGAGGCATGACCTCCGTAGCCCTGGTCTCGGTGTTAGCACTTTCCTTGAAGGCCTTCAAGAAAAGTGCCCTTCAAAAAAGGAAAATGGCATTGTCCTCTCAAAGATGGAATTCCAAGCCTTCATCAGAACCACTCTGGACTTGTGGTTACTCCAAGCATGTTTGGTTCAATACTAAGAACATCGATGTCTCAAAAATAAAACAACAACAACAACAAAAACAACAACAACAACAACAACAACAACAACAACAACAACAACAACAACAACAACAACAACAACAACAACAACAACAACAACAACACCTGTGCATGATAGGCGACTTTGGACTTTGACAGGAAGAATTTAAACGTATCATTATCAACATGTGATCAAGGGAAAGGATCAATGACTTACTCTGCATTTCATATACAACTTCTTTATTGGTGAGGGCTTCTGAATGTGCCGCCTTCGCTGGTTCAACTTTCTTGACATGTAGCAGGTTTTTCAGCCATCCCTCGTTCTGATTGTCTCTAGAGTACGGTCTGAAATCAGTGAAAAGTCAACAGTGATATTATTTTCATGTTTTAAAGGGGACTATCGTCATGATAGGCCTGTGGCTGTACATGGAATTATGAACTCTAACCCAGTTACAGCATGCGCCTGCTAGCCATAATCAGATCTATGGCCAATGTGTGCCCTCTGGCATGTCTTATAAAGTAAAATCACCATATATTATTATCGCAATTTGTAATGAACAATGTTTTTGAGTAAATTTTCCCGATGTTAAAGCATTTACTTTCAACAAATATTGAAATTATTGTGCATGTGTTTCATTTTTTTTCTTTTGTTTTTTTATAGTTAAAATGGTAAGCCTAACTCAGTCCTAAAATTCATAGAAAAAAAGGGCAGTGAAGGATTCAATTGCAAAGCATCCTTTTAGTTTTAAGCAGCATCGTTTCCAAAATTGGGTGTGAACAAATTCTTAACTGTAATGTGTATGCGCCAAAGAGGGGGCTAGCGTTAATACCTATAACAAATATTATTTGACATTAAATACAAAAAGAAAGAGGCACTGAATTAAAAACATACATGTAGCCCTAAGGGAACTTCATTTATTTATGTGCTACTGCCATGGACAGATAGAGGTACCGGTAGATAGGATAAGAAACCTTCAATGACTACTGCCATAAAAACATGGCTAAGCAGATTCTGGGATGCCAGTCAAACTTAGATTTGTTAGAAATAGAATAGATTTGATTATAAATAAAAGCCCGGTTCATACTTCCTGCGAATGCGAATGCGATACAAATTTTGACGTCACAGATTCGCAACATATTTCTGAAGAGTTGAGATGTGCTCAACTCCTGCGAAACATTTGCAGCAGAAACAGAGCTGTGACTTCAAAATTCGCTACGCATTCGCAGGAAGTTGGAACGGGCTTCAGAGATGGTTAAACAATTTTTAATAAAGCCTTAAAGGTGACATTTGGCCGGTAACCTTATTCTGGTAGGCATAACTTTACAATGTTTAGCTACTCTTTGTGCTATGCATCTCTGGTATAAAATTAGACCCAGATTCATTCAACATCAAAACCTCTCATTATTTCGCCCCACACGCCCCAAAACTCAAGAGTCAAGTCAAGAGCAAAAATCAGTAGGCCTATCACTAGTAGTAGTGCACAACAGTTACACAGAGACACGGGTGAGTGATTAGTGAACAGACTTTTGCCAAAATTAAAAATCACATTTTAGTTGTAACCAACGATGCTAACCAAGTGGAAGTGACTGAGATATAAATTTAAAGTTTGTTCTAAAAAACGGTACCTTTGCAGAGCCTGTGCATGTTTAACAATCCCTGCATTCCGCAGAAACTGTGAAGAGCGAAGTAGCAAATGCCGTCCATTAATCGCCATTTTTGCAGAAGTTTTTAGCAGTAAAGTGAGTAAAGCGCCACCAAGTGGTAGATATTCGCCAATCAAGTCGTGTTGCTAAGTGATTTCACACGGAAAGGACTTCGTGCAGTTTGGAAGATTTACTATTGAGAAATTTTACCCTATTTTCTTCATTTTAAGTTTTGTTTAGTCAAAGAAATATTTGTCAAGATGACTGTGAGTTTAGAAGAGTACTTCAGGACGACATTTGAGGACAAGCTCCTCGTGTAAGTGAAACATTTGCTGAAGTTTTTATCGAAGTAGCCTAGCTGTCATTTTTAATTTTTAATTTGTGACACACTTGACTTGTTTGTTGAAAAACTTGTATTGTTTTGTTAATTTTTTATTTTTTCCTTAGATATTGATTTAACCCTTTCAATACCGCATTTTTTCTAGGGGTCACACTGCTGTGTACCGCATTTGTTAAAGCAACGTGCAGTGTTCACATTTTTTCAATCTTGATTTTCTGTGTGAAGACATACATGTATTTTTGTGGAAAAACTTTATGCATACAATTTGTAGCTTATGAAATGAACTTTTATATGATGTCAAATTTGTATACATTATCTTTATGTCCTTTGTCACCTCGATCGGCACGAATGGGTCGAGGTCCGCCGGGTCCACGCCCAAGCCCACGGCGTTGAACGGGTGCCGTGCTCGGTCCAGCTACCGGTATATCGTCAGGATAGTTGTCATAATTGAACATGCCTGGCGACGAAACATCACGAGTTTCATCTGAATCTTCACTAGGTTCTTCTTCAGATATTTCCGAGTCCAATTCGGAGTCACTTACGACAAATAATTCAACCAAAACCTCCAGGTCACGAACAGCCATGATGGTGATTTTTTGTCGGGAAAACGGAAGCGTGAAATCTGGAAGTACTGCTGCATGCAATGTAATTTTTCTCGGAATATCGTAATGGCGACCCCCTATACAATACACACCATTGTGAAGCTCGATAAACAAGCTACCCGTCTATATAAAGGTCAACAGCAGAGGGCGCCAAACAAAATAATTACAGGCTCTCAAACGCCGCTGCTTTTTGTGTCGAGTAAACTCGACATTGGTACGGAAGCAACACACGGCGCACTGTCGAGTAAACTCGACAATGGTATTGAAAGGGTTAAATAAATTTAGTGGGTGACTGTGTAACAATACAAACGTAAAGTTGCAAAATAGTAACATCACTATTTATCTTAAAATGTTACTTTGTTGCAAGAATTTGTTACGAAAACAAAACAATATTTTAGTTTAATATAAGGCAATTGTATTTAATAAGATTAAACAATCATCATGTCATCCATCAATTGTCAATCAGATTCAATCATCATTTCATCATGTCATTGTCAATGTCATGTGTATGCGGAGGACAAAAGACAGTGACAAGTTATGGTGTCTAACAATAACAGAACAACGAGTGTCCAAAATCTTTTGTTTGGTTCACGTAGCTGTTTAACAGATATTTATAAACACTTTCTATGAAGTTAAATTAATCAATTCTGAACAGAATATAGCTTTGAAAAATGCTTTCAACTTCATAGTAATTCACTCTTGTTCAAGGGGCTACAGATTTGTTTATTTTCAAAGCTCGTTGCCATCTGTGTCTCAGGTCAGGGTTTGAACTTTCTGGACGGACCTAAAACTCAGAAAAAGTGAAGTTCAATCAAAGATTGTTCAACAAGTGTTCGAAAAAGTCAAATCTGCATTTTATACCATGAGACTGAGAGTGTTTGTTTAAGATCTTTTGACTTATGTCTTTAAAATTGTTTATCCATTTTAAAGGGTGTAATATAATTATTCTTGGTGCCATTATTTTTCTAGTATTTGTTTATCGTTGTATTATTTTCAATCCATTTATTTTCCCATCATGTCCACGTATGTCTCTCAGATTCGTACAAAATTGGTAGTTGATATTTTAGCCAAAATATATAATTATACTCTCTCAAGTGGGTCAGGCTTTTTTGGGGATGTGAGAAGAAACAAAGACAAAGTTATAAACCACAAGGGGAACTGACTCGGTAATTGTAAATAATTGTGGATGAACAAAGAAGAATTGACTACAGCGGGATTTGAACGATGCTCTGCCAACTGAGCTATGCACATAATGATAGTGGTCTCCCTAATTTGTCATTATTTTTTTTTATTGGATGGGGGGGGGGGGGGGCTTTTTAGAACTATCGATCATTCAAAATCAGGTGGGGGGTTTTTGGTTCTGAAACTTAGGTATGGTCCTTTTCAAAATGTTTACTACAGGATTTAACTATTTTTGTCTGTTTTAATTTCCCACCCTGTTTAGTAAAATGCCAGAGCGTGAAGATGACCATCTTACCCCAGCAACCAGACTGCTTGAGAAACGCAGAGAGATGTCTGAGGTTGAACAAGCATTGGCCGCCCAGAAAGAGGTAAGTTTCATTCTGTTTAAACTCAACATCGACTTCAATATCCCTCCTACAATCAGTTCACTTTGTTCAAAAACCAATTAGTTGCACGGAAGTCCCCAAAGTTGTAATTTTGTGGAATTTGGAAGAACATTGGCGTATCAATGTAATGCACTTCCACGCAATAGACACAATCAGCGACTGCAGTCACATGACCCATAGTGGGTATACAATGTAAACAAACCAAGCAAGCAGGGCACAGCATGAATAGAAACGCATCAAGCACTTCTGCCATAAGGTGAGAAGCAGCCATCCTTTTCCATGCTCACTGTGCATTACTTGCTTGGTTTTATCACATTGTATATACCCACTATGAGTCATGTGACTCCAGTCGCCGATTGTGTCTTTTCCACAGCAGATTGTGGAATTGGAAAAACGTTTGTGCGAGTCGGAAGAAGTTCCACTTCCACCAACCACATCAGACTGTGGAATTTTCCATACATGTAGTTCCATGACATCTGGGAAAACACGTAAGATACTGAGAGAGAGAGAAGCAGGCCAGTTCAACATGGTCCTGCAGTATTATGTGCAACACTATGTATGGGTGGGACTTTGCATCTGGAGTTTCATCTTTTAGAGGGCAAGCAATTTTTATTTTGCAAAGGGCGCTGCCATTAGAAAATCTTAAAGTCTACGGGAATCTTTTGAAGGGGCACCAAGGCCAAGGCCAAGACCAGGGGCATCAGGGCCATGGCCTCCGTGTAAATCCAGGCCTGCTTTGTTTATTTTACAGTGGAATATTGTGTAAACAATAATTTCAACATGAGTTCTCTAGGACTTGGCCAGTAGGCTATAAACCACTGTGTTTATCCTTTCTTAAGGGTGTGTACAACATTGGTAAATTGTCAAAGACCAGTATCCACACTTGATGTGACCCAACGTAATACATGAAATAACAAACCTGTGAAAGTTTAAGCTCAATCAGTCTTCAGAGTCATGAGAAAACAGTGAAAAACCCCATGATTTAACTTTTCTCAAACATCTGAATTTATCCTGCAGGATAAAGACTATTGTTTTACTCATTTCCTAAAAACTATGGCATTTCAAGCAAAACTATTTCAAGGGATGTTTTCCCCCGTGACCATCTTTATACCATGTAAGTTATGTGCAAATCTGTGAACAATATTCAATCTTACCAATGTTGTACTTGACCCTTTAACGCAAAATTAATCTTTTTGCATTTTTTTTTTTTTCTCAGGAGTTTCAGATGAAGATGGAGAGTCTGCAACAGAGAAGAGAGGAACTTGACAGGAAAGAATACCAGCTTAAGGAATCTCTTCTCAAGTTCGATAAATTCCTCAAGGTCAGATTAATGTTTTTATTTTACAAATCTATAAATTATAATTGTTGTCATTATGGTCTACATGTAGACGACGATAGTTATTCTAGTCATTATTGAAGTCACTGAGCAATTAGCTTGGCCGAATTCGAACCCACAACCTTGTTATTGCCAGTCCTTCAATCTAACCACTTGACCACAGTGACACACCGTATTTGCGTGCATATTGTATCGTAAAAATTGTTTTGTATATATATGTTTTTCTGATAGGCTATGTGTTTATCCTTTAAAATTTCATTTCATAAAAATGCCATTATCTGTATATTTTGTGTTGCATTTCAAAACTGTTTCAATTTACTAATTAATTTTTTTCATTTCAGAATATAGTCAGTCTTTAGATTGTCATTTATTTATGGGGGAAGACACTTTCTGTAGATCATGTAACCTTTGTTTACAAAAAGAATGGCCTTGTACATTCCAGGGCCTTTCTGGCAGGCAAGATTCTACACTGGCCATATGGGAAATTTGAAATTTGGTGTCGTAATTCCCACATAAGTTCAAGAATTGTAAAAGTAACAGCTGGACGAGTTTTGAGATGTGCCCCTTTCTTCATATCAAAATTTGTTACAAAACAGACAGTGCAATCTCCATAAAATGTTGAAAGATTTATTGTTTTCTTCCCTTGAGCTGTTACAAATCATGCCTGCAGGAAGTCCAGAGGCTCTTATGGCTCTTTTGTATTATGTCACTGGTTACATTGTCTTTACGTGTTGTGCTTATAAATTGCATTGTACTGTGTGTATTATTAAAAGGAAAGTTGACTCAAACAAATCTAAGCCATTTGCCCTTAGATGTCTGTCTTTGTAATCGATGATTTAAACCATTGTTGTTTTTGAATATTTCTTTATTTTTGTTTGCCACTGTATTTTTATTGTTATATTATACATGAAATGTGGTTATTTTGTACAATTGTTTTTCTCTTTCTTTTATCTTGCATAGTGTAAACTTTTAACCCGTATTTTCATCAAATGTTCTTTTTGCTGTTGACATGGTTGAGCCTCTGTCTGTGTGTATTCTTCCATTGTATTTTCATTTTTCTCATGTATTGGAATTATATATGCTGCCACCGTGTTTGTCATGTTCCTTATGTGCTATAACAAACAAGAATACCTCAATCTCATTACACCCAAACGGTGCCAGACCATTTTGCCTTCTTGGTCCTGGAGTGCATGGGTGACCTCCATGGATAGGTTAAGCAGGATTTATTTAACAGTATATGTTCAACTTTTTAATCTCAGGATAGAAACAATCTTAGGCCTACACTTGTAATATCACTAAATACTTGATTTAATTGACGACTTGTGTACTTCAAAATTATATGGAAGTCACTTTTAATTTTTAAACAGTCATATTTTTTTTTTACCTAAATTAAGTTGGATATGTTTTTTAAATATCTCCTCAGAGTCTTCTAGGGCCTATAAAGTGAAATGTTTTCAGTTGTTTTCTACAATTATTGTAAAGAAAATTATATCAAAGCAAGTTCAAGGCAACATTTTAAGTACATGTTACATTAGGTTATTTAAAAGGCTTATTTTTTTCTGATAATTGATTTTAAGAATCTTAATATTTGACAGGAAAATGATTCCAAGCGTGCCAGAGCTGTCAAGAAAGCATTTGACGAGAGAGAATTGAGAAAGTCTAAAGAGAAAGAAATCTTCAGGTGAGAGTAAATTAATCACGGGGTTTGAGTTTAAAGGATAAGGAAAAGCTTATCAAGTAATCTGAAAAAGTAACAGACAAAATGTTAAGGCGATGTTGCCCACTGAAAGAATGGCTTTCAATTCCATTCAATTAATCTTTATTATATCCCCAAAAGATAGTTAAAAAGCTCCCTTATAGTAAAAACATTGAAACATTAATAACATATTTAATAGCTTCCTAGGCAGTATAATGCACTGAGTGCCCAAAGCGTGTTGTGGTAGAGCAGTCAAGCCCACTGGACTCAAGCTTTGGTGTTTACAATCAGCAGTGTGTGTGGGAGTCTCGGTCTCGGTCTCGGTCTAGCTCTCAACCTATAGATGGATTGCAATAGACGTCATTGGCCGCCATCTTTGATGAATTGTGCACGCGTGAAGAGCTATTATTGGCTGAGAGTCGTGCGTAGCGCGTACACGCGTGCACTTTTCCATTGTTTTACATCAAAGATGGCGGTCAATGACGCGTTTTGCAATCAATCTATAAGCAAGACACTTGACCATAAGTGCTTCATTCTTCACATGGGGCGTAAAGCTGGCTTGTATTAAAGGCACTGAACACGTTTTGTAATTGTCAAAGACCAGTATTCTCACTTGATGTATCCCAACATATGCATAAAATAACAAACCTGTGAAAATTTGGGCTCAATTGGTCATTGAAGTTGCAAGAAAATGATGAAAGAACAAACACACTTGTTGTACAAATTAGTGTGCTTTCAGATAGGAATAAAAGGCTTCTGGCCAGAAGTCTTTTATTATTTTAGTGAGAAATTACCTCTTTCTCAAAAACTACGTTACTTCAGAGGGAGTCGTTTCTCACAATGTTTTATACTATCAACAGCTCTCCGTTGCTCGTTATTACCAAGTAAGTTTTTCTGCTAATATATATTTTGAGTAATTACCAAACGTGTACAGTGCCTTTAAATACAGGCCTCTGATTCTTTGCGGAGGCACTAGAGGCAATTGCCTCTGTTACCCCTGGTCATTGCCTTGGTGCCCCTTGTTTTGTTATAGAGATGCCCTTTTAAAAAGAGAACATATCTTGGTCATTGATGCCCTTTCCCTTTCCATCCCCTGCCGTTTTGCTCGCAGCTGGAGTACCTTGCCTCGTGAGCTTGTTAACAATTTCATTTGTGCCTCCTTAACATAATTTTTAATTTTTATAGGGTGTCATGGCCGAGTGGTTAAGAGCATCGGATTCAAGCTCTGGTGGTTTAGTCATCGGGGTGTGGGTTCGAGTCCCGGTCATGACGCTTGTGTCCTTGAGCAAGACACTTTGCTATAATTGCTTCTCTTCACCCAGGGGTATAAATGGGTACCTGCAAGGGTAGAGGTTGATATTGTGTTTGAAAAAGCCTTCAGAGCGCCATCACGGCAGCCCGGGCTGTATACTCCCCAGGGAGCTGAGAAAGATTAAAGGATTGTTATTGGCCCAATGACCAGGGCACTATTGTAAAGCGCATTGATGCGCTATATAAGAACTAGTTATTATTATTATTATTATGTAAACTTAAGACTCACTGATGTCTAGGGTTGCTTTTTTTAAGTATCACTGCGTTACTCTTTCTGTTTTTGTTTCTAAAGGCCTTTTTGATTGTTCTGTGATTTTTAATTGATCTTTAGTGTTGTTTGTTGTTTATCTGTGCCATGTCTTGCCTTAATCTTCCTTGCTTTTGGGGGATTTTGGGAGACATAACGCCTTTTGGCGACAGTTAATTTTTTTACTTTTATGCTCTCCTGGGCATCCCACCGTTGTTTAACACTAGTTTTTAAAAACATTTCTTTAATGTTTGTATATGTATACTGGTGTACTTTTTGCCTGAATAAATATTATTATTATTATTATTATTTCAAGAATGGGGCATCAGGCATGTAAAAACCACATTACAGTGCTTCAGGCAATCAGGATAGTCGATTGTGTACATGATTATTATTTTGCCCTACACCATTTCATAATAAGCACTGGGGGTGGGGGTTATTGAAATAAAACTCCTCATGAAATGTTTTCCTTTCTTTAGATTACTGGATGAGAAGAAAGACCTCCAGGGGTCAAAGGATAAACTCCTTGGTCGTCTTAACAAACATAAAATCTATCACCGTTACTTGGAGAGAACGCTGGAGGCCGCTGAAGAATTTCATGAAATCCGGGAGATTATCGCTCGCTATGAGACGCTAGTCGCAACCCATAGTGTAAGTACAAAACCGTTTCCTGTGTTCTCCCCGCGCGAAAGCTGGCGTATCTTTGTTCTAAAGAAACTGTTAAGATCAAATTCACAAAATAATTCCAGATTACACAGTAGAGCTTTTAAAACCAAACCTAAACATTGAATAAAGAATTATTCAAGGCCCACTCGTAATCAAACTTCCAAACCGTATTGAGTTGTGCGTGTGCGGAATTCTGTTTCTTTGAATACTTTATTTTATTAAAGTTTATGGCTATAAAAACGATACTATATTGTTGGGAAAGTAATATTCAGCAATAAAATATATATATGAAAGTAAAATAATTTTCACTAATCAGCGGAGAGCACCCCAATAATAAGACCTTTGTTTCGGGTTACTTGTAAACAATTAAGAAATTTACAAGTTAAATGTAAAATTTTACATCCACCATTCAAGGTAAACAATGCAAGTGTCATGACCTGGATTCAAATATGCACTCTGCATCTCCGCCATTAGAGCTTGAATGTGATACTCGAGACCGCTCGGCCACAACATGCAATAAATGGCGTTGTAACAAGTCAAATCACTGAACTTTTGGAAATAATGTAGAAAATAACTAAACACATCTCAAGCTTCACGTATTGACGCCTTTTTCATCCCTCTTCCTCCTGTCTCCTTCCTTGGAATTTCTTGACTCCTTAGGATCTGCTGGATAAGTCTCAAAAGACGCAAGATTCAGTGGAGAATGAAAGAGGAGCTCTGGTGAAGTTCACAGAAGAGAAGAACAATGAGATCCTACATTATAACAACAAGCTTGCACAGTTACAGTCGAGGCTAGACAGGGCTCAGAGTGAAGCTGTCAAATGGTATGTAGGACGAAACCAGGTTCTGTACTGTGACAAAAAAAAGATACATACAGTATCAGGAGAATTACCACTAGGTTTCTCAGAAGTTTTACTGGACCGTCAAGATTTGTTTTAGGGACAAATAATTCTTTATTTTGATATAAGTTACTGAACTGTGTAGGAGACGGACTGGACTTTGCAAAACTAAAGTTTTTGTGAGTAAATCTTTGAAAATATGTGTTTGGAAAAACACCTGACTTGCAGGACTTATTTGGTTGTAATGCAGTGGCCGAACCAGATAAGGGGATTGGGGGGGGGGGGGTTGGAGGCCCCCCCCCCTCTCAGAACCGTTGTCCCCTCTTGACACCCTATGAGATAGGAAAAAATACACAAATGTATGATTCGATATATTAAATAGCCCCACCAAATCATGTCTTTGTTTTGCCCAGGGTAACCGGTTTAGTCAGGGCGCCCCCCCCCCCACCTCAGAACCCTTGTTCCTCCCCCTCTTTCCCCCCAAACGAGATAAGAAAAATACACAAATTAATGATTTGATACATTAAATAGGCCCCCAAAAATTGTGTCTTTGCCCCCGCTTGCTGTCTGTTTACGCCACTGTTTTGATGTTACTTTCACGGTGCTTTATTTACTGAATACTGGCCAGTGGTGCGGTGGGTATTTCAAACCCTACTTAACTATAGTGTTATTTTTACAGCCTGTCTGTATTAATTTTGTTTCTATCACTTACAGGGAGTCCCAGTGGACACATATCAAGAACACAGCAGCCAAGAAGACGTTGTTACTGGGAAGAATAAAGATGTGAGTATGACAACAAACAATAGGCATTTAAACAAAATATCTTCTCTACCTCTGGCTCTGATCTACAGTCATCCCCTTCTTTAGCTGTGCGCATCATGCTGGACAAATCGGGCAAATCTCATCCCTGAACTTTCTGTGCTGAGTATATGTGACCTGCTCTATCGAAATGAAGAATGTCTCCGAAATCACGTTTACGTGTAATCCGCCCTACAAAACTTGTTGACATTCAAAAAATATGAAAAAAACACTAAAAAACGATTCCGAGATTTCGGTGGTATTAGGTTAAACAAAACTTGATCTTTCTTGTCGTGGTATTACCTTTAACTGAAAAGATGAATAAATCCACAAAAAGTACGTTTTCTTGAGCATGTTCGTACGCATAGCTACAATAGCTAGCTGTTGTTAAAAGCGATTATCTAAATAAACACGTATTAAAAAATGGAAGTGGCCTTGTCTTGTAGACTTTCTGCATTGCCCGATAACTTCGGACTGGAATAAGCTACGGAAATAATAATGGTATTTCTGGAAAGTCAGTGAGTTACTTGTTAACATGGTATGCATAACTCAATTTTCAAAATTTCCGAGACTTCCTCAATTCGATAGAGCGGGTCACATATTTCAATTATAGCCGTTTTAAAAAAGCCCCAGGGCTCAATTTCATTTTAAAAAAATTGCAGAAAATACTGCTAAGCAATAAAATAAATAGGAACCAGTTATCAAAACTTGTACAATATGTAATTTTGGCTGTTTTTTTAATTCTGCTCAGCAATATTGATCTAAGCTAAGCGAATTTGTGTACTTACCAGCTTTATTAACTTAAGTCAAGGCGCCAATTTCGTAAAGCCTGTTCACGAAAATTGTTGTGCTTATACGGAGCAACCTTTAGCATGGTTTCTATTTCATAAACAAGCTTACCGTTTTAAGCAAAGCAAAATGCGTGGTAGCTTGCAGGCAGTTCTTGTTAGCAAATGAGTGATGCGCAAACTCGAATCCATCATGGACATGCACACTCGCCCACTGTCGAACCTTCTCAATCATTTATGAAATACACTTTTGCTTACACATGTTTTTTCTGTTAAAAGGACAACACAACAGTATGCAACAGTAAACAGCTTTAGGAAATTTAGCCTCATTTTCAAGAACAAGCTATAAAAAAAAAGGAAGACAAAAAGACGTTTGTTTTACCGCCAAATTGTTCTCAGTTCTGGGCTAATTCAATTACAGTTCTGATATGCAGCTTTGCGAAATTGGATCGGAACCTTCAGAATTCTTTAATTAGATAAACTTATTGTACTGATGTCGGCCACCACTAAGCTATAAAAAAAAAGGAAGACAAAAAGACGTTTGTTTTACCTCCAAATTGTTCTCAGTTCTGGGCTAATTCAATTACAGTTCTGATATGCAGCTTTGCGAAATTGGATCGGAACCTTCAGAATTCTTTAATTAGATAAACTTATTGTACTGATGTCGGCCACCACTATGTGGCAATGGTTTTTATTCAATAAAAAATGTAATCTCCTTTTAACTTGATTTTGGGTTGAACAAAGAAAAATTGACTAGAGCGGGATTTGAACCAACGACCTCCGGTTTAACGTGCCGGTGCTCTACCAACTGAGCTATCTAGCCCTATGTTGGCGGTCTCCCTATTTTGTCAATATCTTTGTTTTAACTTTTCAAATCTGGGTCTGAGTAAATGAGATTAAATCAAGAGTAAAATGTATTTTTTTGTTTTGTTTTATTAGGGCAACACACAATCTGTTCCAACTCGTCAACAAACATCTAAAGCAGCAGACAGTAGCCGAAGACACCACTGACCAGCTAAGTAGAGTAAGTACATATTGTTTTTGTTCTTTTGTGAAACTATTTAGAATGAAACTCACAGACCAATGTCATGAGGAGAGTCATCTTGAAGTAAGATTTTGATCTTCTTTTGACCAAGCTAGTCTCACGAGTATGTGAACACTTTTGCGAACCCTCATTGTACTTTGAGCTTGTTAACGTGTAAAGGAAAAAAATTGTGGGGGCTTTATCAGCCCTCGGCATTTGACTACATGCGAGACTTAAATCGTCTATCACCATAGCGATTTGTAAGAGATCAGATAAAGATAAGCTGATTGGTTGCTCCTATTTGCCGAGTGGACATAAATGTAAATTTTTCATTAATTCGTCATCGTTTTCCTCTAAAATGGTGGAGTGATGACGTCAATGCATAAGGTTCATTCAGATTGCTTTATCGGCTGATGTATTTTGAAGGGTGTGCATAACATTGGTCATGTTGGTAAGAGTAAAAATATAAATGTTCAACTTCCCTTGAAACATTTGTTTTTGAAATGCTATAGTTTGTGAGAAATGAGTAAAACGATTAGTTTTGATCTTGCAAGTCCAGTGTTTGTAAACAGTGAAAACATTTCAGCCTATTTTCCACTTTTTCTTGTGATTCCAATGACCGATACGTTGGGTCACATCAAGTGTGGATACTGGTCTTTGACAATTACAAATGTGACACACGTGCTTTAAGTAGACTCTAATTTCTTTATAAAACTGGACCCTTCTTCACAAAAGCAGATGATTATTGGAATAGTGATATTGTTCAAAATGGAGTTATAGTGATAATTCCGTAGTGCAGTGCTTTCCCTGGCTGTTGAACTTAAGCGAGGTGGTAAATAATTCAAATTGATCGATTGAAACAAACTTTACGGTGCCTGCAAACTGACAAGAATCCAACGCTTACACAAATGCCCGATGATTCCACATTCACACTGTGAGCTCTTGATGCTTGGAGGTCAAGGAAAAAGCTCATGAATAATACAAAATGAAAAGGTCTTTAGTAGTGTACTTCGTTCAGGGCAAATCTTCACAGCGAAGTGGTGATATAGACTGTGCAAGTCTCGCGCGTATCAGAGCGAGAAAACACGTCAAGTGAAGAACATATTTTTTTCTGAAATCAAATCATTGCTTTTAAATTAGATCTATGAAAAAATCTGACCAAAAAAAATAATCTTTACAATTTGTATAAAATGAGTTTTAGCTTTCATAATAAACACATTAATCATTTGTTAGTTTTTGTTGAAACAAACTAAAAACTCTGGGACAAGGATGCTTATTTGATCTTAACTTTTTAGGAAACCCTTTTGTAAATCCACGCCTGAGTACGTGCAACCACTAAAAGCAGGTTTAAACGCAGACGCGCGATGATCGCACGGGCGTAGAATTAACGCATGACGCGGTTTAAAGAGGACGCTGACGCCTCAACAACCGTAGACTGCAATGTAAAGGCTTAGCGCCCCACAATTACAGCGTCTGGTGATAATCATCGCGCGACCAAAACAAATTTGGTGATCGGAGGTGGGCACAAATTCTTAATTTTTTGCAAGTAACCGGAAGCCGAGGTCAAGTTTAATTCTTGGGTTTTCTTCGTTGTTTTGTTGAATTGATTTAACTTTCATATTTTTGATCACTTAGTATTACATTCCCAACAACATATTTAATTTTCATGGTCATAAAGTACGTTAAACTAAAATAATAGACGAAACAAAATATTGCCAACGTAAAACTCCATATGGTTGGGACCACAATGGTCCCGGAAGTTCGCTTACGCGCGAGACTTGCACAGTCTATTGGCAACAACTGAGCAATGTTTTTGTTTGTTTGTTTGTTTGTTTATTAATTTCCACTCAAGTAAACAACAAATTGTCATAAATCAACGGCTTTGAAGAAAATAATACATATTGAGCGGAGGGCCATGTAGAAACCCATAGGGCTTGTATCGATGACCCTATGTAAGTGCCAATGGGAAAGTGGGTTACTGAAATGTGGTTACTGAAAGTGGTGAGGTGGACCGTGTCATGTTTGAATGGGCCCGAAAACCGTGCTACGTACCATTGGAAAAGAGATCTACAGTGGGATACATAAAAAGATTTTAGGATGCACATATCTTTCAGACATATAAGACAGAGGCCTTGAATTAATCAATGGCAATGGGAGAGTTTTGGGGACATTAGGTGGCAGCAGACTTACCAGATAAATCAATTTTTCTTGGAAATGTGCGCATGAATTTGGACTACATAAACAATGGAAGTTTACTGGTACAGTAAGTCTGCAACCTGCATTTGGGTGCCCCTTTGCAAAGGAAGACACAGTCAAAATGAATAACTCTTGTTTATTGTCCCACTTTTAGAAAATAAAGCCCTGCCCTAAAATAGGCAAGATCCGAGATACACAGGTCCACATCTAAAAATGTTGGGGTGTACTGTAGGAAGTTTCATGCTTTGACACCAAGTCCATTATTTTCCGACATTTTGGCCTTAGCAGCTGGACAGTTGGCTGTTATGCCCTTAGTGAATTAGATAGTATAGACCAAGTAACCCTTATTTACAAAAAGAGTGACCTTGCACTTTCCAGGTCATTTCACGGCAGGCGAGATACTAGCACTCGGCCTCACTACCATGGGCAGCGTGCCATAACACCCGCTAACTCCGCGTACGTCTATAACCCAAGGAAGCACTTAAAAACAATGCTGATTGGCTCACCAAAAGTGACTGCTCTGCGTGTACGCCCCTTAAAAACTTGTGATCGCCCCTAGGCGCTTGTCGGGCTCTTAGTGCGCGCAGGTAAAAATGCACGTATTTTGACGCAACACATTTCAAATGAATCATGTTTTTATATGGGCACCCTAAACTGCATACAGTTAAATGTATCACAAGATTGAAAAAGAATGAGAGGGGGCCAGTTGCCCTATGACATGTGCGTCCTTTGACAGCGCGTTCTGCGTAGTCTCTAACACAGAATGGATCAACCACAGAGCTAATTAAAATATCCAATATATTTGGATATTTCAAAGTCACACTTCCAGGGGGATATGATCGAGCGATGCATTCTGGGTAGGAAAACAACATGGCGCGGCGAGATCATACACCACTGGGAACGAGGCTGACTAGCACTGGTCATAATTTCCAAACTCAAGAAAGTCACACAGTATGTCAAGTCACTGTGTCTTGTGATTTTCTAAGAGCACATCTTACATGTGTACTTGGACCTTGGACCAATTTTATGGCTCTGCTTACCAAAAGCAACAGATTGGCGCTTAAGGTAGCTGAAAATTGTGCGCTTAACTTAAGCGTATTTACCCAGGTTAGTGAGGAGCTTTTGCTTGTGTGTGTGCATACTTTAAGTTACTAAGCATTCTTCGGTTACACAGCTGGCACAGTAATTCAGCGCTAACTTTGTTTGCGGAGGATGGTGACTATAATCACAGAATTCTGTAATGAACAGACCCATAAATTTGGCCTCAGTGCAAACATTGCATTCCACATGTACATTGTATACAATCATCGTGGTTGGCATTTGCACATATTTCAGTTTTGCTGAAAGTTGCCCGCACACAACATAACGTGTGGCTTGTTGCTCATTTCTTGCCGAAGAAATGTAATTTACATAACTTGAGATAGCTGTGAAAACACTGTGAACAAATACAATAAAGCACACTGGTACTAACAATTTTATAAGTTACATAAATATTTGATATTTTTATTGCACAGATTTCAGTTTTGCTGAAAGTCGCCCACACACAACACAACGTGTGGCTTGTTGCTCATTACTTGCTAATAAATGTATATTTACATAACTTGAGATGGCTGTGAAAACACTGTGAACAAATACAATAAAGCACATTGGTTCTAACAATTTTACAAGTTACATAAATATTTGATATATTTTAATATCTAGTTATTTAAAGACCAAACACAATTAAGGACATATATGTAGGAAGTAGTCTTAACTCATTGACAACAAGAGTTGAGCGAAGGGATTTAAAGAAACCATCCTGGTCTTTAAAAAGAATGTTGTAATTTCAAGTTTTTTAGACCTCACTCTTTCAATGCCAAGGTTGTACATATATACGATCTATTTTATGTTTTTCGAAAATGGCAATATCGTATATACGATCTATTTTATGTTTTTCGAAAATGGCAATATCGTATATACGATCCATTTTATGTTTTCCGAAAATGCCAATATCGTATATACGATCCATTTTATGTTTTCCGAAAATGCCAATATCGTATATACGATCTATTTTATGTTTTCCGAAAATGGCAATATCGTATATACAATCTATTTTATGTTTTTTGAAAATGCCAATATCGTATATACGATCCATTTTATGTTTTCTGAAAATGGCAATATCGTATATACGATCTATTTTATGTTTTTCGAAAATGCCAATATCGTATATACGATCCATTTTATGTTTTCCGAAAATGGCAATATCGTATATACGATCTATTTTATGTTTTCCGAAAATGGCAATATCGTATATACAATCTATTTTTTTCTACTCAAAAAGTGTTGTCAATCAATTGTGTACGACCCTTAATGTACATGTATGTTATCACTAAAGGGCAGTATCTCTCAAATACTATTGACTTTGGGGTGTACCAAGGCAACACAAATCAGCAAGATACATTTTGTTTAGTGAGAAAGACTTTTTGTTTTCTAATACAGAATTTCGAAAAAAAATCAAACAGCTGGGCACTTAAGGTTCATAACGTAAACAAATAGCGGGCACTGAAAGAGTTAAGAATTGAGGTAATGCTTCTGACTTTTATGACATGTCTGCGATTCCAAGTTCAGAGCTAAATTACAATCAACTTTGCGAATGGTTCGTATATATATAAAATGTTAATCATTGCTAGATTTTCCTGCCAAAGTTGTGAAAATGTCAAAAAAACAAAGTGTGTTTAGATAATGAATGAGTCTTTGAATACACAAGATGCTGGCCAAAGCAATCAAATTATTATTACAAAATGTAACGTGTTGGTTTGGTGTTTTTTGAGGAGTTTTGTTTTTTTACCTGTTCTTCTTTTTTATTTTATTTTTATAATTATAATAAATATTAACTAAAATTTATATTGCGCCCCTAAATTTAAAATGATCAGAAGTGCAACACATTTTAAAATGCAAAGAATGGAAGAAAGAGATAAAGAAAGTAGATAGGTTACTAGGCCAGTGCCCAAACCACAGTATGGGGATACGTCTGTCCCGCCAACAGAGAACTAAAAGTTACTTATTACAATTACATAGGGCCTATCCCTGCTGGCATCGGTAATGTTTTGATCTTTTCAGGAGACAGATGCCTCTAACCCTACCTATGTAAAGAATCTAACACCCGTTTCAGACAGGCCCTCTAGAGTTGCGCAGAACCAAATAGATTAGGAGCGACTCTAGGTCGACCCAATTCAATTTTGGTTTCAGACAGGCGAACTTAACAAAACATTTACATTAGGTTCGGCTCATGACAAGATCGACGTCTGAAACCAAGGAGCTCCAGAGTCGTTCCGAACGACTGCAACAGTCGATCTTTCGACTTCTAGCGCGTCCAGTCACTCTTAACTGTTTCAGACGTCGAACTTTTCATGTACTAAATCAATAATTTGGTTCGGCGCGACTCTAGAGCGCCTCTGTCTGAACCGGGTGTAAGTTAACTGGCAAGGCAACCATAGAAGAAACACAAACAAAAGACACAACAAACAAGAGAACAGTGTTTGTCGTTTTTAGAAAAACTGTCTAGTCTAGTATGCAGTACTCTTTGAATCAAGTCGATACATATAGCTTTGTAAATGTTGATAAAACTTTTTATCAGTGAAACCATGGAGGAAGGAAATTCCTCCATGGTGAAACTGTCAACCCAGCTGTTTCATCACCTAACAATAGTGAAACCTTAAATGTACTTGCTTTAATTGGCAAACATTCTCAGACAGTAACTTGTCATTTTGTGGAAAATCAATCGTTTCTTTCTCACCTGACATGCCGGCAAGACAGTTTGAATTTCTTTAATTAGAGATAATGTGATATTTTTGTTGGCAAACTTGTCAAGCCAGCTGGCCCTCAAGTGTCATGTATATATGTGGTTTGCTTTTTTCCATATTCATAACATCAAATGCATTAGTCAATTCCTAACACAAGACTCTCTTTTAAAACTAATTCATGCATTTGTGACCAGTCGTCTTGATTATTGTAATAGCCTTTTGTATGGTCTGCCAAAGTCACAGATAGCTAAACTACAAAGGGTTCAAAACGCTGCTGCCAGAATTGTTACTATAACACACACCGGTTTGAACACATTACACCTTTAATTCGTCAATTACATTGGCTGCCTGTTTCGTACAGGATTAATTTTAAAATCCTTTTGTTGACCTTCAAAGCTCTTCATGGTCTTTCTCCAAAGTACTTACAGGATCTTGTTTCCATCCGGAAAGTATCTTCATATCAACTTAGGTCAGGGAATAATGGTATTTTCTTGGATTATCCCTCTGGTAAAATGTTGACTACATTTGGTGAAATGGCTTTTTCTGTGGCAGCCCCTAAGCTTTGGAATGCGCAACCGTTGCATATACGTACATAGCGAACGGAAACTTACCTCTTTTAAATGTAATATAAAAACCCATCTTTTTAAAGCCGCTCTTTTGTCTGTTTTGGGGGTTTTGTTCTTTTGTGTCTTTTGTTTTGTCTTTCTTCTATGGTCGCCTTGCCAGTTAGTTTAGATTTTTTTCATAGATAGGGTTAGAGGCGTCTGTCTCCTGAAAAGGTCAAAACATTACCAATGCCAGCAGGAATAGGCCTACCGTAATTTCCGGAATATAAACCGCGGTTTATACGTTGATTTTGACTTTTTTTTGACTCCTGCGGTTTATTCTCCGGGCGGCTTATACGCCGACGTATAAATATGGAAGAGAAAAAAAAAAGCATTTTTATAAAGAAAGATCGTTTGTAAAATGTTCTAAATAAAAACAATGTTCTTAAACGATAAAAAATCCTGCAAAACATGCCTGTGTGGTGACAAAATCCTGTTGAAAATGCCTGTTGAAAATCCCGCCTCATTTGTATTCCGTGTTGCCTTTATAAAACGTTTATCAACCGCCCTATTGTTAGAGTTCAGTCACCCCTCAGAGATGAACAATCAGCGAAACTCGAGTTAGACTAGACTGGTCCCCTGTCTATTTATCCCAGCGATCTCCATATGCTGATATATCTCCGAACAGACGGTCTCATACAGACCAACATCAAACAAACGAAAACTGTGCGGTATTACTCACGCACGTACATGTATAAAAACGTTCCTCCGACCACGAGGTGCATGATTTCTCACAAAGGGAATTTCCCTTGCCTTTTCGTTCCCACAGCTACACGCCGCCATTCCTTCACCCCCTAACTATAAAGTTTACCACGTTAGGAGCATGCAAGCACATCTGCGGGATTGAGGTGATGAATACTATGGCAGTGCTGCGAGAAGCACTACGTCATAATTATTCACGCGATCTGCCAATCGGAAAGCTGTGAGAAGCAATACGTCATAATTATTCGCGCGATCGGCCAATCGGAAAGCGGCCGGTCAGGAATCAGCCAATCAGCCTGTGCCAATTGCGCTCGTGGTGCTTCGGGTAATATGAAGAATAAAACCATGGCTAGAATGGAGAGCCTTACAGCCTTTATCAAATTTCCTTACATCAATAACCAATTCGCGGCACTTCAGTTTTAACACTATTTTAAAATCTGAAGTGGGTTCCCTCATCAACTCACGTCACAAATTAACCGCGATATCATCGAATATCGCGATATATTTTTGACGATGTATCGTGAATGAAAAAAAGCAATATCGCCAAAGCTTACCATACGCAGTTTTGCGAACTTCACTTCCGTGTTTTGAGGTTAGTTTTTTAAAACATTTTGGCCGCGGTTTATACGCCCGCGCGGTTTATACGCTGACACCTAAATATTTTTTCCATATTTTGGAGCATTGCGGTTTATACGCCGGGCGGTTTATATTCCGGAAATTACGGTATATGTAATTGTAATAAGTAACTTTTAGTTCTCTGTTGGCGGGACAGATGTATCCCCATACTGTGGTTTGGGCACTTGCCTGGTGACCCGTCTTTTTCTTCCATTCTGTGCATTTTAACATGTGTTCTACGCCTTTGATCATTTTGTATGTAAGGGGCGCAATATATATTTTAAATATTATTATTATTAAAGGGTCGGGCGTGTGTTGTGTTTGATCTTGTTAAGAAATTCAGGGCTTTATATCAGTGCTATAAATGCCATTGTAATTAATGGAGAAGCGGATCGAAGTCCTTCAAAGCTTTTGTCCATTATGCGTCATGATCACTATATCAGGGTGTGGCAAATTTAAGAAAAGGCTGCTTAACTGTAAGCAAATTTTTGTGCTAACTGTAACAGACAAATTTGCTTAAGCTCATTTCACTGGTTAACAAGAAAACTTGGCAGCCAGCTTGTGCGTTCACATTGGATTTGCATGGCTTTTTGTCCATCATTTTCATGCAGTAAGCACCTAAAGGTAAGGATGCCTTTTCGTGTGCTTACAGTAAGCAGCGCTATGAAATGAAAACTCGCACAGTAAACACATAATCAGCTAATTAAGCAACTCTATGAAATTAGGCCCAGATGGTTCAAGGGCCATGCCATGTGAGGCAAGGTACAGAAACAGCTACCATGTTCAGGAAAGCACCCAGATATAACACAATAGGACTAGTAAGACCATGTATAGCAGGGACAGAGACACCGTAATATGCCTTTTGGGCGACCATTTAAAGTGTTCCTCCTGCCACCAAAGTGTTCCTTTTGCATGGAGTGGCGTGTCGTGGGCAAGTGGTCAAGAGCACTGGACTCAAGCTCTGATTTTTCTGATCAGCAGAGTGTGGGTTGAGTGCTGGTGTTGACAATTGTGTTGTTAAGCAAGCCATTATTGCTTCGTCCTTCGGATGGGATGTAAATCCGTTGGTCCTGTTTGTTGTGTAATGCACTTCCCTACCGGGGGGGGGGTTAGTGACAAGAGGTATTGCTACAGCGCGCTGCCCATAGCAGTGAGGCTGGACTTGATGCCGCTTTTGATCACGCTCTGTTTATGTTTCTAACACAGAATGGATCAACCACTGGACTAATTTAAATGGCCAAATATATTTGGATATTTCAAAGTCACACTTCCAGGGGTTATTATTATGCAAGGAATACTGGGGGAAAAACGGCTAAATTTGAAACATAAATGTTTTGGATATCAACAACAAATGGATCTGTACATTTCAAAGAAGAATGTTTGGAACGTACGGTCAAAAGGTTAATTTTAGTGGGGTTTTTTAAAATTCAAAATTCAGGAAGAACGAAGAAAAATTGCTGCACAAAAATGTGCAGACCCATTGAAATGTGACGTCAGTGATGCTTGACGAAGTTGACGAAATTTGAACTTGATGGGTTTCAAATACAATGGCATTTTACACCATTTTAACTTGAGGTTAGAGTCTGTATTATTTAAAAGACTCTACTGTTAGCTAATGAGCGCATCACCAAAGAAATGTTGACCTTGGGGGGCTTCTTCAACAGCCCAAACTTTGGAATACGCCCAAGTCTGTCACTCACTCAAGTTATTCTGTCACTCACCCAATTTGAATCGTCAAGCGTACAAACGGCATCAGTTGTAGCTTTAATATTTTGTTTGATGAGACAATAACCCGTCAGCGATGTCAAAAATAAAAAGCACCTGGTGCAAAAATACTGTAACGTCAATGAGCTTGGGAAGTTTGTCAGGAATTTTTTATATAAAGATTGCCCTTGCACGGCTGTCAAGTGAGAGCGACTTGTGAGAAAATTACTCGAAGTCTTGTCAGATAATGCATTACCGAGGTGTCATAACATTATCCTTGTCCTTCGGAAATCTTGTCTTAAAAACAGCTGTTGCTGCTACAGTGCTAGAAGGGAGAGTAAGAGCATTGGGTTTTTGCAGTCGCTGACAATTTTATGTTTTTTTCTCCTAATTTCTTAAAACCAGAAGCACAACTTTTTTCTCAATATTTTGTTTTACATTATTTTGTTTAATTAATGAATTTGTTTATTTATTTTAATTTATTGTATTTCATTTTTAGTTTTCTTCTTCTTAATGTTTTTAGTTGTTTATTTATTTATTTATTTTTGTATTTGTTTTTATTTATCATTATTATAAAATAAAACAATGGGGGGGTCATGTTTCCTTTTCTTATTTATTTATGTTTGTTTCAGTACTTTTCTTTTCATCCTAAATTAATAACCTTTGTCTTTTTTGTAATTATGCTGCTGGTACTCATATAGATATAGCAACTACCAGGCAATATCAGCCGGTTGTCAACAAATGGTCGCCGTGCGAAATTTGCCAAAGAATTGAGCTCCAGCTGGAGTGACTTTTTAATTTGCATAACTTCTTGTTAAATTTCACTTAGCTTCCAGTTTGTACATTGGATGACTTTATTAAGTTATAACCATTAGCGTAACTTTACTTCACCCAATTCTAGCGGGCGTTCTTTATTTTAAATTATTTTTTTCACATCCTGTCTTTTCAAAATTAAATTCCATTATTCTGTTTGGGCTTCAGCGGTTCTTTTATGCCACTATTCAATTCTGGTCCACCTCCCTTTTTGTTATCCGACAGATTGGTTTGCAGATGTTCGTTCCCTTCCCAACAATTACAGAAAGGGATTTCTAAAACACAAACAATTATTGGAGAGGGGAAATTTAATTTGGCAAAATTCATGAAATTTGGTGCGTGCCGAAGATTTAATTTTCTTTGTGTCAATGTTAATAACTCCCCCCCCCTCTCTCTCTGTAAAAAGAGAAAAGGGATTTATAATTCCTCCAAAGGCCTGCAGCTTTATATAAAGTGTGATAAACAATTGTTTTCTGGAAGAACAATTTCCCCTGGACTCAATTCCTTCACCATAATCATTTATTACTTCACCATAATCATTTATTTTATTTTTATTTTTTTCAGTAGAAAAATTGAGCCCTAGTTGTTAAAAATCATGGTAAAACGAAACACAACATCAATACACAAGTCATCTATACTAAATTTCTGCCATTTGTTGAGTTAGATTCATTGTTTTTTATTTTTATTATATTTTTTCTAGTAATGAAACCAAGGATGACTCATAATTGAACTTACGGTAATCACTTTAACTCACAAGCCTGAGAAAACCTGTTAACCATTATTGTTTCATCCTTCAGATGGGACATAAAAAAGACATTGGTCCTGTGTGTTGTGTAATGCACATATATACATGTACATATATATGTAAAAGAACCCAGTGCACTTATCGAAAAGAGAAGGGGTTCACCCCGGTGTTCCTGCTTTGATTGGCTGCATATTGCCCCACAGCACCTTGTAAACCATTACATGGTGCTACATATATGCAAAGGAATAGGTCTCATACTTCAAAACGTAGCTCCACATACCTTGCAGGAAAATACTGAATGTTGAAGCGCCTTAAGCATCACTGAGTGACAGATATGAGCGCTATATAGGAAGCCGATATTATTATGATTATTAACGAGGGTGTTTGCTATAAGCCAGAAACATCAGGGTTAACCCCTGATCTTCCACAATAAGTGTTCTGGGTTCTTTTACGTGCCCTACCAATGCAAGAACATTGGACCTTTGGCTTAATGTTCCATCCGATGACCAAAGCAATGATAGTAAAGCATCTTGCTCAAGGACACAAGTGCCACGACCGGGAATCGAACCCACTCTCTGTTAATCAGAAACACCAGAGCTTGAGTCCGGTGCTCTTAACCACTCGGCCACGTGTTCGTTTGTTATTGCAAATTATGCTCTCTATAGAGTCCACAAGAATGGTTGTAATAGTTGTTGCATCGTGGATAAAGAATATTGTTTGTGTTTTACCCATACACTAATGTGTGTTAAACACTGTATACTCAGTACTTTACTGAGTCTTGCGAAAGTAAAAAAAAACAACAGGCATATCACTCGGGTGGGATTCCAACCAGCCACAGCATTCACAAACAGACACCACAAAAAATTGAGTCTCCAAACTCACTTTTAAGGAAGTTTCAGACATTCAAATTTCTTGACATAATTTTTGTTAATTTTTAATTACCTTGGCATTTCAGTCAAAATAATTTGGCAGGATGCTTACCACCATTTACTATCTTAAAGCAAAGATGCTTTCAAATAGAAATTACAGACACACACACCCAAGTGTGTAACAGCCTGCAATCGTGGACCCTCCTTTGTTCAACTCTTTGTGATAGCAACTGTGGACCACAAAGCTGTCCTTTGTGATAGCAACTGTGGACCTATTGTCCTCTTTTGTTATAGGTCCTGGGTTTGAATGTGGTTACCTACTCAGCCACACACACAGCTGTACAAATCCGGTTTGTGGGGTACTGCTATTGTTGTTCTATTATTCCCTTTTCTGAAGAATTCCCATGTGGGGCCCAATTGTTCCTATTGAAATTACCTTGTGGGGTCCATTGTTCCATTGTTAAAAGTACCCTGTAAGTTGGCATGTGTAAGAACACACATGTTTGTGTTGCAGTCTGTGTGGACATTCCTTTGTTCTATACACTTAAGGAAAATCCTATTCCTCAACACTGTAAATAACTCTGTGTGGACATGTGTTAATCCACATAGTGTTTCAAACTCTGCCTTGTGTGGACCTCTTTTGTTCTCACTTCTCAGGTCCAAACTTTGTATGTAATGCTTTACTCACCCCCCCCCCCCCCCCCCACCCCCACACACACACACACACCTCCTATTAAGTTGTCCCTCTTTTGTTTATACTCTTTTTTGCAACAGCTCCCATTGGTTTTCCAACCGTGGACCTATTGTCCTCTTTTGTTATAGGTCCCCGGTTTGAATGGGTATACCTACCTACCTACCCACACACACAAGTGTGTATACGCCTGCAATCGTGGACCTCCTATTGTCCCTCTTTTGTTTATATGTAGGACACCACTTCAATCTTCCTAACCACTCCATTTCTGACATGAATTTGCAGGGCATTGAGGCACTAGGTACATGTAACTGCAGAGAGACTGTCTGTCTGAGTAGGGAACAACTTTGGATAAGGCGCATAAAGACCACTCAGCCCCATGGTTTGAATATCCAAGAAGGAAATTACTAATAACCTTTTGTTTTTGCCTTCTCCTTTTCCCACACAGTTATCCACTTTATTAGTCTGCCCTTCATTGTATTAACTAATTATTTACCTCTCTTCTAACCTTCCATTTTGTCCTTTGTGTTCCCAACTTCTTGTGGTCAAGCTATCCCCTTCCCTTCATAACCCCCCCCCCCCCCCCTTTGTCTTCATAATCCCTGCTTAACCCCTGCCTTCTCTGAATGCTTTCTGCTTTTCTCCCTCCACTCTCTATATTCATGTATTTCCACTTGACTACTCTTGCAACTCTTGTCTGCTTGTATGTGTGTTGTGTGTTGGGTGTTGTCATTTAGCCTTCGAGAAAGACTCTGCTAGGGTCGAAACGTCAGGCCACTAACTTATTTTTTGCATTTATACCACAGGTCCTTTTGGTTGGTAAGCAGTTTGCAACAGCTAATTCTATTTTCTCAAACGTATTTAACAGTAACACTTCTCAGATTCAATTATATATTTTTTTTAGGGGGGATAAAAGCTGATTTCTTTTTGTATAACCACATTACTCTGCAGTACACGTTTTCCAACCGTGGACCTTTCCCGAACCGTGGACCTATTGTCCTCTTTTGTTATAGGTCCCCGGTTTGAATGTGTATACCTACTCACCTACACACAAACAAAATTGGGGTTTTTACCATAATTATGACCCTACATTTAAGTTTAGGAATTTTGAGACTAAAAACAGACCTGATTTCAAATTTCTGGATTTTTCGTTGGGACCCTAATCAGATTATGTAAGGATGGTGAAACTGCGATCACAGAGATGAACTACTCAACCCGTGTTTAATATGATAAAACCTCCAAATTCTTATGTGAAATGATTTAGAGAATCTGTAAACTGCTAAAATACAACATTGATATCTAGGGAGCTTTTCCTTCAGCCGAAAGAGGAGACCGTATGCAATCTTCAGGATTGTTCATTTTCTCCGCATGGAGGAAAGCAGTTATATTAATAGCACAGAAAGCATTTAAAGTAAGCCATACAATGCGGACAAAGAAGATCACTGCTAGACTTCTAAGTGGGAAGTAATTGAGTAAGAGGGCAAATTGTATTTCCTTACTTCCTCCGTTAAGATCTTGAGGAAAAACAAACATGTTGGGAGACAGAGCGTTCAAAGAGGGCCATACAAACATAACCTCGTTCTATAAAAACACCACCTTCTGTTGTTTGATTAAAAAACAGGACATGTCTCAGCACTCGGTTACTTGTTTTCTTCTGCCCTCTAATCTATTCTTATTTTTCATTTGCGCTACAGCCCACAAAAAGCGTTACAGCCCACGCAAAGATAGCATTATTTTCAGTTTCTTAGAAACGCCAAGGCCCAGTTGTTTTCTTATTTACTTGGTCAAAATTGTTGATTAATCTTTTGTAACAACAATTTAATGGAAACTTTAAATAAGTACATTGGATTCCAATGTGGCTATTCAAACTTTCAACTGAAATGTTTTCCCACTGAAATAATTGTGGAATTCCGTTACTGCCCTTTGAATGCGTATGTATGGGGTTATTAGATGAATCCATAACTGATTGCGCCGTCAATGGTGTCGTGCCATCACTTTGTTGCATGGTGCTGTCATATATATTTTTTACTGCTTGCATTGGGCTGTCGAATGATTGGCTGAGCTGTCGAGCTGGCAAATTGTCAAATCAACACTGTCATGTTGTGCCGTCGCATTGTCTGTTATGCAATGTTGACGACGCAAACAACCAAGACCAACAATCAACATTGCTACCATGCGTCGGCACAACGTGATAATGCAACAGCACAAATTGAGAATGCGACGGCACAATCTGACAATGCAACGGATCGATGCGACAATGCGACGGAATGATGCCACAATGCGATGTCACGATGCGACAATGCGATGGCACGATGTGACAATGCGACAGCACGATGCGACAATGCGACAATGCGAGGGCACAATGCAACAATGCGGCAGCACGATGCAAAAGTGACGGCATGATGCGACAATGCGACGGCACAATTCAACGGCATGATGCGACAATGCGACGGCACAATCTGACAATGCAACGGATCGATGCGACAATGCGACGGAATGATGCCACAATGCGATGTCACGATGGGACAATGCGATGGCACGATCGACATTGCGACGGCACGATGCGACAATGCGACGGCACAATGCGGCGGCATGATGCGACTGCATGATGCGACATTGCAACGGCATGATGCGACAATGCAACAGCACAATGCGACGGCACGATGCGACAGCATGATGGGACAATGCGACGGCACAATGCAACAATGTGACGGCACGATGCGACAATGCGACGGCACAATGCGACATTGCAACGGCATGATGCGACAATGAGGCAGCCCGATGCGACTACGCGCCTTAAATGGCACAAAGGGTTAGGGTATAAACTATTTTGCAAACATGTGATGTTCAAATGGTAGTCATGGAATTCCATATAAATATAGTTCCGCAGGATCAGATAGTACATTCCAATGGAATATAATAACAAATTATGTTGATCTATATTTCTATGTTTAGATTGATGGACTATACACATAAATCAAAACTTAGCACCACCACCGTTTGTTGTGACTCTGTGCATCAGGCATGATGGGCTTCCTACTTTGGTGTGGGTTCGAGTCCCGGTCATGACGCTTGTGTCCTTCAGCAAGACACTTTGCTATAATTGCTTCTCTTCACCCAGGGGGTATAAATGGGTACCTGCAAGGGAAGAGGTTGATATTGTGTTTGAAAAAGCCTTTGGAGCGCCATCACAGCAGCCCGGGTTGTATACTCCCCAGGGAGCTGAGAAAGATTAAAGGAATGTTATTGGCCCAATGACCAGGGCACTAATGTAAAGCGCATTGAGACGTTATTGTGAAATGCGCTATATAAGAACTAGTTATTATTATTATTATTATTACCATGTGTACATGTAGGTCAGTCCTTGCATACTGGATAGAATGTTCTTACTTTTTTCCAAGGACCAAATATCATGCCTGTATGACCTGCAAATGGTAATGTTATAAAGTCTTTATTTAACTTTTTTATTCCCTGGCAGGATGCAGAAAGCACCGATCAAGCAGTGGTTATTATTTTAATTTAGGGACAGTAATTGTTCTTTAACCCAATTGCACCTGTTAAAATATCTAAATATCTGTTTCCTCTCTGCATTGATTGACAGATTCAAATGTTCATCATGGACTTGACGCAGATTACAACTGAGATCAAGAGAGCTGAGGCAGTTGGTTCATCAACTGTTGCAACCTCAAGCTAGGAGACCTATTTTTTAAAACATCCATCAGCTTACATGTATGTACATTTTAAGTAAGTTATCACAAATTTGATCCAATTATTGCAAACCTTACAAACGGGTTTTGCTTGAATTTATGAAAAGCATTAATAGATTATACTTGACTCCTTCATTGTTATATCTTATTAAAAAAACATCGTTAAAATTGCATTTGGTGAGGTGAAATGCCCTTGGCACTTACATTAATCAAATGAAGCTATGTTATGAACTTCTACCGACCATTACTTCCTTTACTGCCGGGCAGACCTTCGACATTGACTAAACTTGTTACCTTCTTAGATCAAATTCGGCTGCCTGTTGTTGTCACATAGGCAAGGAAGAACGTTGCAGTCATATTTTATTTTAATTACATGAAGTAGGTGACTTGATTGTTAAAACGAATTATCCTAAAGTGGAAAGTTTCGTGGACGCGCAGTAGGTTAATTGAACATTTGATAACCTTCGGAATTTCAGGTCAGTAAGAACCTTCTGATAATTCAATCAAGGTAACATTTGCTGTAATCATGTAACTACTGTGAAAGAAAATTGAGGTTAGGGGCCCCAGGAAGACCATTAAAGGTACATAATACAGGGTTGTAGGGCCGACAAAAAAGTTGCAGACAGTGTTGTATGTTTTGTGTGATCAACCATATACATGAAACAGCAAACCTGTGAAAATGTTGGCTTAATCATTTGTGTGAGTCAAAAGAAAAGTAGTGAACAACCATTTACAATTGCCAGCATGTACATGTAAACACATTGTAGTTAATTTTGGTTGTACATCCAAAAAAGGCTGTTGCATTAGTTAGGTTTTCAGGTACAGTTTTCTTGAGTATGACTTCATTTCAGAGGGAAACACTTCACTGACAAAAATGGATCTATAGTATAGACCATGTGACCTGTGACATCACATGTTTACAAAAGAGCCGCAGAGCCTGGACTTCCTGCAGGCACATTTGTACACAGCTCAATGGAAGAATACAACAAATCTTATGTTTTATGGAGATTGCACTGTCTGATTTTTCTCAACTTTTGATATGAAGAAAAGGGGGCACATCTCAAAAGCTGCACAGCTGTTGCTTTTGTAAATTTTTTATTTATGTGAAAATTATGACACAAAATGTAAATTTTCCCACATATAGCCTGCGTAGTATCTTGCCCGTCAGGAAATGCATTAGAATGTACAAGGTCACTACTCGGTAAACAAAGGTAAATGGTCTGTAGGCCTAATAATAAATACTAGTTCATATTTATGAACTTCATAATCAGTAAGCTTTCAGACTCAAACTAAACAATTATGTTTTTATCCTTTCCCATTCCTGTATAATATCTTTAAAGGGAGTGGACATCTTTGGTAAATACTCAAACAAGTAATGACCATAAAAACTTACTTGGTAAAGAGCACTGGAGAGCTGTTGGTATTATGAAACATTGTTAGAAATGACACTCTTTGAAGTAATGTAGTTATCGAGAAAGAGGCAATTTTCCACCTGCACATTTTGAATCTGAGAAAGGCTTCAGGCGTGACGCCTTTCTCAGGCATATGAAAGCTCACAATTATATGCAACGAGGGTGGTTTTTTGTTTCATTATTTTCTTGCAACTTCGATGAACAATTGAGCCCAAATTGTCACAGGTTTGTTATTTTATTCCTATGTTGGGATACACCAAGTGAGGATATTGGTCTTTGAAAATTACCAAAAGTATATCCTGCCTTTAAATGAGATGGCAATCACAAGAGGAACAATGCCGAGCATAGCCTCTAAGGAGAAAGCGAAAACATCAAATAAACAAAAAACATGAATAAAAACTAACAATTACTTCTAATGTCCTGACATCAAGCCCTAACTATAGGCGTACATAAAAGCTCTTTTGAATTTTCGAAAATAACAAGTAATTATAAACAAACAAAATTGAGTATTGAAAACTCAATAATTATACGGTTCGTAACTGTTCAAATCCTCCGTAGAAAAACCACAATGATTACTGAAATAGTGTCAATAGCATTTGAAGACCTCAGCACATCACTGTTGCATATTTCGGTTGGCCAAGATCAGAATGATCGATTTTATTCAAACATGCCCACCGAGTTTGATAAAATATTCACAGGTTTGTTTTGTGTGTGTTTTGAGGTGGGTTTTTTTTAACTAGAGGATGGGAATTTATTGATTCCTCCCAAAACAGTCAAATGTGCCCCTTTCAAATTACACGTTCGGTTCTGGCAACATTGTGTATGAGAAATTTTGGAGGCAAAATTACCAAAGATTTTCGACGAATTACTATTGAAGTTGAAATTTGTTAGAGTATTCCTTTTCACTCTGTGCATAAATAAGGGAATAAAAGAGTGGTGACGAGTTCTTAAACGGCCGTTTAAAACCGGCAGGGTCGTGGCCGTGCGATAAAGGCCCGAGCCGAAGGCGAGGGCCTTTATCGCACGGCCACGACCCTGCAAGGTTTTAAACGACCGTTTAAGAACGAGTCACTACTCTTTTATTCCCATTCATAAATGCCAATTTGTTAAAAAGTGAAAGAATAAGGAAAATCGGTGGTAAAAAAGACAATCTGTTTGTTAAGCGAATTTTCGAAGTTTTTACATTTTCAAAAACTTTTGTAACATTCTGTTTTGAGCGCGTTGGGTTGTGTGCACGCGCGCGCGTGTCGACAAGATTACGCGCTGGTATACTAATAGCTGTATATTGCGTTCCGCGTAAGTAAATTGGCGTAAACAAGCTTGCGCGCCCAACACGCGAAGCCGGCCAGCCGTGTTTAAACACTTCCAGCCGTGTTTATATCACACGTTTAAACACCCCCACGTGACGTGCTCTCCACCAATCAGAATGGATAAAGTGTCCAATGAATGGCGAGTTTGAAACAACGGCGCAAATAATATGGAGACAAGTGTTGAACTTTTACAGGTTTTACGCATTTAAGGAGAATAGTGTTACACTTTCACAGGTTGTGAGCAATGATTTAAATAGATTCGGTTCACCCATTTGTGTACTCTCAACGTAACCAGCTTTTGTCAAAGTGTTCTCAGTCAAATGTCTGGGGCCACAGTTTCCTATTAGTGAGTGTCTGTATAATTGCCCAATGTTGCAAGGTGTTTTTATGTTAATTGATTCTCCAGACCGTCTCCAAACCACCAGCACTTCTTAAGGAACATGATTTCGCTCCGTAAATTTAAATGACACCCATCGTTCCACGACTGGAAGTTGTAAAAAAGAGGAAAGAGTGAGAAGACTTCTCTTATCTACGCCGAAGAGGCTAAACTCATCTTGATCAGCTCGTTGAAGCGTTAACTGCCTTAACTTCCGGACTATTAATGCGATAGGATGTTTTGAACGTTGAGAATTTAACAAGCTGAATCAAGAAACGTAATGCAGCATAAACGCTTTTTTGAGACGCGTCTATGAAAGACATTTTTGAGTGTGGGAAGTTATCTGAAAGGTGTTCCCAACAAGTTATAATTTAGCATCGTATAATGTACACAAACTTACAAGATGTATCTACATGTATTAAGCTGTTTTCTTAATAAAGCTGAGCACCTTTTAAATGGAACTTGCATATTGTAGGGCTGGTATAGGTGATGGGATTGTGCATTTGATGATGCAAATATGGAATTTGGCACACGGAGTGTCATGAAAAAGATATGTGGCTATATAGGGCCATCCTAGACCTCTGAAAATATATGGGTAGAATAACAAGCAATGTCAGCCATTTTAAAACGTTTTAAAATCGATTGTAGTTATTAGGTGTTCGGAGAGCTTAGCTCCGAACACCTCTTGTTATTGTTCGGGTTTTTTTTTTTTTTTTTTTTATACTTCTTCAGATTCTTCTCCGGCCCGATTGTCCGCTAACAAAAACACACTTCCTAATCTCACATAAACTTGAAACTTCACACATAGTTAGATATTCATTCTACCTATATTTTTTCAAAATTCAAATTTGTGGTTGCCATATAGGAGACTGTGACTGGTTTTTCAAATTCCTTGCTTGTGTCATTAAAGGCACAATTATCCCAAATATTTCCTCCATCTGCCCGACTAATATTAATGTCCATCTCTCCAAGTAACGAGAATTCACCAAGTAAAAGAAAACACTATCGTTCCATGCGTTTAAAGTTCTGTTCTTAAAGTTTTATGTTAGCGAAATATTTCTGTAAATATTGTAAATTATCTTTGTATGATAATAAAAAACAAATTCAAATGATATTTTATTCATTTGGAATTGTGTCAACACGCGAATTCTTCTTTCTTTCTTTTTTCTTCATTTTTGTTTGTTATTTGTTTATTTAGGCCTTGATATTTTTATTTTTTTGTTTATTTATTTAACTTTAGGCCTATTGTAGTTTATTTATTTTATTTGTTATATCTATTTTATCAATTTTTCTATTTTTATCTACTTTGTAATTTTGTTTCTGTTTTATCTGTTTTATCTATTTATCTATTTAAAACTATTCTTTATTTTCAATGCTTACAATTTAAAAACACAATAAAAACAATAACTTATTGTTTTTATTGTGTTTTTAAATTTGTTGATTGTTTATTATTATTTATTTGTTTTTTATTGAATTATTTTTGCATTTACTTTATTTGTGTGTTTATGTAGATATGTAGGCCTATTTATGTATTTATTTTATTTTGTATTATTATTACTTTTTGCGGGGTGGTCAATTTTGTTCTTTCTCCCAACTTTTGAAGATATACTTTGATTTCAGCCACAAAACGTCGATCTCGGCTTTATCGCCAACATCTCGCTTACATGTAACGATTGAATACGCGGTGATGTTGACCGAGACATTATTTCTAATTGCGTTTCGAGACGTTTCCTTTTTTTGATACACAAAATGAAATTACTAGCGAAACAATTCCCTGTGGGGTTGGTTTTGAGAGACAAGTCTTGTAATTTCCGCAGGTTGGCGTCTAACAAACGGTTAATTGAAATGGTCTGTTTAATCTCTCTAAATTAATACGAAAAGATCCCTGGTGTGCGGCAGAATGGCATGAAACTGCAGGAGACAGAAACATGCTTCGTCAGAAGTTAATTCATTTTGGCTTTCCTTAAATCAGACGAAGGGTTAAGGCCCCCATGAGATACATTGTCAACAGTATTTTGGTTTCACAAACATCATGAAGGTTGAGGAATACGCAAGATATGTCCCTTGTTGTAGAGCCATCTTCAATGTTGTCCACAATCTCGGAATTTATTGTACTCGTTTTTTCTTCTTTTGTTTAGTATTTAAACTCATAAAATGACAGCACGTAAATAAGATTATGCATAATATCGTCGGCGTTTTCACGAAGTGGCGAATCCGTGGAAATTTCTTTTTTACAGCATTTTGTTTTTTTGCATTTTTTAATTGTATTTGGTGTCCTTAACAATTCTGCAAAGTTTTAAGTCTTAAAAGCGTATACAATTTTAATTACGCTAATTGCATAAACGGCGAATCAGTCAACTTTACGGATTTGCGTTTTCACGAACTGGCGAATAACCTTTTCCCCAGGGTTAATTTGTAATGCTACCGCTTAACGCGCTTGTCAACGTCGTCACCGGCGAATCCGCGCCCTGTGTGTGGCGAATCCGGTGTTTACAGCATTTTGCGTTTTCACGAACCGGCGAATCAGACCCCACCCCCCTGCGGGTTTTCGCTCTGTGTGTGGCGAATCCGGGGTGCTCGTTAATTTGCGTTTTCACGAACCGGCGAATAAGTTTTGAACCAAACAGCATTCTAACAAAGCATCACAATAAAGAAATAAGTATTTAGTCATGTTATTTAACTTATACACTACCGTATCACTATAAAATATTTAACACTTTCAATTAAAAGACCGGCGAAAACACATTTTTTAAATGTGACCAACTTCAAAAGAGTTTTTCTCAAAACGCTGTTTTCAGCTGCGTGGGCGGATTCGCCGGTTCGTGAAAACGCCGACGATATAGAGCAAGGGCAGAGAGGTAAACTTGGTAGCCTAGTTGTTGTAATGCTCCCATGAGTTTAATTATTTTCGAAAGGACCTTAGCCGTTGAATAAAGTAGGTCAAAGCCAAGTCCAATTATTAAACTATTACGTGAAAAAGAATAATCAAAGAAAAACTAGCTCAATGCCATGGGCTTCTTAATGCTTACAAATAGACCCTTGGCACAGTTTCTGTTTTATAACCTCTGCTAACCGTAAGTTAAAGCAAAAGGCACGCTAGCTTTAGTGCCGGCAGTTCTTTTAAAGATATGAAGTGACACAACATTGCAACCCATATGGGCTTCTTACGGATCGATTCTTGGCACAGTTTATGTTTTATGTAACCTCTGCTAACTCTAGTAAACGTCAAAAGGCACGCTGTAGCTTGCCGGCAGTTCTTTATAAGCAGATAAAGTGACGCAACAAAGCAAATCCAATGTGAAACCGCACACGCTCTGTTACATCGTCTCGCTCGTTTTTCGAAATACAATTCAAATTTGCTTACGTAGGTTTTCCTACTATAGTATTAGCTTACAAATGTGCTTTCGTGTAAACAGAGTTATGAACTTGGGCGCGGAATAATTTTGGTCCATAGGCCTACCTAGAAAGTGTGCAAAGTGTGTTGAAAACCGGCTTATCAAAAAAGCTGATAATTTTCAACGTATAATTTTCTTGGCAGGTTGATGCAATTTTTATAACCAGGGCCCAATGCACCAAAAGAAGCTGAGCACAACAAACATTATGGTTACCAGAAAGGTTACCAGCCAAAATACAATGTCACTTGCACTATTTCTGCAAATTGTTGCTAAGTACACAATTTGTAAGCAAAATTGTCTGCTAAAGCAGCACTATGATGAAACTGGGCCCTGGGCGCATTATGTGTATAGCTGTGCTAAGCAAAACAAAAAAGCAGTACCAGTCAAAGCTGTTTAATACAATGTGATATGATGTTATTTTGGCTGGTAATTTTATGCTGGTGAGCGGGATTTTATTGTGCTCAGCAACTTTTTGTGCTTAATTAAGCAGTTCTATGAAATAGACTGTGAAAGTCTCGCGCGTGTTCGAACATTCGGACCCGTTATTGAGCGCGAGTTTGTTTTCTTCACGTGTTAACGTATATAATTTCTTTAAATAAAGTGGTCCCCAAATACAAATCACCGTATGGTAATACTGACAATCATCTCATGAATGATCTCTGTGCTTTGTGAAGTTTAGCCAAGGGCTCGATTTAATGGAGCTATAGATTGATCTTAAACAGGTACTTGAGCGAAATTTCTTTTAACGGGAATGCATGTGTTTGTTTATCATTTAAATGTAATTAAGATCTGTACACTTCTGAATTGTCCGTAATTATCAAACAGAAAATTAGGCCCCCAACCTCAAAGTTATTAAAAACTAGAAACACTTCTGCTGTTGTTGACGACGTGCGTCAAAATGACATTCCTTTGACGTCATGTGTGGGAGTTTGCTTTGTTAATATACGTCCATGCTGCATCACGAAGCCGCTAAGTGATGACGTAATATGGTTTTTGCGAACCTTTCTGAAAAGCACCGGAGAATTAGAAGGGTATTCAAAATGATTGTGTTTTACAATGAAAATCTGTCTATTCTCGTGTGTACTCAATTTCCTTCTTGATTGAAAACATTATAAATAAATTTCAGCAAAGATCACTTATTGCCGTTTTCATGCAAGTTTATAGGGCCTATAGGTCTTTGTGCGAATCAATATTAACTGCAAGGTAAAGTGTGATGTCACAATACAAATCACTATGGCAATACAGACAAGATGAATCTGTTTGCTTTGTGAAATCGAGCTCGGAGCATCCATTCAGTAAAAGTTTTTTTTACCCGAGAAGAGTTTCCGGTAAAACCAAGTTACCAACTGCCTCCAGGCTGGTGTGCGGGGTGTCGAACCTAACCCATCTCCTCACTCGAGCCACAGGTTACAGAAAACGACCAACACCACATCTACTTCCTTTTGGCCTGTCAGGGTGTTACCTTCCTCCGTGGTGTAACATTCCCGTAATCGGTATGGATCAAGAATCGATGAGTGAAAGCGACAACGTAGTCTCAAGGTGTGCTTCAATCACCTGCCTAATCGACTGCAAGACCCTGACCCTTCCCGTCAGTTTTCTTCAAGGGTGTTTATTTTCAGCAAAGGTGTGACCATGGAGTGACACAGTTGTATGGTCGGGGTAATAATGTGCATCGAATCTGTTTAGCTTTGTACATGGCTTTTGAGGCATTGCATGGTGAGGTATCAATGTAGGCCTACATTCAGTTTACGGTACAATGTGTAAATATCTACTTTGCTGAGTAGATTGTTTTTGAGAACTTGTGGATATATATTCTTCGCGGAGTACATCAATCGGAATTCGGAGGAGCTCTGAAAAGAACTGTCCTGCTTACTAATGGGGAGATAAGAAATCAGCTGGAAGGAATTATACTTTCGCTTCGTGGATCAAGGACTTCTCGTTTATAAACTTCACTTCCGCGGAGTGATTGTTCTCAACGTTTCGACGAGCCTGCTCTAAGCATCGTCAGGAGACACCCCCACTTTATGCCTCAACTTTAGGTTCTTCTCAGAACTAACACTTCTTCCCAAAAGAGATATAGTTAACCCTCAAGTGCGCAAGAGTCCACAAAACCCTGTCAGTTGACAACTGGCAATGCTTATCTCAGTATACTGGCCATATTATACTGAGGGATAAAATAACTGATAGCAACCCCACAGTCTTCCAGAGGGTCTAGAGATTGTATTTCACCAATCCAGGGGCGGATCCATAAATATTTGCCAACAAAAGACTGAACGGGGGAGTTCAATTACCCCATGACTAAGGCTTGTTTGTGTATAGTCAATGGGGAAATCCCCTGAGTCCAGTCAACCAGTGGAAGTTCTAAACAACGTAGCGTAAATAAACGACTAAACTTTCAGTTATGTTTCTCAAGCGTATTCTCTTAAAAGTCAAGAAAAAATGGGATCTAAATTCATGCGCAGAGTAATTAAAAAACAAAACGCTTAATCAGCCAGTTGCTGATTAGGGTTAACAGGCATGTGTGTTATTTCGTTACACCACACAATGCTTCAAATCTAGTTGTATGGGGCGTGTTTGGCGACCATGAGCAGAAACAAGTTTCTGACGTGAAATTCATCGACCGAAACAATTTCTGAAAGCTACGCGAAAATTGGGTCGGTAACCAAAAACACTTCATGACGTAGGCACATCTCTTGAAAATTAATATTCCCAAAATATAGGCCTACAACCTTTATATTATTTTCAAGCAATGGAACTTACTCTTTATATTTTGGGTTGGTGCGCTTCAACGCTTTTGATTCTTAAAAGAATTCCGTTGACATTTTTGATTAGTTTGTTGAATTTGCCGCCATCTTGAAACCAAGCGCAACCGAGCCAACGACTCGGTTATGGTTTGCTTGGAACAGCTGCGTCACCGCAACTGAAACGAGCTCTTGTGAAAACGCTTAGACATGGACCGAAGCTATATTTCTGGTCGGGGTCGCCAAAATGCACCCCATCAGATACTTATACCCCATCTTCATTTGAAGCCAGGGCACAATTTCCCGTAGCTGCACAAAATAAAGCTTAGTACAACAAAATATTCCTATAACCAGACTAAAAGTATATCTGTGACTAGTATCCTGCTCATCTTTTCTCTATGTGGAATCTGATATCAACAGCACATCACTGAATCTTTCGGCCAGGTTTGAAAACGATTTAATGTCAGATTTCTCTTTGATGACTAACAGACCTGTCAGAATTTTTGCTATTAAATTATTATTCATTCGCCGCTCTTCAGTGGAGATAAACATGTCATAGGACAAACGTCACTTTGGACATGCTGTCTGCACATTTTGTAGTATTGGTTTCGATTGGCTTATTGTGTCTTGCACGATGTCACTGAATGTCAATTGAATGAATGTCTTATACCGTGTACCGTGAGGAAACACACTATTATTTCCACGTCAAAAGACTTGCCATTCACTCACCATGTCAATTACTTTAGTTTATTATATTTCAGCCTTTTTGACAGTTTGAATGGTTTCATGTAGGCTTATAAGGTTTTACCAAACAGGGATTAACGGTTTCATTCTGTTCACAGTCTATTAGGTGGATCATAGAGAAAGCTTTCTCTGTGGGTGGTGGATGTATACTCGCTTCGAAACAGGAGAGCATTAAAGGGACATGAAATGAACAACAAAATACGCACAATAATACTAATGAGCACAGAGATAACTTCTTCATTTTGAGTGCTGGAAATCATTCCGTGTAGTCGAAATAAGTTATTTCGTGTGCGTGCTTACAAAATTATTTCGAGCACTCGAAATAATTTCGTGAGCAAACGCTCAAAATAACTAATTTTAAGTGCACAAAATGAAGAAGTGGGATTACTTTTGTGTTCACTATTATAATTTGTTCGTCACATGTCTCTCTAGGGGCTCCGTACGGGAGGGAAAAAGCTGGGACGAAAGTAGGCAAAACAAAAGTAGAGTTTTTAATTTTTACTTTTTATCATTGTCAGATTGTTAATACCTTAAATAAAAGCTTTTTAGAATTTACACAAATAGGCCTATCTTTTAAAATCAGACCAATAAGAACGCGGCGGACTACACCTTTTCAAAAAAGTATAGCATTTCAAGCAAACCTATTTTCAAGTATGTTTTCATCCATGACCATCACTTGTGAACAATTTCCCCCCCCCCCCCCCCCCCCCAATCTTACCAATGATGTGGACACCCTTTGAAGACAGTTTCGTTCGAAAAGTAATCTTTTTTCCCCATAATATAATGAAGAAAATGCTCCACCGCGCCTAATGATACAAGCAAGGTTGCAGACGCTGTGAGCCCACTCCCCGCAAACACTTGTAATCTGGAACTATGTTGTCCAGTAGGGCGTACAATTTAAACGCAATCCGTCGAAAATGTTGCAAAAGACCAGTGTGTCTTTTTGCAAACCAAAGCGCTTAAAATCACCCTTGATATTGTGGCACGCTTGACTAACATTTCTTAACATTTTTATTTCCTTACGGTGCTTGAAATATCTGGCATTCAGAAAAATTGCGAAGACCTCGTCTTGCATTCAACTGAAGACGTCAATGAATGCAAACCCAAATATCTCACAAAGACATCAATAACCTAAGAAATTATTACAAACTTGAAGACTAAAAAAAAGACAACTAGAAGTTAGTTGATGTTAATACCTAGATTGTTAAAACCCTGCGTAAACCGTAAACACATTTTAGTTAATTACTCGTTCATTTCTTTTCAAAAAGGGTGAAACCCCTCAAGTTCTATCCTCAGACAGGCTTGATTGACATGGCCTTTATGACCCTTATGACCCATGGACTCGGAAATCTACAGTTTAAACAAATTGTGTAGGTTTGTGTACAAAAAACTGACCCCATTGCTTTGTACATAGAATCACATCCGCTTTTTTTTTTTTTTTTAATTAAAAACATAACTTTTTTTATTTAATTGTTTGCCAAACTATCACTACAACGTCTAGAAAGGTTATAAGCTTTGAACAAAGTGTGACATCAACATTGTAATTGAGGTATACACGTTTTCCCAACGTACTGCACGCTGCAGTACCCGATGGCATTCGTGTATATCTAAAAGGGGTGGGGCATCCAAGGGAGGAGTGATGAGTTGATCGGATATATACAGTGATGAGTAGGTGTAGTCTATAGGCCTTTTCGAAACCAGAACTTTGGGCTCGGGCTTCCCATCCACCTGGTTGAATCCCCCGTAAAGAAAGCGCACACTTTCTACGTAACTGACGGAGTCTAAGCCCAAGCCCAAGCCCAAAGTATACTACTATATAGTGGTTTCGAAAAGGGCCTTTTAGAGAAAACTTTGAAAAGGTTACATGAGGGGGCAAGCGGAGTAAAGGGGGAGAGGGGGCACGGGGGAGAATGAACTTGGGGGATGAGAGATGGAACGTCCCCCACTGGATATTTGTGACACCTCGTGCCCAGACATTTAAGATTATGATCCTTTAGCAGACGCGGAACGCATCTCCGCACAATGCCCGTCTACAATTTCCGCCATTTTTTATTTATTTTTTTTTTTTGGGGGGGAGTCAATTCCTGCTTGTACATGTTGATTCCCAAAATGGCGGACATGATAGGCGCTGTGCGTGGGTCAACACATTGTCATTGCTTAGTATAATATAATAACAAATTTAAAAAATATGAAAAAATGCAAACCACTAATTAGAGCCAATTTACAAGAAGCGCCCCCAGAGAAAACGAAAAAAGAAGAAAAGAAACGCGTTGCACCCTTTTGTGCCCCCCTCTCCAAAAACAATTTCTTTCGCCGTTGCTAGGGGGCGCTCGCGTTGCTGGAAACATTATTGCCGAGCAGCACCGTGCTTATTATAAGTGGAACTGAAAACGCTGAAAAGAAGAGGACAAATTCAATCGATTCCATCTTCGGGGCTGTTTATAAGTTATATATTAGTCCTGTTATAGAATGGGAAGGCGTGCAGTAGAAAAATAACTCAGACAGTTGCCTTAATCGGAATAAACGCCAACGCATTGGTTCAACTGTTCGGGAACTTATGATTAGGCCTACATAGACGAATATTGATTGTGCAAATTCAAGGTTTACAATATTGTGTACATGCATTATTCTAAACACTAAATTTGCACAATCCTTTTAATCCTGTTTTTACGTACATTTCAAGTGTAAAACACAAACACGGAATGTTATTGAATAATGGAAACATGCAGGCAGCAGTATGCAAGACGTGTGAAATCTCTTGATCGCACCGCAGATAGAGATGGTAATGTTGATCTAGCTGACCATAATAATAATAATACAGAGCATTTATATAGCGCTCTAACTAACGAAAAAAAGTAACACAGCGCTTCACACAAAGTAATAAACAACAAGCAAAAAGGAGCTATACAGAATAGGCAAAATACACATGAGTGATTAATTAAACAAGTGGGTTTTTAGAGATTTTTTGAAAGCAGCTAGTGAGGTAGAGTGGCGGATGTTGTGGGGTAAATTGTTAGTTTTGGTGCAGCAGCGTGGAAGCTTTTGTCGCCAGTGACATGCGTACGGGTTTTGGGGATGACGAGTAATTTGGTATATCTACAGATGATCGCAGGCTTCTGGCTGGCTGGAGGTAGAACTCTACCATGGAGGTAGAACTCTACTTCCATGATTGCCAAGACACTGTACTTTCCAAAGCTCTCCATGCACGAACTATAGTTCGCGGTTGTTGTAGCAGGCCTGTATAAGAAGTAACTATAACTATAAATGTAAATAGTAGTGAACTTGCGGGTACAACCATGTGTATAATCTCTTTTGGGAGGAGTGTTGGCTCTGAAAAGAGCCGGTTTGGTCTCGACGTTTCGAACAGTATACTCTGCTCGTCTTCAGGAGAATGCTGGACTGCTGGTGGTGTTGCAGCTTAAGTAGAGCTAGTGGGGTGCACTTTTGGGCGGGAAGTATCCAAGTTGTTGTTGACCGGTGATGCATGGTAGTTGGCTGCTGGCTGGATGTGTGTGCGCTGGAGTGTGTCAGTGTTGTGGTGAGCTGCTGCTGGGAGGACTGGCTTGAGTAGAGGTGACCAGATGTCATTGATGAAAAACCCGATGTCTTGTGGAACCGTGTTGTGCGACTTGATCTCGATCGCTTCCCTGACTCTGCGTTGGTGCCAGAACTTGACAGGTGCGATGAGCTTGGCTTGCTTCCATTTGATGAGATGATCTTGTTCTTGTGAATGTTTGATGATTGCGGATTTGTCCAGGTGTCCCAGTCTGCCGTGTGCTTGATGTTCCTTGATTCTTGTATAGTTTATCAGAAACTTCATATTGCGCATTACTCTGAAAATGTAACTGATTCAATAACCATCTGGGGCAAATAACAATGCGGTAGAGTTTCCAGTGTCCAAAACCTGCGATTTGTATACACATCCACGCAGATGGCGTTGTTGTCAACCAATGGTTCACCAATGGGGACGTTTGAAATCCTTATCGGGAGAATAGGAATTCAATCGGGTAAAAATTATATCCTAATTGGGGTTGTTTGGACCGCTATGCATAAGGTTTATCGCGAATAGCAAAATACCAAGAGAGGGCGCTGTTTTGTAGTGAAAGGGGGCAACCCGGAAAGATCCGGAACTCGCGCACGACGACCGACTGTAGCATAATTTGCCCCCTCTGCCCTCCCATGATCCATTGCGATTCTGAATCGCGATAAACCTTATTGGGGTGTCGTTGTTAGCAAACAAATGGTTCATCGATTGGGATATTTTGTTAAAACCCTTTGACCCCGAAAAGTAGAAAAACCGACTTGCACATAAACAGCAAATACTCCGAAAAGTAGATAATCCGACTTTTGAAGGTCTTTATGTTGAACTGTCTTGATGCCCGTCTTGATTACGTACAGACAGTCTATTCACTGCAGTCTTACATAATATACATAGAATAATCATCGGTTTATATTTTTCAGAAAAAAAAAAAAAATAATTTAAATCAATTTTTTTGGAAACAAATTATAAATAAAGGAGACAAAATTTGTAAATGTTTTGTGCATTTTTTTTTCAAAATAAGGCCTTCAAGTATTTTTATTTTTACTTTCAATATTGTTTTGACTTGATGAGGTTCGGTAAAGTATAATAACGTGACTCTACATGAACACAAATACAAACACATGTACAATAGTCATTGTTTTATATTTTTCAAAAAATAAAAATGAAGAAATTGAACAATTATTTTGAAAAAAAAATCGAAATAAAGAAGACAAAAATTCAAAATGTTTTGCCTCCCAAAAAAATTCAAAACAAGGTCGTCAAAAATTTATAGTTTTATTTTCAAAATTGTTATGACCAGATGAGGTTCGGTACAATATAAAAAGGTGAAGTACACATGGTTTTAGGCATTGTAAGTTGTTTATTAGAGTCGGCTGTCATTTACCAACCTGTCAACAGATTTTAGAAGTTTTTAGAGTAATTTTGTGGTCAAGATGGCCGCGAAACGACGAATGGGTGCTGCCACTACACTCGACAGAATTGTCGACGACGACGATGAAGATCTAGATGGTTCAGACTACGGGAGATCAAGTGAGTTTGAAAGCGAAAGTGATGATGATGTTTTCGATGAGCATGACACCGAGGACATGTTGGAGGATGATTCTGAATGTGCCCCCCGCCCCCCCCCCCCCCCCCAAAAAAATTAATAAATATATATAAAAAAATCCCCGACAACAACAACAAATTGTCCCGTTTCCATGGATACGCAAACCAAACAATATTTGTTTCAATTGATTTATTGACCATATTGATGTATACATGTTTAGTAACCTGTATTCAACCACACAAACATGTGTACACACATAAAATACACTATTTGTAAAGTTGAAGTCTCAAGATACGCTAAAATATGATAATGAGTGTGTGAATAATTCTGGGCCAGCAGGTCGATGCACATAAATAATTTAGGGGTAAAAGGGGGGTCAAAGGGTTTTAATATTATCCTGATTACGAGAATGAGGTTTCTATCGAGGTCCGATCGGGGTCTGTGAAATTGACACCATGGGTGTTGTCAGATATAGATAGTACCCAAGTCCAAGAGAGAATCAAAATTAACATCATAGGGTGTTAAAATAACACGAGTGTAATTGAGTAGGTAACCACATTCAAACCGGGCACCTATAACAAAAGAGGACAATAGGTCCACGGTTGCTATCACAAAGGAAAGCTTTGTGGTTCACGGTTGCTATCACAAAGAGTTGAACAAAGGAGGGTCCACGATTGCAGGCTGTTACACACTTGTGGGTGTTGGCAGAAATTAGTGTTATTTTAACACTCTCTGGTGTAAATTTGTGTTCTTTTTTTTCCGGTATCATAATGTGACAACATCCTTGGTGTCAAATTTAACACCCACATTTTTGCAGTGTATTATAAAAGGCTGCTCTAGTCAAGGTGATATTACATAACCCACTTAGGGAAATCGCAATCAACCAAAGTGTCATTGAATAGAGAGCACAGAAAAGTTCAGACAATTAATTCCATGAGGAGCAGCACCCTCGGTGTGCTAAAATAAACATTATAAAATTGATTAAACACACACAATCATGCCTTACAGAGAAGGTTTACGTTTGGTAATCATTCAATTAAAATTGATGGCAATACAAAACTTATTGGTGAGAAGAAGTACAGCAGCTTTCAATAGTATAACACATTTTGAGAAACATCTAGGCCTAATGTGGTTATGTAAAAAGGTGGCAGTTTTCATGCCCCAAAAATTGAATCTGAGAAACGTTACTGTCAGAAACATTTTTTCAGATTGTGTATTCCCATTAGGGATTATTCTTCCTATACGTGGACATTATTCGCTCCGGATTTTCGGCGATATCTCAAAAAACACGACCACCTTTTGATTTGAAATGAAATTTTCACATGTTAGTTTGATTGTATATCATATAGGATTAAAAGAATCGAACGGTTCAAAAAAACAAAGGTATACTTTGCCTTTAAAACCCGCCTGCGAGCCAAAAATAAAACACGCTGTTCAAGTTATGGAATTTGTAGGCATGAGGCAATGGGTGAAGTGTTCACACAGCCAAGCAGACTGAACGAAGTGTCCCTACAAGTGATTTTATTTGTATTTATTTACTTTGTTTATTACATTGAGATATGAAAATATATATTACACAAAAAGTATAATATTTGATGAAAAAATGTATTAGTTATAAACTATTCAGTGATTTCGTGGGTCACCTGCTAGCTGACTTGCAGTGTTTTAAGATAGCTTTTGATTAAAAATCTGCGAAGAGTCCGTTTTGCGTGGGGAGTATCTTTCCGTGGCCAACCTGCCGTAAGAAAGATAAACAAATAAATACATATCATGGTTAGTAAGTGATGCAACCTACAAATTGGCACATCACATTATACAAAGTCACTATAATTTGGGCGTCCTATTTCAGATGATTTTATGATAAAATTGTTTTCCAGGTCATGCAGTCAGACTGCCGAGTCGTTGCGAGTGTTCCCTTTGCGCAGTATCCAAATTGAATAATAATTGTCGTAAAAACCAATACAAGGTGTCAGTAGTTTACACTTCCTTTGCAGATCAATTTAAAGGTGAAATTAAAGGGTGTGTGCACGGCATTTACTATTGAAACTATTAATGTTAACATATTTCCATATAATTAATACATGCTATAAAGACTGTCATGAAGAGAAAAAAAACCTTCCCTTGAAAATAATATGGACGCGTCCGAGTTCGGCTACGGCCGTTGGCTGCAACGACAACGTTGAAGAATGGGACTTTTCGTCATTCTGGTCAAAGCCATAGCGAAATCCGTTAACTCGGACATGACCATTATTTCTACCAGGAATGCTTACAGTTTTTACATGAATAAATCAATTAGTTTCGATATCGCAATTTTTGATAAACAATGAAAACATTTTTTTTTTTTCCTTCACTATTTACCAAAGCTTTCTGCGTGCTTTAATATAATTTTACATTGATGAACAGAACTTTTAAGTCCTAGGCCATAGTCATAGAAAAACATGTCAAAACTAAGAATGAATGTGACATTAAATTATATTATAGCTTTATTAAGATTAAACAACGTGTAGACAGTCACCTTATTTATTCACAAATAGTACACACTGGGAATTCCAGGGCAGTTTCAGTGACAGCCAAGGCAAGATTCTAAATTGTTTATATTGTACGTTTTACTTCCGTAGTTCTTGCGTGAAAGTACACTGCAAAATGTATGGTGTTAAAATTGGCACCATTGGTTTTGTCACATTATAGATAATGAAAAAACAATCAAAATTTACACCGTAGGATGTTGCAATAACGCTCGTTTCTACCAACACTACATTTGGTGTTATTTTTACACACTTTGGTGTTAAATTTGATTCTCTTTTGAGTAAATGTGACACAACCCATGTTCTCAATTTTAACACTCCTTTGTAGTGTATAAAGAAAAAGACCAACCCCCAAAATGGTTTAGATTTGTCCCAATTTCTTTACATAAAAAGTTGATAAAAATCGTCAATGCCATCTTGAAACAAATATTAGTTTTCTTCCGTTGAGGCGTTTACATATTGTGCCTGCAGGAAGTGTGCTGTGGTTGTTTAGTAAACATTGTGATGACGTAAATAACTTCGTCTGTAGTGCAGAGGTATACAAAGAAATGTTTATTGACAAACATTGAATTGACGATGCCTTTAAATTGAATCATTACTTGTGTATCAAAATAAATTCACCCGCACAAAAGCTGCCCTGAAAAACACCGTAATAATAATATATGTTTTCATCTAAAAATCATTCAATTTCATTAGCACGCAAAATCACGCATTCCCCCCCCCCCCCAATCTACTGAAACTAGGGTTTCTTTTTAGTTATGCATTCAATTTAGTTTTCGTGCACACATGATTTCGTTTTTCTCATTCAGATTCGTTTCAGTCATTCTTTTTCATTTATAGGCATTCAAGACTACATTTGGACCTTTCTTAAGTTAAACTTCCAGTACTTAATTTACATCAGATGAAATTAAGTGATTGATCACCTCTTGCTGCTTGCTTTTACGAAATTGAGTGAGTCTTGCGGTCTAGTGAAATTGAATTATCTTATTTGACAAGTGAATGCTAAACAGGTGAAATTGAATTACTCCTTTTGACTGTTGAAAATTTGACTGTACGAAATTGAATGAGTCGGTTGTTAAAATGAATTGATTTTGTTTTTAACTGGCCGGGAAAACTTATAATAATAGGCCTACTGATAATAATGTAAAATAATATAATATAATATAATATTTACACGTTCTTATAATGCGCTTTATCAAACGCTTTATCAAGCGCTTTATAAAGCGCGTCTCAAAGTGCTGGTTATTTTTTCGTACAAAGTGTGAGGAAATATGACTGTTCGAAATACAAGAACGGTTTACAAGGTGCTGTGGCGCAATCTGTATACGAACCATACCAAACAAACACTGGGGGAAAACTCACTATTCTCAGAGAGTGTACTGGGTTCTGTTTACGTGTGCATACGCATTACACGGGACCAACGGTTGCATGTCCCATCCGAAGAACGAAGCAATAATGGTCAAGTGTCTTGCTCAAGGACACAAGTGTCAAGACCGGGAATCGAACCCACACTCTGCCGATCAGAAATACCAGAGCTTGACCGCTCGGCACTTGCCAATAAAGCGCAATATTTTGTTGGCCGTAAGCGCAGAATCCAGTGAAGTGAGCAAGGTTATGAAATAATGGCACTGCATGCATACAGTGGCCTCTTCAAGTTACTCTACGCATTCACAGTAAACACACCCACTCTAGTCAGTGCCAACCACTTATCTCAGAGATAAGACAGATTATTGGCTTTGGCGTTCATACTTAATTACACGAATCAAAGGTAAAAGCAGGTGTTTTAATCCTTTGTAAAAATGAAAAAGAAATAAACCATAACCTTTGACTGTGAGTCCTGTTGGTATTTTCTTTCATTCGTTGCATGTACGGTCCATACTCAATGAACACTGTGAGTGCGTTCCGGTATTAATATATTTTGTGTGCTTGTCCTCAAAAAACACTATATGATGCTTATATATACAAAACCATCAAAATGTTCTTTGTGGTCACACTAGTCTCATCTTATAGTCTGTTTGCACAAGGTTACACGTTTGATTCGCTTTTCCCCTACACACATTTACACTAATCAAAGATAACAACAGGTTTTATCATCCCTCGTAAAAAAGAAAAAGAATTAAACCATAAACCTCGACTTTAAGTCCTACTGATGGTATTTTATGAATGGTTTTATGAACGGTTCAAACTCTATTACACCAATCAAAGCTAAAAAACACGTTTTATCATCCCTTGTATAAAGAACAAGAAAGAAAACATAAACATCGACTGTTTCATGAACGGAGCCTCTAAAAGGGACAGGTAAAGAAAAAACTAATTACTAGTAAAAAAGAAAGTTATTCGTTCCCTCGAGTTGTTATATCTTTTGCTTGAAATATTTCGTTTCCTCGAAATGTTTTTCGTTCCCTTGAAAATTAATTCATAACAATATTTTGAGGAAACGAAACTTCCAAGCGGAACAAAATGGTATGAAACATTATTTCGAAGGAACGAAATGAGTACGAGGATAATATTTCATGGGAACGAAATACTATTTCAAGGAACCAATTAATTTTATTTATTAATTTTGTGTTTCTTTTACCTGTCCCTTAGGGGCTCCGTCAAATGCTATATTTAGAAGCTTACTTTTCTTTGCGCGTGCAATATTAAGTTTACGTTGACTTCTCTGCAGAATACTTATTATCACAATTCATTTTTTGGAAAGTACATGAACAAGTAGTTTTCCCAGCAGTTGTTTTGATATAGTTTTTTGAAGAGGTATCCTAAACTGGGATGTTGGAGACCGTCGCAGAGCCACCCCTGGTGTCAGCCGAGGACGGTGCCACCGTCTTCCTGCTCCACTTACCCGTTCCAGCGACAGCCATCAAGACGAGGACGACAATTGTCACTTCAAGGAGGCGTTGGCACGTCTGAAAGATCATCCACCTCCAGGGGTTGGTGTACCCAGCACGGAATGAGGGTATGTAGACGGACACCACGGCGTAGAGATTGGTTACGGTGAGGGCAAGTCCGACGAGGGAGCAGGATAGAACGATACTGTTCAAACGTTTCAGGCGACCCGTCTCTCGTACGCCTACTTCTTGACTCGTGTAACACCCCTTGGAGTTGGCGACGATGTGGCGCATCTTCCAGGATACGAAGAGGAATCCCGAGCCAAGTAGGGCACCCCAGATGATAAACATTACCTGGCACACCATGAGAGCATATTTTGTTGAGTTGTCGTAAGCAACAAGAAAGTCAGCCACCAGGACGAAGCACAAGGAGGGGACGATGATGCAGGCGAGGACCGATGGCCGCTGGAACTTCGGAGGAGCTAGAGACATCTTTGTTGTTTCGAGAAGTACAAGAAGGAGCACACTGATTGATGCTGTGATGAAAGGCCAGCCCATTGACCACAGGACTGGTCCCAGTGGACATGGAAGGAGTTTGCGAGTTCCGTATGGGTCAGTGTACAGAAAGATACATCTTGAACTGCAGGACACGAGGACTAAACCGTGCAGTGTGACGTTCAGACGGGGGGTCTTCTTGTTTCCACGGTACCCCCCTTCGCCACTTGAACCCCCCGTGAAACAGCCGCTTACAAACCACACGATGATGTAGATGGTCAGAAAGAGATACAATGTTGGGAATGTGTAGATGTGCACTTGCCACCCCCATTGCCATTCTGCAAATGCCACCGGCCAGTCTGGAGTAGGTGCCGGCCAACGGCACCGTGGCCCGTCCACCGGTGGCGTAGCTGTTGCAGTGTACTCATCGGTAATATTTGTGTAGTCTGTAGCATCGACTAGCGAGCTGTTAACGCTTTCCGTTGTCATCTTGTTTAAAAACTCTTCACAAAGAATGAGTTCGAAGCACCGCGGTGAACAACTCAAGATCGAATGCCCTTAAAGCGTCAAGTTCACACTCATTTATTCACTGACTCCACATGGCGATCCACCCCCGTCCAGGAAATTCATAATTCAAAGAATAGTTTTACTCCGCCTTAATTCTCACGAACTAAAGCTTTAGCTGTTGATTGATGTCACTGACAATTAACGAAGATCTCTTTCTAATATCAACGGATTCACGCTCAATATTGCAGTATGCCACGCATGGTCTATTGATGACATCATGTGTGTTTCAAACTTTTGTGTCAAGATTAGAACGGGTCCCCGTAACCAAAGCAAACAGCGACCTTTGCGGGCAAATGACTCTTAAATAAATCAAACTGGGAGAAACAAAGCACGTGCGAAGCGATGTATTCTAGTCAACTGTCAATTTATGAAATTCACAAGCATATTATGATAAGGTGAAGGTAATGCAGCCGTGATGCATATAGACACCCTTCACGTGTTGCAATGGGCGTATCGACAGAATACCGGTCCGTTCGCGGCAGATTTCTCTAACTGTTCGAAGTCACTGTCCCACTAGAAACTACAGTTTGATGGCGCTGTCTGCGTTTTACAACACTATGACTTTTATTAAGTTTCTTATATGCGACTCCAGGCTTCATTGGTCACTTCAATTCCAGGACGGTGTTCCCACCACGAAGCCAGATCTCGCCATCTCAACAAAACTTAGCATCACATTAGTTCACTATTATCACACGCTAAATATCGAATGATCTATCCATTGATGCGAACAGTTAATCATCCCGCTATAAATAAACCACCAATGATCATTCTGATGCATGTCGTCGGTTCGTGATGCGCAGCAGGTCGATGTCCAGTCAATGTCACACTCATTCAGCCTGGAAACAAATCTGACGATGTTTACTTTCCAAGTTAGTTAAAGGATACCTACTGCGTTCTTTGTCGCATAGTTCCCAGTGTCGGTATAGATTAGACATGCCTAGGCCCCTATATACAGGCGTTTTCCTCTGTGCTGTACACAGATACTGTAGGCCTATTATAGTGTATAATTAAAGTGTTTGTTATTACACCACTCAGTAATCCAAATTGCTGTGCGAACAATAAGCAATAATAAGCCTTGTTGTAAATTGAAGCCCATTCTGAGAGTTTTGTGAATCAACTTGGTAGATATTGCTCTAGTAGAAATTGCCACTCATCCTTCATGTGGTCTACTTTTAGGGGAAGATGGTGGGTGAGATTAGTGGGGCTTATTAAATTGTTGGCGAGTTAATCACGATGTGGATGTCATGATGTGAATTGTACAGACCCGATGATGGAGTTTTCGATTGCTTATAGTTTTATACGCCCATTATTGTTAGCCTTTAGTCAAGGCACTCGCGACTGACGCGAACGTTGCCACTGTTAGCTAGCACGAGAAAAGAAAAACCGGGCAGCCGAAACCGCGATGACTAAAGGCTAGCCTACTGATTTGTAGAAAAGTAAAACATTTCGTCAAAATTCTTTCAAATTATGCTTCAGAAAAAAATCCACACAGCGTTGGTAGAAAGTCACGTTTAAGCCTGTCTTCTTCAACAGACGTGGATGCAGGATTTTTTCAAACCGGGGGGGGGGGGGGGGGGGGGGGGGGCACAATGGCACACCCAGGAATATGTATTGGGGTCTCTCATAGAAATCTAGCGGGTGGGGTCCAGGAGCCGGTCGTACGGCTTCTTGCGTTCTTTCGGGGTGAAGAATGAATCCTCCGTGTGCCTAAATACAGAAAATATACTCACTTTTTATCCATATTTTCTGTTACATCAACGGGCTCAAAGAAATTGGTATGTTCACACGGGTAGCTAACTTCCCTGTGAAATAAAAGGTTAGCTAACAGCGTTTTTTTTTGACCGTGTGAACGCAAAGGTTAGCTATTTTCGCTGCTCAGTCCAAAAGTTAGTAGTGGAAAATTTCCGCTGCTAACTCAACTTAAATTTGATACTTTAGCTACAGAGAAAGGAATTTAGCCGTGTTTTTTTCTCGTGTGAACGTAACTAAACTCAGCTAGCTGTAAACGCGATTTCAAGTCGAATACGACGCCGTTTATTTTTGTCTCCTGGTGGAGTTGTACGTAGGCCCAGGCCTATACATTTTTCTCCCCTCACTTGCCGCCAGAATTCTCTTATAGTTATACAATTAAGTTGACGTCATCTATATTTCTGAATGGCAGCTAACTCATCTTCATAACGTAGAAAGAGAATAAAGAATAAAGAAAACATTCTCTATCCAGAACGAAAAGAAAAAGGTTTCCACGGCCGACCACGTGACGTGATCAACCTCCTTCCCATGGACAGGCAACGCAAGTCCTGTGGTACTGTGACATCGCATGCAATGGGGACGAAATTGTAGCATTTAACTTGAGCTGGTGTATTTTGTGACAAGAACCCGCCGTGGCAAAATACATTTCTCATTCTGAATCGCTGCAAATTTAAATAACAATGGCATTATTCGGAAAGAAGACTGCAACTAAAAATAATTATAACCTTTCTTCAATTTGCGAAATTAAACCAAACGACAACTAGTAGGCTTAAAGGCACTGAACACGTTTTGTAATTGTCAAAGACCAGTATTCTCACTTGGTGTATCCCAACATATGCATAACATAACAAACCTGTGAAAATTTGGGCTCAATTGGTCTTTGAAGTTGCAAGAAAATAATGAAAGAAAAAACACCCTTGTTGTACAAATTAGTGTGCTTCTGGCCTGAAGTCTTTTATTATTTGAGTGAGAAATTACCCCTTTCTCAAAAACTACGTTACTTCAGAGGGAGTCGTTTCTCACAATGTTTTATACTATCAACAGCTCTCCGTTGCTCGTTACCAAGTAAGTTTTTATGCTAATATATATTTTGAGTAATTACCAAACGTGTACAGTGCCTTTAAACTTTTACTCCATGTGTAGGCCTACTCTTTTATAAAATTAGACCACAATGTTTTGAAATCGACGATTTTATTAGTAAACGGGTCAGACAAAAGCTTTCTCATGGTGACACAATTCTTTGAAATGAGCTGTGATGACACCTTGTTGTTGCGTTGTTATGGGAGTGTAAAAGTATCAGCTAGTCATCCTCTTTGAAGGTCAAACTTTCCCCTATTTTTCTAAATCGTGAGAACGAGGGCTGAATTATGTTGCTGACTAATCTAATTGGTTTCGGAAGCAGTGAAAATCCACCTATGAGCCAATTTTCACTTTTCACTGGGGGGTCATTCTTGGATTTAGTATTTGTAAATGACCCAGCGCCGAAACTATAGTAAAATATTAGGGGGACGCAAGGGGTGCACCCTTTTTCATGACACTTCTGGCCAAAGGCTTTTTTCCGTTTGCATTTCTTTAAACACACAATCCCCTTTTCAGTGCTCTTGTTATGCCATCAATGTTTAAAAGATAATCTGACGTGAGCGTAAAAACATACACAGTGTCAAGATTTCAAATTAGGAGGGGGCGGGGGGTCACTATTAATTGGGGTGGGGTGGTAGGGGGCACGGGCCATCCGCGCCCACTTACTCACTTAGTCACTCCACTGAATGGAAATTCTCTTGAAATTATAATTTGGATTATTCATGGGAATATTTTACGCACTTTGATAGGCCAGTTAAAGTGTTCTCATTGTTTTTACTCTGATTTTTTTTCTTCTGTCTTTTGTTTGAATTTGTGTGCAACAGAATGAATATCACATTATGTCTATTCAGATAACTTTGGATGACAACACCGCAAATTCTGAAACATGCTTTCTGAAATATCTGTACTATGGACGAGAACATGAAATAAACTAAAAACTGGACTTATCCAAAAGGAAACATACGCAATTTTGAGTAATATTAGAGGCTGGGTTTCCGCATTAAGGACCGCATGCTAGGGCGCCCTCTTCCGTTAGAAACCTGAACAGAAAGGAACTTCGCGGATTTTTAAGTCTCCTGACTTTTATTTTTTTTTCACTTTTTGAGAAGTGAATTAATAAATAATACAAAAATTACCTTTGGTCAGCTAGTCACTGGTTCACTCGGAAAGTAAAAAAAAAAAATTGTTGCTAATATTTTTTTTATTTTATTTTTTTTATTTTTTTTGGGGGGGGGGGGTATAAGTTCATCATAGAGAATTATATCTTTCTTAACCCTTTCAGCCCCAAGGGCGACTATAGTCGACTGTGCACTATGTATACCCTGCTTGAGCCCCAATGGCGACTATAGTCGCACAAGATAACACACAAAAAAACACTCAAGCCCATGGGCGTCAACCTTGCATGGTGGGACGGGGGTACACGTCGCCCCCCTCCCCCCCCCCCCCCCCCCCCCCCCCCCCCCCCCCCCCCCACTTTTTGAAAGGTTTTTTTAAAACTCGTGTATCTCATAGGACACTATGAAGTATGATGTGTCATATCCAGACTATTACTAGTTCTAAACTCTTGTAGCTTCTCAAGTTGCAAGCGAGGACTTTAAAAAGCTACTTAAAAGGCTACTGTATGTTTACTAACGGTGACGCGTTGTTTTTTAAAGACGTAACCCTGCCGCACAAAACAGCTCCGTCATATTTTACGCACTGGGCCGCCAGGTAGCCCCTACTTTTGCATTGTATGCTACAACAGGGATGGTGTTTCTCTGTGTGGTGCAGACGGTAATGTACACGCAGTATGTACAATGCTTTACGCAAGGGGTAAGTGAGGGGTAAGAAAATTGTATTTGATCTCGGCCTGTTGATGTATACAGAAATTTTTCCGGTAAAGCAAAAAAATCGATATAGATCAAAAGTGCTTAAAAAGTGTGGCTATTTCTCTGTTTTTAGGCGTATGGAGGTTCGATTTTCACCCCCCAAAACACCAAAGCTTCCGGGGGCTTCGCCCCCTGAACCCCCACCAGAGCTTCGCCCTTGGACCCCACCACCAGGGGCCGTAACGCCGACACCTGGACCCCACCCATTACATTGGTATTTTTTTTTTGCCCTAAGACATATTATCCTCCTGGGCGTGCAGTTGCTGTCAACGATGCTAATCTAACAAGTATGCTGGGAGTTGGTCATTGTACAAAAAAACCCAAGTGTTTTACGATTATCCGGTAACAAAGAAGAGACGTTGAAGGATAAAAAAAAAACTCACAGGGACCCCGGTTAACATAGGCCTACATGAATATTGTCTATTGGCAAACAGGGGGGGGGGGGAAGGGGTGGAGATTGTCAAATAGCATGCATCATTGCCAAGTATAACCTTCCCAAATATTAAAACTCAGCCCCAACTTAGCATCCCAAACATTTTCATAAGACATAGCCTAACTACATTGCGTACTCATTTTCCTTACCAAACCAATTCTGAAAAATGATAAGCTCTGATACCGTCTCCAATTACCCCCCTTACCCAACTTTGCAATTATTGGCAAGAATTGCACCCACCTAGCTAGCGGCTATTGTACATGATGCCTGCTTCATGTTTATTCTCTTTCAAAAAGAAACGTGGCCCCTTATGGTCACGTGCTTAAAGTGTTGGTTTGTTTATGAAGTGCGCCCTCCAGAGATCTCCAGGTCATAAATACAGCGTTACATGTGGAGGGCTGAGTTTCGATCTCAATTTCGTTTTCCAAATTTTACCCTAGAAAAGTCCCTTTTTATAAAAACTATGATGCTGCATGGATTATCTGGCTGTTCATTAAAGGCAGGAGAATCACTGAATGTTATAAAGGTATGTTTGAAATTGATATATAGGCAGATTTTGTCGGGGTTTTCTGTTTGTGTAATGCATGTAACCATCACTCGGACAGCATGCCTTAGCCGGTAGGATAGGTTGACGTTTGTATACATTCAGATTCAATGTAAACATACCATTAATCCGTTGATGTGTTTGGTCTGTATTCCTGCGCCAAACTGACGATGCCTGCAGTATGTTTCTCTCATCCATGCTCTTGATTTTTCATGATATTCTGAGCTATAGACTTAGTTAAAAAAAAATTATACGTACATATTTACAATCACATCATCCTGTCTCCGAGCTCCCTCCACTAGTCTTACTAACAAAGTTTCTCAAACCTCGTCTTGGGCCCCGTCTCCGGCTTGGGCTCTGTTAAAATTTTTTGCTGTACAGCGTGTATTTGTACACCACGGTTCAAACATCAGACGGAGCCTGGAGAAAGGCCCCAGGTAACATTTAATTGTCATAACATTGAATGAGCCAACTGATTTCAGAAACCAGACTTGAATATTGACCATCCACATTGCAAGACAACACAAACAAACTCACATTGACCCATGACCACTCAGATCATCCCTTTCCTGTGGCTGTAGAGTCTATGCTAAGGAGGATTGACAAGTTACTGTCTTTCTCCACGTATTACAAGAATACAAGTTACTACAACTAGCCCCATAAAAAGGCCAGTCCACTGAGGATACAAAGTGTATTGGCCCTATTTATGAGGCTCACTACAACAAGAGTGATCAGTGACGATAAATTGCACACTGCAGTAACCAACACTGCACTAGTGTAGCAATAGGCCTACATATATTGACTGCTTAGAGTACTATGGTTAACACTACAACTCCCGAAGTAATCCTCGGCGCAGTCTATTTCCAAAGGCTAAGCCTCAGGAAAATAGAACGCTCAAGGGATCAAGGGAGTTGTAGTTTCAACCATAGGCTCCAGCACGAGCAATAGCACTAGCAGTCAGTAGTTTTAACTATTTAGATGTTTAAGCTGCTTTTGCTACAAGTGAAGTAAATTGTATTATCTGCATGAATAGTTTGCATGGCTTTCTAGTAAAAATAAGACGTAATGTGATGTGATCTAAACCTAGCCCACCTTGTTTGGCTGTTATGGCTATCTTAACATCTGTCTTATCATAGTGTAATGGTGACTATGATAAGAGTAGACCGATGTCAAGATGGGCTACTCTAAACCAATCAAAAGGCAGAATCTTAGTAAGGGTTGTTCGAAATGTTGAATTGACACAGAAGTTGGCTTACAAGTAGGTTATTTTGTATGATAATGGAAACATTGTTGATGAGCAGTGTCTTATCTTGTTTTATTTCAGATTGATCATTAATTGACATGAAGGACCTACATCATTGTTAATTTAGAGGCCCTAGCCAGCCAGCATGGCCATACTTGCTTGTAACCAACATTCATTGACAATTTGAATCAACGATCAGACTAAATCTTTTCTCAGTGATCCGTCCATAGAAAGTCATATTTAAAAAAATGGGATAGATACAAAAATCCGACTTATAATTTTCACTTAAAGGTATTATACAGGATTGGTAGAGCTGACAAAACATTTGCAAACAACGTTCATGTTTTGTGTGATAAAAACCATATACATGAAATAACAAGCCTGTGAAAATTTCAGCTCAATTGGTGATTGAGGTCACGATAAAATAGTGAAAAGAGACCTTATGTGTTTTATGTTTTTCAAACATCGAGTTTATTATCGCGCGCGATAAAAACGATTGTTTTACTCATTTCTCAGAAACGATAGCATTTTAGGCAGAAATATTTTAAGGAACCCTTTCTACCATTACTTACTTTAAATCATGTAAGTTATGTGTGAATCTGTGAACATTTGTGTTTTTCGATCTTACCAATAGTGTACAGGGCCTTTAAGTCAACAAAATAAGGTTCCATGTTTTGGTATAAGATTTAATTTTTTAGTCATTACAAGTGAAAATGGGTGGGGGGGGGGGGGGGGGGCTTATCATCTTTCTCTATAAAAAAAATTTGGAGTCATCATTGAGTGAGAACAGAACTGGTAATTTTTAAAAGCTTTTGATTTTTTATTTTTTTTATGTATTTTTGATCTCTTTTTGACATTTCTCTGTAGTTGTATTTGTGTGATTGAATTCCAAACAAGTCCAGTCTGTGCCAACATCTGAGAAAGCCAACTCTACTGTTGAGGGTCTTTCAGTGAAGTTGATGGAAATACAGAGTCATGTTGCTTAGTGACAAAGCTGTGAGATGAGGCAGAAGTTGATCAAGAGTGGAGACACCTCAGAATAGACCCAGTTGATAAAGATACATCCCCAGAGGTGGATAACAACAAGGTGTGCACCATGTTTTACAGGTAAAAATCATTATCTTTTTTGTCTACACTCTCTCTCTTTTGAGAAACATGGATTCTCTTAAGTATAAAGGCAGGGTACACTTTGGGTAATTATGAAAGACCAGTATCCTTACTTGGTGTACCCCAAAATATGCAAAAAATAACAAACCTGTGAAAATTTGAGCTCAACTATTCAGTCATCGAAGCTGCAACAAAATAATGAAAGAAAAAAACACCTTTAAGCTAAGAAATGTGTGCTTTCAGATGCCTGAAAAAGGCTTCATGCCTGAAGTCTTTCTCAGATTCAAAATTTTGGGGTGAAAATTACCTGTTGTGCTCTAAAACTACAGTACTTTAGATGGAGTCATTTCATATAATGTTTTATACTATCAGCAGCTCTTCAGAGCTCCTTACCTTTAACCCTAACCCTAACCCTAGCCCTTACAAAGTAAATGTATATGTTATTTAAAGCATTAGACCAAAAGCCTTTACACCAGCCCTAACCCTTACCAAGTAAGTTTTTAGGCTCAATAATTTAAAGCACTTGATCAAAACCCTAACCCCCCCCCAAACACCCTAAAAACTAACCTTGACCCTAACCCTTACCAAGTAAGTACTTATGCTTTAACCCTAAATTTTGATCAGAAACCCTACTCAAAACCCAATACTAACCCTTACCCTTACCAAGTAAGTTTTTATGCTCATTAATTTTTAACTGTTGATCAAAAACCCTAACCCTTACCCTACTTTTGATCAAAAACCCTAACCCTAACCCTAACCTTACTTTTGATCAAAAATCCTAACCCTAAACCCTAAACTCTAACCCAAACCCAAACCCTAACCCTAACCCTAACCCTACTTTGGATCAATAACCCTAACCCTAACCCTAACCCTAACCCTAACCCTAACCCTAACCCTACTTTGGATCAATAACCCTAACCCTAGCCCTAACCCTACTTTGGATCAATAACCCTAACCCTACTTTGGATCAAAAACACTAACCCTAACCCTAGCCCTAACCCTACTTTGGATCAATAACCCTAACCCTAACCCTAACCCTACTTTGGATCAAAAACACTAACCCTAACCCAAAACTCTAACCCAAACCCAAACCCTAACCCTAACCCTACTTTGGATCAATAACCCTAACCCTAACCCTAACCCTACTTCGGATCAATAACCCTAACCCTAACCCTAACCCTACTTTGGATCAAAAACACTAACTTTAGCTGTTCCCTTTTGTCAATCTTTACTTGAAAATGAAGACAGTCATGTTTCAATCAATATTATTTATTCTTGTGTGTACAGGAATAGGAACAATTGGTCTCACAGGGAGCTTTGGAAACTACGGCAGGAAAAAAGGCCGCTCTGCGGAATGCAACTGCACACCTTGCATAACTGATATTTTGAAGTATGGAATGCTGACAAAGCCAGACCCTCTGCAGAATAGATACCATGAACAATGTAGAAGTCACGTTGATGATAACACAGATGGAATACCAGACATTCTGCATCAGACTGTTCCAAGGATACATAATTGTGCTCTGTAGAACCTTTGGTGCTTAGGTTTACAACTCATCTTGAAGTTTTTTTAAATCAAGACATTAAGTCTGGATTCCAGTAAATATTGGATCTTGTTCTGGATGTAAAGGATCAAAGTTCTCTGGATATATATTAAGCTCTTATTTATATGTTTATTTCAAATAATAAAGTAATTGATCATGAAATATCCAAGCAAAAATTAGTAAGTATATCATTTTAGAAACATAATGAAAAATACAAAAAAAAGTAACAAAGGAGGATCAATCTTAAAGTAAACGTTTTTTTAATAACCATTTATTTTATGTTCATGACAATTGCTTGACAAGTTATGACTTCTGATTTAAAATTAATTTGACAAGTTATGACTTCTGATTTAAAATTAATATAATTAAGATTACAAGTTAAAATTTTGGAATACTAATGTTCATATCAAGCTTTGATATTTCAAGAAGAAAACCATGAAAAACGCTTCAAAATTAATTGTTAAAATATGTTGTTTTTACTTTTGTGCAAACAATGTTTAAAATAAAAAGGTACACTTTCAGCATCTTAACTTTCCTGATTGGTTTTTGTTAATTTACTTTCTGTTTAACTTGCCAGTATTAATTTTATAAACGGACTGCTTAAAAAAAAATAGCCAAAGACACAACAAATATAAAATATTAACTTAATTTAAGGGAAATGTAATCTCCGTTGATAATGGGGAAACTTTTTGTTTGAGTGGGTGAAGTTTTAAATAACTAATTTTTGCCGATGAGGGCGCCCTTTTAAACTAACTAATTTTCGTCGCCGAGGGCGCCCTTTAAAAAAAACCGTAAAACGTCCGTTTATATAAAATACACTACGTGGTTGTAATATTCATCACGGTTGCAAAATGTTAGATTGTTGTGGGAGCGACGATGGCCTAGCGGACAAGGTCGCGGTACGGAGAGCAAGATCGGACGGAAGAACTGCGAGTTCGAATCCCGGCAAGGACACAAGGTAAGAATAAAAAGGTATAAGGTAAACTAACATGCACTAACTAACACGCACAGATGGGAGCGGACGAAGGACGGAAGGAGGGGAGAGGTGGAGAGAGAGAGAAGAGGGGTGGATTAATTATTTTTATTTTTTCAATTTTATTGGAAAAAAAAAATAAAAAGTATGAAAAACCGAAAATTAACGGTCTTTCATTTTTTTAAAATCGGCTGAAACGCACGCTCGTTAATTTTTTTCCATTTTCATTCAAGAATTTTTTTTTTTAATGAAAAAACTGAAATTTGCCATTAAAATTTTTGTTTTTTGAAAAGTAGACGCTGTAAAGCACCCTTATGTGCTTATTTCGATGCTGAAACTGCTCTACTGCATAAATTACGCATTTTTATCACAAAAAACCTTTGAATTTTTGCTTAAATACTAAAATGTGCATTTTTAACGCCTTAACATGATGCTAAACTTCACTAACTTACATTTCCACCATATTATTACACACAGAGTTCAGATCCGTCTGGTTTATGTGAGGAGGTAGAATAAGGGCCTTAAACGTTGTGCATTACAGTTTACAAACATAATCAAATGTAAATTTCAACTTTAAAGGTTACAATTACCATGGAGGTAGACCTCCATGCATTTACAATGGCTCAAAAACACACATTCAAATAATTATGCAAATATGTTCAAACAAAATATTGCCATGATTGACATAAAGCTACAACTTAAATGAAAATTTACAAGTTTTGTTCAGAGTGACAGCTTTATCTGAAACACTTCACAATATCTGATGTTTAAATTCATGGTTTTTTAGAGCAAAACGAAGGATGGGAGCTCTATTTATTCATATACAAATTTCTCTAAACCTTCACGACAAATTTGACATGTTTTTTATCCAAGAGCAATTATGGTCAAGTACCCACGTAAATGTATCATTGTTTCATAATAATAATAATAATAATCAAGGCATTTATATAGCGTTCTTAACAACAATGAATTATACATCAGTCAACAAATAACAATGCATTCAAAGGAATTAGAAGTAAATAAATAGCCTAGTAAACAAAATAAGTCTGGAAAAGATAAGTTTTAAGCATTTTTTTGAATTCAGTAACTGAAATGGCATGACGTATTTGATAGGGAAGATTGTTCCAAAGGTTTGGAGCAGCTGCATAATATATGTAATTTAGGGTGTACATGTAAAATGTAAATGTTATCCAAAAGGGGCCGCTGCCCCATTTATATAATGCAGGGAGGGGGGGGGGTTGCACCTCCAGGACCCCCACTAAACACCTCGGGAAAGTGCTTGAATAAAATGTTATGTCAAATCCAACAGCTGCAATGAGTTGCCTCGAAACTGTGGACACCCTGTTTTGCAATCCAGTCAAATTTAGACACCTTATTTTTCAATCCTCGCTAAAAGCATGCCTAGGTTAGCGCTAAACTAATCTCTAACAAACAGTGACATCATATCTGATCTAAATGAGTTTGTTTTGAAAAAAAATTCAGCTTGTCGTTTCTATAAAGTAGGACAGTTTCGAAGGAATGTTTTATTATAACAGTTATACACAGTCCCTTTACATATGACTACTAATGTTGGCCTCGTTTGCATTTTGCTCAAATCTAGTTTAAAATACCTGAATGCAAAAACAAAAAGCAGTAGTAATAACAATGTATACAATAAAGGTCTGTTTACACTATACAAGACATTATCAGAACACTTTATTCACTTTCATATTTTGCTTTTGGGTTGAACAAAGCAAAATTGACTAGAGCGGGATTTGAACCAACGACCTGTGGGTTAATGTGCCAGCGCTCTACCAACTGAGCTATCTAGCCTGTGGTCTCCCTATTTTGTCAATATCTTTGTTCAGGGTGGTGCCAGTCAGAAGCCATTCAACCGTAAACTGCCGTAAACTAGCCAGGGAGGCAACTTTTTATTTCAGATATCAAATAATTAACCACAAGGGAAACAGTTTTTTGTCTTCCCGATTTTTGGTTAAACAAAGAAAAATTGACTCAAAGCGGGATGTGAACCAACAATCTCCAGATTAACAAGCTGGCACTCTACCAACTGAGCTATCTAGCCCTATGTTGGCGGTCTCCCTATTTTGTCGAGGTCCTTGTTCGGGGGTGCCAGTCAGAAGCCATAAGCCATTCAACCAAGTATAGGGGATGCAACTATAATCGTTAACTGCCATGTTTACTTAGGTGTGATCCCTGGCTACACGGCAGTTAACGGTTTAATGGCTTATGACTGGCTACCCCCGAACAAAGATATTGACAAAATAGGGAGACCACCAACATAGGGCTAGATATAACTCAGTTGGTAGAGCGCCGACACGTTACTCCGGAGGTCGTTGGTTCAATTCTGCTTTAGTAAGTTTTTCTTTGTTCAACCCAAAATCATTAACAAAAATTACCAAGTCAGTTTCCCTTGTGGTTTGTTATTTGACTTTTGTACTTTGTTAAAAAAATTCTTAGCATACATATATTCTGTATGTTTTTAAAACACAGTCGTTGCTTGCAGTGAGTGACGCTGTCAATGGCGATTGCCAAAAGTCAAGAAAAACTAGTGTGGACGATGTCCTGTTAATGTTGTGTAAACAGGCCCTTTTACAATGTGTATTGTTAACATAAAAAGCCTACCTCAATATTCAAGAATTCTATAAGTTACAGAGTTGAGGTTGCTCGATGCAGAGAGAAGATGACGTGTTTGAATTCATGGTTAAGACGAGCGCCAAGTGTTCTCTTCAGCTGAGCTTGTGCATGTCTCATTAGAACTGAGGCCTTTAAATGTCAGATCATCTTGAATACACTGAAATAAAAACCCACATATGCATAAAATTACTCCAGCCAAGGATCAAAAAGTTTTTATAATCGCATCAGGCATGTCCTGCTTTTAGTAACTCTATCTATGAATTTATTAAGAGCCATGAAAGGGAGACAGGGGAGGGGTGCTGGTCAGAAGAAAGACAGATAGATAGGCCTACAGATAGGATCCAGAGGGGTAAAAGGACATGTCATAGACTCCAGGGTAGGTGGGTAAGACATGTCATAGAATCATTTGGGGGGGGGGGGGGGGGGTAAGAGAACAGGTCATAAGATTCAGGGAGGGGGTAAAGAGGTCATATGATCATGGGGGTAAGAGGAAAGATCATAGGTTCCAGGGGGGGGGGGGGGGGTGGAGACGACAGGTCATAGGATCATCTGGGGGGGGGGGGGGGGTAAGAGGATGAGTCATGTAGGATCATGGGTGGTAAGAGGCGTGTCGTACATTGTAGGATCATGGGGGAGGGTAAAAGGACATGTCATAGATTCCAGGGTAGGTGGGCAAGACATGTCATACACTAGAATCATTGGGAGGGGGGGGGGTGTAAGAGAACAGGTCATAAGATTCGGGGGGGGTAAGAGGAGGTCATATGATCATGGGGGTAAGAGGAAAGATCATAGGTCCCAGGGGGGACAGGTCATAGGATCCAGGGGTAAGAGGACATGTCATATGATCCAAAGGGGTAAGAGGACAGGTCATAGAATCCGGGGGGGGGGGGGGTGTAAGAGGACATGTCATAGGATCATGGGGGGTTAGAGGACATGTCAAAGGATCATGGGGAAGGGGTAAGAGGACAGGTCATATGATCCAGAGGGGTAAGAGGACATGTCATAGGATCATGGGGGGTGGGGTATAAGAGGACATGGGGGGTAAGAAGAAAGGTCATAGAATCATGGGGGGTTGAGGTCAGGTCATAGGATCATGGGGGTAATAGGACAGGTCATATGACCAAGGGGGGGGTAAAGGGACAGGTCATAGGATCATGGGGAGTGGGGTAAGAGGAAAGGTCATAGAATCATGGGGGGTAAGAGGAGGGGTCATAGGATCATGGGGGGTAGTAAGAGGACAGATCATAGGATCATAGCATGGGGGAGGGTAAGACGATATGTCACATGATCATGGGGAGGGGTTAGAGGACAGGTCTTAGGATCTTGAGTGTGGGGAGGGGTCAGAGGACAGGTCATACCATCCAGAGGGGTTAAGAGGACATGTCATAAAGGATTCTAAGGGGGAGAGTGGGGGGGTCTAAGAGGACAGGTCATATAAGATCATGGGGGTAAGAGGACAGGTCATAGGATCATGGGGGTAAGAGGACAGGTCATAGGATCATGGGGGTAAGAGGACAGGTCATGAGGATCATTGTGGGTGAAAGAGGACATGTCATAGGATCATGGGTGGGGGGGGGGCGTAAGAGGACAGGTCCCAATTTCATAAAGCTGTTAAGCAGAAAGCACTGCTTGACAAATTTCTTTGCTAAGCAAAAAATGAGTAAGGCACCAGTCACAACAATGCAAAATTTATTTGAGGAGTAAGAGGATATGTCACATGATCATGGGGGAGGGGTTAGAGGACAGGTCTTAAGATCTTGTGGGGAGGGGTCAGAGGACAGGTCATACCATCCAGAGGGGTTAAGAGGACATGTCATAAGGGAGGGTGGGGGTCTAAGAGGACAGGGCCCAATTTCATGGCTCTGCTTAAACACAAAATTTGCTTAAGCACCAAAAAACCTTGCTTAGTAAAACCAGATTACCGGCCAATACTCCACTCGATTATTAAGCTAACTAAACAACAGCTAAATACAAGTCACGAGCAATGTACATCGCATGGAGTTTTGGCCAATAACACGAGTATAATAAGCAAGCTTTTTTCGTGCTTAAGCAAATTTTGTGCTTAAGCAGCTCTATGAAATTGGCCCCAGGTCATAGGATCAAGGGGGCCCGTTAAGAGGACAGGTCATAGTGTCTGGGGGAGGGGTAGGAGGACAGGTCATAGGATCATTGGGGGTAACAGGAAATGTCATAGGATCATGGGGGCAGGGGGGGGAGTGGGGGGGGGGGGCTGTAAGAGGACAGGTCAAAGGATCACAGGGAGAGGGGTAAGAGGAAAGTTCATAAGATCCAGAGGGTATGTAAGAGCACATGTCATAGGATCATAGGGGGTGAAGGAGGAAAGGTCATAGGATCATGGGTGGGGGGGGGGGGTTAAGAGGACAGGTCATAGGATCCAGGGTGGTGAGAGGACAGGTCATAGGATCATGGCATGGGGGGGGGGGGGTAAAAGGACAGGTCATAGTATCGTGGAGGGGTTAAGATGACAGGTCATAGGATCATAGGGGGGGGGGGGGGGGGGGGGTAATAAGAGGACAAGTCATAGGATCCAGGAGGGTGAGAAGACAGGTCATAGAATCATTGGGGTTTAGAGGCCAGGTCATAGGATTCAGGGGGCGGATAAGAGGACATGTCATTGGATCCTGGGGGAGTGGTTAAGGACAGGTCATAGGATCATGGGGGAGGGGTTCAGAGGACAGGTCGTAGCATCCAGAGGGGTAAGAGGACATGTTGTAAAGCATTCTAAGGGGGGGGGGGGGGGGTTGGGGGTGTAAGTGGACAGGTCATAAGATCATGGGGGTAAGAGGACAGGTCATATGACCAAGGGGGAGGGGATAAAGGGATGGGTCAAAGGATCATGGGGGTAAGAGGACAGGTTAAGGATCATGGGGGATGAGGACAGGTCATAGGATCATGGGGGGGGGGGGGTAAGAGCACAGAGCATAGGATCCAGGGGGGTAAGAGGACAGGTCATAGGATCATTGGGGGGGGGGGGGGTAGAGGACAGGTCATAGGATCCAGGGGGGGTTAAGAGGACAGGTCATAGGATCATCGGGGTAAGAGGACAGGTCATAATGTTGGGTGGGGGGGGGGGGGGGGGGTAAGAGGACAGTTCATAGGAACCAAGGGGGTGAAAGGCAGGTCATAGGATCAAGTGAGGGTGGGTAAGAGGACAGGTCATAGGATCCAGGGGGTGAGAGGACAGGTCATAGGATCCAGGGGGTGAGAGGACAGGTCATAGGATCCAGGGGGTGAGAGGACAGGTCATAGGATCCAGGGGGTGAGAAGACAGGTCATAGAATCATTGGGGTTTAGAGGCCAGGTCATAGGATTCAGGGGGCGGATAAGAGGACATGTCATTGGATCCTGGGGGAGGGGTTCAGAGGACAGGTCGTAGCATCCAGAGGGGTAAGAGGACATGTTGTAAAGCATTCTAAGGGAGGGGGGGGGGGGTTGGGGGTGTAAGTGGACAGGTCATAAGATCATGGGGGTAAGAGGACAGGTCATATGACCAAGGGGGAGGGGGTAAAGGGATGGGTCAAAGGATCATGGGGGTAAGAGGACAGGTTAAGGATCATGGGGGAAGAGGACAGGTCATAGGATCTGGGGGGGTTAAGAGGACAGCATAGGATCATTTGGGATAACATGAAATGTCATAGGATCATGGGGGCGGGGGGAGGGGGAGAGGACAGGTCAAAGGATCATGGGAGAGGGGTAAGAGGAAAGGTCATAGGATCCAGAGTGATAAGAGGACAGGTCATAGGATCATGGGGGGGGGGGAGGACAGGTTATAGGATCTTGGGGGGTATGAGGTCAGGTCATAGTATCCAGGGGGTGGGAAAGAGGACATATTATAGAATTATGGGGTGTAAGAGGACAGGTCAAAGGATCATCATAGGGGAGTGAGATGACAATTCATAGGATCCGAGGGGGAAGGGCGTAAGAGGACAGGTCATATGATCATTGGGGGGGGGGGAAGGACAGGTTATAGGATCTTGGGGGTATGAGGTCAGGTAATAAGATCATTGGGGGAGTAAGAGGACCAGTAATAGGATCATTGGGGGGGGGGGGTAAGAGGACAGGTCTTAGGATCGCGGAGGGGGTAGGAGGACCGGTCATAGGATTGATCATGGGGGTCATGGGATATAGGCGTAAAAGGACAGGTCATAGGATCCAGGGGTGGGGGGTAGAAGACATGTCATTGATCGAAGGGGAGTAAGAGGACAGGTCATAGGATCCGGGGGGGGGGGGGCTATTAGAGGAAAGGTCATAAGATTCAGGGGGGTAAGAGGATCTGGTCATAGGAGCATGGGGGTGGGGAAGGACAGGTCATAGGATCTTGGGGGTATGACATCAGTTCATAGTATCCAGGGGATTGGGAAATTAAGAGGACATGTCATAGGATCATCATAGGGGAGTGAGACGACAAGAGGGGGGGTGGGTAAGAGGACTTGTAGAATCCAGAGGGGTAACAGGACAGGTCATAGGACCCAGGGGAGGGGGTATGAGATGAGGACATGTCATAGGATCATGGCATGATGGGGGGGGGGGGGGTTGGTAAGAGGACATGTCATATGATCATGGGGAGGGGTTAGAGGACAGATCATAATGATCATGGGGTTTAGGGGAAATGTCATAGGATTATTGGGGGGGTAAGAGGACAGGTCATAGGATCGCGGAGGGGGTAAGAGGACAGGTCATACTCATAGGATCATGGGGGGTAAGAGGACAGGTCTATGATCATGGGGGAAGGGGTTCTAGATAACAGGTCATAGGATCATTGGGGGGGGGGGGGGTAAGAGGACAGGTCATAGGATCATGGCATGGGGGTAAGATGACATGACATAGGATCATGGGGGTATAGGACATGTCATATGATCATGGGGAGGGGTAAAGAGGAAAGGTCATAGGATCATTAGGGAGGGGGGTAAGAGGACATGTCTTAGGATCATGGGGTGGTAAGAGGACAGGTCATAGGATCCTTGGGAGTTAATAGGAATGGTCATATGATCACTGAGAGTACAGGTCATAGGATCATGGGGGGTAAGAGGACAGGCAGGATCTAGGGGGCGTAAGAGGATCCGAGAAGGGGGGGGGGGGGGGTAAGAGGACATCTCCTAGGATCATTGGGGGGGGGGGGGGGCGCGGTAGAAAGAGGACAGGTCATAGGATCATGGGGGAAGGACAGGTCAAAGGATCTTGGGGGTAGGGGGTATGAGGTCAGGTCATAGTATCCAGGGGGTGGGAAAGAGGACATGTCATAGGATCAGTGGGGTAAAAGAGGACAGTTCATAGGTTCATAGGGGAGTGAGACGACAAGTCGTAGGATCCGGGGGGGGGGGGGGGGGGGGGGTGTAAGAGGACTTGTAGAATTCAGAGGGGTAAGAGGAAAGGTCATAGGATCCAGGGGAGGGGGTAAGAGGCGCATCATAGGATCCAGAGGGGTAAGAGGACAGGTCATAGGATTCAGGGGGGGGGGGGGTAAGAGGACAAGTCATAGGATTCAGGGGGGGGGGTAAGAGGACAGGTCTTAGGATCTTGAGTGTGGGGAGGGGTCAGAGGACAGGTCATACCATCCAGAGGGGTTAAGAGGACATGTCATAAAGGATTCTAAGGGGGAGAGTGGGGGGGTCTAAGAGGACAGGTCATATAAGATCATGGGGGTAAGAGGACAGGTCATAGGATCATGGGGGTAAGAGGACAGGTCATGAGGATCATTGTGGGTGAAAGAGGACATGTCATAGGATCATGGGTGGGGGGGGGCGTAAGAGGACAGGTCCCAATTTCATAAAGCTGTTAAGCAGAAAGCACTGCTTGACAAATTTCTTTGCTAAGCAAAAAATGAGTAAGGCACCAGTCACAACAATGCAAAATTTATTTGAGGAGTAAGAGGATATGTCACATGATCATGGGGGAGGGGTTAGAGGACAGGTCTTAAGATCTTGTGGGGAGGGGTCAGAGGACAGGTCATACCATCCAGAGGGGTTAAGAGGACATGTCATAAGGGAGGGTGGGGGTCTAAGAGGACAGGGCCCAATTTCATGGCTCTGCTTAAACACAAAATTTGCTTAAGCACCAAAAAACCTTGCTTAGTAAAACCAGATTACCGGCCAATACTCCACTCGATTATTAAGCTAACTAAACAACAGCTAAATACAAGTCACGAGCAATGTACATCGCATGGAGTTTTGGCCAATAACACGAGTATAATAAGCAAGCTTTTTTCGTGCTTAAGCAAATTTTGTGCTTAAGCAGCTCTATGAAATTGGCCCCAGGTCATAGGATCAAGGGGGCCCGTTAAGAGGACAGGTCATAGTGTCTGGGGGAGGGGTAGGAGGACAGGTCATAGGATCATTGGGGGTAACAGGAAATGTCATAGGATCATGGGGGCAGGGGGGGGGGGAGTGGGGGGGGAGTGGGGGGGGGGGGCTGTAAGAGGACAGGTCAAAGGATCACAGGGAGAGGGGTAAGAGGAAAGTTCATAAGATCCAGAGGGTATGTAAGAGCACATGTCATAGGATCATAGGGGGTGAAGGAGGAAAGGTCATAGGATCATGGGTGGGGGGGGGGGGGGGGTTAAGAGGACAGGTCATAGGATCCAGGGTGGTGAGAGGACAGGTCATAGGATCATGGCATGGGGGGGCGTAAAAGGACAGGTCATAGTATCGTGGAGGGGTTAAGATGACAGGTCATAGGATCATAGGGGGGGGGGGGGTAATAAGAGGACAAGTCATAGGATCCAGGAGGGTGAGAAGACAGGTCATAGAATCATTGGGGTTTAGAGGCCAGGTCATAGGATTCAGGGGGCGGATAAGAGGACATGTCATTGGATCCTGGGGGAGTGGTTAAGGACAGGTCATAGGATCATGGGGGAGGGGTTCAGAGGACAGGTCGTAGCATCCAGAGGGGTAAGAGGACATGTTGTAAAGCATTCTAAGGGGGGGGGGGGTTGGGGGTGTAAGTGGACAGGTCATAAGATCATGGGGGTAAGAGGACAGGTCATATGACCAAGGGGGAGGGGATAAAGGGATGGGTCAAAGGATCATGGGGGTAAGAGGACAGGTTAAGGATCATGGGGGATGAGGACAGGTCATAGGATCATGGGGGGGGGGGGGGGGGGTAAGAGCACAGAGCATAGGATCCAGGGGGGTAAGAGGACAGGTCATAGGATCATTGGGGGGGGGGGTAGAGGACAGGTCATAGGATCCAGGGGGGGTTAAGAGGACAGGTCATAGGATCATCGGGGTAAGAGGACAGGTCATAATGTTGGGTGGGGGGGGGGGGGGTAAGAGGACAGTTCATAGGAACCAAGGGGGTGAAAGGCAGGTCATAGGATCAAGTGAGGGTGGGTAAGAGGACAGGTCATAGGATCCAGGGGGTGAGAGGACAGGTCATAGGATCCAGGGGGTGAGAGGACAGGTCATAGGATCCAGGGGGTGAGAAGACAGGTCATAGAATCATTGGGGTTTAGAGGCCAGGTCATAGGATTCAGGGGGCGGATAAGAGGACATGTCATTGGATCCTGGGGGAGGGGTTCAGAGGACAGGTCGTAGCATCCAGAGGGGTAAGAGGACATGTTGTAAAGCATTCTAAGGGAGGGGGGGGGGGGGTTGGGGGTGTAAGTGGACAGGTCATAAGATCATGGGGGTAAGAGGACAGGTCATATGACCAAGGGGGAGGGGGTAAAGGGATGGGTCAAAGGATCATGGGGGTAAGAGGACAGGTTAAGGATCATGGGGGAAGAGGACAGGTCATAGGATCTGGGGGGGTTAAGAGGAGAGCATAGGATCATTTGGGATAACATGAAATGTCATAGGATCATGGGGGCGGGGGGAGGGGGAGAGGACAGGTCAAAGGATCATGGGAGAGGGGTAAGAGGAAAGGTCATAGGATCCAGAGTGATAAGAGGACAGGTCATAGGATCATGGGGGGGGGGGAGGACAGGTTATAGGATCTTGGGGGGTATGAGGTCAGGTCATAGTATCCAGGGGGTGGGAAAGAGGACATATTATAGAATTATGGGGTGTAAGAGGACAGGTCAAAGGATCATCATAGGGGAGTGAGACGACAATTCATAGGATGACGTACCTATTAGCCAGAGTTCTTGCCTTAAACTCCTTGGTGTTCACATACAACAGAATCTGAAATGGGACACTCATATTGATTTTATGTGTAAATCATTTAATCGTAAACTTTATTTTTTAAGACAGTTGAAACGTTGTAATATACCAGCCAGTGACCTGAGAACTGTGTATGTCCAATATATTAGACCTGCCATTGAATATGCATCTCCTGTCTGGTTCTCAGGACTAACCAAGAAACAACTCCAGTGTCTGGAAAGATTACAAAAGAAGGCATTTCGCATCATTCTCAACTATGATTACTGTATGAGTCACCCTTACGAGAAGATTTGTAATGAATTAAATATTCTTCCCATATCACAGAGACTTGAAAAGTTGACATTAAATTTCGGCACATCACTCCTCAACTCAAACAGGTTTCGGGACTGGCTCCCACCCACCAGGAACAATGGCTTAAGGAATACGAACCACTTAACCACCATTAAATGTAGAACTAACAGGTACAGAGACAGTTGCATTCCAAATTTAACCAGATTATTGAATGTGCAATTATGATCCCTATAATAGGCCTTGATGTGTCCCACTATGTGTCCCTTAGATTACGTTTACGTTTATTTTTGTTTAGTCTCTTTCTTTTTGGTTTTGTCTTGGTTGTTTGTTTGTTGTTTTGATTGTTTTTATTACTTGCTCATTTCCTATTGTGTGCTTAAATTGTTTAACCTTATAGCTACTTTTTAAGTAATTTTTTTATTGTACATGTTCTAGTGCAATTCAACCCTATCGGTTGTCATACTGTTCATTCCTTTTTAATGTTTTTATGAAATAAACCAATAAATATAATATAATATAAGAGGACAGGTCATATGATCATTGGGGGGGGGGGAAGGACAGGTTATAGGATCTTGGGGGTATGAGGTCAGGTAATAAGATCATTGGGGGAGTAAGAGGACCAGTAATAGGATCATTGGGGGGGGGGGGGGTAAGAGGACAGGTCTTAGGATCGCGGAGGGGGTAGGAGGACCGGTCATAGGATTGATCATGGGGGTCATGGGATATAGGCGTAAAAGGACAGGTCATAGGATCCAGGGGTGGGGGGTAGAAGACATGTCATTGATCGAAGGGGAGTAAGAGGACAGGTCATAGGATCCGGGGGGGGGGGGGGGGGGGCGGGGGCTATTAGAGGAAAGGTCATAAGATTCAGGGGGGTAAGAGGATCTGGTCATAGGAGCATGGGGGTGGGGAAGGACAGGTCATAGGATCTTGGGGGTATGACATCAGTTCATAGTATCCAGGGGATTGGGAAATTAAGAGGACATGTCATAGGATCATCATAGGGGAGTGAGACGACAAGAGGGGGGGTGGGTAAGAGGACTTGTAGAATCCAGAGGGGTAACAGGACAGGTCATAGGACCCAGGGGAGGGGGTATGAGATGAGGACATGTCATAGGATCATGGCATGATGGGGGGGGGGGGGGGGTTGGTAAGAGGACATGTCATATGATCATGGGGAGGGGTTAGAGGACAGATCATAATGATCATGGGGTTTAGGGGAAATGTCATAGGATTATTGGGGGGGTAAGAGGACAGATCATAGGATCGCGGAGGGGGTAAGAGGACAGGTCATACTCATAGGATCATGGGGGGTAAGAGGACAGGTCTATGATCATGGGGGAAGGGGTTCTAGATAACAGGTCATAGGATCATTGGGGGGGGGGGGGTAAGAGGACAGGTCATAGGATCATGGCATGGGGGTAAGATGACATGACATAGGATCATGGGGGTAATAGGACATGTCATATGATCATGGGGAGGGGTAAAGAGGAAAGGTCATAGGATCATTAGGGAGGGGGGTAAGAGGACATGTCTTAGGATCATGGGGTGGTAAGAGGACAGGTCATAGGATCCTTGGGAGTTAATAGGAATGGTCATATGATCACTGAGAGTACAGGTCATAGGATCATGGGGGGTAAGAGGACAGGCAGGATCTAGGGGGCGTAAGAGGATCCGAGAAGGGGGGGGGGGGGTAAGAGGACATCTCCTAGGATCATTGGGGGGGGGGGGCGCGGTAGAAAGAGGACAGGTCATAGGATCATGGGGGAAGGACAGGTCAAAGGATCTTGGGGGTAGGGGGTATGAGGTCAGGTCATAGTATCCAGGGGGTGGGAAAGAGGACATGTCATAGGATCAGTGGGGTAAAAGAGGACAGTTCATAGGTTCATAGGGGAGTGAGACGACAAGTCGTAGGATCCGGGGGGGGGGGGGGGGGGGGTGTAAGAGGACTTGTAGAATTCAGAGGGGTAAGAGGAAAGGTCATAGGATCCAGGGGAGGGGGTAAGAGGCGCATCATAGGATCCAGAGGGGTAAGAGGACAGGTCATAGGATTCAGGGGGGGGGGGGGGTAAGAGGACAAGTCATAGGATTCAGGGGGGGGGGGGTAAGAGGACATGTCATTGTATCCTGGGGGAGTGGTTAAGGACAGGTCATAGGATCATGGGGGAGGGGTTCAGAGGACAGGTCGTAGCATTCAGAGGGGTAAGAGGACATGTTGTAAAGCATTCTAAGGGGGGGGGGGGGGTTGGGGGTGTAAGTGGACAGGTCATAAGATCATGGGGGTAAGAGGACAGGTCATATGACCAAGGGGGAGGGGATAAAGGGATGGGTCAAAGGATCATGGGGGTAAGAGGACAGGTTAAGGATCATGGGGGATAAGGACAGGTCATAGGATCATGGGGGGGGGGGGTAAGAGCACAGAGCATAGGATCCAGGGGGGTAAGAGGACAGGTCATAGGATCATTGGGGGGGGGGGGGTAGAGGACAGGTCATAGGATCCAGGGGGGGTTAAGAGGACAGGTCATAGGATCATCGGGGTAAGAGGACAGGTCATAATGTTGGGTGCGGGGGGGGGGGGGGGGGTAAGAGGACAGTTCATAGGAACCAAGGGGGTGAAAGGCAGGTCATAGGATCAAGTGAGGGTGGGTAAGAGGACAGGTCATAGGATCCAGGGGGTGAGAGGACAGGTCATAGGATCCAGGGGGTGAGAGGACAGGTCATAGGATCCAGGGGGTGAGAAGACAGGTCATAGAATCATTGGGGTTTAGAGGCCAGGTCATAGGATTCAGGGGGCGGATAAGAGGACATGTCATTGGATCCTGGGGGAGGGGTTCAGAGGACAGGTCGTAGCATCCAGAGGGGTAAGAGGACATGTTGTAAAGCATTCTAAGGGAGGGGGGGGGGGGGGGTTGGGGGTGTAAGTGGACAGGTCATAAGATCATGGGGGTAAGAGGACAGGTCATATGACCAAGGGGGAGGGGATAAAGGGATGGGTCAAAGGATCATGGGGGTAAGAGGACAGGTTAAGGATCATGGGGGATGAGGACAGGTCATAGGATCATGGGGGGGGGGGGGGTAAGAGCACAGAGCATAGGATCCAGGGGGGTAAGAGGACAGGTCATAGGATCATTGGGGGGGGGGGGTAGAGGACAGGTCATAGGATCCAGGGGGGGTTAAGAGGACAGGTCATAGGATCATCATAGGGGAGTGAGACGACAAGAGGGGGGGTGGGTAAGAGGACTTGTAGAATCCAGAGGGGTAACAGGACAGGTCATAGGACCCAGGGGAGGGGGTATGAGATGAGGACATGTCATAGGATCATGGCATGATGGGGGGGGGGGGGGGGGGTTGGTAAGAGGACATGTCATATGATCATGGGGAGGGGTTAGAGGACAGATCATAATGATCATGGGGTTTAGGGGAAATGTCATAGGATTATTGGGGGGGTAAGAGGACAGGTCATAGGATCGCGGAGGGGGTAAGAGGACAGGTCATACTCATAGGATCATGGGGGGTAAGAGGACAGGTCTATGATCATGGGGGAAGGGGTTCTAGATAACAGGTCATAGGATCATTGGGGGGGGGGGGTAAGAGGACAGGTCATAGGATCATGGCATGGGGGTAAGATGACATGACATAGGATCATGGGGGTAATAGGACATGTCATATGATCATGGGGAGGGGTAAAGAGGAAAGGTCATAGGATCATTAGGGAGGGGGGTAAGAGGACATGTCTTAGGATCATGGGGTGGTAAGAGGACAGGTCATAGGATCCTTGGGAGTTAATAGGAATGGTCATATGATCACTGAGAGTACAGGTCATAGGATCATGGGGGGTAAGAGGACAGGCAGGATCTAGGGGGCGTAAGAGGATCCGAGAAGGGGGGGGGTAAGAGGACATCTCCTAGGATCATTGGGGGGGGGGGGGCGCGGTAGAAAGAGGACAGGTCATAGGATCATGGGGGAAGGACAGGTCAAAGGATCTTGGGGGTAGGGGGTATGAGGTCAGGTCATAGTATCCAGGGGGTGGGAAAGAGGACATGTCATAGGATCAGTGGGGTAAAAGAGGACAGTTCATAGGTTCATAGGGGAGTGAGACGACAAGTCGTAGGATCCGGGGGGGGGGGGGGGGGGGTGTAAGAGGACTTGTAGAATTCAGAGGGGTAAGAGGAAAGGTCATAGGATCCAGGGGAGGGGGTAAGAGGCGCATCATAGGATCCAGAGGGGTAAGAGGACAGGTCATAGGATTCAGGGGGGGGGGGGGTAAGAGGACAAGTCATAGGATTCAGGGGGGGGGGGGGTAAGAGGACATGTCATTGGATCCTGGGGGAGTGGTTAAGGACAGGTCATAGGATCATGGGGGAGGGGTTCAGAGGACAGGTCGTAGCATCCAGAGGGGTAAGAGGACATGTTGTAAAGCATTCTAAGGGGGGGGGGGGGGGTTGGGGGTGTAAGTGGACAGGTCATAAGATCATGGGGGTAAGAGGACAGGTCATATGACCAAGGGGGAGGGGATAAAGGGATGGGTCAAAGGATCATGGGGGTAAGAGGACAGGTTAAGGATCATGGGGGATGAGGACAGGTCATAGGATCATGGGGGGGGGGGGGGTAAGAGCACAGAGCATAGGATCCAGGGGGGTAAGAGGACAGGTCATAGGATCATTGGGGGGGGGGGTAGAGGACAGGTCATAGGATCCAGGGGGGGTTAAGAGGACAGGTCATAGGATCATCGGGGTAAGAGGACAGGTCATAATGTTGGGTGGGGGGGGGGGGGGGGGGTAAGAGGACAGTTCATAGGAACCAAGGGGGTGAAAGGCAGGTCATAGGATCAAGTGAGGGTGGGTAAGAGGACAGGTCATAGGATCCAGGGGGTGAGAGGACAGGTCATAGGATCCAGGGGGTGAGAGGACAGGTCATAGGATCCAGGGGGTGAGAAGACAGGTCATAGAATCATTGGGGTTTAGAGGCCAGGTCATAGGATTCAGGGGGCGGATAAGAGGACATGTCATTGGATCCTGGGGGAGGGGTTCAGAGGACAGGTCGTAGCATCCAGAGGGGTAAGAGGACATGTTGTAAAGCATTCTAAGGGAGGGGGGGGGGGGGTTGGGGGTGTAAGTGGACAGGTCATAAGATCATGGGGGTAAGAGGACAGGTCATATGACCAAGGGGGAGGGGGTAAAGGGATGGGTCAAAGGATCATGGGGGTAAGAGGACAGGTTAAGGATCATGGGGGAAGAGGACAGGTCATAGGATCTGGGGGGTTAAGAGGACAGCATAGGATCATTTGGGATAACATGAAATGTCATAGGATCATGGGGGCGGGGGGAGGGGGAGAGGACAGGTCAAAGGATCATGGGAGAGGGGTAAGAGGAAAGGTCATAGGATCCAGAGTGATAAGAGGACAGGTCATAGGATCATGGGGGGGGGGGAGGACAGGTTATAGGATCTTGGGGGGTATGAGGTCAGGTCATAGTATCCAGGGGGTGGGAAAGAGGACATATTATAGAATTATGGGGTGTAAGAGGACAGGTCAAAGGATCATCATAGGGGAGTGAGACGACAATTCATAGGATCCGAGGGGGAAGGGCGTAAGAGGACAGGTCATATGATCATTGGGGGGGGGGGGGGGGGGGGAAGGACAGGTTATAGGATCTTGGGGGTATGAGGTCAGGTAATAAGATCATTGGGGGAGTAAGAGGACCAGTAATAGGATCATTGGGGGGGGGGGGGGGGGTAAGAGGACAGGTCTTAGGATCGCGGAGGGGGTAGGAGGACCGGTCATAGGACCGGTCATAGGATTGATCATGGGGGTAAAAGGACAGGTCATAGGATCCAGGGGTGGGGGGTAGAAGACATGTCATTGATCGAAGGGGAGTAAGAGGACAGGTCATAGGATCCGGGGGGGGGGGGGGGGGCTATTAGAGGAAAGGTCATAAGATTCAGGGGGGTAAGAGGATCTGGTCATAGGAGCATGGGGGTGGGGAAGGACAGGTCATAGGATCTTGGGGGTATGACATCAGTTCATAGTATCCAGGGGATTGGGAAATTAAGAGGACATGTCATAGGATCATCATAGGGGAGTGAGACGACAAGAGGGGGGGTGGGTAAGAGGACTTGTAGAATCCAGAGGGGTAACAGGACAGGTCATAGGACCCAGGGGAGGGGGTATGAGATGAGGACATGTCATAGGATCATGGCATGATGGGGGGGGGGGGGGTTGGTAAGAGGACATGTCATATGATCATGGGGAGGGGTTAGAGGACAGATCATAATGATCATGGGGTTTAGGGGAAATGTCATAGGATTATTGGGGGGGTAAGAGGACAGGTCATAGGATCGCGGAGGGGGTAAGAGGACAGGTCATACTCATAGGATCATGGGGGGTAAGAGGACAGGTCTATGATCATGGGGGAAGGGGTTCTAGATAACAGGTCATAGGATCATTGGGGGGGGGGTAAGAGGACAGGTCATAGGATCATGGCATGGGGGTAAGATGACATGACACAGGATCATGGGGGTAATAGGACACGTCATATGATCATGGGGAGGGGTAAAGAGGAAAGGTCATAGGATCATTAGGGAGGGGGGTAAGAGGACATGTCTTAGGATCATGGGGTGGTAAGAGGACAGGTCATAGGATCCTTGGGAGTTAATAGGAATGGTCATATGATCACTGAGAGTACAGGTCATAGGATCATGGGGGGTAAGAGGACAGGCAGGATCTAGGGGGCGTAAGAGGATCCGAGAAGGGGGGGGGGGGGTAAGAGGACATCTCCTAGGATCATTGGGGGGGGGGGGCGCGGTAGAAAGAGGACAGGTCATAGGATCATGGGGGAAGGACAGGTCAAAGGATCTTGGGGGTAGGGGGTATGAGGTCAGGTCATAGTATCCAGGGGGTGGGAAAGAGGACATGTCATAGGATCAGTGGGGTAAAAGAGGACAGTTCATAGGTTCATAGGGGAGTGAGACGACAAGTCGTAGGATCCGGGGGGGGGGGTGTAAGAGGACTTGTAGAATTCAGAGGGGTAAGAGGAAAGGTCATAGGATCCAGGGGAGGGGGTAAGAGGCGCATCATAGGATCCAGAGGGGTAAGAGGACAGGTCATAGGATTCAGGGGGGGGGGGGGTAAGAGGACAAGTCATAGGATTCAGGGGGGGGGGGGGGTAAGAGGACAAGTCATAGGATCCAAAGGGATAAGAGGACATGTCATCAGATCCAGAGGGGTAAGAGGACATTTCAAGATGGCAGATAAATGAAATAAAATTTGGATGAATGGAGGAGATGTGTATTGGTGTAAGTGGATTGACAAAGTATGTTGCACTATAGAAGGGTAACATGAAGGGGGGGTGATTCATAGAGACATCAAAGTGGGGTGCATGTTTGGGATTGTAAAGCTAACTCAGCACTGAACAACTATACATTTAATGTGGACACCATATCCTGATCTAGTTGAGTTTGTTCTGAAAATATAAGATGCTTCAGTTTAGGGGGTATAATTTGGGGGTAGACCCAGGGATGGTATAAATAAGGGGTATGTATGGGTTGGACTGCAAGGTTCATAAGAGCAAAAATGGGTGTTCAAATTTGATCAAAGTTAGTGATTAAAAAAAGTTTTGCATGTTATAGATATTATTAAGATCATCTTTTCAACTCACCAGAACTTCAAAAAAATGAGTTAAGTTTGAACTGATGAATCTCCATTCTAGGAATCTCTTTACAGGAGAACTGAGAATATTCTGTGGAAAAAGATGTAAAAAGCAACTTTTAGAAAATATCTTAATGCAGGCAGTTGCAGTAATTATTAAGCGCTGAGTGCACCTGTGGCTTCACTGAGTTCTTAACCCAATTTTATATGACCATCTAATTTGATTAAAACTTTCATACAGTGAAAAAAAATTGAAGTTTCCAAACAAAGAAGGAAATTTCTAAATACATTGATTTATCAATCAGATCGGGCTCGGTCCAATTTCTGGCTAATCTGACCCCAAAAGTTTAATTTGTATTTGAAATAGCTATTTTTATACATTTTGAGAAAGTCAAGAGCAGTCATTAAGGTACTGCATGCATAACAATCTGCAAATATTAAGTAGCAGTAAATTAAAACCTAAAAGTTAATTGTTTGGATCTCAACATTGTCTCATGTCCATCAGCTACATGTACATCTAGAACAAACCATTTTGCATAATGTGCATTGTCCTTGGCATACATTGTATGCAAAATTTTTGTAAGCTTTTCGTTTTGAAACAGCTCTACATCTGTCAAAATTCATTTAGGAAAAATTGTTAAACTCTTATTTAAAGGTGGCAATAGACGTGCCAGGTGAAACCCAATGTCTTATCAAAAGAGAAATAAATAAATAAATGCACATGACCAAACTTGCACTACAGCATTATCACTAGATCATTTTTCTGCCATTTGCATGCACCACATATTCTCAACACATTGAGATACTATGGAACGATTCTTTTGAATAGAATTGATGGAAACAAAACCAAAGTCATTTGTGGTTTGTTTTTGAGAACTTTTATGAAAACAATTTTGTGTTTAATTATCAAGAGTAACTTCTCTTTTCATTTTTCACCTTCATGACTTTAAGTTTAAAGCTCTATGATTTACTTTCTTGTTTCATCCTAGTTTGTCAGGTCACTTTTGCTTTGTTTTTAATTACTATTCTTTTATTTTCGTTAACACATCTTTGATTATTTAAACTTCCTATAATTAGGCCTACTTAACGTATGTTTGCTTGAGAATTAAATGTTGAGTTGAATTAAAATTGAATTGGTTTACCAGGTTTGTTTGATGCCAGCCTGTACAATATCAAAAGTTGACAGTTTTTTTTGGTAATGTTTAATTGTTAAAAGCCTAGCCATAAATCAATTTTCTACATAAATTCCCCTAGGAAGAAAGTATCCATCACTCTCAGCTGATGGCATAATGATACTTGCTATTTAAATCATGTGAATGATAACTGTGTCTGTTGGGGTGGGTCGAGTGCCAACGAAGTGGAATACATGTTTTGGTTTGATCAGTATTCCACCAGTGTGACATTTTTGACGGCGCATTTCGCTTTCTTAAATTCTAAATTTGCGCAAAGATTGCGCTCGCACATACAGTTCATTGAGTGAGTTAGTTGCAGTATCAGTTTTTGTGTGAATAAAACAACGCACGCGTTAACAACGCACGCGTTCTTGCAGGATTTCGTTTAAAAACATTTACAGTGCAAGGCTATTTTGCTTGAAATCAAATTGCATGTTTTTTTTATTAGTATTGAGCCAAATTGAGGTCCAAAGTCCAAGACCAAGACAGTGAGGTCTGAGACCAAGACCAAGACCAGGAAGTCCGGGATCATGCATGCTCGAGACCAAGACCACAACAAATTTTGTCTTGAGACTGTTCTCCAGACCAAGACCAAAGTCTCGACGACTACAACTCTAATCATGATGGGCTTGTTTGATATGTTTTTTTGGTTTGTATTCCTGTCAAGGGAACTCGGCAAACTCCCATCAGGGGACATAAAAGTCAAGCTGGCAACAGCCAATTTCACTTTTTTGGACGCCTCCCTTGCATCGAACACTGACGTCCTAATGTCTAGATGATTATGAGTTGCACAAATCAATAAATTGTGATTCAGTAAGACTAGATTACAAAGTTTATTATAGTCATTGTGAAATCAGTGGTTAGCTTGGTAGGACTGGAACCTACAACCTGTCGATTGTAAGTCCTGCAGTCTAACCACTGGACCACTGTGACCACGCCGTGTTGTTGTGGAACTGGTCAAAAAACAATGACCAAGTTTGCACAGGTTTGGCATTAAACTAGTTTGTAGTTGGGACTTCAGTATGGTCAGATGGTTGTTGTAGTTGTACATTGTAATACACACTATCGTCACTGTCACTGTCACCATTGTCACCTCGCTTGATCTATATCTCTGGACTGTCGTGGACTCAATTAGAGTGACTGTGAGTTTGTTTGTGGCACAGCAAAGCAGAGACATTGAACTATTTAAAGAAACTCATGATAACAAAAGTTAAAACTAGTGCCTGTACACTGCAGTAAACACCACAAACACTAAACAGCAACGACTACGTAGTACATTTGGTACTACTACGTGTGTGGCATTTCTACCTCCCACAGAATCGTGTCAACGTCAGACAACCTGTCTGTCTCTCTCCGGATCCGCTGTGTGGAGACGGGAGGGATGGCGGGTAAACTATACAACAGTAAACAGACTATCTACTGTATAGTTACGGTATAACAACTAACTACACTAGAGAGTCTAGACAGATCGGACTGCATTGTCACGACAAAACTTGCTTCCAAAAGCTGTCCTTATATACAATTTCAACAAATATATAAACTCCAAAAGACCTATAAACCATTTCCATAAAGTACAAAGTAAAAACTGAACAGAAAAGTCTGTACTTACCAGAGTTTTGTGATGAAAACAATTCAACTTGAAGACCGAACGTAGTAAGCAGACGACATACATTGTACAGCTCAGTGTTTGTTGTGCACATTGTGTTCCGGGTATCCACTACGCATGTGCAGCAAGTTGTGCCAAGGGAGGGCGCCCTATCTTGGAGCAAACTAACTTTTATTTTTTTGTTAAGTTTTTTTATATATTTTTTTTTTTTTAACCATAAACTGTTTCTCATCATAGGCCATTGCTCTTTATATTCAAATACTAACATTATTGCCCCACTGTTCCCTTTGTCCGTTTTCGTTGAAATCTTAACCCCCCCCCCCCTAAAAAAATAAAACAAATAATAACTAAATTAACCCAAACTCCTTTACTTCTAATTCTATGGGTTCTATTAAAAAGTATCAACGATTTAACTCTACCCAAAAGCCCTTTATCCAGAGCAAATTCCTGATGTAATCAGACCAACATTGGGGGGGGGGGGGGGGGGGGGGGGGGGGAATAGTCTGGTGCCGTTTTAAAATAATTATTTTTAGGTCTGAAATTGCAGTCTGCATGGTGACTTCTATGTTGCATAC